>CM028328.1:55586441-56786441 GCA_016647705.1 Eucommia ulmoides
GGTGTCAAAGGTGAAACTTTATTTATTATCTGATATATTTATTGTCTCACTATTTATAAAAGAGAGGGTCAGATTAGTCCAAAAAAATAGGACTCTGAGCTTGGATTATTAACATAATCGGACACATAGCGAATAGGGTGGCACATGGAAAGATTAAGCCTTTGGGCTTAGTTTTTTGGCTCATCAAATGAAGTCCATGGGATTTTTAGAGTAGTCATGAGACAGAACACAAACTATGGGGAAGTAGAAACCCTTTTGGTGGCACAAAGAGCCTACCTGCTTCTCGTTGCCCGTTGATCGGACAAGGATAGGATTGGTGTCCTTAGGTGATCGGTAGGAGGGAGAGCGGCTCAGATGACTATGGTGGGTCATCGAAAAGTTCTAGTTGATGTTTAGCTTTCCTATCATGTTGTTTGTAAGACCTTGTTTTTTTTTTTATTTAAGACGCGTTTTCGCACATTCAGAAAATTATGGGATAGATTATGTTATTTATTATATAATTTAAAATTTGAGGGGTTAATTAGCAATTTTCAAAATGCAAATTATAAATTTTGGACTAAAATGATTTCAAATTCTTGATTAGGGGGAGGTTAATATAATTTTAAATAATTAATATATATATATGTGTGTGTGTGTGTGTGTGTGTGTGTATGTATGTATGTAAAAAAAAAAAAAAAAAAAAAAAAAAAAAAAAAAAAAAAAAAAAAAGAGAGAGAAGTCGGTCAACAATAGTAAGGAGAGAGAGAGGTAAGGACGGTAGGAAGGCTTGGCCTCTTTTTTTCAACACACACACACATATATATATGTATGCATCCATACATTTATGGGACCTGAAAAAGAGGAAGAAAAACATAGAGAAGAGAGACGTGGGCGGTGGGTGATCATCATGGTTTTCATCGCCGGTGTGTGGGTGGTGAGATCCGACGTTGCTGTCGTTGTCTAGGTGTGTGTCGTCGTCAAATTTCAAAGAGAGAGGGAAGAGGGTCCGTTCGGTACGTGGGTGGCGGTCGTTCAACGTCGTCGGAGTGTGTGTTTTGTGTGTGTTTCGTTGTGTGTATGTGATCGGATCATGTGTATGTGTGTGTCGTTCGTGGGTGAGGTCGCCGGCTGGTAAAAAGAGAGAGAGAGCATTAGGTGTGTGTGTGATTTGCGTCGGTAAGTGTGTGTGTGTTCCTCTGTTGGTTCCAGCGTGTATGTTCGGTTATCAATTGTGTGGATACATGTTCGTCGTGTGTGTGTGTGTTGTTATGTATGTGTGTGTGGTGAGTTTGGTCAGTGGGTAATCGACGGAGGTGGCGATGGTGTGAGTTGGTCCGATGGGGTCGGTGGTGGTTCGTTGATGATGGTCGTCGACCGTGGAGTTAAATCGTCGGAGAAGTGGGTATATGGGTGTTTAGTGTGGGTATGTGATTGGGTGTGTGTATGTAAGTCTTTTGTGTATGTATGGACGATCAGACGGTGATCGTCGGAATTGGTGAGGAGAGAGAGAGACGGTTGGACTGAATCAGAAAACAGAGCAGAAAAGAGGACCATCGCCGAGACGGTGCGATCCGTCACCACGATCGTGAGAAGTCAGTGAAGCAGAACTTGAACCTGCAGCGCATTCGCCGTGGCGGTAAAGCTTCAGTGATCAGAACAAAAAACGAGAAGGGTGCTCGCCTCGACGGTGGGGTTGGGCACAGGAAAACATAAAAAGGAAAAAAATAAAATAAAATCTAACATCCAATCTCTCGGTAGGCGGATGATTCGGGACAAGTAGAATTCCGAACTTTCTTAATATATGTATTTAATTGTCTCATGGTGTGATGATGAAATTATTTGGTAAATCGTTATGACATTTTACCTGTTTAATTACATGAAATAATTTGGACGATATGAAATTTATGTGACAAACATGCTAATATAGTTTATGTGTTATATTAATTAAATGCATGTATTAGAGGAGTTGGAGTTTTATTGAGCGTTAGCTCACAACCCCATAGTTTTTGGTTGCAGGGTTGGCGGGGACAAAACGGCGAAAAGACTTTTATTTAAATTTTCATTTGTAATAATTGTATTTATTTATTATTTTAAACTGAAAAAGGAAAAGGAGAATAGTTGCATAAGATTATTTATTTAATTCTTTCAAATTGATGGGAAAGGAAAAGAATGAGAGAAAGTAGGACGATGATGGATAAATTAGTTGAATTTCATTATCTATATTTTAAAATAGTTGTATTGTATAAATTTGTATTATTACTAGGATTATAAATTGATGGATATAAATTGGAGGAAACGGTAATTATAATTATCGTAGTCGGTTGTAAAATATCTCAAATTTGAATATATTGAATTTTCAATTTTAATATAATTAATTTAAGATAACTGATTTAAATAAAATGTTGAAAATTTGGCTTTAAATTATGAGTTCGGTAATTATTAGTTGTTGCTGGATTGTAAATTGAAAATATTTTTATAAAGTAAATTAATAGTTGGTCGCCGCTATATATATATAATCCGCGGATTAAATTAAAATGGATGATTGATTTTATTTGGTATTTAAAATGGTGATTATTATATTTAAGAATTACCATTGTAAAATCGGCAACTAAAATTATCGCCGGTATTAATAAAAGTTATTGAATTTTATAGATTGAAAATTTGAACAGTTGGTTTTGGGTAGAATTCTCTATAGGAGAATTTCATTTGTAATAATTGTAGTTAATATTTTGCTGTTGTAAAATTTACTCGATAAAGTGAATAAAATTATTGTTGTCGAGAATATAATTGTAGTGGAATTTATTATTTAAAGATTTGAAATAGTTATATTTATTATTATTGTTTGAAAAATGAAACCGATTGAGCAATAAATCTAAGATAATTTTCGTAAGTATTTTTCAACCTGATTGATTTTGTTCAGTGGCCATGAAATGTGAAACCAAGTATAAATTTGATAATTTTAATCATAGTCGTCGGTGTAAAACTTATCAGGTTGTTGTTAATTAAAATACTATTTATGTATTCAAAATTGTCACCGTTGTTGGGGTGTGTTTTTGAAATATATTTGGGTGGTATATTATGTAATTTATATTGTGGTAAATTATATTGTAATTTATAAATTTGTATTATTACTTGGATATAAATGGATGAATATAAAATGGTTTTGGATATCGAAGAAAGAAAAAAAAAAAAATAGCGCTGTCGCATTATAAAATTTATTGGACTTTACAAAATGAGAATTGGATGAGTTGGTTTTTAGTGTTAATTTCTCTATAGGAGAAATCGTAGTAGCGGCCTTGGAAAACCGGGCTATTACATTGTTGGTCAATGTGGGCAATCAAACATGCATGATAAAACATGCCCTACTAACACATAGTGACTTCTGAGTGGTGTAGGTGGTTTCAAGAAAAATGCCTCTCATCAAACATTTAATAATAATAATTATTATTATTGGAGAAAAGTATAATTTAGACCTTCTAACTATTGATACATTTCTAATTGGCTCCTATAAGTTTCGGCGTTTCATTTCAAACTCTCTACGTATCGAATCGACTTTAATTGGTCATTCTGTTAGAGATTCTGTTAAAACTAATAGAATTTTAAGGGCAAAATGGTCTTTTAACTTTTTTTAAAAAATTTTCTTATTATTTTTAATATAATATATTTTTTATTTATTTAAAATTTCTCTCTCTTCTTCTCTCCCTCTCTCTCCTTTCCTCTCCCCACCACCTCCCTCTCCCTCTCTTTCTCTCCTTCCTTCTCTTTCCCCGCCACCTCCCTCTCCCTTCTTCCCTCTACCCACCACCTCCCTCTCCCTCTCCCTCCTTCCCTCTACCCGCCAACCTAAGGGGCACCCAAATGGAAGTTGTGATTAAAGGACTATCAAGAGTTCTCCTCTCTCTTGTGCAAATGGACTATCAAGAGTTCTACTATAATGTCCAGCCGATCTTCATTGATCAATTTCACCAATGCAATTTCGAAACCCCATTTTCTTCGTCGTAGGAACCGTCGGTTTTCTCAAACACCGCCGGAGATTTCACCTCCGACGATTTCGACATCGAGAGATTGCTTCAAATAGAGACAGATCTCTTGGATTTCGATTTCATTGACCAAATTGAAGAAACAACGTCTACTCAAGAAACGAATCTGGAATTAAGAAAAACAAACACGAAATTTCTGGCAGATGGGAAGGAATGCTTGACCGAACTACTGGTCGCCGGAGCGGAATCCATTGAAACTGAGAACAGAGCTCTCCCATCAGCCCTGATAAACAAGATCCAAAATTTGTTGTCCTGTCGAGAAAACAGCGAGAACCCATTGATCAGATTAGCTTTTTTCTTCACTCAAGCCCTGCATTACAGAAACACGACCAGTGTTTCTCAAATGGCCCCGCACTCTGTTTTTAGAGAGAGAAACAACGTCTCTGCATTCCAAATACTCCAAGAACTCTCCCCGTATGTCAAATTTGCACACTTCACAGCAAACCAATCGATCCTGGAGGCGACCAAAGGAGATGAAGAAGTTCACGTGATCGATTTCGACATCATGGAAGGTGTCCAATGGCCTCCCCTGATGGTCGATCTCGCCTCCAAAAACTCCATTTTGTTACGAATAACAGCAACATTCCATAACCCAGAAGCTTTAAGAATCATTCAGCATACAGGGAGAAGGTTAAAAGAGTTTGCAGATTCTATTAATCTCAAATTCGTTTTTGACCATATACTGATCAAGAAAGAAAAAGATTTCAATGGCATTAAACTGGGTAAGAACAAAACCCAGTAGCCAATTGTATGATCAACCAACTCCACATGCCATAGAGGGACCATACCCAGATCAAAACCTTCTTGAATGGCGTCACCAGGTTGTCTCCGAAGATCATCGCTTTGGTTCAAGGAGAACTCTTCGATTTCTCAACAACTTCATCATCAATATCGTTTTCTGGGTTCTTTCGTGAGGTACTCCGCCATTACAGGTCACTTTCAGAGTCGCTCAGGAATGGATTGTGCGGAGGGTACAAACTGGCGTTGAGGGTGATAGAAGAAGAGTTTTGGGGGACGAGGATTTTGGAGAGTTTGACAGGGTTTCTGTTATGGAGAGGAGAGAGAAGATTTGGGGGAAATGGGTTGTATCCGCCATTGTTGAAGGGTAGTTATAGGTATACCTTTGAGTTCAAGTAATGTTTCTCAGGCTGAGTATTTGATGAGCCTGTTTAATGGAGGGTATTGGGTTCAGCATGAGGATTGTAGGTTAGCCTTGTGTTGGAAGTCAAGGCCTTTAATCACAGCTTCCATTTGGGTGCCCCTTAGTTTATACAGGGGTGAGTTCCACCCCCTGCAATAGGGGTAAAAACCCCCTGTTACGGGGTGAGTTACTGAGTTTCACCCCCGCAACAGGGGGTGGTGTTGGGAAATAAAGAAAGATTTCTCTATAACTAGATTAACGAAAATGAGAGCAGAAAAATTAACACACAAGGTTGATAACGAAGTTCGGCCAATTGTGCCTACGTCTCTGGAGCTGCTGCAGATCTTTCACTAAAAGATGAGAAATTACAAAGTGTTTACAAGCACTCAACCTCACAACCCACAACCCAATTACACCCAAGAATTTTCCTCACAAAACTCTCTCAGAAAAATACACTAATTTTTCTCTCAATTGGATTTTTCCTCTTAAGGATGGGATAATAAACAAATGAATGAGGGAGTCATTTTATAGATCCCTCAAAAAGCTGTCAACTTCCTTCTTTTGGTTTTTTCTTCAACAAGGGACGGCACCGAAAATCTTTAGCCCATTCATTTTTGACATTTTCTTGTCCCTTTTATTTTTATTTTTATTTTTTTCACTTTTTCTTTGCTTCCCTTTTGGTGCCTCCCTTTTTTACTAACAATCTCTCACTTGAAGACTTATTTCAATCTGTCTTCACACCTTGATCAATGCAGCAGCTCTTCCCCCGTCTTGTCAATATTGCAGGCCAACTAAAGCTAAGCACAACTTTAGTTTGTCAATAGTCACCGTCTTTGTTAACATGTTTGATGGATTTTGAGCTCCACTAATCTTCTCAAGTTTCAAAATCCTGTCTTCCAGAAGTGACCGGATAAAATGATACCGCAACTGTATGTGCTTCGTTCTAGAATGAAAAGACGGATTCTTTGCTAGATGAATAGCACTCTGACTGTCGCAATACAAGATATTATTTTCTTTTTTCTTGTCCAATTCCTCCAAGAAACTCGGAAGCCAAATCATTTCCTTGCTGGCTTCCGTAACAGCGACATATTCTGCTTCAATTGTGGAGAGAGCAACTATCTTCTGTAGTTGAGAAACCCAACTCACTGTTGTACCTCCTAGAGTATAGACATACCCTGTAGTACATCTTCTGACATCGGCATTTTCGGCTAAGTCCGCATCCACATAGCCTGTTAGTGTCGTATCTCCACTTTTGAAACAAAGTGACTTGTCTGTAGTACCCTGTAGATATCTGAGAATCCATTTGACTGCTTCCCAGTGTACCTTGCCCGGATTTGGCTCGATGAACCTTCCCGAAATCACCGCTGACATAGTTCTCCATGATTTCTCGGCATGGGGTGGAGTGGAAAGATGCCATTGAATCCAAAATCCATAATTCAATTGGGCTGTTGATGCTTAGAATCATAGCATCACCTGCTTCCTCGGTCACGTTAGCAGATTCTTGTGCGCCGGTATCTTTCTTCGGTGCTCGGCAATCCCTCTTGAAGTGACCCTTCTTGCCGCAATTGTAGCAGCTAAAATCTTTCCTTCCCGATCTAGATTTTTCCCGTCTAGATTTCGATCTACTGCGATTTGAGTTTCTTTCTAAAGTTCTTTCTCTAGATTCTGTGTGCAAGGCTGATGAGTTTGATGTTTCACCCGATTCTTTTCGTCGAATTTCATCATTCAATACCATATCTCGAACATCGTCGAATTTTAATTTATTGTTTCCCGTTGAGTTGCTGACTACTATAACAGTAGCATTCCAACTGTCTGGTAGAGATGACAAAAGAATCAAAGCTTGAATTTCATCATCAAATTCAATTTTCACTGAACTCAACTGGGTTTTGATTGTGTTGAGTTCATTCAGATGTTGAGCCACCGATGCACCTTCCGCTATCCGCAAATTGAATAGCCGCCTCATCAAGTGAACCTTGTTTGAGGCTGATGGCTTCTCATACATACTGGAGTGAGTCTCCATAAGACCCACCGTGGTCTTTTCTGTTGCTATGTTGAAGGCAACATTGCGGGATAGCGATAATCGGATAACTCCGAGAGCATGTCTGTCGAGAAGAGCCCAGTCTTCATCCTTCATACCCTCTGGCTTGTTTCCTGAGAGAGGTTGATACAGTTTTTTCTGATACAGATAATCTTCAATCCGCATCTTCCAAAAGTCGAAGTCCACACCATCGAACTTTTCAATTTTCACCTTCCCTTCGTCTGCGGCCATTGCTCCCACTCAAATCTGACTTCTTTTGGATCGTTTCTGACTATTCCAACGAACCACCGTGTATTAGAATATTGTTGTCGACGAACTTAGCCGTCAAAATTTCACTATTCACGAAAGTCACTATTCATAAAATTCACTATTCACGTGAATAGTAACCTCGAGAAAATACTGTCAGAAATCACAACCAAAGCTCTTATACCAGTTGTTGGGAAATAAAGAGAGATTTCCCTATAATCAGATTAACGAATGAGAGCAGAAAAATTAACACACAAGGTTGATAACGAAGTTCGGCCAATTGTGCCTACGTCTCTAGAGTTGTTGCAGATCTTTCACTAAAGGATGAGAAATTACAAAGTGTTTACAAGCACTTAACCTCGCCACCCACAACCCAATTACACCCAAGAATTTTCCTCACAAAACTCTCTTAGAAAAACACACTAGTTTTTCTCTTAATTGGATTTTTCCTCTTAAGGATGGGATGATAAACAAATGAATGAGGGAGTCCCTCAAAAAGCTGTCAGCTTCCTTCTTTTGGTTTTTTCAACAAGAGACGACACCGAAAATCTTTGGCCCATTCATTTTTGACATTTTCTTGTCCCTTCTTTTTTTTTTTTTTTCACTTTTTATTTGCTTCTCTTTTGGTGCCTCCCTTTTTGACTAACAGGTGACACCCCCTGTTACAGGGGTGACGGCAAGGTTTTAAATCGCGGTATCGGGTTACGTAACGGTAACGGTCGCGGTGTAACGGTATCGGGAGTATCGGCTTGTCCGTAACGGGAATCGGCCGTAACGGTCGTGAATTTATTAAAATCACCAGAACATCCTCAAAAACTCAATAAAAGTAATTGTTTTACTCATTTAACCTTTAATAAATACATTATAATAGGTATTATGACATTTTAGGGTTATATACAACATAATAGAGACAAAAAAAAAGACGAAAAACCGTCGTACTTAACAATCTTAAAAGAATAAGATGATGCACACAATACTTAATAAAAATATATTACACAAACATAATAAAAGAGTAAATTGTACTTCTACATCATATTACAAAAACAATACACATATAAAATTATCAATACCAAAACGAATTGCGCCCAGGCTCTTCATAGTCGGCGTCGGCATAATTCATACTATTTATTAAAATCATAATTAAAGCTAATTAACACTAAATTAACCATTATATATATAGTTATACATATAATGTCATAAATAATAATGACAAAAAAAATGCTATAAAAATAAAAGTTAGAAAATTTTAGGACTAAATTGTAAACAAGCCATTTATCATTTTATAAATCAATATTATTTCCAAACCCCCCTAATTATCAACCAAACACACCCATGACCCACCCAAATCAACCGACACACTCACTCACATGCCCAAATGAGATGGAGAGAGAGAGAGAGAGAGAGAGAGAGAGAGAGAGAGACAAACGGAGTGAGGCGAAGACGAGGAGCTGCAACGCGATGGAGAGAGCTGCGACTGTGACGACGAGTTGTTTCTGCTAGGGTTTGGCGACGCCGCGATTGATATCTCAACTTTTGGCAAGGAGCTCTTTGATTTTCTGCTAATTGGTAAGTTTTTTTTATCTTCTACTATTTTTTTTTTTCACCTCTGCTCAATTATATGGAAGAATCTCTGAAGAAAGCTGAAAAACTAGAGCTCACATGGGTGTCGAACCTGAAAAAGAGCTGTATAGGCCGTAACGGCCGTAACGGCCTCAGTAACGGCCGTTACAGCACCGTATCGGTCCGTAACAGCCCGATACGGTGCGAATCGTCCCTAGACTCCGGAATCGGCCGTGTAACGGTATCGGAGGGTTCGATTTCCGATACGAATCGGCCGTTACGGTACGTAACGGCCGATATTTAAAACCTTGGGTGACGGGGAAGGAGGTGACGGGGAGAGAGAATGAGGGAGAGGGAGGTGGCGGGTAGAAGAAAGAAGGGAGAGCGAGGTGGCAGGGAAAGGGAGGGAGAGAGAGAGGGAGAGGGAGGTGGCGAGGAAAGGGAAAGAGAGAGAGGGAGGTGGCGGGGAGAGAGAAGGAGAGAGAGAGAGAGAAAGAGAGAGAGAGAAATTTCAAATAAAAAAAACAAAAAGCAAATATATTATATTAAAAATGATTAAAAAATTTTAAAAACGTGAAAAGACTATTTTACCCTTGAGATTCTATTAGTTTTAACAGAATCTCTAACGGAATGACCAATTAAAGCCGTTTCGATACTTAGAGGGTTTGAAATGAAACGCCCAAACTTAGAGGGGCCAACTAAAAATGTATTAATAGTTAAAAGGTCTAAATTGTACTTTTCTCCAAAAACTAATAAATTATCCTTGAAACTAACCGATTTTATTATTTTAATCTTTTTTTAATACTTTAAATAGTTTTTAGTCATTTTGTTAACATTAAAAATTAAATTTTTCAAGTTAATATTAACTAATTATGAAATTTGTATTTGATGCAGTGGTAGTCTGGTGACCAACAACAAAATTATGGTGACCGATAACAGGCGGCATTAAGTGTAATAGTTAATAGTAACTAAATAAATGTTATAGCCACTTATAGCTAATGTTAACTATCACAAAAAAAATATGTTAAAAATTTAAAGGACCAAATTGAGAAGCTATCAAAATACCAAGGGTGCAAAGTGTAAAAACCATTCTACTTTTCTAAAACCACCAAGCTGCCTTTACATTTCCATGTACTCTTCAACTTCAACCGCTCTCTGCAACACCGCGTGACGAGAAGAAAACAGCAAAAAAATGGCGGATCAGGTATCGAAAGGAGAAGAATTTGTGAAGAAAGCGGAGAAGAAGCTCAATGGTTGGGGAATTTTCAGTTCCAAATATGAAGACGCAGCTGAATTGTTTGATAAAGCCGCCAATTGCTTCAAACTCGCCAAATCATGTAATACTTCATCTCTCGTTATTTATCTTGATCATGAAGATCCAATTTATTGATCGTTGATTTGTTTCCGCATAGTTTCGATGCGATCAGTTGGTTGTTTTTTGCTTCCATGGATGATTTTGATTTCGCTTAGGGTTTCGTGAATTTCTGCTTCTGAAAATATGCGATTAATGGTAATGATTCCTTGATCGAATGCGTTAGTTGATTGATGTGTTGGATTTTGGTAACCTTAGGACTTCCATAAGTGGATTGATAGCGTGTTCTCTGGTTATCATCTATACAGATAATATAATCTGGATCCAATAGCTATGTAGTATAAAATTGTTTAAATCTTATCAACTAAAGCATGTGTACAGAATCGATTTTGAAGGAACCAGTGATTCAAAGAATTTGGGTTGTTATCTATATAGGCATGGATTACTAACTACTTCATATGCAGGGGATCAAGCTGGGGCTGCTTATGTGAAGTTGGCGAATTGTTATTTGAAGGTACTTGCTTGTGCTAGGTCTTCTTCTTACTCATTTAACATTATCTCAAGACCTTTTTAGTCCAATACATATTGAAATTTACTTTACTTTTTCAGTCTGATAGCAAACATGAAGCTGGCAATGCTTATGCTGATGGTGCTCATTGCTACAAGAAGACAAATACTAAAGGTATACATGGTGCTGATTTACTTCAATCCACGTAGTTTATGTATATTTATCCCTTCTCTAGAACGTTTTTAGTCCAATTTACTGTCTCTTACAACCCGTAGTATCTGAATTCATCTATCATGCGTAATGAATACCAAATTCCAAAACATAAAAAAGGAACAAAGAAGAGAAATAATATTAATTGGAAGTACTTCTAATTGTGGGTAAATCATCCTATCAGTATTTCAATAGATAGTGACATTGGGGTATATTTCTCCATTAGGGCCACATCTTTGTTTTTATATATGATCCGAAAAATCAAGAAATTCGATAATCGGCACTGGAATGACTTTTCGTGTGCCCTTTTTTGGCTTTGCGGTTGAAATGTGCACTCTAACTATAGGTCATTGACTATATTGAATTGTACGACTACGACTTCCGTTTTAAATGTGTCCATAACATGTTCATTATCGGATTTGGAAATTGTAAAAACCCAATGGGCCTGGTACCATGTAGAAACCTAATGGGCCTAACTCACTCTCAAAAGACACCTTGTAAGAGGAGGGTTGCCCTAGGCTTTATATATAGCTCAGGATCAGGTAACACAAGCCATGTGGGATTCAACAAGCCCCCTCATGCGCCCCCCTCGTGCATGGTGGACTTTGACAAACTACTGCGAATGGATATGGGGGGGCCATCATTGATGTGGGATTCAACATGTCCAACATCAAATGAAAGTCTGACTCTAATATCATGTAGAAACCCAATGGGCCTAACTCACTCTCAAAAGACGCCTTGTAAGAGGAGGATTGCTTTAGGCTTTATATATAGCTCAGGATCAGGTAACACAAGCGATGTGGGATTCATCAGATATGCATAGACATTTCATCTATATTAGTTAGCCTAGGCATTTGAAGATATGTCTAATATTTAATGAGGTAGATGTGACATTGTAGGTAATTTAGTATATATTTTTGCGTCTTTTCAGTTTTCATCCATTTCATTTTTTTGTTCTATTTACAAAAAAGCAACTTCTTAAATGATGAAGCCCAAAAAATGGTTCACTGGATACGTCATCCTACAATCCAGAGTTATGAATAGCTCCCAGCTCAATCTACTCCTTTAGCCCAAGTTCCTGCAAAACAATGCATTGCGGGTGGGTCAGTCAACGTTGCACCTCTAGCATGCGAATCAGTCGAGAGTTCTTAGTGGAATTTGGGAGAGTTTTAGTTAGGAAAAAATGTGCCTACCTGGTCAGTCCACCCTTCTGGTATTTATGAGCAGGGGAGGATTTGTTTGGCAAGTCTTCCCCGAATCTCAACTTGTCACCATTAAGATGGCGACGATCATGGAGACATGAATCAAGGGGCCATTACTTAGGGAAGGTAATGGTTATTTCCTAAATAGGTGGAGGGCGTTTCAACTGCTCCCGATTAGAAGTGATGTTGTAGCCTTGTCCGTGGGTTATAACTCTTCCGGGGAGTAGAGCTAGGGTTAGGGTTGAGGGACCTTTGCTTCAGGCAGGGTTGATGCTGCAGTTGCCTTGCCTGGGGTGAAGCACTTTCCGGGTGAGGCTTATACCGGGGCAATCACATCGGTCGGCCAAGAGCCCGTTGTAGCTCCTTCCGCCTAGCACGTGCCTATGGACACGTCCCGCTGGCCTGGGCCCTGCTGGATTTCCCCTCATCATTAAATATTAATTGTTCCATCATCACTCGACTCACTCCTAATCAAAATAACACCTCACAGCTCTTGATGTGGTAGCCTCTCATTTGTTCTATCTAATTCATATTGCCAGTACATGATTACATGAATGTTGATTTCTTTCTTTTATTAAAAAAATACATCGAAAAAAAGAAGAGTTCTTATCCTTGTTAATTTTGGATGTTCGCAGAGTCCATAGCTTGCCTTGAGCAAGCAGTAAATCTTTTCCTGGAAATTGGAAGGCTCAATATGTCCGCAAGATATTATAAGGTACCTCTAAAATTTGCCTGTTTCTTCACATCTGTTATCTGGTAGATGATATGACACTTTCTTTCAGTTAGCATGTATTATAAGTCGTAATCATGGATGTACTGATGCATGACGATAGATAGCATTAGCTGTTTTATATTTTAGGGTGTGTTTGCTTGAGCTATTTGAAGATAGAATTTGATTTTGAAAGGGATTTCTAATTTTTTCTTAAAAAATTATAAATCCTTTTTCCAAATAAAATTCTTTCTTCAAGTACCTCATCCGAACGGACTCTTAGAGTGCGTCTGGATATGAAATTTGATGAAATAATGGAACGTAGAAATGTTTGGATTTCAAAATTTTGAGTTGAACGATCTCATCATTTGTAAATTTGTTGTTTGAGTATATATTTTGATATTGGATGTCATTTCATTTCTCAAGATTGATAGGTATACCGCATTCGGAAGAATTTAGAAAAAAAAAAAAAAAAAACCTTTTGGAGGTATTTGAAAATGCTTTACCCCTTTAAATCCCATTTCAAAATTCCTATGAATTTTACAAATTCCTTTTGAAAGTAGCTGAACAAGGCATTTTAACTTAAATCCCTTATCAAAATCAACTTCTCTTCCAAAATCCTTCACCCGAACACACCCGTACTTGTGAAAACTTGCGTTTTTATGCTACTTGGAATTTCAGATAAAATACAATTTCAATTTTGCAGGAAATTGCTGAATTATATGAGCAAGAGCAAAACCTTGAGCAGGCCATTGTCTACTATGATAGGGCAGCTGACCTTTTCCAAAGTGAAGAAGTAAACACTTCTGCAAATCAGTGCAAGCAGAAAGTTGCACAGTTTGCTGCTCAATTAGCACAGTAAGCCTCTCTATACACTACTTTGATGTGGCTCCATATGGGCCCGTTTGGTTGTCCTTCAATTCATAAATTTTATTATTTTTCAATTAGTCAATTTATGAATTGTTAGAGCTTATCGAGATTTTTTCACTTTGCACCCCTGATGATTTGGAGAAATCACTTTAGCCCTTTTAATTTGAACACATTAAACCCAACGTATCCAAATCATGTCAAGTCAGTCCTTCCGTCATTTTTATGATGAAAATCAACCACGTGTCAAATACATAATCACCCACATGGGGTGAATTCCGTCGTAAAAAATGATGGAAGGACTGACTTAACACAATTTGAATACTTCAGGGTTTAATGTGTTCAAATTGAAAGGGCATGGGCTGAAGTGTGATTTCTTTGAAACTTCATGGGTGCTAAGTGGAAAAATATGTAGATTATATTGTTGAGTTTTAAGAATTAAAACGCATAGATTAGCTAGCTAACCAAAAAAATTGTCAGATTATTCATAAAATATGATAATTTAGAAAACCACACGGACGATAAGTCTATATTCACGTTCATTCTGAAGAAAATTGGGAGCAGAAACAGAAATATGGGAGCAAAAAAAAATTGTATCAGTTCTGTTCCCAAATTTCTGTTTTTCTTCCAACTTCTATGCAAGGAGAAACAGAAATTTGGGAATAAGAAACACAATAAAACACCACCTATAATGTCTTGAATTTGTTTTTCCAGATATCAAAAAGCGATCGAGATTTATGAAGATATAGCAAGGCAATCACTCAACAATAACTTGTTGAAGTATGGAGTTAAAGGACATCTACTGAATGCCGGCATTTGTCAACTCTGTAAAGGCGATGTTGTTGCCATTACCAATGCGTTGGAGCGATATCAGGTTTTAACGATGGCTCCATTTGAGAACCGGGAAAAAAAGTTTTTTTTCCATTGATTATTACATTTTCATTTGCGTTTATATTAATTACCGTTGAATATTGCATTTGCATTTGTAGGATCTGGATCCCACATTTTCAGGAACTCGTGAGTACAAATTGCTGGCGGTATGTTATACTTTGCGGTTTTGTTCTTTAAATGATAAACAGTTACTTCTATTTGTAGAAGAATGGGTTTTATGTGGGGATGGCAAAGTTTCAGTTTTGGGCCGGTTTACTAGAAACCAAAACCGTAAGGCATATACCAAACTCAAAACCGAAGCGTAAACCGTTAGTTTGGTTAGAAAACGGTTTTAAAATCGTATCATTTAATTTTATGCAAAACCAAAACAAAAACCGTAAAACCGCGAACTAATTATGGCTTTTTAATTTTATATAAAACCAAAAAACCCGAAAATTAACCCTATAATAATATATACACACTGGGGGTCAAAATGTAAATAAATTATAAAGTGGGGGTAATAGATATAATAAAAATAGATCTAAAATATCAGTTACGCAGTCTAATTTCACGGTTATTATCCCAAAATCAAAACCAAAATTGAGAATGCTTCGGTTTTCAATTCCGAAACCAAAATTATCTAATTGGTTTCAAACCGAACCATTCAGTTCGGTTTGGTTTCCCACTAGTTCAAGTTCAATTGCCATTTTGAGTTTTATGGCATATTCTAAACCCTAATTTTCCCAAGTGAGGAGTTTTTTTTTTTTTTTTTTTTTTTATAATTACTTATTTCATTAATTTGTATGGCAGGATTTGGCTGCTGCGATCGACGAGGAAGATATGGCAAAGTTTACCGAAGCTGTCAAGGAATTCGATAGCATGACTCCTCTGGTAAATTTGAGAACCCTCTTGGATCATGATTAAATTAGCAATGTTGAGTAAGAAGGCACTGTTTGGTAACGTTTATTTGAAGTACATTCTATAATTAAAAAAAAAATTATCACAAAAAGTAATTTTACTTAAAAGTAGAAGCAGAAAATAAAAATGTATGTTTGATACAAGTATTATGGGTAGAGGGTATAAAAATCGAAGAAAAAATAAATATTGTTTTTGACTTTTTGAATACAAAAAATTATTTTCTTTTTTGGTTTTTATAAGTATTTTTTTAATTGCAAAATGAACTTATTTTTTTATTTTTATTTTCAAAAGCAATATATATATATATATATATATATATATATATATTAATTTTATACTACCTCTACAAGATCGATGACTTTTTTTTTTGGATTAAGAGACATTATAGGGATAATACTAAGATATTATATCTACACTATGAAATGCAAGTGTTTATTTTTATTTTTTGCTTTTATTTTTAAGTAATTTTTTTTTTTTTTTTTATCAATTTTTCTTAATTTGTTTTTTATAAAGTACATTAAAAACATTATCAAATAGTGCCTAAATTAGAGTATTTTCTTCTTCGTTTGATCCTGATTTTCCTCGTATATATCTGTTTTTTTATCCGTAGGACTCATGGAAGACAACCCTTCTCCTTAGAGTTAAGGAAGCGATCAAGGCGAAAGAGCTTGAGGAAGATGACCTAACTTAAAATTTTCATTTACTCCATTTGTCGTGTTTTTATATTTTATTTTATTTTTACATTTTTTTGTCTCGCGTTTACGTTTATAATTGGTCGATTTCATGTTTTTGAGTACTTAATATTTTACGCTAAAATTTGGGATTTCTAAAACGGAGAGAGTGAACATGCTTGGATTGGATTTGTAAAGCATGAGTTTGTAACTAAAATCACATTTTTTTATTTTCTTTTGTGGTGTGTGCACACAAAAAAATATGTTATATTTTCTTTTATAGAAGACCCCAATGTTGGAAAATATGGAAAAATTGTTTGATGTGATTGAATTTGGTGTTTGTTTATTATATCAAAGTGGTCAAAATTGAATAAAGATTGAACCTTTTTTAGGAGCTAATTTCTTAACTTTGACCAAAAGAATAGGGGTTTTGACACTTTGTACCTTTGAAGTTCGACCAAAATTTCACTTTGGTCCTCATGGTATCAATTTGAAAATAGAGCTTTTCACACTTTGCATTCCTGAAATTTTAGAAAAATCCACCTTGATCCTAGTCCTTTCAATTTGAATATATTAAATTCTGAAATATCTAAAACATGTCAACTCAGTTATTTCGTTGTATTTTATGACGGAATTCACTTTATGTAGGTGATTCCATGTTTGACACGTAACTAATTATTATTATAAAAATGACATAAAAACTGACTTGACACAATTTGTATACTTTAGGTTTAATGTGTTCAAATTGAAAGATAGAGGTTAAAGTGATTTTTTTTTTTAACTTTAGGGGGTTAAAATGCAAAAAAAATTAAAAATATAACAACTTTATGTTTTGGAATCATTGGACTGGAGTCTAAGTTATTATTTTTATTACAATTTTGAATATAAAATAGTCACTTAGAGCTTATGAGATTGCTTTTAAAGGGATCTTATGGACATTTTCAACCTTCTCCCTTCTTTCGTCATTTTCTCTTTCTTTTTTAAATACTCAAAAATCAGAAATATAGATATAACACAATATACAAACACATACAATTTTGTTTATAGAAATTTTGAAAATGGCAAAGGAAGAGGATGGAAATACCTTTAACGTCCTTTTAAAAAGTTGGGTATATGGCAGGTGGTAACTTTCCATCCAAAATTGTATGGAAACTATTGATTTGGACTGAAGTTGGATTGTTACGAAACTTCAAGGTGTCATGTGCTCAAATTGAAACTATAAGGACCAAAGTAAAATAATGCTCAAACTTAAAGGGTACAAAGTGGCAAACCCCCTAAACAATATGAAAAAAATAAAAACAAATGCTAAATAAAACTTTGCACCTCCTAAGTTTTCATTCGGTTACCTTATCGCTGTGAACTTTCAATATATAATATCCTAATAACTATCTTACATGACATCAATTATTGTCTTCACAAGTTCAAACAAAAATGACACTATTTGATGTCTTAAAAAGACTTAGAGTCATAATAGAATTTCTGTTGCGACACTTTTTGCTCTCCTGATAGGGCAAATTTTGGTGCAGTGGTAGAAGAGATTCAATCTTGACACCCATCTCGCCAGCCATGGAATCAAACATTACACACCTCTGATAACTTGACCCAACTTCGAAGAATATCGATTTCTAGCAGATAATTTTCAAAATTGGGAAGATTGGGGTCTTTTATGTATAAATAGCAATATGTTTGAATTAAAAGTTTAAGGTTCAATGTGAAATTTAATGAAAACTTCAAGCTACAAAGTATAAATTATCCAAAGAATAAAAAATTAGGAAAACAAACAAATAAAAAAAGTTGTCTTAATTAAGAATTGATTTGCCAGCAAACAAGCATGAGATTCTTCTTTGAAACTTTGGAATTGTTTTAAGACTTTTACCCCTCTATTTTGAGTTTGTTTCATTTTGTCCCCTCTACTTTAAAAACTTACATTTTATCTCCTCCAACTTTAATAAATTAGAAAAATATTTTTTTTTTTAACTTAACTTCAAAAAATAGTCGGAAAATTATTTTCTTAAAAGAAATTTTAAATAAAATGAACAAAACTACCATTTATTTTAATGTGCCTTCACTTAAAAAAAAGAATAAAAATAAAAATATAGAGAGATAAACCGACAAAGAGAGAAAATACTAAGCTTTCCTTTTATTAATTAGATTGTTTTATATTTT
Organism: Eucommia ulmoides; assembly: GCA_016647705.1. Taxonomy (NCBI): domain Eukaryota; kingdom Viridiplantae; phylum Streptophyta; class Magnoliopsida; order Garryales; family Eucommiaceae; genus Eucommia; species Eucommia ulmoides. The sequence continues at coordinate 55,604,879 of CM028328.1, forward strand.
TTTAAATTAAATGTGAGTAAAATAAAAATATAGAGAGAAAAAGAGAAAAAATATTAAGTTTTCCTTTTATTAATTAAATTTTTTTATATTTTTTTAAATAAAATGTGAGTTTTTGTTTTTTAGTTAAAAGTAAAAGGGGTCGATTTGTAAATTTTTAAAATCTAGGAGTTAAAAAGATAAAAGACCAAAGTATAAGGATAATAAAAGTAATTGACCCCACCATTACTTTTTGTCTTCCCACTTGCTTTTGCTATTATAAAATAGGGTATATTGTCTTTCACCCCTCTCTATTTTATTTAATTATCACTTTATTCCCTTTCACTTTAAAAAACTACACTTTATTTACTTCTACAAGATGAGAAACTCACGTTCGGTTTTAAAAACATACAAATGACTTGACTACCCTTTTAACTAAAATGAAAAAACGATATTATTCCCGCTAAAATTATTTTGTATTTTTTTTCTTTTTTGTTTATTCATCTTTTATTATCTCTAAATCGTCGTCACCAAAAAATAAAGGATAATTTTGTCTAATTGATGAAAAAAATTTATTCCAACCATTTTTAACCATAATCTAAAGAAATAAAAAAAATATTGTTTCCAGATATCTCAATTGGTCAAATTTGAACACAGGTAGCTTGATCGCCTTACCCATCATTAGACTCACTTTTTACAGGCCAGTAGAATCTTTATGCTCAAAACCCAGACTCAAGTAGTCATTTATTTGGCACCTACCAGGGAGCAGGAACCGCCATTTTTACCCTTCTTAGGGGATTCCGTCCACAAACACAAAGTTTATGGCTGACTGATATTGTCATCATTATTCAGCTATTACATTTGTAAAGCAAAAAATATTAGTTTCTCACTTTATTTAAAGTAGAAATCGGTAAAATGTAGATTTTTTAAAGTAGAAGGGAAAAAAGTAATAGTTAGACAAAAATAGAGGGGATTAAAAGGTAGTTTATCATATGTCATATCTCTTCGAACTCCATTGAAGAAAAAGGAGGGCAATAATGCAAGCATACTTTTCCTCCTACTCCTACTCCTCCTCCTTGCGCAAAGCCCTTTTCGACATCTTCGATTAACGAAGGGAGCTGAAATTCCGATTCCGGATTGAACTCACCCATGTCTGTCTCTCGCTCAATTCATCGGTATGCGTTTCTTGAACTTGTAGTTCTAGATCTTGCTAATTTTTTGAAGTTAGTCAGGATTTATGTCTTAATCGCCTCATATTGTACTTGATTTGATTTGATTTGATTTTTCACCGGTTTAATCCTTTTATGCGTTGGAAAAGAGGAATTTGAGGCATTTTTTAGTAATTTCTAGCAGTTACTGTTCATTACTCGCTTTGATTTTCAATTTCTCATCGGTATGCGTTTCATGAACTTGTAGATCTTTCTAATTTTGTGAAATAAGTCCGGATTTATGCTTAATTTTACTTGATTTGATTTTTCATCGGTTGGAAAAGAAGAATTTGAGGCATTTTTTATAGTAATTTCAAGCAGTTACTGTTCGATTGTTCATCATTCGCTTCAATTTTCAAATTCTAGGGTTTATCAATGAAGAAAATCAGAAATCAGCTGTGATATTCGATTTCGTGTTGAGGTTTAGGGTTTTTCTTTTTTCACGCAAGAATGCTTTCAACCGACAATGGCAAAAACAGTTCTGAAATCGAAGAATCCAATGGTGATACTACTACTACTAAAAATCTTGTTCCTCTTCCCATCTCCACATCTCATAGAGGACTCATAGTCGAATCAACCCCTAAAAAACGATTTCTTGATGGTTTCTCTGCTCTTCCCAAGAGAATGAAATTCCTCAAATTGGGCTCATTAGATTCACCCTCAACGAAATTCCAGCGATTTGCCGAAAGTAGAGACAATTTTTCGCGTTCGATTCGTTCTTCGAGTGGTAATTCCAATGCGTCCCAAGGACGATTCAATCGTGTTTTTGGTCGAAAAATCGATTGGGAATCACTTTTGAAATTCTCCAAAGAATGGATTAGAAACCCCATGAATTTAGCCCTCTTTGTTTGGATACTTTGTGTTGCAATTTCGGGTGCAATTCTATTCCTAGTCATGACCGGAATGCTAAATCATGCGTTGCCCGACAAGTCCCAAAGAGACGCTTGGTTCGAAGTCAACAACCAAATTTTAAATGCCCTTTTTACCCTCATGTGCCTCTACCAACATCCCAAGCGATTTTACCACCTCACCCTCCTGATTCGATGGAAACACGAAGACATTTTGAAACTAAGGAAGGTTTATTGCAAGAACGGTACATATAAACCCCACGAATGGGCTCATATGATGGTTGTTGTAGGTCTTCTCCACTTAAATTGTTTTGCTCAATACGTTCTATGTGGGCTGAATATAGGGTTTCGCAGATCAGAAAGGCCAGCGATTGGCGTCGGGATATCAATCTCATTCGCAATTGGCGCGCCGGCAATCGCCGGCATTTATTCCATAATTAGCCCTCTAGGGAGGGAATATGAATCCGAAGTCGATCCTGAATCACAAACGGACGACCAAAACCTGTCAAGGGCAAAACCGGTACAAAAAATATTTTCGTTCTCTGTGAAAGAAGATGTAGCTCAGCAAATCGCGGAGAATTCCCCGAAATGGAGCGGGGGAATCTTCGATTTTTGGGACGATATTTCCTTTGCGTATCTATCGTTATTTTGTAGCTTTTGCGTGTTTGGATGGAATATGGAGAGATTTGGGTTTGGAAACATGTACGTTCATATTATGACTTTCCTTCTCTTTTGTTTAGCGCCGTTTTGGATTTTCAATTTGGCGGCGGTGAATATTGATAACGAGGCGGTGAGGACAGCTTTAGGGTTTACGGGCATTTTCCTTTGTTTTTTTGGCTTGCTATATGGAGGATTTTGGAGGATCCAAACAAGGAAAAGGTTTAATTTGCCTAGCTATAATTTTTGTTTTGGAAAACCGGCGATAGCCGATTGTGTGTTGTGGTTGTTTTGTTGTTGGTGTTCTTTGGCGCAAGAAGTTAGAACGGGAAATTCATACGATATTGTTGAGGAGAAGTTTTGTAGGAAGGAAAACCGGGTCGAGTTAAGGGCGCGGGCGCGTTTGGAGAATTCTAATTTGGCGGAATTGAAAATTGAGAGTGATTCGATTCATTCAACGTCGAATGTTGTTGTGAAAGAAGAAGGTTCGATGACTCCGCCTTCGCCTCCGTTTATACGCAGAGAAGACAATTAGAGTGTGTTTGGGTGAAAATGTTGAAAAATGTTTTTTCAGAAAATCGAATTCCTTCTTCAAATATATCATCCAAACGCACCCTTAGGAAGAAGAAATTTTCTTCTTCTTGAGTTGTGATTTAAATAGAGTGAATACAGTAGAGTTGTGTATGCGTGTAGAAATCGAATTTTGATGTTTATTTTAGAGGGTGTAAAGTTCAATTTTTTTTGTTATTTTTTTTTTAAGAAAAAACACATGATGAAATGGTGCTTATTTAGGTGGTGTTTGGTTAGTGTTTTTGTTTCTACTTTTAATAAATTGGGATGAAAATGTTGTTTCCGTTCTGGAGTATTTCAGAAATAAAAATGACTATTTTCATAAAATTGTTTCTTTTAATTTATGAGAAAAAAAAAAAAAAAAGAAAAAAGCCAAACCTTTTCATCATATTGTTTGTATTTTAATTTGTATAATTATTATTTTTGACCAACTTTGATCAGTTCTAAATCAATACCAAATAAATTTGATATTAAAGATGCACATGACGATTTAATATTTTTTAATGACTAAAATTTTACATGAAATATTGTCTCGAGTCGTCCAAATATATAATTCAAAACATATTTTCAATTGAACGACAGAGATTTAGTCTACATCTTTAAGAATCGATCTCACTTGTGCTATTGATGAAAATTACATGTCTGACTATTAAGATTAAACAAATAAGAACAACTTCTCTTAGGACATGTTTAGTTGTTATTTTAATGTTTAGTCTATATTTTTATTGCAGTGTTGAACTGATTCAACCGTCGAACATCTTTCGGCAATGAATACATAAAATTAGGTTTAGGTAGATATTTTATGAAGGCACTAATCTAGTGAAATAGTTAATGGGGGATTAATTGTGGTGGAGATTTAATTTAATGTTTGTTAGGTTAACCTATTTTTAGGTATTAATTAGTGTGTTCATTGCGCGTCCCTATTACAAGTCACCATCATAAGCCAAAAGGCACCATGCCTAAATTTCTAATCACTTTGTATTCCTGTAGTTTGAGCAAATTGTACTTTGCGCTCTATACTATTTTCGTCAGCGTTTGTACTCTCTGTATTTGAGACTTAAGTACAACGGTTAAAAATTTAACAGAATTAAGGGTAATTGTATTATTTTAATTTAAAATTAAAGGTAATTTTGTCCTTTTTTTCAACTAATTCAACAGGGTCTTTTAAAAAAATCATCCAAAATTTTAAGAGTCAAATTCATCTACTACTACTCCGGCGAACACAACCATCAGTCGAGCCTCCACTTCCAATCTCACCTTCTCCAACCTTTCTCTACCACCACCAACAACATAACTACCTCCAGCGCTGCCACCGCCAATCCCCTCTGACCTTGTTCCTGAATGAAAATGCCATTGTAGAAGATAAGGCAACGTTTGGTTGGATTTGGTGCTAGGTGGCAAGAAAATATTTGAATTTTTTTAGATTATAAAGAAATCACAAGCGCTCTCTCTATATATATTTCTCTCTCTATTACGACCCCTTCCACTTATAATTTTTTTAAAAGTGCATGTCTATTTATATTAGCCTCCAACACTCAAATCTTGCGTTCGCCATGCAAAAAGTTTAATTTTTTCGTACGTCTATTTCCCATTCCGAGTTCGTTTTCGAAATTTTACCCGAAATATCATCATTCAAAAAAAAAAAAAAATCCATGATAACATTGAACTTGTTTTCATTTTGCAAATTACAACTTATATTATTGTATGATATCTACTCATTTGCCACTTATGTTCAAGTTTAAATTTTCCCTTCCCTTTAAAAAAAATTATTGAATTATTTTATTTTATCAACTATTTTTCTCTAGTGGTTGATGTGCAAAATTCTAGTTTTGCATACATAATGATAGTTAGTGGGGATGATATCAATTTTCCCTCAAACAATTCTCATTTGGTTGATGGACTTAATTAATGACCTCTCAAGTCATTCAAATGCTCATTTTGATGTGCTATATGACTCAAAAAAACAACTCTTCCATATATATTATCCCACTTTGTCAGTGTTTCCTAATCATAAGTTATATATAAAGTCTAAGACAATTTTTTTTTCTCAAGATATCCTTTGAGAGTGAGTTAGGCTCATTGAATTTTTACATGGTATCAGATCCAAATCTTATAAGTTTTATCTGATGTTGGGCGTGTTGAATCTCACATCAATGTTGGGCTCTTCGATATCCGTTTGTAGTAGTTTGACAAAGTCCACCATGCGCGTAAGGGGTATGTTGAATTCCACATTAATGTCGGGTCTCTCGATAGCTGTTTGCAAAAGTTTCGTAAAGTCCACCGTGCGTGTAGAGAGCGTGCTGAATCCCACATCGTTTGTGTTACCTGATCATGAGCCATATAGAGTCTAAAACAATCATCCTCTTTCAAGTCATCTTTTGAGAGTGAGTTGAGGTTTATTTTAAAATTTGCATCCTTGGTTTCACTCACAATCTACAAAGAAGATATAGTTGGGTAAGTGTTGGTAGGCCTGAACTGAGCAGACCCAATATTGAGTAATTAAATATTGGATAGTGTGCCCGAATTGAACAATCATGTATCCGATAAGAGATAACTGAATATGGGTTTAGACTGAACATGCCCATATAATCCAATACAAATAAGAAACACTAGAGCGTAAAAATAAGACCTATGAATATTGTTTGAGGTATTCATAAGTGGATTAGATATCACCAAGATGTTATTACAGTTGATCAATTAGAATATAGCGAGTATAAGAGAATTCAGGTATCATTTCAGTTTGTAAATATAGCGATTTCCAGAGTCCAACGCACAATTCTAGTTTAATTCAATTCCTAATTAACTTACTATCATTCCGGAGGATATTTGGCTGATATCACACCGATATCCCAAAAAAAATTCTAAGTCTTGTAGATTTTGATCGGAGAGTTAGAAGTTGTGAGTATCGTGGATTTTCCAGTCTCATACATACATATATATATATATATATATATATATATATATATATATATATATATATATATATATATATATAACATTAGAATGATGCAAATTTTAAAAAGAAGACAATGGCTAAAGTTGCAATCATTAGTATTATCAAATGAGAAAGGAGAAGGGGCGGTTAAACCTTTTTTGTTACTCAATCTAATGCCACCTCCAAACATAATACTATTTTATATAAGAGCTGCCGTCCTTGTGTAAGCATTGTGTTTCCACTAATTATTATTATTTTATTTTTTTTCCTCGTGTTTCTTTATATTAATTTTTTAATTTATATATGAAAAGATAATTAATAATTAAATAATTGACCAATCAAATATAAATATCACATTTAAACGGTACAAAATATAATTCAATTTAACCGTTTTAAAAGTGAATGTATAATTTTTTAATAAAAAAATTAATTTAACCGTTTTAAAAGCTACTGTGTAATTTTTTAATAAAAAAAATTCTCCCAAAATACTTTTATAATCGAATCTCATCCATCAGTTTTTCTTAAATCAATCTCAATTCTGAATAAAAAAACATTTTTTAAAAAGAATATTGATTTACTATTATTATTATTATTATTATTATTATTTATAGCATCAAGGGTATGTTTGGTTTTATTTGATAATATATTTTTGAAGAATTTCAATATTAATTATAGAAACTAAAAGAAAATATTAATATCTATTCTCTATTCTATAGGACATGTTTTATGTTTGAGGCATTTTTGACCCTTGGATTAGATATTTAAGGGTTAAGATTAAAGAAATTTAGAAGACATTTTCGGCCATTGATTTAGATATAGGTTCAGAAACCAAGGAACTTTTGATAAACTATCTCAATATATAAACAACCGCTAATTTAGATCATGAAACTCCCAACAAATTATGCAAATACATATTTTATATTCGCGATATTTTTTATCATGATGGTTAGCGAAAATTTAAATTATTAATTTATATTTTATTGAGAAATTAAATAACAAACGCTCAATAAAATATTTTTTCGTAATTAATTTATTACATTTAAGATTAATGTAATAAATTAAAATTAGTGTTTTTAGGCACGAGTTATATACTAATATAGTTTTATTTTGTTAGCTTTTTTAAAAAAAAAAAAAAATTATCCTATTTATGAATTTATTTTTTAGTACTCGATATTTTAGTAAAATTAACTCCGAAATCAACTATAAATTTAACATTTCGTTCCTATTACGTCGATAGATTTAATAAAATTTATGTTAATTTAAGAAATAAAAACTTATTCCAAAAATTAATGAATAAATAATTATAAATAACTTATTTTAACTAGGATAATTGGCCATTAATCCAAATAACGGACCTAATCTTAAAAAAGTCTCGCTTAAGATATAAATTTTGATTTAGTCATTTAAGTTGGGTTTTGCTTTAGTTTTAGTCCCGCATGTGCAGGTATTGCAGGTATTGTTGAGAGAATTTTGATGAGTAAATTCTTATTATAGTGAATATTAGATACATGTATTTAATATTAGTCATAATTTAATAATTATTATATATTACATATATCTGTGTATTTTTTGTTACATGTACTTATGTAATATTAGTTATATACATGTATTTGTGTAATATTTGTGATATTTAACAAATATTACACGCAGAAATTAGTTTAATATTAATTACATGTAACTAATTATATGTATTTTGTGTAATTTTTGTTACATCTAACAAATTTTTACATACAAATTAATTACATGTTACAAAATATAGTAATATTTGTTACATGTAACAAAAATTTACACACAAAATAATTACATGTAACTGCGCGTGTGTGAGCGCGTCTATTGAGCTTTCGCCTTTTTTAAATAGATGGGACTAAAACACAAGTTATTTCTACCTCTGGGACTTTTTTAAAATTAAAAGTGAAATAAGAGACTTACTACCGAATGTTTCTTTTAATTACCCACTATTAATTTCTCCAAGTAAAGAAAAAGTTATTTTTTAGATTTTTTTTTTTTTTTTTGAGTTTTTTAAGATGTGTCAGGATCAGTTTATACGTACTTCAACTAATTATTTTTCAGGGGATTTTAAAAATGTATTTTTTTATATTTATTGATACATTCAGAATTTAATTTCTAGAGTATTCTTCGTTGAAAGGAAAAAAAAAAAAAAAAACACTTCTTCTCGAGACCACCACCTATTGAGTTAAAAAAAACACTTCTTCTCGAGACTACCACCTATTGAGTTAAAATATTCAATGTAATGAACTTGTAATTCTACTGCTCGTGCATGTTGTCAGATTAAGACATTTAAAACGTCATTTGCTAAATTATACTTTGACCCCTAAATTATGAGTTAATTTTCATTCATTTAGTCTCTAAATTATTAATCTTTGTAATTTAGTCCCTTCAACTATCACATTTTTGTCTTAATATCTCTAATTAATAACTTATTGTTAATATGGTTTATGAAAATAACCCGGGAGATCCCCGAATTATGGGTCTATTTTAACTTTAGTTATTAAATTATTAATTTTATCACTTTAGTCCTTGACTTTTATGAAATCAAAATCTAGGGATCAGAATTGGAATGACCCATGTATAAAAATTGAAAATATATATAAATAAAATTTTGAAGATATATATGTATAGTTTTCTTTGAATTTCACTTCTAAGATTTAATTTTATGATATCGAAAATTATTTTAAAGTTTTGAGATTAAAATGTAATTTATCAAAATTATATGGGTTGAATGTGCTATTATATTGTAAACTTTCCATGCAATGACTTTTTGCCCAATAGTAGTTGGCAATAATGGAGGAGTTGTTTACTCAATAATTATATTTTTTTTAAAAATTACTGAAAATATCTCATTTTCAACTTATTTACTAAACTAGAACTACTCGGGATTGTGATTCCCGAGTAATAGAACCCAGGGTTCACAACCCCCGGTTTGCATTTAAAAAAAAAAAAAACTTCAAAGAACAAGTGAATTAATTAATATTTTCGACAACCTTAAATTAACTATCAGTGGTCTATCGGTATTTTAAATAAATTCATTTTTTGTGTGCATAAATTACGTTTAAAATATTTCATAATATTTTTTACAACACTAAAAACAGACAAGTGAATGATTTTTAAAAAATCGCTAAAGTTGGCCAGATGAGTTGTTTTAATGACAGCGTAATTTTTTCGTCAATTTGGAGTCAACAAAAGATGATCTATCCATAATAGAAATTAATCTAATTTTTTTTGTATACAAACTATATTTATAACAATATATAATAAAACTTAGAACGTTAAAACGAATCAATGAATAATTTTTAAATAATTGTCAAAGTTGATCCGATGAGTTGTTTCGATGACGATTAATTTTTTTTAAAAATTTTGAATTAATAAACGATGGTCTATCCGTAACAGAAATGAACATATTTTTTTTGTATACAAATTAAGTTCATAACACTAAATAATAAAATCGAGAATACCAAAAATAGATTAATGAATAATTTTTAAATAACCGTCAAATTTGGATGTATATATTATAAAATTTGCATGCAATGACTTTTTGACAAATAATAGTTGGCAATAATAGAGTGTCCACGTAATCCTTGACCACTAATCTCGTAGTGAAAACACGTGTCATGCAGACATCACACGTGGCACTTTGCAATCTTCATCTTTGAGTATAATTTCAATTTGCCCCCTAATATTTTAATTGTTGCAACGTACCCCCTCAAAGTTTGATTTTTACCCCTAATTATTGTTCGACACGTTTTGGTTATCTTAACTGTCAGATCAATAACATTTGCATCATAATTGAACAAAAAATTAACAAAAAAAATCAAGATGGGTAATGTATTGTATTATTGTTTTAGTAATTAAGTTGGTCGAAACGGGTTGATTGAATCAATTAACGACAAAATTCAAATTTCAAAGTGTACGTTACAACATTCTATTAATAAATTAGGACGGAAAGATACCCAGATTTAAATTTAAAAAGTGAATAATTAAGATTTAACTTTTGCAACTTCTCAACTCACTAATTTTATATTTATCTACACCACTCGCTCTGCTCACCCCATTAAATGGTTTGACTATACTTTCTATTTTTCAAGTTTTATTAAATTATTTTTTATTATTAATTAATTTTTTATAAATTTAAAAATCAATATAATGCCTCTAGTGACAGAGAATCCCTAAAATCAATAACTTCGTGAATGTAATAACTAAAAGCTATATGAATTTAACTAAAAAAATTTAGACATGTATGAATGTAACTAAAATATATTTTGAGTGATATTCATGCAGGAATGCAATCGAAAAAGTAGCCGAGCAATTCATAAAATTAAAATTTTAGCTCATGCAATTCACGTGTTACAGTAATTTTTCAAATGTCCAAAATTACTGTCAAAAGTCATTGTGCGTCATAAAAATTACTGTAATTTTTTCAAATGGACAAATTACAGTAACTTTTATGTATTACAGTAATTTTGAATTTTTGAAAAAATTACCGTAATGCGTAGACAATATTGACTAAAATTTTAATTTCATAAACTGTTAATCAAAACTTTCAAAATTAAATCACTAATTAATGGAATTAACTAATTAATTCATTATTGAAAAAAAAAAAAAACAATTTTGTATTTCATACCAAACAAGGACTTAAAAGTTGAGTTATTAAAAAATCCAAAGACTCTTTCGGGTCAAACCCAATCGGGTTGACCACTTCTTGAGCTTCTTCTTCATTCATTGTGGGCTCCAATTCCTTGCCATGCAACAACAAAAAAGTCGCGCTAATAAACGCGTTCCACTCTCACAGTTATATATATATATATATATATATTTAATTTGTATATGAAATATTTATTACGAATATTACATAAATATATGTTACATAGGTATATGTGACAAATATTAACGTAAGCACATGTGAAATTAATATATTTGTCTTGCATATTAAAAAAGACAGAAGACTGAATACACGCATTGCACTCTCATAGTTATATATATTTAATTCGTGTGTAAAATATTTATTAGATGTAATAAATATTTTATAATTTAAAAAATTAAATTAAAATTTATGTTTAAAATGGGACTCATAACAAAATATGGCAGCTATTCTAGGTTAATAACCGATTATCCCTATATTAAATACCTATTTTACCCTCGCGTCTTCCTATATAAACCTTCTCCGTTACCAGACGTTTCATATCTTCCTCGTGATCCATCTCTCTGTTTCTCCTCTCTCGCTCTCTCTCAATCTAAATCTCCGTTTCGCATTCTCTTCTCTCTCTCTCTCTGTAGGAGCTGGCTAACTCTCAGAAAACTCTGGAAGAAACCAGTAACGAGAGGGTGGTGCGCGCCCTATATGAGGCCCTGAGCTCCGGCGACGTCGACACCGTCCACAAGTTACTCGCCGCCGACCTCGAGTGGTGGTTTCATGGCCCTCCGTTGCACCAATTTATGATGCGCCTGCTCACCGGCACTGTCGCCGCCGACGAACGATTCGAATTCTCGCCGCAATCAGTCGAAGCCTTCGGATCGACGGTCCTCGCCGAGGGCTGCGATCAGGGCCGTTCGATCGCCTGGATCCACGCCTGGACCATCACTGATGGGATAATTACTCAGGTGAGAGAGTATTTCAATACGTCACTGACTGTGACCCGATTTGGGAACAGAGACGGCTCTGATTTCCCGTCGTCTTCTTCCATCACCGCTCTTCATTGCCCGTCCGTTTGGGAGAGCAGTCTCTCGGGTCGGGCTGGAAAATCGGTTCCGGGTCTTGTACTCGCTATATAAAAGTGAAAAACAGATCCGGGGCAACCCGCATTGAATAAAAGAAAGGGGTAAAATCGGAATAAAAAAAGTTGGAAGTGGGGTTTTGATTTCGTATGGGCTGAACTACCGTGGTTATCTTGCGTCTGAGAGGATGTAAGATCCAACGGCTGTAATTGCCCGATTGGATTGCTTTTTTTTTTTCACTTTTTTTTTTAAGGGCGTGTTTGGTTTGCTTTAAATTTTTTTTTTAAAGTTTTTTGGTTTGTGTGTGGTGTTAAGAGGAAACCATTATGGGGTTGTTGCTTGATGTGTGTATAATAGCATGTTATGCTTGGTTTGCAATAAAAGTATTTTCATTTGGTTTGCTTATCAAATTAAAAAACTTGTTCTTGAATTTTACTTTTATACTTTTTTTCTTTTTTTGGAAAAGTTTTTGATTTTTTTTTCTCTAGAAAAAAATACCTTTTTTGTCCGTAAAGTATGGAGTGGATGTCTACGCGGATTGTATCTCAAATTGAACATTTGATTCCCCATACTCCACATTTATCTTAACCCAATAAAAGACGGTTGTGCACAACACGTGATTTTTTAATAACGATATTTTAATCATTTTTTAATAACGATATTTTAATCATTTTAAGACATTGTTTTTCTAACCTAAAACTAAGGAAAGTATCTTAATTTTAGTGAAGTGATGAAATGATAAAAATATTTTATTAAAGTGTCATGTGTTCCGCACAATTTATTTTCCGTATAAAAATCATTCACCAGTCGGAGATTGTTTAGTTTGAGGGATGGAAAAGGAAGAAAATATAATTATTTATTTTTAATAAAGAAAGAAAGAAAAAAATTATACAGGCATTAAATTTATTATTTTACTCTTACATATTATAAAATGAAATAAAAAATATACTATTGATTGGTATTTGTAAAATGAGGAATTCAGTAACCAATAAAAAAATAATTAATTGGAATAAAATTATAATTATAATAATCGTTAACAAATTAAATTAAAAATTATATAAATGAATGAGTAGACGTGATATAAAAGGATAAGGACATAATTATAATTATAATTTTTTAAACTTCAACCATTTTTAGAAAAATAGGTGAAGAGTGGAAAGAGTTTTTTTTTTTTCTTTTCTCGTCCTATTTTTCTCTCTTACCAAATAAATTTTTTTCAACCTTTTTTCTTTCCGTCGACAAATCAACTATATCCTAAATGTTTATCTCAAAATGACGTGTCGTCTTCAAAAAAAAATTATTTATTACAATTAAATTTTTCGTCTAAAATCCGACAAAAATTGAGAAAAGTCAATTTTTTAGAGAGAAATTTATATTTTTATTGCAAATATACAATCCCAATCCAACTGTTTGGAGATGTTGATGCCTCAAATTGCAACCAATGATATTCCAACTAGGTCATCATTAATAATTAGATAATTTAAAAGGACATATTTGTCTTTTTGTTTCTCATAACTTGACATGAAATCTCCTATGTTGGAAGATAGAGATGTATGAAGCATAATAAAAAGTTGATTATAAGTGTGTGATTAATCCCAATGTCCACAAACTATGTGTGTGTGTATATATATAGGATTAATTACTTTTGTCTCTCGTATTTTGACCGAATTTTACTTTATATCTCTATATATAATATTTTTTTCATCACTTAGTCCCTCTGGTTCATATTCATGAGTAACTGTTATCTGCGCCGACCCATTCCAATCTGGACGCATTCCAACCAAGAGGAGCACGTATGTGTATAATTTTTCCAATAATAGAATAATAGTAGGGTAGTTGTATTTGGTCTACTTCTTGACTATTACCAAAAATGAGGCTAAATTCATAAAATTGAATTATTCAATATTATAATCATTCAACATGTTGATTAATTATAGCATGATTAGAATTCATCTCTTGGATGCATGTTTTGACATAATCAATTTTTTTTGTAATTTTTGGATAAGGATATAAACATAGAATAATTAGGAAAAAACAAAAAAATAATAATAATAATAATATTAATCTAATGAGGAGTATAAAAATACAAGTACTAATTTTGACACTTTGTACCCCTGAGTTTAACAAAAATCTCACTTTCGTCCCCAAGGTTTCAATTTGAATGTATGGCACATTAAAGTTTCTTAATCATCCCACTACAGTCCAAGTTATTATCCCCTTACTCTCTTTTTTTTTTTGACGAAAAACAATCACATGACATGCACTTGTGTAATGGCCCAGTTTCCCAGGACCATTACGCGGTTTCTCCTATTTGGAGAATTAATGCTAAAATTGATTGACTGAATTTTCATTTTATAAAAATCCGATAAATTTTACAATGTGATGGCGACAAATACTCAATAATTCGTTTTATAAAAATATTTTAATTTACCATGTGACGGCGAAAATGATAATTATGGAGAACACCGATATCAATTTATCGAATCAATTTACATTAATACAATTATTTCGAATTCAATTATAAATACTATTGGGATACAAGTAATTAACCCCATTAAAATTGAGGGTCAGACGTGTAAAAATGGGTTAAAAAAATAAAGTCATGTCATTCAACTTACTTTTGACATCATCTAGGTTGAAAAAGGTTAATTCATTTTATTTCAAAGTAGTCGATTGATTGAAAATGGCTAATTCATCTTTATTTCCATGTTTTAGATAGGAAAAAGAAAAGATTGATTCACTATTGTTACATTACACCATGGCCACAGTTGGCAAACCATCCAAGTAAAATCATATCTTAAATAGAAAAATCATATCTTAAATAGAAAACTAACGGAAACGTCCAATGTTTTATTTTATAAATTTATGAATTTTTACAATGCGACAGCGACAATTATAATTTATCGATTTATTTTTTACACCTGTAAATAAAAAATTTAACTATTACGATTTAAATAGAAATTTAGCTAAAATTCCTGTCGTCGCATTATTTTCAAATACATTCAAATAAATTTCTGGCGCCGGTCAATTTAATACTAAAGTTTAAATTTGTAATTCAATATACAATTACGGCGACCGTTATAATTATCGAATTTGTAGTTTATCGATTTATCAAATCGATTCTACAATGGTGATTAGTAAATACAACTATTACAATTTTAAATTAAAATTCAAATGAGATTCTTGGCACGTTCTCGTTCTCACCGGCTCTACAATCAAAACTGTGGGGTTGTGAGCCAACGCTCAGTAGAACTTCAACCCCTCTAATACGTGCATTTAATTAATACGACACATAAAATACATTGACATGATTTCCACATAATTTTCACATAGTTAAAATTATTTCATAAAATTTAACAGTTAAAATTTAACAACCGCACTAACATAAATCATACAATGGAAAAATTAAATATATATATTAAAAGAGTTAGAAATTCTACCTGAAATCCGAAGCCGAAATCTGAACCGAAATTGATATTATTTTCTCGCTAAAAAAATTATCCTCTTAATTATATATATCTTGACAAGTTCCTCCATATATTCCTGCTTAATGTTAATATCTATTCTTCTGATAACCTTCACATATATAGATATTATTCCTGCTTAATGTTAATATCTATTCTTCTGATAACCTTTACATATGTAGATATTATTATTATTATTATTATACTACGTGTGAATCATATGTTTATGTATATAAATGAATATAAATGTGTTGTCTCCTTAAAATGAAGACAACACATTATTATAATTTTATTATTATTATTATTTACACTTCAATCCCTTTTAAAAAAAAAATATTAATTATACTCTAAAACTCTTAACATTATATTTTAAATAACACATTAGTCCCAAAACTTCTAAAAATCAATTTAAAATAAATATTTGACTCCCAAAAATTATCAAATATTATTCGTACCATAAATTTTCAAAACAATCCCAAAAATATTAAACTCATCTAAAATAATATTTCCAAAAATATAAATTTTTGGGATATTACAATTTGATTATTTGTAAGAGCCTTTATGGAAAATTTTAACCTCCTCCTTTCCTTTCATTCTCCTTCCAGCCTAAATACTTGCAAAAATTTACATAATATATGTGTATGTGTGAGAGAGAAAGAGAGAGAGAGTGTGTAGAAAATTTCTAAGGAAAAAAGGATTAGATTATAAATGGTCATTAAGTCCCCTTAAAAATAACTTAGTGTATTACGGTTGACTATTTGTTGTCCAAAATTATAATGGAGTTATTTGATTTAGATTGAAGTGAGATAATTACGGACTATTAGAGTGTTATGTGTTCAAATTGCAACTATGGAGACTAAGGTGAAATAATGGTAAAAGTTTGGGGGGTGCAAAGTGTCAAAATCCCTAAAAAAAAATTATATATATATATATTTCAAAAAAAAAAAAACAAATTGAAGTGGAAGGTTATTTATACATATACATGTGTGTATATATATATATGTGTATGCATGTGCGCGCGCAAGCAAAAGACAATTTGTTTCTGATTGCTAGTGACCAGAATATGGTCATAAGGCATATCCTAAAAAAAATGTATTATATGCTTTTACTTTCCCAAAAAATTATATATTAAAATCTACTTTTTTTTTATATATAAATAATAACTTTTTTATATAAATATTACAGCATTTTTTTTAATAGATTTGACATTTAATTTGTTTAATTAACATAAAAATTTAATATTTATATTTTAAAAATAATTTAGTGAGGTCAATCCAACTAAATAAAAAATATTTAATTTGTTCTTAATACTAATAAATTACTATCTCAAAACTATTTTTAACACTAATTATGTTAAAAATAAATAAATAAATCCTATTGCAAATCAAGTAGATCTCCATTTATTCCTAAAAGTATCTCCATTGGTAATATTCCATTACATGTACAATATTCCTTTGCAACCTTCTTAATTATATTTCAATAAAAAAAATATTTTAATTCCTAAGAAAATAAAGGAATATTGGTCCAAGTTAGTTGGGATTTTGTCTCTGATTATTAAAATAAAAAAATAAATTATTACCATGACCTCATTGGAAAGAAAAATGTGCATAATATATATATATATATATATATATGCGCGCGAGCGTGTTATTTTTTTAGTCAATTTTGGTCAATAACTTAATCAATATCAATTTGGACACCAAAAATAAGTAAAATAAGTCGTAACGAATTTTAATTATTATTATTTTACTTAAATATCTCTCAGATGCAGATGCATCATACAAATTTTAAGATTTTGCATATTATAATTAAATATTAAATAAAAGGAATATAATACTATAATTGTATGTAAATTTCAAAAATACAAAAAAATTAATATTAAAAATTAGGGCAAAATACAATTTTTGTCTTCCTACTTGTAACGTTTTTCTTTGTGGTCCTTCAACTTATTTTTTTTACAATTAACCCTTCTAATTTGAAATCGTCATTCTAAGTGGCCTTTATGTTAAAATTAGTATTAATTTTGACTGCAATTGGGCATAATTAATTCTAAATTTTAGCCCATAAGGCCATGTCATTTTAGTATTTTATGGAAAAAAAGAAGACAAAAAAAAAAAAATAGAAGAAACCCAAAAAGGAAAAGGAAAAACAACCTAAAATAACAGTTACAAATTATAAGGGTTGATTACAAAAAGATTGAAATGGAGGGCCACAAAAAAAAGATACTGCAAGTAAGGGGACCAAAACTGTAATTTGTCCTAAAAATTAAGGCCCGTTTGGTAACTGTTTCCATTCCAAAAATTCTCATTCTATTCTCAGATTTTTGGAAATAGTGTTTGGTAATTTTTGTTCTCGTTCCTTTCTATTTCCATTTAAGAATTGTACCCATTTTTTTCTTAAGAAATGAGAAACAAAAAAAAATTGTTTCTCATAATTCTCATTCCCAGTTACTGTTCATCGTCGGGCGACCACCGTCCGCCGCCGTCCTTTGTCGCCGGTCACCTCAGGCATCGCTGGCCACCTGACAAGTTCTGGCGCCACCTGCTGCTGTCGTCCGTCGCTGCCACCGCCCGGCCAAAACAAAAAAAAAAAAAACTCAAAAAAAAAAAAAAAATTGATTTTAAGATAAAATCATTACCAAACGCGATTTTTTTTCCAAAAAAAAAAAATCGTTACCAAACGTGATACATGATTCTACTCCCAAGAAAGAAATAAAATTCTCATCCTATCCCATCCCATTCCAGATCACTGTTGGAATATAAACAGAAACGGTTACCCACATAAATTAGCAATTAATAAGTATGATTTAATATTTCAAACTTGATAAGCACAACATGAAATAAAAGAGGATAAGTGGTTGCTTCCCAAGTTGGAGGGCATCAATATGAACAATTCAACTTGGAGGTGTTCTTATCTCTTTTTTGGGGGGTTAAAATTGACATTTTCACTCAAATGCAATTACCACCCCCAATTTTCAATTATAACATATTTTACTCCAAAAAAATTTAATTGTAGGTGAAATTGTTTTGCCGAAGTGGGCCAAAGTGTAATTAACCCAAAAAATACATTTTGCACCCTTCAAAAGTTTTTTTGGTTAATTACACTTTGCCCCCGGTTGTTTGACTCAATTCAATTTGTATCCCTATAGTATTTTCGCAAGCACTTACCTCCCATGTGATTTAGATTTAAGTGCAACAATTAAATAATAAACAGAATTTTTGTAATGACAAATTTATTCTTATACCCGATCCGACATAAAGGAATAAAGAAAAAGAAAAAAAAAATAAACGAATATTATTCGACTTGACCCAGGGATTTAAATGTCAATTAATATTAAATGATTTATTAATTTTGGCCTTTTTGAGATTTGACCGTTAACTTCAATGAAAAATATAATCCAACCATTTAAGTATGAAATATATGGATTGGAGGGAGAAGTATTAACGAAAATACAATAAGGATGTAAAAGACAATCAACTACATAGGTACAAAGTGCCATTAGCCCTATTATTTTTGGATGTTCTTATCCTAAGGTTGTCTAATGAGATGAAAAGATACAAACTATGCCATGTACATATACATAGAATTGTTGGGGTCGCTTTGATAATTGACATCTTTGACTTTTAAGCTTCATCTTCAAAATTGGTGTGCCAATCAATCAGTTTCTTTTTTCAACATGTTTCCTAAATTGATATATATATATATATATATATATATATATAGGTTTTTAAACCAACAAGCAAAAGTAATTCATCAATTTTTTCTCAATAATTTTTTGGAAAAAAAAAATAATTTAACAAATATTTGTGTAAGAGGTGGAGTTAGAAATTTAATATAACGAACATGTAACATTTTTTTTTTTAAATAACGGAAAAAATGTAATTAAAAAAGTTTTTAAAGAGTCAATTAATTTAAATTTACAACTAACCACACTATATGATCAAGAAGTAACAATTTCAGGTTACATTATAAAACACAAAAAAAATACAAATAACTTTAAATGTAGGGGCAAAACGGTAATTTTATCATAATAAAAATATAGAAATGTTGACGTTAAGCTTTGTTCACTGGCCCCATCTGATCTATTTGATTAACTAAATTAATCTTCATAGATCTCGAGGATTGGAGATTGAATCCAATCCGTCGAATGAATCCAACCCACTGTGAGAACTGGATTGATTATATCCCTCTATCTCCCTTCACGATGATCTTTTCTCCATTCCCATGGCTTCTCAGGGTTTGATGAAGCCCACAAACCAATCCGTTTTGATAATGAGAAAATAGAAGGAAAAATGATTCTTACTATATAATCATTTTATTTTATTTTTACAAAATTTATTTTTTAGTCTTTATGAACTTATTTTTAAGTACTTATTAATAATTTAGTTAATGTTAACTAAGATATTTAATACAAATTCAACATTAGTTAACATCAACTCGATATGATTCAATCTAATTGATATCAACTAAAAAAAAAAAATTACCTTCTCGAGTTTTAGTCGCCGGTCATAGGCTGTGTAATGCCAAGCATACCCTTTCTTGAGCATGATTTCCTACAATGGATTTTAGAAGTTTTAAGGGTTTGTTTGGATTCTTAAAAAATAATAAATAATAAATTATTTTAAATAAATCATATTTTCTACCCTTAAAATTAGATTAAATTTCATTTTATATTGTGAACTTTCTATTTACAGTAAATTATGTCTACGATAAGTGGTCCGACCTTTCCCTGGACCCCACGCATAACGAGAGTTTTGTAGCACCGGACTAGGGATATTAACGGTTTGGGTTCGACTCGGTTTCATGTAAAACCAAAACCGTTTAAGATATGTAAAACCAAAACTAAAACCGCTGATTTTTTTTAAACGGTTTTAAAACTGGACCGTTTAATTTTAGCTAAAATCAAAACCAAAATCGTGAAATCGTTTAAGATTTTTAAATTTTATAAAAATCCAAAACCAAAACCTCAACTGCGAACCACAATTTACTATTAATTCTAAACATTCTCCAAATTATACACTCTTTAAAATAACTAAAAACCAATAGCAAAATCAACTATATAAAAACATTCTTCAAAATCATACAGTCTACGAAACCAACTATATAAAAACAGGCTTCAACATAAACTAAAAATCAACTAAAGTGTAAATTAAAATGGTTAAAAGTGTAAATAAATAAAAATAAGGATGAAATTATAAATACTAAATAAATTAAAAATAATATATATATATATATATATATATATATATATATATATATATATCGGTTACACGGTTCGGTTATGCGGTTATTATCCCAAAATCAAAATCAAAACCAAAACCGCTTAAGTTTCTAAATTTAAAACCAAAACTATTTAGTCGGTTTCATCCTAGACCATTCGGTTTGGTTTTTTTTGCCATCCCTACACCGGACTTTTTTTTTTTTTTTTTTTTTTTTTTTTTTTTTTTTTTTTTTTTTTTAGATCTTGCGAAAATAAGACAATTTTGCAGTTATGAACCAAACCTGTACAAAGATGCCATTGCAATAGATATCCCCAACATGTTGTCCGTACTGATCCTTTGTGAAGACAAGCACCCTCAGGCATTTGCCCTAGACAAGCTTAGTCAATTCCTCTTTTGCCTCCTTTCCATATGACATCGAGCTTTCAGGAGCGTCTATTCTCCTACTATTGTTGGTTGGTTTTTTTTTGGATTTTTTTTTTTTTATCAACATTATCGCTACCAAATTTATTTATTTTTGTGGAAATTACAAAGATATTTAAGAAATTTAGGCCCCGTTTGGTTAGTGTGCCCAACCCAACTCAATCCAACCCAAAAAAATTCAGATTGATGTTTAGGAATGCGTTTGACAAATACAAAACTCAACTTAATCCAACCCAAAAAATGAGAATTGATTTTTCAAAACCTAAAGAAAAGAGAATAAAAAAAAAATTGTTTTTCGTTGTGCCCAACTCAACCCAACCTAAAAGAGGGACACTCATGGTATTATATAAATTGTTAGTGAGGCCACCATTCGACTTCTATTGAGCTCAACTTTTTCTTTTTCTTTTTCGCTTATCTTTTCCTCATCGTTGTCGAAGCTCTCCATCATTGTCTTCTTCTCTCTGCTCGAAGCTCTCCATCTTCGCTGAAGCTCCTATGGTCAAAACTCGTCGTCACCGAAGTTCCTATGATCGAAGCTTACCGTCACTGTCGTCAAAGTTATTATGGTTGAGGCAACGACCATTGCTGATCGATTGAAGCTCTCTCTCTCTCGTCTTCTCGCGGTTCGTTGGCCGTTGCTGAATTTTCACGAAATTGATTTAGGGTTTAGGGTTCAACGAAATGGATTTGCTAAACGAAATTGATTGCGATTTTAATTGTTGAGCCTTGCGATTTGCTGAATGAAAATCGATTTAGGGTTTGCTGAATGAAATCGATTTACTGAATGAAAATCGCAAGGCTCAGCAACAAAATTTAGGTTCATTGCGATTTTCATTGCGATTTAGTGTTTAGGGTTCAACGAAATTAATTGCGATTTGCTGAACATAGATTAGAAATCGAAATTGAAAATCGCGATTTTTGATTTCGATTTCACTGCGATTTTTTATTTCGATTTTGATTTCAATTTCAATTTCGGATGTGGGTTTCGATTTCAATTCGGTTTTAGGTTTTGATTTCATTGATCGATTTGTTTGTTGATTTTGATCGATCGATTTCTTTGTTGGTTTCAATTCAATTACACTATATACCCTGAAGAAATAATTCTAGTATAATATCGTTACCAAACATGATTCTGTTCCCAACACAAAAAAATTGTCGTTAGCAAATACAATTTTGTTCTCAGAATGAAACAGAATTTTTAACTCAACCCAACCTATCTCATCCCAGTTCGGTTGAGAAAAGTAGGAACACTAACCAAACGCCACCTTAGCTTCGTTACCTTAGACGAATTCAATATTTTTTGGCTAAAACATCCTTGTTTTGAATGGTTGATACCCTGTTGATGAAATCATGAAATAACTGTGTCAGTGTCAAGTATTCATTTGTTGAAAATCTTAAAGCTCATTCGGTAGGAGATCCCTTATTTCACTCTTAATTTTAAAAAAGTTCCAGAGGTGGAAACAATTTGTGTTTTAGTCCCACCTATTTAAAAAAAACGGAAACCCACTATATGCGCGGTTACATGTAACAATTTTATGCATAAATTTTTGTTAGATGTAACAAATATTACTGTATTTTATAACATGTAACTAATTTGTGTGTAAAAATTTGTTAGATATAACAAAAATCACACAAAATACATGAATTAGTTATATATAACTAAATGCACACAAATATATGTAACTAATATTAAACTAATTTATGTGTGTAATATTTGTTAAATGTCAAAAATATTACACAGATATATGTAATTATAACATATAACTAACTAGTATATAACTCATGCCTGAAGGCACAGGCATAAAACATACATCATCTATTGGGACAATTATATTAATTTGTTTTGCTATTCAGCTTTAGATGTTGCATCAACTGAGACAATTACAGTTACAATAATATTTCAGGATAAACAATATTTGTCGTGGATAGAGATTCATATTCGGAAAAAAGTACACTTAATCGATCAAATGATGTACACCTTGATAGGGACACATGTAGTCGGTCGTGACTAAAAACTGATGTAGTCAAATTAACTCCAACAAATTTCACTGATTGTCCTTGTGATTTATTTATCGTCATAGCATACGCCAAACGAATTGGAAACTAACGTCTTGTCATTTGAAAAGGAAATTCAGAAGACGACGGTGTCAAGGATATTCTCGGAATGAATGCCAAATTTCTTGCTTTATCCCCTGTCAATATTTGAGCTTCTATTACACGTGAAGAACACCCGACAACCATTAAGCGTGTGCCATTACAAAATCCATCACTTGATGCGATATTTCTCAATAACATAACTGGACATCCAATTTTCAAATCTAACTTGAACGGAGGTAATCCTAGAGGATCTAAGGAATTCAAGTACTCATTAGGATAACAATTTGTAATTTGACAATCAGCTCTATTATCTTAAGACATTTTGTCCGCAGCCAGATATGTGATCGTTTCTCCGAAAAAAATATTTAAAGCAGTTGAATTAATTGCACTAACATCGTCATTTCTTGCAGAAATGATGGAACATTCAGTTAGAAATGTAGGGGTAGCAACACTGGGTGTACCTAGATGTGGATAAATGGAAGATATTAGTTTAACCACATTACGACACTTGTGTATGGTTGATGGTAGTTGTACGATTTCACACGGATTATTGTCAACCTATTTAAAGAAAAAACAAATGTAAATGAATAATTTAGTATCAAAACATATATAAGTAAT
Source organism: Eucommia ulmoides (assembly GCA_016647705.1). Lineage (NCBI taxonomy): Eukaryota > Viridiplantae > Streptophyta > Magnoliopsida > Garryales > Eucommiaceae > Eucommia > Eucommia ulmoides. Next base: position 55,628,624 of record CM028328.1, read on the forward strand.
CTATTGCAAACGAAAGAATGCTAAAATATGTTTAAATAAAATATTACCTGAAGTAAATATCTCGAAAACTCTGTATTTTCAATGTTGCTACTATTTAGGCATATGTTTAAATTCAAAGTTAAGACATGTATATCATTCCAAAGGTACGAACGTCTCAATGATGCTGCTACAATTTATTGACGAACACCTTTATGTATGACAGGTAGAATTTGTCGAAAGTCTCCTCCAAGAACGACCATGATACCCCCGAATGGATTTGGATTACAACAAATATCTTGTAGCGTGTGATCCACAGACTCAACACAGTACTTATGTTGCATCGGAACTTCATCCCAAATAATTAACTTTGTCTCTCTAAACAATTTGGCATGCAATGATTGTTTATTGAAATGGAAAATTGAATTATCAAGAATGTCGAGAGGGATGCGAAACGTGGAATATGTAGTTCGACCTCCTTCAAGTAGTAGAGATGCAATACCGGACGATGCCACAGTAATAACAATATGACCGAGGTTACGACATTTTGTTGTTATGGTATTATATAGAAAAATCTTTCTTGTACCAGCACCACCATTTAAAAAAGAATATTTTTCCTAGATTTCCAAACATCAATGAAGTGATTGCTTCGTATGCAACACGTTGGCCTTCATTGAGATGATCAATATTACACTGCACATTCACTTGTTGCACTTTACTTTGCATTTGACAATGTTCCCATATCAATTTATTTTCAACTACCATATTTCAATTTTGGACAAGTTGTGGAATAGGCGAAAAGTCTGTTAAGTTCTTGTTCGATTCTTGAAGTAGTTTATTTAAAAGATATAAACCATAGTCTTTAATATGTGCCTTGGTTGGGATGGATATCAAAAACAACGTGCGAAGTTTGTGTGGGAGATCATCACATATATGCATTCAAAATTGATCCCACAATTCGCATGGATTTACAGGGGAACATTGTGTCATAATAGCACAAAATAATCTTCTCAGTTAATATCCAGTACTCATAATAGACACCTCTTGAAGACATTGTATTCATTCACCATCATCTTCCAATAGCCCCCTTACTACACATGTGACTTTGAATGTTGCATGTTCAACATTATTAGCAACGCGTAGACACCTAAACGATTGCGGCCCTTTGACTATGGTCAACAGTAGACGCAAATAAAATCGTTCGCCCGAATTAGAAGGTGCAAAATATATTCTGCCGATGGCAAATCCCCTCTGTCGTGGCTTCCAACATTTTTCAGTTTTATTCCAAACAAAATCCTGGGGAAACTCTTGATTAGTATACACACATGCAGAAGTATGTGCATCATAATATGCAAAAAAAATTGTCTGAGTTGACTTCTATTATTGAGCTTGAGAAATGATAGACTCTATTGTTTCAGTAGGATTAAAGATAACCTGATGCATTTCAGGTAAATGGAGCGTCAATCGAACAACTGTTAGATTCTCATCGTGCAAAGGAAAACTCAACAATCGTCAGGCCGCCTCAGACGGTCCAATGTATCTTGCATCAAGATATTGCTTGATCTCATCCATCATTCCCAAAATCAATGTCGTCATATCACCTCTTTTATATATATACTTGTGAATATATTTGACATACCTAATTCCAGCGCATACTTCAACATTAATATGATAGTTGAACATCTTGGAAAAGTACAAATTATATGGGACGACATCTCTATTATCAACTTGTTGCCCCCTCACTGTATAAACTTTACCATCATCACGACGACGGTAAATGGGATATCCGTCTTGATCCATCGTTGTATACTTCGTGAAATCTCATGGATATCTCTTAGTGCATCTGCCGTTCTCCATGCATGGATCTTGACAATTTCGAGCGCCACATGATTCGTGAACCATGCATTTTTTTACTGTCTCAAAAAGTTTTGGGTCTTCATTTGGATCTGGAAATTCAGCACAAACTATTCTGTCCACTTGGTCGCACATTCGAATTTTTTCTGCATCATCAAGAAATATAAGTAAGTGCATGTGCGACAGACCTCGTTTCTGGTACTCAATTGTAAAAACATAGGCAACTTTTTTTTCCAAATACTCAAGTGTTTTCAATCTCTTTCATTAGAGCACTTCTTTTTAACTCGAAAACACAGGCAATTAAGTCTGGACGATCAGTTGGTGTTTGATGTGGCAATAAAGCTTCAGTGATTTCTGTCCAACTTGGATTCGAAGTCATCGTAAGAAACATGTCAGGGTGATGGTGGTATCGCGTTATAACCATTGAATCTTGGAAGATTTCAAACATATGTCGTGGACTACCAATAAAAGATGATGGCAAAATCATTCGTTAACCTATTTGATTAGGTTCCATCTCATCTAATGTTACATCAGTAAGACTTTGATGGAGTTCACTACGAAGGTTTGGTTCATGTTGCCTAAAGTAATTTAACCTATTTTGCTCGGTCGCAGTCCAAACATCTATCAAGAACTCTTGAAATAATTTTCCTCCCCTTAGAATTGTCGAATACTCTGTTGGCCTTTCAAACATATGATAGCTATAAAATTGCATTTGCATTAGTCGAGCATTTGTGTGTCGACCGTGAATCACATCCCGCTGTCTAAATTCAGGCTCCCATCCAAGCTCGCCAAAAGAGAACAACAAAACGTAATGCAATGGTAGATAAGCCGAATGACATTCATTGATTTACATTAGTTCATTACTCCCCGTTAAATGTAGAACAACATCTCTTATCGCTCTGGTCTCAATTCCATCCCCTGGTAATATGACTGCCACCTCATCTGTTGTCGGCATATTATATCTCCGACGATCGTTAGATGCAGTGTAGTGAAGAAAAGCAGGCAACGTTTGTTGTTCCAAATCCATTTGATTTAAAATTGCAAAAGCTTGACGAAATTTATCTACGAATACATTATGTTGCAACAATATATTTTGAATAGTTTACAAAACATCTGATCTTAAATGAGAATTTCTACGGTTTCTCACGCTAAAAGCGAAATCAGGATCGTAGATGTACAATTGAGAATAAATAGGATCTTGTCCCGGTTCTGGGATTAATGTTCATGTCCGATGACGCAACTCTTCATGAAACACTAAATCATATCCCACATTAGTGTGTGTTGAATATAACATTCGTTCTTTAGACGATACACATGTTCCGTGACTCACACAATAAGAACCTCTTATTTTTTGCCAATGTTGAATATAACATTAATTGAAGATGAAAAAACTAAAGAATAAAAATTGAAATCTCCTCTATTGTTATTTGTGAATTTTTATTTTTTTTTGGGTAAAACTGTTTAATAAGAGAATTTTTAAATCCCGCAAATTTGTAAGGTTATTTTAGTGATGAAAATTTCGACATTTTTGAATTTGATACTAAACAATTCAAGTAGGCAACGAGGTTAAATGGTTTATTCTAAAGCCGTTGGTATTGATCGATAATTTGGACCTTAATATGGGTCCGTCCGATAATTTTTCTTACTTTTAGACTGTTAATTATATTTTTTTAGATTGTTAATAATAATCTTTTAACGTTGTTCCGATGAGAAAAAATTTAACTTACATTAAAATTATCCTATATTTGATTGGAGAAAGGAAAAGGAAAAGAGAAATGAAAAGAAAAAAATTATCTTTCGTGGAAGAAAAAATATTTTTTGATATAAAAGAAAAAAAATATAATATTTTATGTTTAGTGAGAAAAAAAAAATAAAAAGAAAAAAATATACACTCATTTCATTTACTATTTTATCCTTACATGTTGCAAAACAAAATAGAAAATCTACCTTTAATATTTTAAATCATGCAAAAAGGAATTCACTAAATAATAAGAAAATAATTAATTGGAATATAATTATAACTATTAAAAACCATATAAATGAATGGATTGATAGGATATAAAAGGATGAGGACATAATTATAATTTTGATATTTTTTTTTCAAACTTCAACTATTCTCACTCCATTTTCTTGTTTTTCAAACTTCAACTATTTTCACTCCATTTTTGTCCGAAATTTGAGAGGACAAAAAAAGAAGAAGACAGAAATAACTTTTTTTTAATCCCCTTTTTTTTTCCATCTCATTTTCCTCCCCCAAAAAAAAAAAAAATAATAATAAGAAAGAAGAATTCACCCTTTTTTTTTTTTTTTTTTTTTTTTTTTTTCTACATCCATCCTTTTTTCCACTCAACTAAATATTCCCTAAAAGTTCATCAGAAAAGTGACGTGTCACCTTCTAAAATCTGACAGAAAAGTCAATTTTTTAGAGAAATTTTTATATTTTTATTGCAAGTGGCAACCTTAATACAATTGTGGGGAGATTTTGATAACTCAAATTGCAACCAATGATATTCCAATTAGATGATTTAAAAGGACATATTTGTCTTTTTGTTTCTCATAAATTGACAAGAAATCTCCTTTGTTGGTATTAACAAGTTGCTTATAAGTATGTTATTAATCTCAAATCCACATACTACATATATATTCTTATAGTATTTTTTACATCACTTATCCCAATGATTCATAATGTAACTGTTATCCGTCTTGTCCGACCCCGATTGAGAGGTATAAATATCAATCAATATTAAATAATTTATTAATTTTGACTTTTGATATTTGACCGTTACTTTGAATAAAAAATATACTTTAGTCTAAAATACAAGAGATAAGTGATGACAAAAATATTGTAGATGTGTAAAGTGGAATGCGTTCTAACCACAAGAAAGCCAAGCCAAGTATGAGTGTATATACATTTGTATTTGGTCTACTTCTTAACTCCTACCAAAAATGAGGCTAAATTCATAAATTGAATTATTCAATATTAAACTCATTAAACATGTTGATTAATTATAACCCATCAATTTGATGCGTGTTTTGAAATAATCAATTTTTTGTAATTTATAGATAAGGATAAACATTGAATAATTAGGAGAAAAAATAAATAAAAAATAATAATTATGTTAATCTAATGAGGAGGATAAAAAAACGACTCCTAATCAACACTTTCCACCTCTAAGTTTAACAAAAAATCTCACTTTGGTCCCCAAGGTTTCAATTTGAACATATAGCACCTTAAAGTTTTTTAAGCATCCCACTACAGTCCAAGTTATTATCCCCTTACATTTTATGACCAAAACAATCACATGCCATCCACCTGACTATTTTTAAGAGCATTTATGAAAAATCTCAACTCCTTCATCCCTTTCATTCTCCATGCAGCCCAAATACTCAAAAGGTGTGTATGTGTGGGTAGATGTGCGCAGAAAATTTGTAAGGAAAAAAGGAATAGGTTAAAATGTTCATAAAGTTCCCTAAAAAATAGTTGAGTGCACGATAATTGACTATTTGTTATCAAAAATTGTAATGGAGCTATTGATTTGGAGTACAGTAGGATAATTATGAAACATCAAGGTGTTATGTGTTCAAAAGACAACTATGGAGACTAAAGTGGAGTAATGGTCAAACTTCCGGGGTGCAAAGTGTCAAAACTCCTAGAAAAATGATTTGTTTTATAAAAAGAATACAAATTGAGGTGGAAGGGTTATATATAGAGTAATTTTTTTTTTTTTTCCAGCCCTTTAGAGATATACAATCTATTAGATAACTCATTGACCTTCTTAATTAAGTTAATGGCCCAATAAGATTTCTTAGTAAATAGCCCTCTATGTTTATCCCTATTGGAATTACCAAATTACGTGTAATGCCATTGTTATGATTCAACCGCCATTTTTTTCTGATTTTGGAAGGTGAAAGGGCTGCATGTTCACCTTCCCCCATTGAAATAGCTCCATATCTATCACACATCACATCAGATTTGCAAACAAAAATCAGTGAAATATTGTGCAAGATGTCCTCTATACGGTTGTTTTTTTAATTTTTTTTTTTTTGGGTACATATTACACTTAAATGGACATTTACATCTCATTCCCCAGAACACGATCCCCCCTCCTCCCCCATTGTCATTGTCCACTTACCAAAAACACTTTTACCATTACCCCATTAATCACGCCACTTTCTACATTTCCGTCTCTATATATTCCCTGCATATTCCCACTATCTCCCCTTACAATAGGAAAACCTAAAAACCAAGCTATTTTGAACGTGCGTCGTTGGGAGTGTTTGCGAACTCAAGGAATGACGAAAAGTAGCGACGACGAAGGAACTCCAACCAAAAAAAGAGGTAGCAACAATCCACAGAGTAAGCGCCATCATGTATTTAATGTGTTGATGTCCACGTATAAGTGATTTTTTGTTAATGAGTCCCGTAAATGTCTAAATTAGGGCCGTAAATGTGAATACCCACTTACCCCAGAGAAATCTTGGTGGGTACTTTTGGTGTTGATGTTCACGTATCTATACGTTGGTGTTGATGTCCACGTATGAGTAATATTTTGTTTATTAGTCCCGTATATGTGTAAATTAGGGCCGTAAATGTTCTTCTAGATGTTTCAATTAGTGTGAATACCCACTTACCCCAAAGCAAACCTTGGTGGGTACTTTTCGGTGTTGATGTTCACGTATCTATATGTTGGTGTTGATGTTCACGTATCTATACATTGGTGTTGATGTCCACGTATGAGTAATTTTTTGTTAATGAGTCATGTAAAGGTGTAAATTAGGGTCGTAAATGTTCTTCTAAATGTTTCAATTAGCGTCGTAAATGTTCTCGTAATCATTTTATTTGTGTTAAGAAACGTTTTTATTATGTATGTGAATACCCACTTACTTGTGTCAAATTGTAGGAGAAAATCTTTGTGAATACTTTTGGTGTTGATGTTTACGTATCTATTTTATAGAGTGAAAATCGGTTTTGTATGTACATGCATACCCAGTTGCCTACCCAAGGGAAAAAAACTACTAAAGTCTTTGCGGAACTTTTTTTTTTTTGTTTTATTGTGTGTTGATGTTCACGTATGGGTTAATTTGCGTGTCTATTTTTATCTACTTTAATATATGCGCAGTTAAAAACATTTTGTTGTTACTCCGTTAAACTGTAGGTCAACGAGTCAAAAAACAGAGAAAAAAGAGGGATACTCAACCTCGGCCGAGAGTGTTTTATATCGGAGCAATCTAAAACAAACGTATGAACTAGTTCAAGATTGCGAATTAACAGACCAACGCAAAGCGCCGTTGCGTATGACACCTTTTGCCAAAATCTTTGAAATGTTCCACAATAAGCAGGTGTCGCTTGAGAACATCCATAAAAATGACAATCTGATAGAGAAAATCATACTGAGTTATGTCCCAGCCCGGTCAGCATTCAGAATTGGAGGGAAATTGGTGAGGCTGACACCATTGGACATACATCTGATTTTTGGTTTGACAGCAGGGGATGGAGTCATTGTGCAAAATAGATACACGAAGATTGAATCAAAATTCCTCCGCAAACTGAAGCTGACAAACCCAAGAGAGTTCAGCATGGCCTACTTGAGGTCTTCGACGGAACAGCAGGTAAAGAGTACAAGTAAGAAAAACGCACACGACGTCGTTCGCTTGTTGTGCTTGTATCTCTTATCCGCGTGCTTCTTCACGACTACTGGACAGCAGGTGTCACAGTGGCTCATTCGATATATAGAAGATATCAAACATATGAACAACTACAACTGGCCGGACGCAATTCATACAGACTTGGAGACGAGTGAACGCGCCCCGATTTTCCAGAGAGAATCATCAAAAAAAAAATATAGATATGTTGCTTGGCGCTGGTAGAATGAGAAGGGTTTTTAAAAACGTCGATTTTCTCATTAAAATATACTTAAGTCTGTTTTAGAAAAAGGAGTCGCCACCTAGCATTGGGTTTAAATGATGTGCTAGGTCACCATATTTTTCTTTTTTAAAAACAATTTAAAAAAATGGCTTAAGTAAAATTTGACTCCAAAAAATAACATGGTCTGACCAGAGATTCGTTTAAAGAGTTCGGGGGTCAGTTACGCTCGGGGAAGGTGTCAAGCACCCCAAGACGCCCGTCCAAAGACGGTACCTTATCCGATTAAGTCCAATTAAAATTTAAATCCGAATGTTTTTATTTTATTTTGAAATCCTCCTCATATACACACATACACATACACACACATTTGAGGGAAGTGATCTCCCTTTTAAACCTAGACCGTTCTGATGGAAGGCTGAGAATTTTCTACCTCATCTTGTTAGCACATTATATTTAATACGAGTTAAAGAAACACACACGCACGCACACATCGAGGGGAGTAATTCCCTTCTAAATTTAAACCATTCAAACTGAAGGTTGAGAATTTTCCACCTTATCTTGTCAGCACATTATATTTAATACGAGTTAAAGAAAACACACGCCCACACACGCACGCACATATCGAGGGGAGTAATTCCCTTCTAAATTTAAACCGTTCAAATGGAAGGTTGGGAATTTTCCACCTTATCCTGTTAGCACATTATATACAAATTAAATAAAACACACGCACACACGCATCGAGGGGAGTAATTCCCTTTTAAATTTAAACCGTTCAAATGGAAGGTTGAGAATTTTTCACCTTATCTTGTTAGCACATTATATTCAGTACAAATTAAATAAAACACACGCACACACGCATCGAGAGGAATAATTCCCTTCTAAATTTAAACCGTTCAAATTAAAGGTTGAGAATTTTCCACCTTATCCTGTTAGCACATTATATTTAATACAAATTAAATAAAACACCCGCACACCCGCACACACGCATCGAGGGGAGTAATTCCCTTCTAAATTTAAACCGTTCAAATTGAAGGTTGAGAATTTTCCACCTTATCTTGTTAGCACATTATATTTAATACAAATTAAATAAAACGCACGCACACCCGCATCGAGGGGAGTAATTCCCTTCTAAATTTAAACCGTTCAAATGGAAGGTTGGGAATTTTCCACCTTATCTTGTTAGCACATTATATTTAATACAAATTAAAAAATACACGCACACACGCATCGAGGGGAGTAATTCCCTTCTAAATTTAAACCGTTCAAATGGAAGGTTGGGAATTTTCCACCTTATCTTGTTAGCATATTATATTTAATATAAATTAAATAAAACACCCGTACACACACACACACACACTTCTCAAGGGGAGTAATTTCATTCTAAACTTAAACCGTTCCAATGGAAGGTCAGAAGTTTTCCACCTCGTATTGTTAGCACATTATATTTAATACAAATAAAATAAAACACATGCACACACGCATCAAGGGGAGTAATTCCCTTCTAAATTTAAACCGTTCAAATGGAAGGTTGAAAATTTTTCACCTCGTTTTATTTACTCAAAAAAATAAAAAAATAAAAAGAAAATAAAAAGAAATAAATAAATAATAAAAGAAGAAGAAAAAAAAAATCTAATTTACAAAAAAAAAAAGATTAGTATAATAACAACTTATTTAAAAATAAGAGTAAGATTTACAGCAGATGAAAATTTACCACCTTCTTGGAGATTTTTTCTTCCTCAAAATTACAATAAAATGAAAATAATATTATTTTCTTCAAAATTTCTCTCCAGATTTCATCTCTCCCTTACAAAAAAATCCCTCCCAAAAAAATTTCTCTGGCAAAAAAATTCTCTCTCCCCCAAAAAAAATTCTCCTCCACTATGTTGTGAGCCTTCATTCTATTTATAGAAATGAAGGCTCAAAAACCGTCCGACAAAAAGTAGGAAAAAAGGTAAGGAAAAAGGGGAAAAAAGGGGATGGGTGCACCGAAATTCGGTGCACCTACCAGCTTTTGGGTGCACCGAATTCGATGCACCCAAAAGCATTGGGTGCTAGTCGCATATGCGGCCAGCAGTGCTGGTCGCACGTGCGACCAACTTTTGGTCGCACGTGCGACCTTAATGCAACCCCCCCACCCCCGTTCGGTCCAAGCCTCTCTCGTTCTCGTCTGTTTCTTGTCCATTTTGTTCCGAATTAACGCGTTTTTTATTCCACTTCGAAAAATCTACAAAACTAATAAATAAATAAATAAATCAATTACTAATATTTAATTTACTTAAGAGATTAATAAAACTTAATTTAGCAGTATTAAACCGCACAAATACGGTACAATCAAAACAAAATAAAATAGAAAAATAAAATAAAGGAAGTATAATTTTTTTGCGAGGCGGTCAAAATGCCGTGTCTACAGCTGCCCCTCTTTGTCATGCAAGTTCCACTTGCTTGGCAAAGATAAAAGACCACGTCATTTTGATCGTCCCATTTTTTATTTTTATTTTTATTTTTTAGTGTATTTTTCAATAGTAGAACAAATAAAGTAAAATGACTCATGACGATACTCATGACAAACAAGTGTACGTTTAGAGTAATAAAAGAAGATTCACGACGAACAAGTGTCCGTTTAGAGAAATAAAAGAATGATTCATGACGATGTTCATGACAAACAAATGTCCATTTAGAAGATCATTTAGAGTGATAAAAATTAACTCGTGATGATACTCATGACGAACCAGTGTCTGTTAAGGTGATCGTTTAGAGTAATAAAATGATTCATAACAGTACTCATGGCGAACACGTGTCCGTTTAGAGTAAAAAAAAAATGACTCCTGACGATACTTACGGCGAACAAGTGTCTGTTTAGAGGATCGTTTAGAGTAATAAAAAAAAATAACTTGTGATGATACTCATGACGAACAAGTATCTGTTTAAAGGATCGTTTAGAGTAATAAAATAATTCATGACGGTACTCATGACGAACATGTGTCCGTTTAGAGAATCGTTTAGAATAATAAAATGACGACTCATGACGAACAAGTGTCTGTTTAGAGGATCGTTTAGAGTAATAAAAAAAATAACTCGTGATGATACTCATGACGAACAAGTGTCTGTTTAGAGGATCGTTTAGAGTAATGAAATAATTCATGACGGTACTCATGACGAACATGTGTCCGTTTAGAGGATCGTTTACAGTAATAAAAATTATTCATGCCCCAGCCCTCTTGGCCAGGGGCCTAAAGAAAGTTCAAGAGTATAAAATATGCCCCAACTTGTGACTGAGCCAGAATGAGAGAGCAAAGATGCAAATGTGCCCCAGCCGAACTCTCAGATGACCGAACATTTATAGATTGCCTGCGTACCTTAGTATTATGCCGAGGATCAAGTTTAGCGTAGTTCACTTTTTGCCCTTTTCAAGGCAAAACGCATACCTGGACGCTCATTTAGAGCTTCTGAACTTTCAGCAATAAAAGTTTCTAATTTGAGCCGGAAGGTAAGAAATCTTTGTGATAGAGAAATCCATGCTTCCATGCCCTTTGAAATCCCTGTAATTGGACAAAAAACACATGCAACACGAAAATTTAGTTTGAAAAACTTCTCACCCTTGACGACTCACAATTCTGCCCCCCCCTTTTCCGTCGCAACCCCTCGTTTGATGGCGCTTGACTTTCTCGGGATAGTATCGGGAGATTTTTCCATCTCGTCCTTTCGTCAATCTTAGAGATATACTTTCTGAAGGTTTTCTCTGGGTTGTTGGCGGGGTCTGGTTTTTGGACAACATCCCTATTAGCCTTTATTTCTCTGCACCCGCCGATTCTCACTTTCTCTTTTCTACTAGGCATCCTCAGTGCTTAGGAGAATCACATACTCCTGCTTGCTTTGTATTTTTCAAATCCTGCAAAACTGATTTAACCAAATATAGGAAAAACGTTTAAAACCTTACCCCAAACAGGTATCTTTATCACCAGATATGTTGACTGCGAGATTTCAAGCCGAATTGTCTGACAAGTATGATTTCAATGCAAATTTGAGCCATATTCGATGTTCCTTTTCACAGATTCCAACTCTTGCTCAAATCCATCAAGTTCCGAACACAGAAAAGTCTTACGGTCAATGGAAGTCAGCCGTAGTGGGAATTCCAAAAATGCCCCTAGGAGTGATCTAACTGTTTTTTTTTTTTTTTTTTTTTTTTGCGACACGGTCTCTACATTTTTCTCATAGCGCTCTTTCGAGTTTTTCACCATGTTCGAGCCGTATTTTTTTTTTTTTTGAAGCAACAGATAATCACAAATTGAAATAAACTTACTTAGAAAATAAGGACATTTATTAAGCAAAGTATTTCTTTACAGAATTCGAGTTTAGGGGCTCGGGAAATACATCACCATCCATTTCCTGGAGAATCAATGCTCCACCGCTCAAAGCCTTATGAACAACAAAAGGACTTTCCCAATTTGGCGCGAACTTACCCTTAGCTTCATCTTGGAAAGGAAAGATTTTCTTCAATACTAACTCACCGACCTTGAAGACTCTAGGGTATACCCGTTTATCATGAGCTCTAGTAATCCTCTGTCTGTAACACTGTCCGTGGCATATCGCTGTTAGCCGCTTTTCATCGATTAAACAAAGTTGGTCCAACCGTTGTTGTACCCATTCAGTTTCATCAAGCTCAGCCTCTATGAGCACTCATAGAGATGGAATTTCCACCTCGGCTGGTATCACCGCTTCTGTGCCATAGACCAGAGAATAGGGGGTTACCCCTGTCGAGGTCCGAACCGAGGTTCGGTAAGCCATCAAAGTATATGACAGCATATCATCCCACTCTTTATAATTGTCAATCATCTTCCGGAGAATTTTCTTTATATTTTTGTTGGCGGCTTCCACTGCTTCATTCATTTTTGGACGGTAAGGCGCTGAGTTTTTGTGCTCGATCTTAAACTGCTGACATATTTTCTGTATTTCTGAACCCTTCAGGTTTTTAGCATTGTCGGTTATCAATGTTTGCGGCAAACCGTATCTTGACACAATATTTTCTTTGATGAATCGAGCTACTATTTTTTGAGTCACTCGGGTTAAGGAAACAACTTCTACCCACTTGGAAAAATAATCAATTGCCACCAGGATAAAGCGATGACCACTCGGCGCCTTAGGGGTAACTTCCCCAATAACGTCCATACCCACATTAAGAAGGGCCATGGGGCCGCCAAGCAATGAAGGTGTGAGGGTGGGACATGGATTTGATCACCATGAATCTGACACTTATGGCATCTTCGAACAAACTGCACGCAGTCGCTTTCCATCGTTAGCCAAAAATGACCGGTCCTCAAGATCTTCTTGGCAAGCATGAAGCCGCTCATGTGAGGTCCACATATGCCACCATGGACCTCTTTCATCAACTGGATGGCCTCTTCGACTCCAACACATCTCAACAGGCCCATGTCAGGAGAGCGTTTGTACAGTGTCTCCCCGCTTAGGAAGAATTGGCCTGCTAACCTCCGGAGGGTTTTTCGATCAACACTTGATGCCTCTTCCGAATACTCCTGATTTTTCAAAAAGTTTTTTATGTCATGGTACCACGGGTCTTTGGCTGGCTCAGATTCAAGCTGGCAGTAGTGGGCCGGTCGGCGTTGAACTCGGATTACCACCAGAATGATATCAGCATCATCTCGAGTGATAGATATCATAGATGCCAAGGTAGCTAAGGCATCGGCGAAGTCATTTTTTAACCTCGGTATGCTTTCAAATTCTATCATTGTAAATTGCTCGCACAACTTCAGGAGGTGATTGTTATAGGATATCAAGGTCGGATCTCTCGTGGCATATTTATCCGTCACCTGATTGATTATCAGCTCAGAATCTCCGAATACTAGCAATTCTTTGATTTTTATATCGACAGCCAGCTGGAGTCCTAGAATACAGGCTTCGTACTCAGCTCGATTATTTGTGCTGTGGAACTTCAACTTGGAAGCCACTGGATAATGCTGTTTGCCTGGAGAAACCAGAACGGCTCCGATTCCAGCCCCTCGAGAGTTCACTGCTCCATCAAAATACATTTTCCAAACTGTTTCCTCATTTTCTTCATCTACCGCATGAATCGACTCGTCAGGGAATAGCGTCTCAAGAGGCTGGTTATCCGTTTGAGCTGGACAACTAGCCAACTGATCCGCTATCGCCTGACCCTTCACTGACTTTTGGGTCTTGTAGATGATATCGAACTCCGTCAGCAGCATCTGCCATTTTGCAACTTTTCCTGACAGAATCGGCTTCTCGAAGATGTATTTTAAGGGATCCATCCTGGCTATCAAGTAGGTAGTCAGTGGGAGCATATAATGGCGCAGTCTTTGAGCAGACCAAGCTAATGCACAACAGGTCCTCTCCAGCAAGGTATAATTTTCCACATACTTCGTGAAGCGCTTGCTGAGGTAGTAGATGGCTTGCTCCTTCTTTCCAGATTTATCGAGTTGCCCAAGAATAGCTCCCATGGAGGAGTCGAGAACTGATAAATATAGTAATAACGGAACCTTCTCCCGAGGCGGCACTAGAACGGGAGGGTTCGTTAGATAGACTTTAATTTTCTCCAAGGCATTCTGGCAATCTGCATTCCATCGCCCGTCACTTTCTTTTCGAAGTAGCTTGAAGATTGGCTCACAAGTGGCAGTGAGTTGGAAGATGAATCGGGCTATGAAATTTAATCGCCCCAGAAAACCTCAAATCTCTTTCTCATTTCTCGGTGGTGGCATCTCACGAATGGCCTTCGTCTTTGCAGGATCAATCTCGATTCCATGGCGATTTACCATGAAACCAAGAAGTTTTCCGGAAGCCACCCCAAACGCGCATTTTGCTGGATTGAGCTTGAGCTGGTACTTTCGAAGTCTGTCAAACATATTTTTCAAATGGCAGAGATGATCCTCGTTCTCCTGTGATTTAACGATCATGTCATCTACATATACCTCCATCTCCTTGTGCATCATATCATGAAAGAGGGTCATCATTGCTCTTTGGTATGTTGCCCCGGCGTTTTTGAGACCGAAAGGCATCGCCCTATAGCAAAAGACTCCCCATGGTGTAGTGAAGGCTGTCTTTTCTCGATCTTTCTCATCCATCAGAATCTGATTATAGCCAGAGAATCCATCGACGAAAGAATAGAGCTTTCGCCCCGCAGTATTGTCGATGATGATGTGAATGTTTGGCAGTGAGAAATCATCTTTTGGACTCACCCGGTTGAGATCACAATAGTCCACGCAGACTTTGATTTTTCCCGAGGACTTTGGCACGGGAACGACATTTGAGAGCCATTCACTGTAGTTACAGACTTCAATAATTCGGGCCTTGAACTGCTTCACGATCTCCTCCTTGACCTCGAGGCTGACAGCGGGCCTCAGCTTCCTCAACTTTTGTTTGACTGGTACACTCCCCGGCTTTAGCGGCAGCTTATGGGCCACGATACTCTTGTCCAGTCCTACCATGTCATTGTAGGACCAGGCAAAGATATCTTGGTAGGAAATTAAAAGCGTTGTCAACTCTTTCTTTTCCAGAGTCATGAGGGCTGATCCAATCTTTACTTCCTTCAACTCTTCCGAGATCCCCAAGTTTATCAACTCGGTCTCATCGTTACTGGGAATCGGCTTGTTCTCGAACTCCGTGAAAGTTTTTCGGATCTCACCATCGTCTGGCTGGCAAGAGTCATCTTCTATTTCCACTCCCATCGGGTTATGGTCTGGTTCTGCATTGAAATCATACTTATCGCACTCTGGCTCAATTATATCGCATGCATCATACACTGGTGTTTTAGACATCCTGAAAGCATAAAATTTAACATTTAAACCATATGTCGGATAAAACAGAATTGCATTCATTAAATATAAAAAACCATTACAAAGCAAAATCCCTTTCCATCTAGAAGGCAAGGTGGATGGAGGGATGACCAACAGAAAATCTCCCTAAGTTTACCGAAACGCCTGGCGAATTGGGAGAGAACAAGAATCCCAATTCCGCAGCTTTTCTTTTCCCTTGGTTCGAATACCAGACCCATGACTTGGCCCTGCCTCGTCTCTCATGATTACATTCACAGCTTCCTTGATCATTACTCTCTCAGGGTGCAACTTGAATCCTGCGGTCTCCTTCCCTTTGTTGATGGTTTCTGCTGGATAGGGGAAAGTGACCCGGATATGCGGAATTTTCATTGGCTGGTTGTCTGGGGATCCATCCCTCTTCTTCCGGAAGAACTTCGCCCTGTCTGCTTTTGTCGGCTCGTATCCCAATCCGAATCTCCCCCTCTTCTCCTTGACTTCTATCGGTTCTGTAATTCCGTCTAGATTCTTGCCCAAACCTTTCCCGGGAATGCAACCCCGAGACTTCATTTTTTTAGCAACGAAGGCCACAGTATTAGACAGTGATGGTGTCATCTCGTGTCCTCCTTCCTTCACAAAGGTAGCATTCGCGACGTCGAACACGTGATAGGAGGCTTCAATCTTCTCCTTCTCCTTTCCGTCATCTGTTAACGGGACTTGCCGACTTATCGCTTGATGGAAAGGTATGATATCTGAATCAGCCCTGATCACGTACAGTGTGTCATTAATGATAAACTTGATCTTCTGATGTAGAGATGAAGGCACTGCCCCAGCGTTATGGATCCATGGCCTCCCCAACAACAGGTTGTACGAAGCAGGTATGTCGAGCACTTGGAACTTCGCATTGAACTGTATTGGACCAATTTCAATTGGCAGGTCAATCTCTCCAACGCTATCTCTCTTAGCCCCATCGAATGCTCGGATAACCGTCTTAGATGATCGAACCTGTGATAGATCTATCCCTATTTCTTATAGGGTCGACAAATGACAGATATTTAGTGCCGATCCATTGTCAATCAGCACCCGAGTTATGAACATTCCATGGCTTTCGACCGTGATATTCAAAGGCTTGTTGTGATCTGTTCCATCATCGTCCATCTCGTCATCTGTGAAGGTGATGGTGTTAGATCCTAGGACCTGCTTGACCAGAGTGACAAATTTTTCCGGAGAGATCGTGCTAGGCAAGTGGGCTTCATTTAGGACCTTCAGCAGTGCCTGTCTGTGTACTTCTGAGGATAGGAGTAGTGAGAGGATCGAGATTTGCGCCGGTGCTTTGCTGAGTTGCTCTACTATCTTGTATTCTGAATTCTTCATTGCCTTTAGGAAGTCGTGAGCCTCCGGTTCTGACACCGGCTTTTTCAGGGCCCCTCTTGGTTCCCTCACAGGAATCCTGATCAAATCTTGTGGCGTATACACCCTTCCAGACCGACTGATTCCACTGGTTTCTCCTACTGAGATTGGCAATTCTTCTCCTTCTCCTGTTTTAGCGACGATCTCATAATTCCATGGAACCTTATTGAGATTTTCCACCATCTTTTGGATTGGGAAAGACAAAACTAGAGATTTCTCCAGTTTTTGGGCTACCCTTTCTAGATGTAATTTGAACCCTCTGTAGAGAACCTCCGGGTGTAAATAAACACCACCGATATCGATCACATCAACTTCTTCTTCGACCTCCTCTGTGAAAATTAGATTGACGCCACTTCCTGAGGAGGCGTGTTCAGGCAACGGATTTTGCTGACAATTTGGCGTACCGGCCTCAGGTTTTTTAGGAAACGTGATGTCTTCGGTCCGTATAAACCCCCGAATTTTGTCTTTTAGCTGAAAGCATTGCTCAGTCGCATGTCCTCTGGTTCCCGAGTGGTATTCACAGAAAGCATTTGAAGAAGCTGCTTTACTCCCAGGTTTAACTTCGTAGAATGGAAGGGGTGTCAGCATCCCCTGCTTCAAACAATTCCGGTACAACTCGGTGATCGAGACCGGAAGGTCTTGTAGCTCTCTGTTGTTGTTCTGGAAATTTTTCCCAGTAGCATGAGGTAGAAGGTCTTGGTGGTATTGGGTTCCTGACCTTGGAGTGCGGTTAGGACTTTGAGGTGGGGTGTTCGGGCGTGGCTGATAGGTATGGTAAGAGGGTGTTGGGTAGGCTTGAGGGTAATATTGGGGAATGTGGTTTTGATAAGGGGGAGGTACATTTTGGTAATAGCGGGGGCGGCTTTGGGAATAGGGTTGGTTTTGAGGATAATTTTGGTTTTGGCGATTTTGAGGAGGGTAGTTGTGATATTGGTTGTTCTGGTTCGGGTAGTTCTGGGGATATGAAGCTTGGGGGTAGTTCTGGTAATGGGTTTGCAGAGGGAAAACGACAACAGCTACTTCATTTTCTTTCATCTTTGGCGGGGCTGACCTTTTCGTCAGATTAGATTGGGCCCCTTCAATTTTTCGCTCCTTATTCCTTCTTCCGTCACCTCGGCCTGTTTGATCGCATCGCCGAAAGAAACCACTGCTATGCTCGAGAGATCTCGATAGAACGGCGGTGACTGAATTGACTTGAATATCTCTAACTGAGCCTCCTCGCTCAGCTTAGGGACAACTTTGGCAGCCTCTTCCCTCCAACGAGCAGTATACCTCCGGAAACTTTCGTCTTTATTTTTCAGTATCTGGTAGAGGGTATTGCGGTCTGGCGCGGCATCCCTATTGTACACATATTGCTCACAGAAGGCCTCTACCAAATCTTCAAATGTTTTAATCTGTGATAGCTCCAGGGTCATGTACCAGTTGAGAGCCGGTCCTTTCAACGATCTCTGAAACATCTTTAGGCAAAGGTCTTCGTTCCGAGCATGAATTCCTAACTCCTCTTTGTAAATGCTGACATGCCATTCTGGAGGGCCAGTGCCATCATATTTTGTGAACTCTAGAACCACGAAATTTTTCGGGTACACAATCCCGGGTGGTGCTGACAACTCCTTGTACATCGCTTTCCTGGACGGCTTCTCATTTTTCCATTCTTCCATAGTTTTCTCCAATTTCTTCATTTTCAGAAGCCAAGCCGGTGGAGGGCCATTCTCTTCTTTGTTTTCAGTTTCAATGGCCGGGGCCGGTTGGCTATCATTTGAATTGTTTGGTGGAGCAACGACCCTCTCCGGGTGAATGAGGATCTGCGGGGCGGCGGGGGCCGAGCCCTCTGGCGAGGCCTGATAGACATGCCCCTGGATGGGATATGTCGGAGCTCCATAGGCGAAAGGATGAGGGCCCATCTGAGGTCCATAGTAGACCGGTACTGCAAAGTTCGGGCCGACGTGGTTCGGATTCGGCCCTGAGTTCTCCATCCCAATACTTGTAGGGTTTCCATTTGGGGATTCAGTCACAGGAGTCCCGTTGGACGGAGGAATAGGCACCTCCTAAGGTCGGCTAAGTTCGTTGATCCTTTCCATCAACCTGTCAATAGTTTCCTGCATCTGAGCTATCTGGGTCGTTCGGGGAGATTCGGGATTGCTTTCTGATGTCATCCTGGAATGAGTCTGTGCTCGACTGCGTGTAAAGATCGAACTTCGAAAGGGGGGAACTGGATTTACTTTTCTGGGACCAATTTTCTTTGTCTTGTCCTTTTCTTTTTCACCTACAAAAAAAAAATATTTTTTTAGTTCACGTGGGTCTTAGGTGGCCTTAAAGCCCATTCTAATTCGAAGATTTCAATTTCGATAACGACTAATTAAAACAAATGATGGTACATGAAAAATCTTTTTTTTTTTTTTTTTTTAGGACTTCCCAAGACGTCATAAATCCATCAAGTACAAAAAACCCCCTTTCTCGTCTTATATCATAGAATCCTGAGGGGATAATATGAATACAAGACAGTTTTGTTTTTGTCAGAGGATTTACAACGATATAAGGGCCTGAGAGGAAATAAGGAAAAAAAAAAAATATATATATATATATATATAGATTAGTTGGACTTATTCAGACATATTGGGCTCGACCCTCAGCCGATTCCCCAGCGGAGTCGCCACCTAGCATTGGGTTTAAATGATGTGCTAGGTCACCATATTTTTCTTTTTTGAAAACAATTTAAAAAAATGGCTTAAGTAAAATTTGACTCCAAAAAATAACATGGTCTGACCAGAGATTCGTTTAAAGAGTTCGGGGGTCAGTTACGCTCGGGGAAGGTGTCAAGCACCCCAAGACGCCCGTCCAAAGACGGTACCTTATCCGATTAAGTCCAATTGAAATTTAAATCCGAATGTTTTTATTTTATTTTGAAATCTTCCTCATATACACACATACACATACACACACATTTGAGGGAAGTGATCTCCCTTTTAAACCTAGACCGTTCTGATGGAAGGCTGGGAATTTTCCACCTCATCTTGTTAGCACATTATATTTAATACGAGTTAAAGAAACACATGCTCACACACGCACGCACACATCGAGGGGAGTAATTCCTTCTAAATTTAAACCATTCAAGCTGAAGGTTGAGAATTTTCCACTTTATCTTGTCAGCACATTATATTTAATACGAGTTAAAGAAAACACACGCCCACACACGCACGCACACATCGAGGGGAGTAATTCCCTTCTAAATTTAAACCGTTCAAATGGAAGGTTGGGAATTTTTCACCTTATCCTGTTAGCACATTATATACAAATTAAATAAAACACACGCACACACGCATCGAGGGGAGTAATTCCCTTCTAAATTTAAACCGTTCAAATGGAAGGTTGAAAATTTTTCACCTTATCTTGTTAGCACATTATATTCAATACAAATTAAATAAAACACACGCACACACGCATCGAGGGGAGTAATTCCCTTCTAAATTTAAACCGTTCAAATTGAAGGTTGAGAATTTTCCACCTTATCCTGTTAGCACATTATATTTAATACAAATTAAATAAAACACACGCACACCCGCACACACGCATCGAGGGGAGTAATTCCCTTCTAAATTTAAACCGTTCAAATTGAAGGTTGGGAATTTTCCACCTTATCTTGTTAGCACATTATATTTAATACAAATTAAATAAAACACACGCACACCCGCATCGAGGGGAGTAATTCCCTTCTAAATTTAAACCGTTCAAATGGAATGTTGAAAATTTTTCACCTTATCTTGTTAGCACATTATATTTAATACAAATTAAAAAACACACGCACACACGCATCGAGGGGAGTAATTCCCTTCTAAATTTAAACCGTTCAAATGGAAGGTTGGGAATTTTTCATCTTATCTTGTTAGCACATTATATTTAATATAAATTAAATAAAACACCCGTACACACACACACACACTTTTCAAGGGGAGTAATTTCATTCTAAACTTAAACCGTTCCAATGGAAGGTCAGAAGTTTTCCACCTCGTATTGTTAGCACATTATATTTAATACAAATTAAATAAAACACACGCACACACGCATCAAGGGGAGTAATTC
Organism: Eucommia ulmoides; assembly: GCA_016647705.1. Lineage (NCBI taxonomy): Eukaryota > Viridiplantae > Streptophyta > Magnoliopsida > Garryales > Eucommiaceae > Eucommia > Eucommia ulmoides. The sequence goes on from CM028328.1 coordinate 55,649,588, forward strand.
CCTCCTAAATTTAAACCGTTCAAATGGAAGGTTGAAAATTTTTCACCTCGTTTTATTTACTCAAAAAAATAAGAAAATAAAAAGAAATAAATAAATAATAAAGGAAGAAGAAAAAAAAAATCTAATTTACAAAAAAAAAAAAAAAAGATTAGTATAATAACAACTTATTTAAAAATAAGAGTAAGATTTACAGCAGATGAAAATTTACCACCTTCTTGGAGATTTTTTTTTCTTCAAAATTACAATAAAATAAAAATAATATTATTTTCTTCAAAATTTCTCTCCAGATTTCATCTCTCCCTTACAAAAAAATCCCTCCCAAAAAAATTTCTCTGGCCAAAAAATTCTCTCTCCCCCCAAAAAAATTCTCCTCCACTGTGTTGTGAGCCTTCATTCTATTTATAGAAATGAAGGCTCAAAAACCGTCCGAGAAAAAGTAGGAAAAAAGGTAAGAAAAAAGGGGAAAAAAGGGGGTGGGTGCACCGAAATTCGGTGCACCGACCAGCTTTTGGGTGCACCGAATTCGGTGCACCCAAAAGCATTGGGTGCTGGCCGCATATGCGGCCAGCAGTGCTGGTCGCACGTGCGACCTTAATGCAACCCCCCCACCCCCGTTCGGTTCAGGCATCTCTCGTTCTCGTCTATTTCTTGTCCATTTTGTTTCGAATTAATGCGTTTTTTATTCCACTTCAAAAAATCTACAAAACCAAAAAAAATAAAAATAAATAAATAAATCAATTACTAATATTTAATTTACTTAAGAGATTAATAAAACTTAATTTAGCAGTATTAAACCGCACAAATACGGTACAATCAAAACAAAATAAAATAGAAAAATAAAATAAAGGTAACTATAAAATAAACTATAATTTTTTTGCGAGGCGGTCAAAATGCCGTGTCTACAACGAGTCTGAAAAAATCACACACCGAGCCAAGATCCGTTACGGGGTGTGTTCTCGCGCTGCAGGTAAAATCTAAAATCACTCAAAGTTTTATGCTGATTATGTGAATTTTATCGGTATATGGATGTTCTCGTGACTACTGTTTATCGCGTTACTGTTTTATTGATTACATAAATGTTATCGATATATAAATGTTCTTGTCGTTACTGTAGATTGTCAACTTATTCCCCCCAACTTCTTTTTTATTTTCAGTATTGGCTTTGCGAACACATAACATTATCGACAGTCATAGAGGGGCGGGAGTTTGCAATACCGAGGATGCAACATTAGTGTTTGACTGCATACACCTCTTCCATCGGATCTACCCGATTAGCCACCTATTAGATGATCAGGTAAAAAATTCTGGATCAATTTTTTAACATTCTATTATAATTATGTTTTTGTTTTGCCTTACATTTTAAATAAATGCATTCAGGTTAAAGTTGGGGACATCGAGGAGAGCTTACTTGAATTGCAATCTGGCATTATACCCCTTCCCCCTCCCCCCCCCCCCCCCCCCCCCCCCAACGATGCTAACGAAGTTGTGAGGGAAACTCCCGCGGACTTTCGTGGCGAATCTGAAGATACCATACGCGAACAACGAAGAATTGAGAAGGGTAAGGGTATTGTTAATGAAGATGATCCTGAAATCCAAGCAATGGTTGACAAGATTTTGGGCGAGTCGTTGATCCCCATCGTAAGCCAGACAACAATACAATGCCAGGATCTAGCGTCTGATTTGGATGTGGACTGTAGTCAATCGTGCAGTAACATCACGCCTCCCACCTCATACGAAATTGTCGTTGATGATGTTTTTCGTGCGTTGGATCAAATGCAGGATGATTTTTACGCAAAACAAATGGAAGAAAACCAAACAATTGAGGCGTTGCGAAAGATCGTCGTTAGCATGATTGTCCATAATATCGATTTGCAAACAAAACTTAACCAACAGAAAAATCAGCATGATGCAATGATGGTTGATCTTACCACAAGATTAACGAAAGTTGTTACCGAAAAGGCTCATATGGAACTAGAAATGGGCATTCATGTTGTCACTCAAAAACATCGCGATCCGCAGCCAAACCCCGAAAATGATGATTTGAAAAAGATATGTGCACAGTTGGAGATACAATTGAAAACAGCATTGGACAACAACATCATGTTAAAGGAAGATAAGAATGCAAGTGGGCGTTCATACATGCTGTGAGACCCCGATTTTTTTAAATACAAATAATTTTAGTTGCATCTTTATAATATTTCGAAAATAGCAGGGCGGGTTTCAAAATTTAAGATGTGATTTAAAAGTTTAGGGGACCAAATTGTAATTGTTTAGAACATTAAAATAAAACTTGATGTTTAACTAAAATAAAGGGGGCTTAAGTGCAATTACATATTTGTATATGTTTAGAGAGAGAATCGGTGGGCAATGGTGGTGAGAAGAAGGCCATGTGGCCGGCTTCTAGGACATGCATACACATACATATATATACATATATATGCAGAAATATAGAAAACGAGAGAAGAATCGAGAAGGGAAGAGAGAGAGTGGTCCGCTAGTGTGGGTTCCGGCTGTCCGTTGTTCGGTGGTCGGCCGATCGTCACCATCCGGACAGTAAGTGGGGGGTGTGTGCTACTGTATGTATATATGTGTGTGTTTCATTGTGTGTATGAGGTATGTGTGCTGTCCGTTCATGCGACAGTGCGGTCATTCACTCCGGCGAGGCATCGCCGGCAGTTGGTTAAAGAGAGAAAACTCGTCGGTGGTGTGTGAATGTCCTTGTTCTGTAGCCGATGATATTGTCGCGTGTGTGTGTATGCGTGACTCGGTGTATGTACGTGTATGTCCCCGTCGTTCGGCATGTTGACGTGTGTGCGTGGTGTTCGATTTTTTTTGGCGAGTTAGGTACGGATGTGGGTGATCTGTTTTTCTGTCGACTGAGTGTGCATGTTTGGTGTGTGTATTTGATCGCCGACGGTGTGGGTTTTGTTGAGAGTGTGTGTGATTTGAGCGTCGCCGGCAGTGGAGAGTTAGAGAGAGAATTCATCGGCAACGGTATTTCCGTTTGTGTGTATGTGTTCTGGGTATAGGATTGTGTGTGTGTTTTTGGTTGCCGGAGGGGTGGATCTTTGTTGTTGGTGTGTGTGTGTGGCTCCTCCGGTGGTGTGGTGCGGGTGTGTGTCGTCTGGAAGGAAAACACAAACACAAAACAGAAGCAGGGAAAAGAAGCGGGAGAAAGGAAGAAGGAAAAAAATAATAATAAGGAAAATACACAAACCACCCCAAAATAATCCAAAACTCATCTCGCGGACTTGTGAAAAATCCAGGAAAGGTAAAATTCCTATCACTCTTAATATATGAATTTAATTGTGTTTAAATTGTCTCGTGGGTGATCATGGAACTAATTACTGGCATAAAAAAAATATCGAAATGGCGATAATAAATATTGAGACCGTTCATATGAATAAAGTCGATATCGTAAACTGTAATGGAACAATACTCGTTGAATAGTAATATAGAATACGGGGAATAGGAAATTTCGAAAATTAGGGCCTGCATTTCATGTTTAGGTTATTTTTTTCACAAAATATATATATATATATATATATTAATTTAGACTGTGTCACGAATAGGTTTCCGATTTCCAAAAGATCCGTAGTAGAGAGTCAGTAGAACTTTTGAGAGCGGATTATCAGGTGAGTGTACTGTCTTCTTACCAAATTATTTTCTATATATAAGATGACATTTGTGATTACTTAAACTGTATGAATCTATAAATGATAGGGATCAAGCAGGATTTGAGTGAGTTGGTAAACTGGATTTTCGGAAGATTTCGATAGTTTTCGAAAAGAAGTTGAAAATGAATTTTGTTGGATTTGATGAAATTAGACGGTGTTTTTAAAATAGAATAGAAAACATCTGTTTTTCTAAAATGTTTGGTTTTCTAAAAAATAAGGGGTGAAAAAGTAGTTTTGATAGAATCGGACATTTTCTTTAAAAGGAAATGTGAAATATGATTTTTGGATTTAAAAGTTAGTTTTTAGGAAAAGAGATAGACGTGGTGATTTGACGATGTTGAGTAGACGATATTTATTGAGTTATGATTCGATGATACTGTATTCGATTTTGACGATGCCATGGTTATTTTCCCCGAAAGGGGTGTGGTTTCTCCCCGTAAGGGGTATGAATTCTTCCCATGGGATATGGATGTTTCTCCCCGTAAGGGGTGTGGATTATATTTCTCCCCAAAAGGGGTGTAAATATTTCGTAGGAAGGCATTCCTACGGATGTTACGGTACCGTTGCAACTCCCGATCATGAGGTTAAAATGATCATTATGGCTAGTCAGTGTGTGTTTTGGTGGAGTGGTGTGTTTGAGATGTGTGTTTGAGGTGTATGTTTGAGATGTGGTATTTTACTTATATTGGGTGATTTATTATTTATTATGGTGATTGGTATGATTTTATACTAGATGGAACTTATCTATATTGCTTAATTTTCACGGCTTATATACTTATGCTTGATTCATATTTAATTGTGGTAATATTTAGAATGTGTTATTATTTTTAAAATATTTTACTAAGAAGGCAGTACACTCGCAGGTACAACAGTTAGGAGTCGGTCCCCTACTAGCACTAGGTAGAGTTATGTGATGGAGTCATATAGGCGATTGATAGAAGCTGTCAAAGGCGAACCTATAAAAGGTTCATGGATAAATACTTTTAGTTCGTAAATTTCGGGAATGGTGTATCCCCCATAATAGATGTTTGTATTATTAAGTGTGTCATTTTTTTATGTCATTAGTTTATTTGGCAAAATGGTGATGTCATGTTGTAGTCACGTCAGCCTTGGGATGACTGGTGTCCAGGACGAGTTGTGACACATGCAAACAATCAAGGAGCTGACTAAGCAGATTATTGATATGCGTATTCAAATTAAGGGGTATGCAGCATCAACACAGCAGCGATCTGCTGCCTTACCGATGCCCACATTATTTGTGTCACCGCCCACCGAGACAACACCACAGCCACCGTCCCAAGCGTCAACCAAAACACCGTTAAACGCCTGCACTGACTTGGTGATATCGGGTGCGACTCCCATTTCTGTTGTTGCCCCTGAAAATGCCTCTGCGGTCGCCGAGTGTGAAACATCACCACCCCCTATAGTGAATTCCATGATAAAAAGGCTAAAGGTAAAGGTTAGGCAGCCAGCACACAAAGGTAGCAATTTCGTCTACCCAGGGCCAAAAGCAAAAGGCAAGGAAAAGGTCACTGGGGATGTTGTAGATATTGACGAACTTCCTGTTTTTGATTACGGGAACAACATCAAACTGCCCAAACGAAATAGATGCAAAATAGCAATGATGTTACGCGATGACGATTGGGAAATGCTACAAATGATATACATTAAGGAAGGGATCGGGTAACATTAATTTCTACTGTTTTATATAATTATTTTAGCTGATTTTATCAGGAAAAAAAAACCTTATTGCGTGCCAATATGATTTCAAGGGCCTGGTGTATTGGGGGGGGGGGGGGGGAGGGGCCAAACCACTGTCGACTATGAGCTTGGAGGACGCCATATGCATACTTAAAGAGAGACAGGTGGCTGACAATGTAAGTTGTACATTTCCAAAATCATTATATAAATAGCGAGATCTTTTTAGCAAATGCAAATTTTTTGGTTCTCCTTAATTGAGGTAATATTCACTCACCCCCAACGTTGATATCCACGCGCCCCCTCCGTTGTTAGGGGACAGGCAGACCATTTTCGTTGATCATTGGCTGTGCGTTAAAAATAGTCACTCACCCCCAATGTTGATATTCACGTGCCCCTTCCCCTCCGTAATTACGAAAAAGGGAAAAACTATTTTCATCAATCGTTGGATTGTACGTTAGTATTCACTCACAACCAACGCCTTTTTTAAAAAAAAAATTCCCTATTTCCTGTCAAAAGTGTTCACTGTGTTGAATTGGGAGTTAGTGAGGTTTTTTTAAGCAATTGTAAACCTGATTGGTTTTGTTCAATTGAGTTAATATTCACAGTCCTCCTGCGCATTTGATGTTCACGAACTCACAACCAACGCTATTTTGTATTTTTCATGTGCTTGATGCTTATGGTGAATATCTGAAAAATATGACGCACAGTCTCAATCTTAAACGAGCAGGAAAAACGGGGGGACTGTTTGATACATCCAAATTTGCTTTGGCGCAGATATGGGTATGGATGAAAGTCTTCTTTCGTTTTTAATATATTCATGAATATGATATCTAATTTTGGATGCACTGTTTTCCAGACGATAATCCAGGAAAAATACGAAAATCTAAAGACCCATATCCGCAAAACAATCAGTGAAGCGTTTACCTTGAATTGTAGGTACATTATTTTCCCTTTGATTTTCCCTGGTATTCATGTAACCCCCAATCATTGGACTGTTCTGGTCCTCGATATTTTTGAAAAATGGTGGAAATTCTACAATTTGATCCTGCCACGTGATCCCACAACTGATCACTGCTACAGCGACGAGCACATTGTGGTATGAAAAAAATACTTCCGTACGCATCACTTTTTATGGTCACATTACATGTCTATGTCTAACAATAATCTCTTGACATAAATAATTTGTGGAGACGCATATAAACGCCAATATACTGCAAGGCTGGATGGATGCTAAAATAGAACAATGTGTAGACTTTCCGTAGCAAAAGGGATCGTATATCCCAAACTGCATATCACACTTCTCTCGTTTTTTCACAAAGACCGCCGCATTTGTCTCAATTTTTAAAAAATCTTAATACTTTTGTGTCTTGTTTTTACCAGGACTGAATGCGGTGTCTTCGTGACATCCATCATGAAGAACTATGCTGAGAATAGGTTTGTGCCGAAGAATATAACTGCGGGTGATACAAGAAATATGCAGAAGACTATCGTACATAGTCTGTCGAATGATCCACCCAGGAGTTGGTTGTTGTCCGGCGCTATGGTTAGAAAGGAGTCTGCAAATGCGCCGTCATCGTGACCAACAACTCAATGAAAACCTGTCGGAATGTATCTAGTTACATTTTTGGTGCGCATCCAATGCGATTGGAGAAAAAAAAATTGCTCATTTTAATTTTTTGTTATGAATTGACAGTTATATGTTCAAGTTTTTTTCAATATTTTTTTTATCTTTTCTTTTGCATCACAGAACAACGACAAAAACGTGGGTTTATCTGTGAGTAAATATTTACGTGCATGTCACATAGTAATGAAAAAGTGGTGTTTTTCTTGGTGTCAATAGATAACATGCGTGTGTGAGTATCAAACAAAATTGTTTGTGAGTAAAAATTTACGCAATTCAAGCGAACATAAACTGAAGTGAGTGAATATTAACTTTTTATCATTTTACTGTTAACATTAGCTTCATCCAGAATCATCGTATATAACGACCCCCCTTAGAGAGTGAAACGAGTACGTTGAGTGAATATTTACTCAATTCTATACATTCACAAACAGATAGTGATACGGGCGGTACATAGTAACTCAATTCAAAATAACCAACACATGTGTCGGTTTGAAAAAAATGTTCACGGATGAGTTAATATTCATTCCCCATGGCCCACCCCCCCTCCCACCCCCCGTTTATCCTTTCCAATGTTTGACAAAAAAATCGCTTATGTTGATATTCACGATTGAGTTAATATTCAATCCGCTAGTGCAAAAAGAGATTTTCACCCCTGTCCTTACTCCACATTGTTCGCTGATTAGTCAAGATTAAGTAATACACTTCACAATAACAATAAACCCCACACACATTGAAGCTGCAGTGAATGTAAAAAAAAAAACTTCCATGATCAAAATATTTAGTTTAATTTTTTTAAAAAACTGATCATGTATATGTCCCGTGTAAACATACACGTATCATCTGATTCATTCGCCAAAAAAAAAATCCAAATAAAAAAAATATTTGAAAAAAATAATAATGTTATCGACTCAAATTGTTGCAGTGCACGACTTGCGATTGTGGTGCCCATATTTGTGACACCTTCCACATTTTATCTCTGCAACCTCTCATTTAGATAGTATACGTTTTTTCCTGGGACGGCTAGGCTGCCATTTCGTAATTGGAGGAATGATGACGGCTTTCGATTCATCCCAAGTTGGTTTCTCAATAGTCGAGACTCCATATATACCTTCTGAATAACATTTCCAATAGTGCTCAACAGAAAAATATATCTCTATATATGAATATAGATTCTCCCCACTATGTTGCATAGCCGTGCAAGCATACATACAAGAGAACCCATTGCCTTGCCAATTGAAACACACGCAAGTCCTCTTGTCCATGTCCACAATCACAGAAGGGTTTGAATGCACTTTGTATATGTTTTTCTAACATTCCACGATAGCCCATGTCCGACCATCCCTAATCATCTGTCCTATCGATTCTTCGCATATGGGGCACAACACGGATGTCATTGTTAGTGATTCTGAGCGTCTATTAGATAGATGGGCCATCAGTTTGCATCTAATCTTGTCAATTATTAATATGATGGGAAAGTGACGATATTCACAAATCCACGCATTGAATGATTCAGCTAAATTTAAAGACATCTTGCCATATCGTTTACCTCTGAAATACATGTTGCAAAAAAAATTGGGGGGTACGTTCAGGGGGTATGTCATAAAGGAAATTTTCTACCCGACTTTTTCCTTCTATCTTCAACTCATTTAGGTACATATTGAATTTCTCCGTTGTTGTAGCGTAGGCCATACAAACGTATTTGTAAACCAACTTCTCTTTGAACTGTTGTTTCATGCCAGCTAAATTATCTTTTAGATTGTTCTTCAAGTGATTCAAGTAGAATGAATAGAAACAATTTGAAAATATTTTACGAACACCTTCAAGTATGCCGCTGTGACGATCCGATATAAAGGTCAACACTCGGTCGTGTGAAAAAAATTTGCGCAGATGCCCCATGAACCAAAATCAACTATCGTCGTTTTCGGCATCAACGACAGTAATGGCAACCGGGAACAACCCTGGAAAAAAATAGTAGGTTTGATCGCACTACAAAAAATTAGGTTAATAAAAAAAATCACGTAAAAACCCAAAAAATAACCAAACGTTGATATTAGGTTGCTAATATATTTAAAAACGAAAACACAGTATTACCATTTTTCTCATCCTTTGCGTTTGCTGCCAGCAAGCATCCCTTGTATCTACCCCCCAGAAACGTACCGTCGAGGAAACACATTGGCCGGTAATAATTGAAGCCAAGGATTGTTGCATTAAATACAATAAACAATCTTTGAAAATGTCACGATTCCTTGTCGTATTCAAGAGTGATATGGCTACCCGAATTTGTACGCATACATGCCTCCGTATACCAACGCAACTGGTCTTATGAGGCCCTGTGGTCGCCATACAGATTATCTCGTGCGTTCTCAACACCGTTCCATACAATGTAATATGAGATCTCAATGCCGTAATCATTTTTTAACGTGTGTACAACAACAATCAGTCTGGTGGCCAGTGTGTTCTGAACCAAGTCTACCAAACACGACTTCACAACACTCGAATTCATGTTCTCATTCATGTTCGTCCTGAATGCAGCACCGTACGTATGTGTGTTTTCTAGTTCCTAAATATAGAAAAATCTATTCCTATCATCTACTCTCCCGTGCACCCTCCACACGTAACCATTTTCCTCTTTAAGAGCGCATTCGGCAGTTACTCTCTATCTCTCTCGTTTTTTTTGTATTTGAAACTGAAACCTACTTGAGCAGCGTATTTTCTTAATTTTTCTCTAAACTCCACAGCACCACCCCTAAAGCTTTGTCCTACTTCCTTTATACCACCAGCCCAGTGATCAGAAAACAACGCTTTCTCTGGGAGCAGACAAAAAATTGGCAATAAATCTTCTTCTATGTATGCATCACCTCTACCGCCCCGCCCACGCCGATGTTCAATCAACATATTGTTTCCCACGCCCTCCCATCCATTACCGCTGCCACATATCTTAATATCCACCCCAATATAATCCAAATTCATGGCCATGTGAGACAAACAATCCAAGTCATCTTGACCCGAAATCAAACACACTTCGTGGCTAGGGATTGAATATTGCATCTCAAATGTGTCAAGCTTCAAAACATCCCATCTTGCTAACACCTTCTGTATTAAAGCCTCATATGCGAAATCATCATCGACTTTTACTTCCAACAAATAGCCATTATACTTGAACATTAAAACCACGCGTGTGGCCATTTCTCTATATGTTCTGTAAAAATATCAACTGAAGATGTAAAATTACTTGGAAAGAATTTGTTCCAACCACAGATTTACTTGTATACTCACGCATGCAATGCTAAGTGTAAATGTCAACGTAAGTTGATGTTTACGTGTTCTATGCAAAAAAAGTATTCAGTGTCAAAGTTACGTGTATATTCACGCATAATACTATGTGTAAATGTCAACGTACGAAACTTGGAAAAAAATTCTTCCAACCACATATTAACGTGTATATTCACGCATGAAATGCTGTGTGTGAATGTCAACATAAGTTGATGTTTACGTATTCTATGCAAAAACGTGTTCAGTGTCAAAGTTACGTGTATACTCACGCATAATGCCATGTGTAAATGTCAATGTACGAAACATAATCTATACAAAATACCTAATATTTTTGTGTTGAAAACACACGTAACTGTCCAATTTACGTATATATTTACACATAAAATGTTGTGTGTAAATGTTAACGTACGAAACTGAATCTATAAACTGAATTTGTCGTAAGTTGATGTTTACGTGTTCTACTGCAAGAAAGATGTTCAGTGTCAACGTTGCGTGTATATTCACGCATATATGCTATGTGTAAAATGTCACCGTACGAAACTGAATCTATACAAAATAACTAATATTGTGCCAAAAAAAAAATGTAAAATGCAAAAATGCAGTGTCATAGTTCGTGTGTGTTCACGATCGATGTTTTCCGGTTGCAAAAAAAGGATCAATTTTAAAAAAAAATAAAAAAATCATGAAGAATTTGAATATGCTTGTGCTCTCTATTACCTACACGATCCAAAGTGTTGATTCTGATATGGTCTCTACTCTCTCGCGTCGACCCCTTCAATGTTGAAATCGCCGCTCTGTTTCCCCGCATATATCCACAAAAGTGTTTAAAAATGGATGAATCTTAAGCAATAAGACATTTGCATGTAAATGGTAACTGCCTAAACTGGGATATGAAACTTACATAATCGAATTTCTCTATTTTTAGCTCCGCGTGAAATCTGCGGGGGTATCACTGTCCCTCTTGTCTAACGGTTTGGGTTCAAAATTTTATTTGTATGTGCAGTTGGACAAACAACTCATATAACTGTTAATTTGGGTTAGTGACTAACCTAACTCTTAAGGAAGGGTTAGAAAATAAAAATTTCTTATATATACATATATGTGTGTTTACGCGCGTGCGTGCGCAAAAACAAAAAGCAATTTGTCTAAGGATCGGAATATGGTCATAATAAGGCATATCCTACAAAAAAAAAAAAATGTATTGTATGTTTTTATTATTTATAAATATGATACATTACACTATTCTTTTATTTTCCTAAAAATTTGATTTTAATTTGATATTTATCAAATTAAAATCAATTTTTTTAATGTAAATATGAACTTTTTTTTTATATAAATATTGCACCATCTTTTTTACTTTTTTAATAGAAATTTGAAATTTAATTTACCTAATTAAAATAAAAAAAAAATATTTATATTTTAAAAATAATTTAGTGAGGCCAATCCAACTAAATAAAAATATTTAATTAAGAATAAAAAAATGACTATCTCAAAACAATTTTTAATACTAATTATATTAAAAATAAATAAAATATCATATTCCAAATCAAGTAGATCTTAATTTATTCCTTAAGTATCTCCATTGGTAAAAAAAATATTTTAATTCCTATGAAAACAAAAGGAATATCTGTCCAAGTTAGTTGGGATTTTATCTCTAAGTATTTAAAAAAAAAAAAAAATCTTAACACAACCTCATTATATTATATTTTCAGTCAATTTTGATCAATAACTTAATAATATCAATTTGGACACCTGAAATAAACAAAATAAGACGTAACGAAATTTAGTTATTATTATTTTATTTAAATATCTCTTAGATGGAATACATCATATAAAGATTTAATATATTATAATTAAATATTAAATAAACATAATATAATTGTATGTAAATTTTAAAAATATACAAAATTTAATATTAAAATTTAAAATAACAATTATTAAGTATTTAATATTTCAAAATTGATAAGCACAACAAGAAATAAGAGAGCATCAATATGAACAATTCAACTTGGAGGTGTTCTTATCCTTTTTTTTTTTTTAAGGTTAAATTAACATTTTCACTCAATTGCAATTTAGCACCCTCAATTTTCAATTGTAACATATTTTACTCCAAAAATTATAAATTGTGGGTGAAATTGTTTTTCCGAAGTTGGTCAAAGTGTAATTAACCCAAAAAATTACATTTTACACTCCCAAAAGTTTTTTGGATAATTATATTTTGCCCCCTATTATTCGACCCATCACTTTGCAAACCTATGTCATTTTCACAAGCACTTATTCTTCCTATAGTTCAAACATAAGTGCAAATAATTAACAGAGTTTCATGAAATAACAAATTTATTTGACCTTATTCCAATCTGGGAATATAAATGTCAATTAATATTAAATATTTATTAATTTTAATTTTTTTAAGTTTAACCATTAAATTTAACGAAAAATATAACTATTGTACTTAAGTATATATTACAGGGAAGAGAAGTACTGACAAAAATACTATAAAAATATAAAATACAATTCAGTCAAATTACAGCGAGACAAAGTGCATTAACCCTATTATTTTGGATGGAAGTGTTCTTATCCTAAAGTTGTCAAATGAAATGAAAAACTACAATGTATTCCATGTACATATATTGGGGCCTCTTTGATAATTGACCTCTTTGTCTTGTAAGCTTCGGCCCCGTTTGGTAACCATTTCCATCCCATTCCATTTCTAGAGTTTTGGGAATTCTGTTTGGGAATAGCGTTTGGTAATTTTTGTTTCCGTTTCCATTTCATTCCCATTTGAGAATTGTGTCCACTTTTTTCTTAAGAAATGAGAAACAAAAAAAAATTGTTTCTCATTATACTCATTCCATTCCCAAAACCCATGATCACTATTCACCTACCGGCCGACCACCGTCCGGCGCCGCCGCCGGTCATCTCCGGCGACCGTCGCCGGAGCACCGCCGGCCGGCCGACGACGGTGCCACCGCCGTCAAGCCAAAACTGAAAAGAGAAAAAAAAAAAAAAAAAGATTTTAGGATAAAATCGTTACCAAACACAATTCTCTTCCCAAAACAAAAAAAAAAATTATCGTTACCAAACGCAATTCTACTCCCAAAAAGAAAACAAAATTGTCATCCCATTCCATCCCATTCCCATCCCACTATTAGAATTGAAACAGAAACGGTTACCAAACGCCACCTTCATTTTCAAAATAGGTGTGCCCATCAATCATTTTTCTCTTTCAACATGTTTCTCACACACACACACATATATATATATTATAAATATTTGAATTAGAGGTGGTGTCAAAAATTTGGTATAACGAGTGTGTATAACGGCCTTTTTAATTTTTAAAATAATAAAAAAAATATAATTAATAAAGTTTTTGAAGAGTCAATTAATTTAAATTTACAACTAACCATACTATTGATGAAGAATAAAAATAACAATTTTCAAATTACATTATTAAACAAAAAAAAAATACAAATACTTCAAATATAGGGGCAAAATGGTAAATTTATCAAAACAAAAATACAGAAATGTTGATATTAAGTTTTGTACGAAGGGCCCCATCTGATCGATTTAATGGGTTGAATTTAATCTTCACATATCTCAACGGTTAGAGATTGAATCCAATCCGTCGAATGAATCCAATCCACTGAGAGAACTAGATTGATTATATCCCTCTATCTCCCTTCACGACGGTCTTTTCTCCATTCCCATGGCATCTCAGGGTTTGATGAAGCCCACAAACCAATCCGTTTTGCTCGAGCCTCTTTTTCCCACTTAATTCACAAAAATTGCGACATAAAAGTGAGATTATTATATATAAATTAAGAATTATATAGCCGTTTTTTTTATTTATAGAAAAAACAAATTAGTCTTTATGAACTTATTTTTAAGTACTTATCAATAATTTAGTTAATGTTAACTAAGATATTTAATACAAATTCAATATTAATTAACATCAACTCGATATGATTCAATCCAAAAAATTACCTTCTCGAGTTCCGGTCGCCGATCATAGGCTGTGTAATGCCAAGCATACCCTTTCTTCAGCATGATTTCCTACAATGGATTTTAGAAGTTTTAAATTGTGTGACCTTTCTATTTATTATAAATTATTTCTAAGATAATTTATAGTTTACAAATCTTATAAAAACAGACAGTTTTGCAGTTATGAACCAAACCTGTACAAAGATGCCATCGCAATAGATATCCCCGACACATCGTCCGTACCGATCCTCTGTGAAGACAAGCACCCTCAAGCATTTGCCCTGAACAAGCTTAGTCAATTCCTCCTTCGCCTCCTTCCCGTAAGGCATCGAGCTTTCTGGAGCGTCTATTCCCCTGTTGTTGTTGTTGTTTTTTTATTGACATTATCACTACCAAATAATTTTATTTTTCTTGGAAATTACATAGATTTTTAAGAAATTTTGCTTCGTTACCTTAGACGAATTCGATATTTTTTGGCTAAAACATCTTCGTTTTGAATGGTTAATACCCTGTGATGAAATCGTGAAATAATTGTGTCAATGTCAAGTATTTATTTGGTGAAAATCTTAAAGCTCATTCGGTAGAAGGTCCCTTATTTCACCCTTAATTTTTTAAAAAATCTTAGAGGCAGAAGCAACTTGTGTTTTAGTCCCGTCTATTTAAAAAAGGCGGAAGCCCACTACACGCACATGCACATGCGCGGTTATATATAACGACTTTATGTGTAATTTTTTGTTAGATATAATAAATATTACTGTATTTTATAACATATAACTAATTTGTATGTAAAAATTTGTTAGATATAACATAAATCACACAAAATACATGAATTAGTTACATGTAACTAAATGTATACAAATACATGTAACTAATATTAAACTAATTTATATGTGTAATATTTATTAAATGTCACAAATATTACACAGCTATATATAATTATAACATGTAACTAATATTACATAAATACATGTAACAAAAAATACACATATATATGTAAAATATAACAATTATTAAATTGTAACTAATACTCGTTACATGTAACAAGTTCACCCTACAATCCCTACAATGCGAGATTAAAACTCAAGCGAAATCCAATTTAAAAGATTAAATCAAAACTTATATCTTACGCGAGACTTTTTAAAATTAGATCTATTTTTTGGGACTTCCGGCCGATTAACCCAAAGGAAAATATTTGTTCAACCAAGCACACTACTCGACAACATCAGCATATCCAGTATACGCCTTGGGGAGACTCAACCCCCCCCCCCCCCTTTGAAAATTCATACTTTCACCCATATATTTTTTCTGTTTTTTGTGAAAAAAATTGAAAAAAATCAGTTAAACTTCTTAAAATTTTATATAAACCCTTTCTACATAAATATTTGATAAACCTCTAAGAATTTTTTGGGACAATGAGTGGGAGGTCCTACATTTAAACTCTAATTGGTTAAAAATCCTACATGGGGTAAAAACTTTTGATTTAAGTCTTATCTCTTTTAAAAAGGCGGAAGTCTTACTCACGTGATAGCCACGCGTTAGTTACATGTAACTACTTTCTGTGTAATATTACTATATTAGTTACAGGTAACTAATTTTTTTATTTTTTTTTCAGTTACATATTCCAATAATATATAATTTATTTTTCAGTTACATGTTTCAATAATATATAATTTTTTAGTTACATGTCTTTAAAATGTAACTAAAAAGTTTAATATTTTTTCAGTAACGTCACAAAATATTATACATATATATATATATATAACTAATATTATATAAATACATGTAACTAAAAATACATATAACTAAAAAATTATACATATAACTAACATATAACTAATATTATATAAATACATGTAACTAAAAATACCTAAATATGTGTGAAAAGTAACAATTATGAAATTGTAACTAATATTAGTTACATGTAACATAATTCATTATAAAAATTGAATGTACTCACTAAAAGACTTCCTACAATTTCTGCAATATCCCTACAATTCCTGTAATGCGGGACTAAAATACAAGTGGAATCTAACTTAAAGGACTAAATCAAAATCTAATAACACAAAAGGACTTTTCACCAATTAGACTTAAAAAAAATGACTTTTCACCAATTTTCCCTAATTTTTTTAATCCCCCATTGATAAAATTTTAAACATGGTGTTTGGCAAGACAAAAAGAGGATTTGAATTCAAATGCGCAACTAACCGATATCCAGCATCAACAATTTTCTTTTGCAATTCGTCAGCTTTAGGATAATTCTTCTTAGAACGTGCTTTCGATCTTTGAACCGCCGCCATTTGTACCTCTCTCGGAATGCTAGACGATTCCCGAGGATCTATAGTATTAACATACACCGTTATTGTATCCCCGTCTGCAACAGCTTTTGCATCCACCTAATAAAAATCATAACCAATTATTGTTCTATGAAAATTGAATCGATTCAGAAATTCAAAGAATAAAGAATTTGAAAAAAGAAAATTGTGGAGGTCATTTTTGTTCTTACAGGAAGTGTTTGTAACTCGAATTTGAGCCCTTCCGGTAGCAGCGGAGGCGTCCCATGGGAAATTTCGACGAGTGTATGAGGCAGAGGGAGACCATAGAAAGACAATAAACCCTAGAAAATGAAAAACAATCAAGAAATTGTTTTTATTCATTAATATGAAAATTGTTTCGATTTTGTGCCTAAATTTTTAGAATAATTTTTTGGGAAAAATAATAAAAGTCATTTTTTTTACTTTCTTGTTTTGTTCCCATATTTTTTGTTTTTGTTCCATGTTTTTTCAGAAATAGAAACAAAAAGCACAAAACAAACGCCATCTAAGGCCCCATTTGTTTACATTCATTTATTGACGAACGGAAACAAAAACATAAGAATTTGTAAAAGAAAAACCGAGAACTACACAAAATTGTTCCCAGATTCAGATTTTTTTGTTCCAACCCTTAAAAAAAAAAAAAGTCCTACCTCAACATCAGCCTTTTGGTGCCTCTTCAAGGTCAGAATCACAAGCCTGGAGACTTCCTCAGGTGTTCTTGGTGGAGGTTTTGCTTCTCTCCATGCTTCTGATATTTTCTTATACCTTTAAAAAATTATTATTTTTTATTTATTAATCATTTTTTGGGGGGAAAAAACAAGTAATTAGAGCTAATTTTTAATAAATAATTCAGTAATTAATTAAAAATTAATTACCAGTTAGCCTGAGCTTTTTTGGATGAAACCACATGTCCACCAAGCCCTTCAGGAACCTTTTGATCATGAGGAGGAAACAAATTACAGTAAATACCCAGAAAACTTGATTTATTGATCATCATCTACCCTGAAAACTTTAATTTTCAACTCAAATTCAAAATCAATTGAGTATAAATTCAACCCATAAACTTCAATTTTTCAACCCAATTCAAATTTAAATCATGCAAAAGATAACCTTGGTGGAACTCAAAAAATAATCGAGGTTGGACAGGAATCTAGCACTCGCTTTTATGTGCAACTTCCGGTTTACACGGATGATTTGACTATCAGAGAATAATGAGAAATGTGTGATTTCCAATTCATAGGGATGATTTGACTACGAGGGATTAGAGACGAATTACCAAAATCTTGGTTTTGATATCATGTTAGGAAGATTCAAATTAAAACCATATGGTACAAAGTGGAGTAACTCCTTTGATTTCTATAGTGATTTAGGAACTCTTGAGTAATCAATCTCGACAGAAAATTTGCTAAAAAAACTAGATTTATTGCTGAGAATCAACCAAGAAACTTCAATTTTCAGTTGAATTCAACAATAAACCCTTTTCAAATCATGTAAAAAAGCAACTAATAAAGAATTCCCAAACTGTTAAATTTTCTGGAAAAAAGCTTGATTTTGTGGCTCAGATTCAACCCAGAAAGTTCAAATTTCAGCTAAATCTAAAATTAACCCATTTCAGATCATACCTAAATTGTTCAAATTTGCTGAACAAAACTTGATTTCTAGCCCAAAATCAACAAGAAATTAAAATTTTAAAAATGCAGAAAAAAAAATATTGAAGAGCAGATGATGTAATTGTGATGAGAACACAAACCTGGGATGTGATTTCGAAGTGATAGAGATCGTGGGCGAGAGCAGAGACGCCGGCGACGTGGGTTCCGGCCGATTCCTGCTCTGGCGTCGGCTTAAAGCAATGATTGTAGAGAAATCTCAAGGCGTTTCCCATTTAATTTAACTTTTTTTTTTTTTGATTGATTGGGAGGAAAATGTAAATTCTTTTGATTTTCGAAAGGGAAAGAAAACGATTGGGTGGGAAGTCTTCGGTGGGTAAAGGAAAATTGGGCCACACTTTAGTGATTAGATATTTAGCAAGGAAGGAATATTTTAATTTGGGGGAAAATTATATTTTTCCCCCCTGATATTTACGTGAATCTTGAAGTTTTTCAAATTACATATTTAATCTCTCAAATTTTATATTTGTTTTAATTCAAAATCGAAAATATTTGACGATTTTGGACTGAAAATGGGTTGTGTGCAGCGTACATGGCCTTTAGTGAGAATATGTTTGTTATTTCATCAATTTTTTTCTGTTAACGATTTAAACATCAATCTTTAAATCTCCAAATAAATCGCTATTAAAAAAAACTTCTTAGATTCAGTGGAATGCTGAGCACAACTTATTTTTCAAATTGCATATGTTTTACATTTATTTCGACCTTGTAAAATTGAAAAATGTTATTAATGATTTTGGACGAAAAATAGATTGTCATCAGCATATCTTTAATGGAGATATTTTTTATCGTTTCATTACTCTACTAAATCTAAAATATTTTTTTCTAATAATAATTCAAGTTTTTTCTCTTTCATTCTTTAAACTAATCATTGTTAAAGGAAATCGTCTTAACTTTAGTGGAGTGATAAAATGACAAATATATCCTCAGTAGAAAGCCACTTCCTGAACACAATCCGTTTCTCATAAACAATCATCAACAATATTTTTAATTTTGCCGGATTGATATAAATGTAAAACTTGAGGGGCCGATTGTTAAATTTATAAACCTTAGGGTACATTTAGACATACACCCCATACTTTAGGAATAAAAATATAATTTGTTACACGTGGCTGTTTTTGATTTGTCCACAAAACTGCAGTAACTTGTATTTAATCAAGGTAGATCTGATATGGTGAGAGGTTAAAGCTTGTAGGTCAACGCATTACATCCATTTGCGTCAATTTAAAGGTTAAAGGATTAAAGGTGAGTTGAACTTTTTACTTTTTTTTTTTTTTTTTCCAACGGGGTATGTCCGAGCTAATTTATACGCACCTCAATTAATCACTTTCTTAGGTGATCTCAAAGACGCACTCTTCTATATCGATATAGAGCATTCATAATTAAATTTAATATTTAATTGTTGTAGTATTTTTCTGGAGGGTCGAATCCTAATTGACAAAGAAAGTCGAACAATATTGTGTTCTTAACATAAAATTTTAGGTGGCGTTTGGTAACCGTTTCTATTTTTACTCCAGCAGTGGGATGGAAATTTTGTTTTCTTTTTGGGAGTAGAATCGCGTTTGGTAATGATAATTTTTTTTTTTTTTTTTTGGGAAGGAAATTGTGTTTGGTAACGATTTTATCCTAAATTTTTATTTTTATTTTTTTCTGTTTTGGCCTAACGGCGGTGGCGCCGTTGCCGGCCGGCCGTGGCTCCGGCACCGGCGACAGCTCCGGTGCCGTCGAACGGCGATGGCCCCCCGCCGGCGATGACCGGACAGCAGTGGCGCCGACGACGCCGGGCGGAAGGCAATGACGCCGTCGCCGGCGACGGCCGGAAGTGGCCGAAAAATTTTCGGCCGGATAGTGACCGGCGACGGTCGCCGGAGATGGCCGGCGGCGGCGGCGACGGTCGCCGGAGATGGTCGGCGGCGGCGGACGGTGGTCAACCGGTAGGTGAATAGTGACCGTGTGTTTTGGGAATGGAATGGGAATAATGAGAAACAACTTTTTTTTATTTCTCATTTCTTAAGAAAAAAGTGGGCACAATTCTCAAATGAGAATGAAATGGAAACGAAAACAAAAATTACCAAACGCTATTCCCAAACAGAATTCCCAAAAATCTGGGAATGAAATGAGAATTTCTGGAATGGAAATGGTTACCAAACGGGGTAGAGTTTTTGTTATATCATTTTTTATGTTTTATGTTTTATTTTTTTTATTCTATTTATGAAGTAATTTGTTTTTATTACAAAGTTTTTTGTTTTTTATTATATTTACGAAGTAATTTATTTTTGATTTTTTTGTCAATAGTCCACGAAATTAAAATTCTAACTCATGCAATTCATGCGCAACAATAATTTTTCCATAAAGTTAAAATTATTGTCAAAAATTCAAAAATCAATGTGTGCCAAAAAAATTACTATAATTTTTACATATGACAATGACTTTGAATATCTATAAAAATTAGGTAATTTTTCCAAATATTTATCGGGCGCTTACCAGGAGATTCTAAAAGCGATTAGAAACTACCGATTACACCCGCTAATTTTTTCATGAACCGAGCGGTCATTTTGCCCTTTTGTGACAAAAATGCCCGTAATTATTGTGCCTACATAATACATCACCATCTTACTGAACTAATTTAGGTAATATATAATCATTTATTAAAATAAAAATAACTATTATTATACATTTTTTTTTTTAAATTCTTAACCAAAAAAATATAATTTAAAAACTTAATTTCTGAAAACAATAGGGTTGAAACTTATTTACAGAGCTGAAGTAAAACGCAATAGGGATTTGCGTTTTTGTAAAAACGCATTTCGCAAATGCCTATTTAAGGGAAGAAAACGTGAGGTGAAAACGCAAAAGGGATATGCGTTTCTTTAAAAACGCATTTCCCTTTTGCGTTTTCCAAAAAAGAAAAAAAAAATTAAAAAATGCATAAAGCTTCTGCGGTTTTCAAAAAAAAAAAATTGAAAAGTTAAAAACACAGAACACTTCTGCGTTTTTAAACAAGAATGCCCCACCACCCACCTTCTTCTTCCTCATTTGCTGCGTCCATTTCACTAGGGGTAAAAAAACAGAAGGGTTTTTTACAGTAAACCAACGCCGCCGCTCCGCCGATCTACCGCCATCGCTGTCGCTTCTCCAATCGTCGTCTGATTGTTGCGTCAGTTTCACTGAGGGGTAAAAAAACAGAAGGGTTTTTTATAAGGAACCAACACCGCCGCTCCGTCGATCTGCTGCCATCGCCGTCGCTTCTCTGGCCGTCCGGTCGACGTCTGATTTTCATTAGGTATGTGTGTGTATACGAGATGTATGTGTTATATGGATTTTTTTGTTTATTTTGCATTTTTCAAAAAAAAAATAAAAATCGGAAATATAGATATATCGGCCCTCCGTCACCATCACCCACTCCTCCGTCGCCGATCTAGCTCCTCCACCGCTGTTCGTCTCATTTTGGTTAGTAAACCAATTTTTTTTTTTATTTTTCGGTTTTTTTCGTAATGTAGATCTAGATTTATATAATTTGAAAATGGTTTTTTCGTAATGTAAATCTAGATCTAGAAATGTAGATGTAAAACAATTTTTTTCTTTTAGGGTTTCGGTTTTTTTCTTTTCTTTTTCTGTTTTATTTTGTGTGTATGTGTGTGTGTGTACATATATAGAAGGATTTAGGTTTGTGTTTGCTAATTATTAACTATTTAGGTTTGTTCGGTTTTAAGTAATGATAATTAAGTTCTATAGTTTTTATGAAGTTTTTTTATTGGACAATTTAATTTTTTTTAGTAATATAATTGATAATCATAATAATACGTTACATTTTTTATTTTGATTTGTAAAATTGTAGTTGTTTGAAATGGAGAATGTTACATTATATTTGTATTGAGGTGGAAATGTGAGACCCCAATTGTAGTACGTGCGTCATTTCAGGGGTATTTTAGAGTAATTGTAAAAATTTCAGGGTGGAATTGGGACAATAAAATTCAAATAAAAAGTTTAGGGGTCAAATTAGAAATATGAAAATAGTAAATCCCCATTTGGAAAGGTAAATTGACAATTAATTCAAAATTAAAACTTTTAGGGATGCAACTGCAATTTAAGAAAAAAATCTTAAAAAAGGACCTAAACTAAAATGAAGCCTTTAGGAAGTTGAGGGGAGGAAAGGGTAATTTCATAAAAAAAAAAAAAAAAAAAAAACAAATGTATATTGGGCTGATCGGGAGTCACCGGCCGGAGCAGAACGTGGACGACGACGTGGCAGGAGGAGGTAACTGTTTAATCCACTAGTTACATACAGATAAATACCGACCTTACGCATGTAATGATCACGAAGCAACAAATCTCAAAACAGGAACCCCAAACCGGTGGAGGAGAAGAGAGGAAATTTAGAGAGAGAGAGATGATCGGAGGGTTGTCCGGCGAAGGCAGGGTGTTCCGGTTTCAGGGTTGCGGGTGTGCGTGGGTATTCGGTGGTCGAAGGGGAGCTTCGTGGTGTGTCGTTGTCAAATTCAGGAGGGACGGAGAAGGTGGTTCGGCATAGGTGGTGGGTGTTCGCCGCCGGTCGTCCGGTAAGTGTTCGGTAATAGGTTCGGCCGTGCGTGTGTGCTCTGTTTTGGGTTATTGTCTGTGTGTGAGTGTTTTTAGACGTATTTGTGTATATGTGGGTGTGTATATTTAGTGGGGTGGCCGGAGTTGGTGAAAGAGAGAGAGATCGGCGGAGGGGTGTTCGTCGGTTCGGATGGACGGAGGATGTACGGGCGGACGGCCGTCGGTCTTCGGCTGGCTGTGACGATGTGCGTCGGTGGGTACCGCCTTGCCGACGGATGATGCGTGGCCGGCCGGAGGACACCTCAAAAGAACAAACCGTGAACAGTGCCGGGAAGCAAAAACAGGAAACGGGGAAGAAGAAGAGGGGAAAAAAAAAAAGAAAAAAAAAAAAGGGAAAATTGCAGAAACCACCCCAGGAGAATCCAAAACTCATCTCGGGGTCGCCAAACGTTTCGGAAACAGGTGAAACTCCAATCGATTATTAATTCTCGTTAATTTAAATTTTAGTTAGTGTTACAAATCCAAAAATCATAATAATTTCGTGACGATTAATTAATTTTAAGTGTGTAGTACATAAAATTAGTAACGATTTGGAATATAGGGTCCCCGTTGCATGATTAGGATGTTGTCGATAAGATATTAATTTAGAATCTGCCACTATTAGGTTCGCAGACACTGGCGTCCAGATAAAGTGCGATCAGTGTTAGTTTTGCAAACGGATATAGAGGTGAGTGTACTGTCTTCTTGCCAGACTATTTTTCTATAAATATATGTGATGAGATATGTGATTATTTAAATTGTATGCATTTATAAATAATATGGATCAAGCAGGATTTGAATAATTTGGTAAATTGGATTTTGATGGTTTTTTTTAAAAGAGGAAAAGAAGGTGGAAATGAATTTCGGTTGGATTTGGTGAAATTATACGGTGTTTTAAAAAGAGGATAGGAAACAACTATTTTTCTAAAATGTCTGGTTTCCTAAAAAAATAAATGGTGGAAAGTGGTATTGATAAAAATCGGACGTTTTCTTTGAAAAAAAAATATAAAATATGATCTTAAAATTTAAAAGCTGGGTTGAGAAAAGTGGTAGACGTGGTGGTTTGACGATTTTGAGTAAGTGATATTTATTGAATTGCAATTCGATGATATTGTATCTGATTTTGACGATGTCATGGTTGTTCTCCTCGAAAGGGGTGTGGATTGTATTTCTCCCCGAAAGGAGTGTGGATTATATTTCTCCCCGTAAGGGGTGTTGATTATATTTCTCCCCGTAAGGGGTGTGGATTGTATTTCTCCCCCAAAAAAAGGGTGTGGATATTTCGTAGGAAGGCATTCCTATGAATGTTACGGTACCGTTGCAACTCCCGATCGTGAGGTTAAAACGATCACTAGGGCTGGCCAGTGTGTGTGTGTGTTGGTGGTGTGTGCTTGAGATGTGGCGTTTTAAGTATATTAGTTGGCGTGATATTATTCATTATGATAGATTTGGATGAGACTTAACTATATCGTTTTATTTTCATTGCTTATACTCCCATGCTTGATCCATACTAAATTGTGGAAATATTTAGAACGTATTAATATTTTGAAAAATGTTTTACTAAGAAGGCAGTACACTCGCAGGTACAACGGCTAGGAGTCAGTCCCCTACTGGCACTAGGTAGAGCTACGCGATGAAGTCATATAGGAGCTTGGGAGAAGCTGTCAGAAGCGAACCTATAAAAGACTTATGAATAAATACTTTTAGTTAGAAAAAAACTTCGGGTCGGGTGCGCCCCCATAATAAGTGTATGTACTATACAGTAGGTGTATATTGTCATATTTATCAGGTTGTTGGGTTTTTTTGGTGACGTCATGCTGTAGTCACGCCAACCTCGGGATGATGGGAGTCCGGGACGGGTCGTGACAATTTTGGTATCAGAGCCTAGGTTATAGGTTCTGTAGACTTGTCGGGGGTTGTGCCAGTAGAAGGCCATGAGATAGGAGGACGTGCCAGTTGTCTAGTTAGTAGGAGACATGAGATAGGGTGTCGATAGGTGAGTTCGATACGTGGAGGTTAGTTATTTCATTACATTAGTTGGTGCATTGGCATCATGCATGGTTGGTTGTTTTGTTGGCAAATAGTGATGCGACAAAATGGTGTTATTGCCAAACGATGGATTGGAGGGACGCTATGTTGATAATAGTGGTAAGGGGAGGACCGCGATTGTGAGAATACTAAACGACACAACCATATGCGTATTCTTTGATGTAGAGAATTGTTAGTAGCACTTAATATGTTAGGTATTAAAAATACTTGATAGTATTGCAGAACACATTTAAGTCAAATTATGAAAACCAAATTGTGGAACCAAAAAAGAGAGTTCGTATTAGTGGAAATAAGGATGTGAGAAAACCGTGGCGAAATTTTTTTTTTCTAACTTGGTGGTACGTTCTAAGTTAATGGGCAGACGGGATAACAGTCTGTAAAACCAGGGAGCATAACGGAAGTAATAGAGATTGATCTATAAAAAGTAGCTGAGAATTGTGGGTTTGTGATGATAGTAGGTGCGTATGAATATAGTTCATAGAGTTGTCGGTGGATTGTTTTAAAATCTGGGATGGATCAAAGTTTGTATTTTGGGAAAAGAAGTAATCATTACTCTAGTTAACGTGATAATTGGCTCAGGAGATTAGGAAGGATATTAGAATATTTTACGCAGGTGCTAAGCACCAATCAGAACCAGTTTAGGTAATGGATATTGTAGTAGCTAGGGAAAGGAATTGTCGAGGTGTTAGTAAGCTTGAATAATAATCATAATCATTGTAAAATAGGTTCCATAGGTTTAAGGAATTGAACGTTCAACTTAATAAATTGGCTAAATAGGATCGTGTTGATAAAATGCGGGAAATTGGGATTTTAATTTTTCTTTACCTTGGAACTTTAAAGTTAATCACCGTGGTGTAAAAAAAATAAAAAAATAAAAATAATAATAATAATAATAAATTAAAAAATATATATAGATATATATAATAATAAATAAATAAATGGATGAGTGGAGTAATTTGAAGTAGAAGAGTGATTGCACTTAATTCGTAATTACAATTTATGGAGTATGGGAAATTCAAGTGGGTTAGTTTTAGGTGTAGGAAATCACTATAGGGGGAAGCCGGGTGACGGTTTTGGGGAACCGGGTCATTACAATAAATTTAACTGTTAACCCATGATTAACTCAGATTTGATGTTTCTCTCCATGAAAATCCAGTATTGGTAACTTATCAATTAAAAATTGGTGGTCACTTTAATTAACTCCAAAAGATTAGGATGTTAGATTTTGAATAGGATATTATCAGTTGGAGGTCAAGGACTATGGCGTTGTAAAAACGGTGATCCGGTCAACAGTAGAGAAGAGCTTGTAGAATATCTCCAGATTGGGTTGCTGATGATGAAAGAATAGCAATGGTATGCCAAGTGCAGTAAAGGTAAGTTTGGTAGGGTCAAGCGGTAAGTTTGGGACGTGTGATCTTGAGAAACAATGTTCACGTGGATCCAAAGGAAGCTAAAGCTATGGTTTAATAAGAAAGGCCGAAAGGTGCACTTAGAGCTGGAAACCTTTGGGAATGGTAGTGATTGTAGTTGTTTAGATGTTCTAGCAATCTTCCCTGTATGACGAGATTTGTGGGATATGCACCGACCACCAGAGTTGGGAATAGTTGCTTGCTAAAAAAGGAATTAAATCTAAGATAGAGGCATTGAATAAAATTTGTTAAAAACTATAAATGCACCATCCATTAATTTTCAGGAAAGACCAAAGTCGGAGCCAATGTTTTAAGTCGGAAATTGGTAAGTTGGGTTGTGTACTTTCGGGTTGTTCACACTAAATTATGTGTTGAGTGACCTTGTGAGTGTAGTGGACAGTTGGTCAGATGGCAACGCTGTTTAACACTCCGATTTCGGAAATCGACATTGATCAAATATGTGGTAAAAGCATAGAGGTCCAGCTAAGGAAGATTAGAGGTAAAATAGGGAATGGTCATAGAGCTGACGATCGTGACAGAAATAACGATGAAGTCTTGATGATTAAAAATAGACGGTGTATTCCTAATAATACTTATTTGACGGAAGAAACCTTAAAAAAGTACGTAGTCCAATATACACAATGTACCCCGTGATAACAAACTGTATCAAGATTGCTGGAGCATTATGGATAGTTTAGAGGAGAATGGAAAATCGTTAAATTTGGTGTTAGGTGACTTGTAGGTTAGCGGAAAAAAAAAATTAAAAAATAAAATAAAAAATAAAAAAAATATTAATTAAAAATTAAATTAATTATTATTAAGATCGAACATTAATATCCAAGGAAGGTCATTGTAGCCTTTACCTATTTCGGAATGGAAATGTGAGTCTTAATTCGTATGGTAAGTGTGCATTGATGAGATTGTTCGGTTGCGTGAGGCACCGGTTCAATATAAGTATCAAATGAAGTTGGAATAAGATGTCAGTGTGACTTATTCGTTTGATAATTGATAGTTGCTTTTGGGTAAATTGAATTGTTAATGATTAAGTGTTACCGCTGTACTATAATTGGAAGATAATTTTATCAAACCAAATTAAGTCACTGTTGTATGAACAGTTCGCAAAAGAATTTGAAATGCAGTATTAAATAGTGATATCTTAAAACGTGAGTTTTATATGTAATAAATACCGTCGTAGGATCGACAGGTGGTGAATATAGAAAGTCGGGTAGCTAATTCCAGGTAATATTTCTCTATTGGGGAAACTATAGTACTAGGAGCGGATATTTAGTTTAACGTTCTGGATGAATTTCCATACTCCTTAAGGTGCCAAATTAAAAGTTGGTACCTTATTTTATTGGTGGATAAACAGTCAATCGAGAAGTACGGTTCAGATAGTAAAAGATATATTGAAGAGTTGCGTTTTGGGGATCTTCGGGTAGCAAGGAGGATTAGGTGGCACTAATGGAATGCGTTTAAAATAATACATACCTTTTTGATAACCAAGATAGCATCGTGTAAAGCGCTCTATGAAAAGAATACATGACTCCAATCAAATCGACCGAACTGAGATAGAAGAACGGAATTAAATGTATTGAACCCTTACTCACTTTGGGCGGAGCCAGCTTGTGGGGGGTCACAGAAATTCCATAAAAGGTCTAATAGTTTACAGGCAGTAACTATTGACTTTTGTGATGTAACGAATTTTTGTAATTAAAACATATCTATGTTCTTTAATTCATATTTATATGTGGATATATGTTTGAAGCAGGATAGGCTGGTGGAAACGAACTTGAAACGTGTGATCAGGTCAGGGACTTGATAAAATGTGGGGGCATGAAATGAATTCTTATAGATTATTTGTTCGAATTATTTGAGTTGGAGTTATGTGGGTTGGTGATATTTAGGTATTATAAAAGGTATCGATATGAGTATTAGAGAAGTGAGGTAGGTATCGGGGTTAATGATAGTTGAGTTATCTACGTTTATGAGGTTGGTAGCGACTATAGTTAGGTTAAGTGCGGAATGGAAAATATTGTCGCAACGGGCGACTAGGAAATATCGGATGAAATGGATAAGTACCGGTTACGACGGGTTGAAATAGACTTACGGGACTGAAATATTTTCTGGCATATAGTGTTGTTATTGATTTGATTTT
This sequence comes from Eucommia ulmoides, assembly GCA_016647705.1. Classification (NCBI taxonomy): domain Eukaryota; kingdom Viridiplantae; phylum Streptophyta; class Magnoliopsida; order Garryales; family Eucommiaceae; genus Eucommia; species Eucommia ulmoides. Next base: position 55,678,014 of record CM028328.1, read on the forward strand.
ATCAAGTAGCGCAGTGGAAGCAGACAAGAACGTGAGATCTTTTGATGGAGAGTTGTCTGGGTTAAGGGTAACTGTCCAAGGCACCTTGTTTATTGGATGGTTATGATTTAACGAAAAGTTGTTGGTTGTAAATTTTGGACAATCTGGAGTGATGAGACCATATATGGGAAACAGTTGTTCTAGAATCATATGAGATGAGTATAACTTTGTAATGCGACTTTGACGTATTAATGGCTTGACGAAAATTAACGGCATTCAGGAAGAGAGAGAAGTTAAGTCCAAGGTACATCGAAAAAATAATAATAATAATAATAATAATAATAATAATAATAATAATAATAATAATAATAATAATAATAATAATAATAATAATAATAATAACAATTTATTGGGTGGGCACGACAGCGCATGGACTTGCGTTACCGTCAGAATTATCTCGACTACACGACGCTCTCCATGAATCAATACTTCGGGAACATGTGTCAAACCCTTCTCATATGCTGGTTTCGTAGCCGATCGAGTTGGAAACAGATTTGACCTACGGGGAAGAGTCAGTTCAAATCATAAGCTATAAAGGTCAGGTGTGCAAAGGGAAATGATTATGTTAGTCGAGGTGTTATGGCACAACCATGCAGCGGAAGATACGACATAATAGCGAGAAGACGAGATGAGGAACAAATACCTATGGTTTTTTTTTTTTTTTGACTAAGGTAATAAAAATTTCGGGACGAAATTTCTTTTAGGAGGGAAGAATTGTGAGACCCCAATTGTAGTACGTGCGTCATTTCAGGGGTATTTTAGAGTAATTGTAAAACTTTCGGGGTGGAATTGGGACAATAAAATTCAAATAAAAAGTTTAGGGGTCAAATTGGAAATATGAAAATAGTAAATCCCCATTTGGAAAGGTAAATTGACAATTAATTCAAAATTAAAACTTTTAGGGATGCAATTGCAATTTAAGAAAAAAATCTTAAAAAAGGACCTAAACTAAAATGAAGCCTTTAGGAAGTTGAGGGGAGGAAAGGGTAATTTCATTAAAAAAAAAAAAAAAACAAAAACAAATGTATATTGGGCTGATCGGGAGTCACCGGCCGGAGCAGAACGTGGACGACGACGTGGCAGGAGGAGGTGACTGTTTAATCCACTAGTTACATGCAGATAAATACCGACCTTACGCATGTAATGATCACGAAGCAACAAATCTCGAAACAGGAACCCCAAACCGGTGGAGGAGAAGAGAGGAAATTTAGAGAGAGAGAGATGATCGGAGGGTTGTCCGGCGAAGGCAGGGTGTTCCGGTTTCAGGGTTGCGGGTGTGCGTGGGTATTCGGTGGTCGAAGGGGAGCTTCGTGGTGTGTCGTTGTCAAATTCAGGAGGGACGGAGAGGGTGGTTCGGCATAGGTGGTGGGTGTTCGCCGCCGGTCGTCCGGTAAGTGTTCGGTAATAGGTTCGGCCGTGCGTGTGTGCTCTGTTTTGGGTTATTGTCTGTGTGTGAGTGTTTTTAGACGTATTTGTGTATATGTGGGTGTGTATATTTAGTGGGGTGGCCGGAGTTGGTGAAAGAGAGAGAGATCGGCGGAGGGGTGTTCGTCGGTTCAGATGGACGGAGGATGTACGGGCGGACGGCCGTCGGTCTTCGGCTGGCTGTGACGATGTGCGTCGGTGGGTACCGCCTTGCCGACGGATGATGCGTGGCCGGCCGGAGGACACCTCAAAAGAACAAACCGTGAACAGTGCCGGGAAGCAAAAACAGGAAACGGGGAAGAAGAAGAGGGAAAAAAAAAAAAGAAAAAAAAAAGGGGGAAATTGCAGAAACCACCCCAGGAGAATCCAAAACTCATCTCGGGGTCGCCAAACGTTTCGGAAACAGGTGAAACTCCAATCGATTATTAATTCTCGTTAATTTAAATTTTAGTTAGTGTTACAAATCCAAAAATCATAATAATTTCGTGACGATTAATTAATTTTAAGTGTGTAGTACATAAAATTAGTAACGATTTGGAATATAGGGTCCCCGTTGCATGATTAGGATGTTGTCGATAAGATATTAATTTAGAATCTGCCACTATTAGGTTCGCAGGCACTGGCGTCCAGATAAAGTGCGATCAGTGTTAGTTTTGCAAACGGATATAGAGGTGAGTGTACTGTCTTCTTGCCAGACTATTTTTCTATAAATATATGTGATGAGATATGTGATTATTTAAATTGTATGCATTTATAAATAATATGGATCAAGTAGAATTTGAATAATTTGGTAAATTGGATTTTGATGGTTTTTTTTAAAAGAGGAAAAGAAGGTGGAAATGAATTTCGGTTGGATTTGGTGAAATTATACGGTGTTTTAAAAAGAGGATAGGAAACAACTATTTTTCTAAAATGTCTGGTTTCCTAAAAAAATAAATGGTGGAAAGTGGTATTAATAAAAATCGGACGTTTTCTTTGAAAAAAAGATATAAAATATGATCTTAAAATTTAAAAGCTGGGTTGAGAAAAGTGGTTTGACGATTTTGAGTAAGTGATATTTATTGAATTGCGACTCAATGATATTGTATCTGATTTTGACGATGTCATGGTTGTTCTCCCCAAAAGGGGTGTGGATTGTATTTCTCCCCGAAAGGGGTGTGGATTATATTTCTCCCCGTAAGGGGTGTTGATTATATTTCTCCCCGTAAGGGGTGTGGATTGTATTTCTCCCCCAAAAAAAGGGTGTGGATATTTCGTAGGAAGGCATTCCTATGAATATTACGGTACCGTTGCAACTCTCGATCGTGAGGTTAAAACGATCACTAGGGCTGGCCAGTGTGTGTGTGTGTGTTGGTGGTGTGTGCTTGAGATGTGGCGTTTTAAGTATATTAGTTGGCGTGATATTATTCATTATGATAGATTTGGATGAGACTTAACTATATCGTTTTATTTTCATTGCTTATACTCCCATGCTTGATCCATACTAAATTGTGGAAATATTTAGAACGTATTAATATTTTGAAAAATGTTTTACTAAGAAGGCAGTACACTCGCAGGTACAACGGCTAGGAGTCAGTCCCCTACTGGCACTAAGTAGAGCTACGCGATGAAGTCATATAGGAGCTGGGGAGAAGCTGTCAGAAGCGAACCTATAAAAGGCTTATGAGTAAATACTTTTAGTTAGAAAAAAACTTCGGGTCGGGTGCGCCCCCATAATAAGTGTATGTACTATACAATAGGTGTATATTGTCATATTTATCAGGTTGTTGGGTTTTTTTGGTGACGTCATGCTGTAGTCACGCCAGTCTCGGGATGATGGGAGTCCGGGACGGGTCGTGACAGGAAAGATATTGGAAGGAACTGAGTTTGGAGTGTCATATAGCATGTCTACGGTTAAATCGTTGGATATTTGTCGGGAGATTACGTTAAACGAATTAATTGCGATGTTACGACCTTATATCTTCGAGGATGGAGTTGATGGAACTTTAAAGTTACAATGTAGGTTGCCAATAGCTATTATTGGTCCTGGAAATTATAGACACATGTTGTATTCAATCGGTGACGACGCGGCATTAGACCATGTGCTTCAATTACCTCTTAGGGTGCCCTCACTATTTGGTGTTGAGGTGTATGTGAAGGTAGAGCGAGCTTTTAATCATGCTCCAATATTTTCTTCTCAACCTGGTCTTTTTACCCAATTTTTAAGTCAAAATTTCAATCCTCATGTTACCGCGTCATCTCTTATGTTTGATCCTCAAATTGTTCAATCCAGTTACACTCACCGATCGCCTTACATTCCTGAAGAATATCATCCCCACACAGTGATTGATCATGATTCAGGCACCAGTTCTGCTGCTCCACATCAACATCATTCGCTAATTAGTCCACCGCACGAGAATGTGGAGGGTAGGACGAATACAGTCGATAGTTTTCACGATGTCGAACAAACAGAGTTAGATGGTGCTTTTGCGTTAGAGGAAGAAGAGAATGGTGGGGATGAAGATGAAGATGAAGATGAAGATATGGATGTCGAGCCGACAATGGAAGGGAGTGAACAGTTACCGTTACACAAGGTTCCTTCATTCTATAATCAGTTGGAATAGGGTGATGATGATGACATGGCAAAGTATGAGCCAAAGTTGCGAAAGAATTTTTGGACCCCGGAAATGGACGAATTCAATTGTGGCATGGTCTTTAAGGATAAGAAACATATTCAGAATGCCGTAAAATATTACCATGTTATGAAAAATAAAGAGTATCGTGTGGTGGAGACGAACCAGAAAATTTGGTCGATTAAATACAAGCATAGTTGCGGGTGGCGGATGCGGGCGACTCTAAAACAGAGTCAAAGAATGTTCCAGATTACGCAGTACAACGAGCGACACACGTGTTTCTATAATCATACAGCCTTGGATCATGGAAACTTGGATTTGGGTGTCATTTTTAACATGATACTTGGACAGGTCGAAGATGATCCAGAAGTGAAGATGGGTGTTATCGTTGTGTCCGTGAAAGAGTCTCAGGGATTCACTATGTCCTACCGAAAGGCTTGGTTGGCTAGATCTAAAGTCATCGAGACCTTGTTCGGTAATTGGGATGAATCGTATCGAAAGTTGCCGAAATTCATGTCGGCATTGCAACACTTTAAATCCTGGGACAATTGTAGAATGGAGTATTGTTCCGACTGTTGCAACTGGTTATTCGACATGGTATTTTGGGTATTCGAACCTTCTGTGGTCGGATGGAAATATTGTCGACCTGTCCTTACGATTGACGGGACCCATCTGTATGGTAAATACGAAGGAAAGATCTTGATCGCTATTGGGATGACACCGTCCAATAAGTACTATCCTATGGCGTTTGCGGTGGTACCGACGGAGGACCACCGCTGTTGGTCCTGGTTTATTTTGATGCTAAAGCGCCATATTGTTAAAGACCGGCCGGAGGTCACGTTGATATCTGACAGACAGACTGGCATTCTTAGTGCAGTAAGAACTTTATGGCTTAATCAACCTAACGATCCCATTCAATATCATCGATTTTGTTTGCGGCATCTTTGTAGTAATTTTAATAACATCTTTAAAAATCAACAACTAAAAGATCTTACTTGGAATGCGGGTGCTGCAATACAAGTTCAAAAGTACAACGCTATCATGGAAGAGATTGTGAAAATAAAAGTGGGGGCGTATACGTGGTTGGATAACGTAGCCAAAGATAAATGGACCAGGTCACACGATAATGGTAAACGTTAGGGCGTGTTAACAACCAATTATGCCGAAGTATTTAACAATTGTTTGAAAGGTGCAAGGAATGTCCCAATTACAGCTGCCGTTTCAATAACTTTCTATAGGTTAGTCAAATACTTTGATCTCGGTCGACAAGAAGCTCTAAAGGATATAGACATGGGTTTGGGATACGTAAAACATGTTGTTGAGAAAATTTAGAAATCCCAAGCGAAGTCCAAAACATACGACGTCCAAATATTCAATCGGTAAGATTTTTTAACTTGCAATTTATTAATTACTAATATATATTTTTTAATTGATCATCTAATTTGATTTATAAATATATTTAATAATAGAGAATGCACGTTACCACGTGAAAACGAGAAAGACTTTATCCGGTGATATTGTTACACACAAAGTTACTTTAGGTGATAACCTTGATTGTACTTGTGGGAAATATAAGACTTTCAGATATCCATGCTCACACATGCTTGCAGTGACGGAGTATTGTGGCATAGATGCGTTTCGCTACATCGCTGATGAGTGCACAATAGCGAACTTGTTGAAAGTTTGGGAGTCATAATTTGAACCGATCATTCACGAGGACTATTGGCCGATGGTTAACTTTCCGATCCTTCTTCCTAACAAGAATAGACTTCGAGTTGTGAAGCTTGGACGACCTAAATCCACTCGCATTCGAAACGAAATGGATATGTCGCAGCGGACAATGACAAATCAGTGTGGGTTGTGTTCTCAAACTAGCCATGATAGGCGGACATGTCCATCCCGACCCCAATGAGATAACAATTGTAATGGAGACAACAATTTTTTTATTTTTTTTTAATTTACTTTATGGTTGAAACAACATTCGTATTGTGTTGTATTATATTGTCGTTAGTATATTGTGTTGTAATATATTTCATATATTACTACTTTATATTTTAGTTTCAGATTATTGCTGTTATGGCTGAGCTTGATCCCGTCGATCAGTCGTTGCTTTATTTGCAGAGAGACCACAGATCTGGGACTGTCTGTGAAGAACACGAAGTGCAGGTCATATTAAAAAAATATTTACCTAGTCTATTGAATTTTTTTTTATTTAGTAATTTTTAAATTAATTGTTTTTTAATTTATATTTCAGCATTTTTCTCGGTTTGACTGCTCCAGAGCAGGACGGTTTCTAGGGGAATGGACAAACTATGTACTTGGTCGCGTGGTACAGTTAATACAAGCTGTCAGACTTTATGGAGCTTTTCGGTTAAGAAAAAAACAGTTAGACCACGCATTATATGGCGCTGGTTGAGAGATGGCATCAAGAGACGCATACGTTTCATCTACCGACTGGTGAGATGACAGTGACGCTTCAAGACGTAGTAGTGTTATTTGGGCTGCCCGTGAATGGACGACCAGTTACCGGGTCTGATGACACATTACCGACCGTACGTTGGCAAGAACTTTGCCAAAACCTCCTCGGTCACACACCTCCGGAGGACAAAATCAAGGGCGGTTGCCTGAACCTAAAATGGTTACAGTCCACTTTCGATCGTGTACCCACCGACGCCGATAAGGGCATCATGCAGTGTTACGCTAGGGCGTACTACTTGATATTGATCGGGACAATATTGATGCCTAATAAATCTAATAATTTGGTTAAATAAGCGTACTTACCATTGTTGCGCGATATGTCTGGATCGCATCAGTATAGTTGGGGCAGTGTCACTTTAGCAGTACTGTATCGAGAGCTGTGCAAGGGATGTCGTAAGGAGACCAAAAAAAATTCGGGACCCTTATTTTTATTACAGTGTTGGGCATGGGAATGACTCCCGAGACTACATCACTTGTCTCTCTCTACTATTGGTGATTGAATGGGTGACCTACAGATAGGGGACCTGAGGTTCCCAGGCGCCCCTTGGGGGTCTCAGTACGTTATTATATAATAAATGCTTACGCAATTCAAATATTTCATTTCATGTAGTAATAATTAATTTGTATGACTGTATACAGTTGGAAAGTATCTTTCAATTTGGATAGCGAGCCGATGCACGTATTGATTGTGTATCGTGATCAATTAGATCGTCTACAGAATTACGAGGTCAGTTATAGATTTACGTAAGATGTTACTGATATTTTATTTATGATTATATTTATTATTTAATTAATTTATTTGTATGTTGTTTGTAAGGTGATTTGGATGTCATATCCAACTTACCTCTTGAAGCAATTACCACAATATTGTCGGGATGGCCAAGAAATTTGGATGATGGATGTGCCCCTAATATGCAACGAAATCGTAGAGTACCATTACCCTCATCGTACGCTACGACAGTTTGAATTTTGCCAAGAAATTCCTTGGCTGAGCGACACATATAAGGATATGCATTTCAATAGCCGGAGGGAAAAATTTGGTACAGACTGGTCGATAGTGCACAAGGCACATATACGAGCATGGGATAGCCGGCGACCACCAGATTTGAGTAACCTTCAGGCTGGTACAAATGTCTTTGATGATTACATGCCCTAGTATTGGGGAGTCACAAGGCAATTTATAGTGAACCCATCTTACCGACCGAACTTCGGCTATCATGTAGTAGAAGGTCGTCCAACGATAGAGGTATAATTTAATTAGAACATTTATTTATTGTTTTGTGTAATGTTCATTTACTTAGGTGCAATCAACTTTATGTTGCAGGAACCAGATATTTCAAACCTGATGCGAATGAGTGAGCTTGCAATTCAAACAAGACAACCAGGAGATTTTGAACGGGTTACACACTTATCGCACGACATGTAAGACCTTAATCGTAGCATGTACGTTATTTCAATTGTATTTTAGAGTAATTGAAAAAAATTCGGGGTGAAACTAAGACAATTAAAAATTCAAATAAAAAGTCTAGGGGTCAAATTGAAAATATAGAAATATTTATTCTAAACTTTGAGATTTCAAATTGTCACTTAAATTATAAACTAAAAATTTTGAGGGTTCAAATTGCTATTTAAGAAAATTGTGAATAGTACATTGGGCTAAAATAAGGATGTAAAAGAGTTAGGGGGAGAAAAGGATAATAAAACAAAAGTTTTTAAAAACACATATTATACATATACATATGTGTGTGAATAGTGCTTGCCAGCCGAACTGAACCGAAGCAGAGAGACGAGTGAGACCGACGACGTGGCAAAACTAGATCAAACCTCCACCCACTTAGTTCATGCATATAAATACCAACATCATGAGTGAATATCTAAAAAGGGACAAAATCCAAAAGAATTTCAGAAAATCTAGAGAGAGAAAGGGAGGATCGGAGAAGGGTTCGTGATCGACGGCAGGGAGGGATTTTGTCTTATCAGCCGGCGATTGTGGGTGTGAGAGGGTGTAATTATAGTTGTTGTGTTTAGATGTGAGGATGTGTAGGGTTGCTGCTAGGGATCGCTGACGGTGGAGGGTTTTCCGGCGAGGCGGTGTGTTCCGGTTACAGGGGTGTGTGTGTGCACATGGGTGTTCGGATTCGACGTACATGTGAGTGGGGTGATCGTCGGTGAGCTATATGGGTGGTGGTCGCCGGAGTTGGCTAGGAGAGAAAAGAGAGAGAGGATCGGCGGTGACGGGTTCAATTGCCGCCGTTGGTGAGTTCGTCGTCGTTCCTCCGGCGACTGCGCATGTGTGGGTATGGGATGTATTCGGCGTTGTGTGTGCGTGTGCATGAATGTTGATGGTGAAGATTGGCGGGAGGAGTGGGAGCTCGGCCGGCGTAGAGGTGGTCCGGCGGAATGCTCCAAACTGAAAAAAAAAAAAAAAAAAAAAAAAAAAAAAAAAAGAGAGAGAGAGAGAAATTACAAAAACAACCCCAATAAAATTCAAAATTCATCCCGGGGCCAGTGAACGTTTCGGAACAGGTAATATTTTTATCGGATACTATTATCAATTAAATTAAATTGTTAAGAATTAAGATTTTTCGCATTCGTAATAGTAATTGTCGTGATCGTGATAACATTTTTTATAATCGCTAATTTTAATAAACTGGTACAGTAAACTTAATAGAGCGAAATTAAACGAATAATAATTTTTGTAATGAAATGTGGGAAATGAGAAAATTATGGAAAATTAGGACCTACATTCATCTAATTAGGTTATTTTAAATACGATATTAATTTAGGCCCTATTACTATTAGGTTTGCAGGCACCGGAGTTTCGGTAGAGAATAGTCAGTAAAAGTTTTTGGGAACGGACCACGAGGTGAGTGTACTGTCTTCTTGCCAAATTATTTTCATAAAAAATGGCCGTACTGAGATTAAATGATTTTATAAGACGATATGGATCAAGCAGGGTTTAGAATGAGTGAGAAAAAAATGAATTTTCGTGAGATTACAATAGTTTTTGAAAGAAAGTTAAGAATGATTTTCATTGGATTCGGTAGTTTAAAAAGAGAGTGGAAAAATGGTTTTGGTAAAAAAAATCAGACGTTTTTTTATAAAGTAAAAGAAATATATGATTTTGGATTAAAAATCAGTTTTGGAAATAGAAAGTGATGGTTGAGATTCGCCGATATTGATTAGACGATAATATTGGTTTGTGGATTGATGATGACGTTATTAATTTGACAATGCTATGGTATTTATCTGCTTAGGCAGAGTGATGTGATCCGCTTCGGCAGAGTGATGTTATCCGCTTCGGCGGAGTGATGTTTATCTGCTTCGGCAGAGTGATATTAGAGGTTTATACTGCACAGTGATTATCCGCTTCAGCGGAGTGATGGGTGTTCGTAGGAAGGCATATCCTACGGATTGTACGGTACCGTTGCAAACTCCCGATCGTGAGGTTAAAACGATCACTAAGGTTGGCCAGCGTGTGTGTGTTTGAGAGGATGTTTTGAGATGTGGTATTTTGCTTATACTAGGTGATTTATTATCTATTCTGGTGATTGGCATGATTCGTATACTAAATGATTTTGCATGGAACTTATATATAGTGTTTTATTCTCACTGCTAATATTATGGAAACTTTTGCGAGCTACGTAATGTTTACATATTTAAGCTTGATCCATTTAGATGTTGTAGAATAAACTATTATTACTATAAAAATATTTTACTAAGAAGGCAGTACACTCGCAAGTACAACGGCTAGGAGTCGGTCCCCTACTGGCACTAGGTAGAGCTACGTGATGGAGTCATATAGGCGTTTGAGAAAAGCTGGCAAAGGCGAACCTATAAAAGGTTTATGGATAAATACTTTTTGTTAGTAATATTTTGGGACGGGTGTGTCCCCCATAATAGATGTTTGTATTATACGGTGGGTGTATATCGTTATTCATTTGGTTATTTGGGTATTGGTGATGTCATATTGTAGTCACGCCAGCCTCGAGATGACGGGTATCCGGGGCAAGTTGTGACACGACATTTGTTCCCGTGCCTATCGTCGGCAGTTGCCACACCAGATGCCGAGTGACGTTGGTTCGGGACAGGAACGCGTAGGAGATCCGTCGTTGGAGGATGACGCCAGTGCCGGACGATCTACCTACGGGATGGATAATTTATTTTCAGATTATGGCACCAAACTGGGTGTCAGTTGCGGATTGTCAGTGGGTAACACATTTGTCACCCCGATGATGGATGCTCCATCATCGAGCTCGGTATCTGTTCCTAGTGTGACATATGGTGTACCTAGAGGAATTCAAAGACACGTGTCGTCGGTCCCATGGTAGCGAAATGATGAACATTTGTTACCCATCGTGGAGGAACCAACATATCCATCTACCATGGACTTGGGAGACATTACTCAAGTTGATCATCTTCAGACAGATGACACCGAGGAACTTCCACTTCCTATACGGCAGCAACGGAGAAACATCAAACGTAGGGGGTGTGGTACATAGAAACCCAATGACGATATGTATTATATATTCACATGTAATTTTATTTTCATTTCAATTAGTGTAATTTTTTTTTTAAAAACGCATATGTTATTTTCTTCTTTTTTTTTAATCATTTCACACTAATCACAAAATGGTTCTTCTAAGCCAAATATGAATGAGCAAAACGGTGGGAAAAACGGCAAAAAAAAGCAAAACGCTCTTGAAAAAAAAAATGCATGGGCTGGCAACTGACGCTGCTCTTGAAAAAATAAAAAATGCTCTGCAGAACACAAGATTTTTACTTTTTTTTTTTTTTTTTTTTTTGAAAAATGCAGAAGTGTTCTACATTTTTTAAAAACGCAGAACGCTTCTGCGTTTTTCACACTTTTTTTTTTTTCCTCTTTTGAAAAACGCAAAAAGGAAATGCGTTTTTAAGAAACGCAGATCCCTTTTGCGTTTTCACCTCTAGTTTTCTTCCCTTAAATACGCATTTGCGAAATGCGTTTTTACAAAAACGCAAATCGCTATTGCATTTTACTTCAGCCCTGTAAATAAGTTTCAACCCTATTGTTTTCAGAAATTAAGTTTTTAAATTATATTTTTTTGGTTAAGAACTCATTTTTTTTACAATATAATTATATATTCAGATTCATCTAAATAAGATCTTCAAAACGATATCAAATTCACTATTTTTTCATTAATTTTTAATTTTCACATTCATGTTACATTCCACATGGATACTTTCAGATTTTTTAATTTTCCACAAATTATAAGACGTTATATGTAACATTTACATGAAATTCAATTAAACACATACAATGTTACCTTCCACACGCAAAGAGGATATATGTGTTGACAGTAAATAGAAAATGTTACATTCCACACACAAATAGCATATTACATGTAGAATGTAATATTGTCTGTGTTGAATCGGATATCATAATGGGTGTGAATGTTATATGTAACATCCATATCTAGAATTGTATTTTGCGTCGCATTTGATTATGATACCTTATTTGCATGTGGAATCTAACACTGTTGATAATAACACAAATTAACATTCATGTAACAGTAATGTTACATGTAATTTCTTTCTTTTTCTCCATATATGAATTTTGATAGCAATATTACATGTAACATTCATGTCGACAATTATATTTGGGATGTCCTTGTTGCATCTTATTATAATTGCTTATTTGCATGTTTAATGTAACATGAAAGGCGATTTGGATGTTGAATGTAGCAATCAATTGTGTTTGATAATATATAAGATCGTATTAATTGTGACATGAATATGAAAATTAAAAATTTTTGAAGTAACATGTTGAATGTAACATAAATGTGGAAACTAAAAATTCTGCAAGTGTCATGTTCATGTAACACAAATCCGAAACTAATAACAAAAAATGTTGAATGTGATATCATTTTGAAGATCTTATTGAGATGAATCTAAATATATAATTATATCGTAAAAAAAAATATGTATAATAAAAATCATTTTGATTTAAATAAAATAATTTTGTGTGAAACCTCCAAATAAGGAAGGTATAAAACATGATAATCATGCAGAGACATTTTTGTCATATAGTTTCTTCGTTTTTTAAAATTTGGGACTAGATGGTTCAAAAAATTTGTAGATGAAGATTAGTAATTTCATACTTAATTTAGGAAAAATTATCGGCCAACCTCAACACAGACAATGTTACATTCCACATGCAATATACTACTTGTGTGTGGAATATAACATTTCCTATTTACTGTCAACATATATATTCTCTTTGCGGTGAAATGTAACATTATCTGTGTTGAATCGTATTTCATGTAGATGTTGCATGTAACGTCTTATAATTTGTGAAAAACTAAAAAATCTGGAAGTACCCATGTGAAATGTAACATGAATGTTAAAATTGAAATTTAATGAAAAAAATAATGAATTTGATATCATTTTGAAGATCTTATTTAAATGAATCTGAATATATAATTATATTGTAAAAAAATGTATACAATAATAATTATTTTTATTTTAATAAATGGTTATCTATTATCTAAATTAGTTCCGCAAGATGTGAATGTATTATGTAGGCGCAATAATTAGGGGCATTTTCGTCACAAAAATGACAAAAGAACCGCTCGGTTCATGAAAAATGTAGCAGGTGTAATCGGTAGTTTTTAGTCGCTTTTGGAATCTCCCGGTAAACACCCTTAAAAATTATTATAGCGGATGAACTCCTTGTTAAAAGATAGTAATCCTATGGACCTATTTGTTTTAAAATATACATTAACAAGTAAATGGCCTAAATAATAGTGGATTAAACCATCTATAGGCTAATTTTGGTGGTTGGTTTTAAAAAGAAGACATCAAAGCCCAAATAAATATGGGTTTGGCCCAACTTCTTTTGATGGGTTTTAACTATGAAAACATTAAATAAAATTTGGAAAAATATATGTTTTTTCCCCCCCTTAAAATTCATATTTATTTCAAATTTCACAAAATAAAAAACATTATTAATAATTTTGAATAGAAAAAGGGTTGTGCTCAATATATGACATTGTAATAAAAATATTTTCGTTATTTTATCACTCCACTAAATCAAAAATATTTTTTTCTAAATCTTTCGAAGAACGATTCATATAAAAAAAATCTAAATCGTTACTAACAAAAAGTTAGAGAAAAACATCTTTATTTTAGTGGCGCTATAAAATGATGAAAACATCCCAATTAAAAAGTTTTGTGCTGAGTATAACTCAATTTTCATCCAAAATTATTAACCATCTTTTTAATTTGTCGGAATTAAAATATTTGTGAAACTTGGAGATCAAATGAGCAATTAATCGAGTCGGTACACAACCCATACTTAAAGGGGCAAAATGTAATTTTACCATAAATTTTTGTACACTATTCCCAAAAAATGGACAAAAACAAAAATTATTTGCTACCCTTGGTTTGTGTGCCCCATGCCCACCTCAAAAGTCAAAAAGAAGCTTTAAGAAAGTGAAATTCCCTCCCCCCAATCATTAGCGTAAATTACATTTTATACCCTAATACTTTGATTCTATTTCACTTTACCCTCCTAACTTTCAATTGCAACACATAATATCTTAAAATGGGTCGAAAATAAAAACTCCCAATTGACCAACTCCACAAAATTTTGGTTGAAAATTGATGAATTGTTAATTTGGCTATAAAACTATTGCACAAACATCACATAATGCAATTAAGTGTAAATTGTGGGGTAAAAAGTGTAATGTTTTTTAAAAATCCCATTACTTTTTTGACCTTTTTAACAATAATGCATTTTCCCACTAAGCCAATTAATATATATTTGAATGAATAGCACTTGGCTTTCCTCTTCTTCTTTTAACTCCTCAATAAGTTTTTTTTTCTCTCACAAAACCCTAATTTCCCTTTGAGCTTAGAGAGTTTCTTTTTGATCATCCATGGCTAATGTAAGTATTTTATTTTTAAATTTTTTAAATGATTTTATTAAGGTTAAATAGCTTTAAAAAGAGTGAAATAATTCATAATTAATTTTAGTTTTTTTTTTAAATTTATTTATTTAATTATTTTTTTTAGGTGGTTGAATTGAAGGTGGGCTTGCATTGTGAGGAATGCATCAAAAAGATCTTGAAGGCCATCAAGAAAATTGAAGGTTTAAAAAAAATCCCAATTGTTTTTTTTTTTTTTCTCTCTTTTTTCCTTTTTGATTAATGTTTCCTCTCTCTCTCTCTCTAAGATTATAATTATTAATTTAATGTAATATTTATGTAAAAAAATATAAAAGATACTACAAAATCGTTCCCAAATTTCTACATATGTTCTAAGTTTTTGGGAAGAAAACAAAAGAAAAAATAGTAAGATAACGTTCTTTATGTTGTTAAAAAACTTGTATATCAAAACTGATATTTGGGAATAATTTTGTTCTTTTTTAAAAAATATATATATATTTTAAAAATCTGATATCATAACAAAATATTTTTTTTCCGTTTTGATTAATATTTACTCTCTCTTTCTCTCTAAGATTATAATTATATGATATTAGTGTAAAAACAATATAAAAGATACTACGGAATTGTTCCCAAATTTCTATTTTTGTTCTAAGTATTTTAGAAGAAAAACAAAAATTCGAACATATAACAAGGTGTCGTTCTTCATATTCTTAAAAAATTTATATCAAAACTGAAATCGGGAATAATTTTGTTTTATTTTTTTAGCTCATTTTGATAATATGAGAACATAACAATTTTTTTTTCTTTTTGATTAATATTTACTCTCTCTCTCTAAGATTATAATTATATGATATTTATGTAAAAACAATATAAAAGATACTACGGAATTGTTCCCAAATTTCTATTTTTGTTCTAAAAATTTCTATTTTTGTTCTAAGTTTTTTAGAAGAAAAACAAAAATTCGAACAAATAACAAGGTGTCGTTCTTCATATTCTTAAAAAATTTATATCAAAACTGAAATCTGGGAATAATTTTGTTCTGTTTTTTTAGATCATTTTGATAATATGAGAGCATAACATTTTTTTTTTCTTTTTGATTAATATTTACTCTCTCTCTCTCTAAGATTATAATTATATGATATTTATGTAAAAACAATATAAAAGATACTACGGAATTGTTCCCAAATTTCTATTTTTGCTCTAAGTTTTTCGGAAGAAAAACAAAAATTCGAACAAATAACAAGGTGTCGGTCTTCATATTCTTAAAAAACTTATATTAAAACTGAAATCTGGGAATAATTTTGTTCCCTTTTTTAAAATCATTTTGAAAATATGAGAACATAATTTCTTTTTTCTTTTTGATTAATATTTACTCTCTCTCACACACACACAGATATAGAAACTTGGGACGTGGATACACAGTTAAACAAGGTGAGAGTGACAGGAAAAGTGACGAAAGAAGAAGTGATTAGGGTTCTTCACAAGATTGGGAAGCAAGCAACCAATTGGGACGGAAATTCAACAAATAATTGCTAGAAATTTTGTCTCTAAAATTTATACTTAGTACCCGTTTGGCATACCGTTTTGAGAAAATTAGGTGGCGTTTGGTCAGTGTTTCAGTTTTTCTATTTCTACCTCCAATAAACTGGGATATGATGGAATGAGAATTTTGTTTCTATTATGAAGTTTTTCGGAAATAGAAAGTAACGGTCATTATTCTGATTCTTTTTTTAAATTTATGACAACAAAAATAAGAAACACTTTTAGTTGTAACATTTGTTATTTTTTTTTTTTTTTTCCTTTTAAATGTATGATGCTCGGTGGGACAGTGATGAGAGAATTGTTTTGTGGGAGTGAAATATGAGTCAATATTTTTTTTTCTCGGATTCTTAAAAAATTCATGAAAGTTCCAAATTACTTCTAAATTTTTGGGAACAAAAACGTGTTTATCAAATCAAAATTTTAGGAGCAGGAATAGAAATCAGGGAATAGAAACAGTAACCGAACAGGGCTTACAAAGTCTACAATTAATGGGAAGCGCTATTGGCACTCCACAAATATCTAATTGGAGTGGAATTAGTTATTTGTGGTGTACAAATAGCATTTCTGAATTAATTGATTTTAATACATGTGGTTTGAAGGAAAAAAAAAATCAATTTTTTGTTTTTCTAATTTTGAGATATTTTATGTGCCTAAGCCAAACGGGGCCTTAAATAATATTTCTATCTTGTTTGTTATATATGAGAGTGTTCCCCTTATACTTTGATTTTATTTAAAAAAAAAACGTGCGTTTTATCTCCTTATACTTATAATAAATTAAAAAATTAAAAATAAAATTTATTTAACTTAACGGAATATGTTAAAAGATAGTGAAAAGAAATATTATATCTAAATTTCACATCAAATCAACAAAACTATCCTTTATTTAAGTTTAAATTTATTTTATGTTTAATGCTAGTTTTTTATTTTTATTGCCATTAAATATTAAATTTTATTTTAAAAACAAAAGAAAATAAAGTCATTTTATATTTATTTAATAAAAGGAAGTTATGCCAGGAATTTTAAAGTAGACGGATTAAAATAAAACAATACAGAAGTAGAAGGGGGTAAAAGGCAATTAACTCTAATAATAATAAAATAAAGAGTTTTTGCACTTTGCATCCCTAAAGTTTTAAACAAATCTCACTTTAGCCCCTATATTTTTAATTTGAACACTATAAATCCTGAAGTATCCAAATCGTGTCAAGTGAGTTGAAATCATTAACACCTTTATTGTTTTTGATAAAAATTAGCTATGTGTCAAGCATAGAAATCATCCACGTGGGTGATTTTTATAAAAAAAAAAATGATGGGATTAACGATTTGGAATTTTGAAACTTAAGTGTTTAAATTGAAAATATAAGGGCTAAAGTAAATTTTTTACAAAAGTTTAGGAGTGCAAAATGCAAAATTGCCAAAAATAAATTAATGGGAAAAAGATTAATTATTTTAATTAATTTTTTCAATTTTTTAAAAATATAAATAAAAATCCAGGAACGCCGCCACCTAAAACCCAACAATAAAAACAAGAGGTTTCTCAAATATTTGGCTCAAATTCACTTATCCAAGTGTAATGCCTCAAAAAGATGCCTTTTTTAGCACATCTACAACATGATTTGGCACAACCAAACCATATTACTATATTTAGCACAAAACAAACAATTGCCATTGTGTTATATAGTTTGCAAACCAACACAACATCCTAAGTTGGCCACAAACCTAAAATCCTAAAGTTGTACCAACTTCATATAAGAAAGATCCTCTCCGACCGAATTTTGTTCATCGGGGAGGATCGATCCTTCTTCTTCTTCTTTTGTTTTTTTAACCCGGCGATTTAAAAATCATGGCTGGAGAATGGCAGAAACCAGGCCTGAGTAATGATCTTTGTGAAATCAATATCAGTCTTCACTCGCCGGGGATATGGAGCTTAATAGAAGTCAGGAATTTCATGTATTATCCGTTGTCTCGTGTGATACTACAATTGACCCTGATGTTCATGGTGACTCAATTACTTCATCTTGTATTGAGGCGTTTGTGTGTGCCCCGGACTATAACTGCAATACTGGTCTCTCTCTCTCTCTCTCAAGATAAAGAGAATTATATACAGTTAAAGTAATTGTGAAAATTGCAGTAAAAATTTGTTCATTCGAAATAGTAATTGAAACACTTATCTGGTATACATATATACATACATACACATACACAATATTGTAAAAACGTAGCTTAATTATTGTAAATTTTTGTCTTTACGGTCTTTAAGTAACGTTTTTTAAATTTTGAAACAATATGCTGAGCAAAAATTGTTCAAATTCAAGTTAAAAAAATAAAATTTGGTTAATTTAGATATCGAAACTCAAAAATTTTCAATTTTAGTCTATTTTCATTTCAAAAAACTCAAAAAAATAATTAAAATAATATGTGTGTGTGTGTGTATATATATATATACACACACAATATTGTAAAAACGTAGTTTAATTATTCTAAATTTTTGCTTTACAGTCTTTAAATGACATTTTGTAAATTTTGGACAGTATACTGAACAAAAATTGTTCAAATTCTAGTTAAAAAAATAAATTTTGATTAATTTAGGTAGGATGTCGACACTCAAAATTTCAATTTTAGTCTATTTTCATGTCAAATCCCCCCCCCCCCCAAAAAAAAAAAATTAAAAAATATTATGTATGTGTATATATATATTGAAAAAAAAAATTGGGAATTTAATTGGTGTGTTTGGTTGTGTGAATTAGGCTGGGATATTACTCGGGCCATCGGTTCTCGGGTTGGTCTCGACCCGTTTTCAAAGAGCCCTTTTCCCTTCAGGAGGATACGCTTTTCTTTTCGGGTTGGCCAAATTCGGGTATATTTTCTTCATGTTCCTTATCGGAGTCAAGATCGACCCGGGCATGATTCTGCGTACCGGAAAAAAGGCCTGGACCATCGGAATCTTGGCCGTCCTTTTGCCGGTCATCTCCGGCTTCTACGCTTCCTACGCCCTCTATTATCACCTCGACCCTTATCGGATTCCGATGGTCCAGACGGTCATTTCGGTTCAGACGTTGATGCCTTTTCCGGTGATCGCCTGTTTTGTCGTCGATCTGAAAATCATGAACTCCGAGCTCGGCCGGTTGGCTCTGGCGTCGGCGCTGATCGCCGAATTATGCAGCACGTTTTTCTCGATGGTGGTGTTCATCGTCAAGATCGGAATGATTGCTTACGCGTTTTCGAACGGGATGCAATCGACGATGGTGAATGGGTTGATGATTGCGGTGATTCTGTTCGTGGCGCGGCCGGCGTTCATGTGGGTGATAAAGAATACGCCGGAGGGGAAGCCGGTGAAGAGCGTGTATGTTTTTTTCGTGGCATTGGGGGTTTTGGTTTTTGCGGTGGGTGGGCATATGGTGGGGTTGATGTACCAGATGGGGCCGTTTTTGCTGGGATTGGCGGTTCCTCACGGTCCGCCGCTCGGGTCGACGGTGGCGGAACGACTGGAGACGGCGGCGGGTGGTCTGTTCGCGCCGCTGTTGCTGACGGTCTGCGGGATGAAATTCGACATGCGGTCGATTTTCGATTTCGAATCCACGGCGTTGATGTTGAAGCTGGTGGTGGTGAGCTCCGTGGTGAAGTTCTCGACGGTTTTCTTTCCGGCGATGCTCTGCAGAGTGCCGCCGAGAGACGCGGCGGCGCTCGCCGTCATATTGAGCGTGCAGGGGATCGTCGAAATGGCGAACTATCTCGACAACTTGTTCATTGAGGTACCACACTAAATTACACTTTCATCCACCAAACTATTAATGTTTTACAATTTAATCCTTGAAATTTATAAATTGTGTTTTCATAGTCAAAATATCTACTTGATATAAAATTGTAAAGAGAAATTATAGAACTTCAAAAAATCAATTTTAGAAAATTTATTTGAATTACAATTTAAATATGCCCCTGATGGGTTAGGTATACTCTCTCAAATTTTACAATTTTTTTTTCAATCCCATAAAATTAAAGACAGTGTTAATGATTTTGAACAAAAAATAAGTTATACTCTGTATATAACTTTTCAATGGGGATATATTCTTTATTTTATCACTTCACTAAATCTAAAATATTTCTCTGTAACCTTTTCAGAGCAACGGTTTGTTAAAAAATTAGAGAGAAATCTAAAATGTTTTTCTATAACCTTTTCAAAACAACAATTTGTTTAAAAAATAAGAAAGAAGTCTAAAGTGCTGTCAAAGAAAAGTAAAATAAAAACGTCTTAAATTTAATGGAATACAACTAAAGTAAAAACGTCTTAAATTTAATAAAATGAAAAAAAAAAAAATCGATTATAAGGCCAGTGTCAAATACAACTCATTTTCTCTTCAAAATTATTAACGTTTTTAATTTTGTTGAATTTGACATATCAAGTATGCAATTTGATATATCTCAAAAATGTAATTTTTCTCTTGAAAAAGTATGAATTTATGATTAGGGGGTTAAAAGTGTAATTGTTTTTGAATTTTTTTTTTCCCTTGCAGACAATTGATGTGGAAACCTTCACCGCCGTGACTCTCGCCCTGATTATAATTTCGACGGCGTCCGTATACATCGTGAATTTCCTCTACGACTCCACCAAGATTTACGCCGGCTACCAAAAGCGAGACATCCTCCACTCTCCCTACAATTCGGAGCTCCGAATTCTCGCCTGCACCCACCGGCTAGACGAAGCCATCGCCGCCATCAAGCTCCTCGAGGCTTCAAATCCCACCAAGGAGAGTCCCATCGCCGCCTACGCCCTCCACCTCGTGGAGCTCGCCGGACAAGCGGCGCCGATTCTGATCAACCACAAATTGGGGCAGAGAGCTACCGCCGGCGGGGGATCGCAGCAGATTGTCGACGTTTTCGGGTACTACGAGAAGCAGAATTCCGGGCTGGCGACCGTCCACGTTTTCACGTCGGTGTCGCTGCCGAAGTTCATGCACCACGACATCTGTACGATGGCGTTCGACAAGCTCGCGTCGATGATCATACTTCCGTTTCACCGGAAATGGAATCAGCAGGGGAAGGTGGTTCTGGACAGCAGTTTTATCCGGGGGTTGAATCTCCTTGTCCTCGACATGGCTCCGTGCTCCGTCGGCACCCTCGTCGACCGCCGGAAGCTGCGCCCGTCGGCTCCTCCGGATGAACCAATGTACCGCGTCGCGGTCGTTTTCATCGGCGGAGACGACGACAGGGAGGCATTGGCTTACGGGAAACGAATGGTGCAATCGTCGGCGGTGCACCTGACTGTCCTACGGCTGACGGCGTGGGAGGAGATGCCGAATGACGAGTGGGAGGCAATGCTGGACACGGAGAGCTTGAGGGACCTAAGACACCTGTCGCAGCGGCCGAGGAATCTGGTGTACAGGGAGGAGAGGGTGAGGGACGGCGCCGACACGGCGAATATAATCAATTCGATGGTGGAGTGTTTCGATCTCATCGTGGTGGGACGGCGGCACCGGGAGGATACGCAGATGCTGTCGGGTCTGAGCGAGTGGTGTGAGTTGCCGGAGATGGGACCGGTGGGGGATATGTTGGCGTCGGCCGATATAGATAAACCGGTGTCGGTGCTGGTGATTCAGCAACAGCTTGTGCAGGTGAAGTGAGGATGAAAAGGAAGGAGACGATGATTTCCGGTGAATTCAGAGCTGAGATCAAACTAATTTAACGGTAATATATGCTCTAATTCAAATCCAAGTCCCTTAATTTTTGGTGTGTTTTCAATTTAGTCCTAAAGTTTCAAATTTCAAGTTCGTTAAGTTTCGAGATTTTTGTACTTTGCATCCCTGAAGTTTCAGAGAAATTCCACTTTAACCCCTGTCCTCTCAAATTTAACACATCAAATCCTAAAGTATCCAAATCGTGTCAAGTCATTCCAAATCGATAATTCCATCATTTTCTATGACAGAAGTCACTCACGTGGATGATTCTATATTTTAAACGTGACTACTTTTCGTTATAAAAATAACAAAATTACCGATTTAGACTGACTTGACATGATTTAGATATGTTTAATGAGTTTAAAATCGAAAATACAGAGACTAAAGTGAGATTTCTCCAAAATATCAGGGTGCAAAGTACAAAAGACTCTTAATTTTGTGATGTTTAAATCTAGAGGTTATCGATGAATAGTTTACAAACCGAATTTTTTTAATTATGCATCTCACGCGCTATATTAATTTTTTTCAGAAATCCAAAATTACTCCACTACATAAAAGTTATTGTAATTTTTCTGCGTAAAAAATTGTAGCAGCTTTTACATTGTGTAATGATTTTAAATTTTTCAAAAAATTACTCTACTGAATGGATTGGGTAAATAGTGAATTGTGAAATTTAGAACTGATCGCAAAAAAAAATTCTAAAATTATTAGAGTATACTACTGTGGGCAAATGATGCGATGGTCTAGAATCACTACATATTTACTCATAATATTTACGAGGCTAAAATTGGTAAAATTTAGCCTTTCAAAATTTTCTCCAAATACAACAAAATCAAAATAATACTTTTCTATAACCATTTCACCTATTCTAGGTGAAAAAAGAAAATGTTTTTTTTTTTTTTTCTAAATTTTAGCGCCTACTATTCGCCCGATCCATTTACAATTTTAATTTTTATGAGAAATTCAATAATTTTGTCAAAAATTCAAAGATATTGTACTGCATCAAAATCACTCAAATATTTTGCCAGAAATTTTTGCAATGATTTTCATGTAGTGTAGTAATTTTAAATTTTAAAAAAAACTATAATAGCACATGTACTGTACAGGCAGAAATTTTTTAACGTCTGAAAAAACTATAGTCGCGTGTGAATGGCATATGCAAATATTTTCACTAACCTTACGTTTGGTACGCTGGAATGGATTAGAATAGAATGAAATGAAATGACAATATAATTAAAATTAGTATGATAATGGAATGAAATGGTCATTATTATTCTTATGTTTGGTGACAAAAGAGATTACGTGAGGTATTAGAATGACATCAAATGGTATAAAATAGTAATTTAATTGAATTTTCAAACGGTATACTAATTAATTTAATTTAATTAAATTTCATTCCAATTCAAATATTTGGTTAGTATTTGGTCTCGTTTGTTGACCGATTATTGATTGAAACCTAATCCCATGTAATTAGGATTAACGAATACCAAGTTTATCCTGGTATTGGTTAATTCTATACTTTGTGGGATTAGGGAATCCTTAATAATGGAAATGAGATTAAATCTCATGTACCAAACATAAGAATAAAATGATCATTCCCATGATTATTCCAATCCCATCTTAAATCCCGCGTACCAAATGTCACCTGAGTTTATGAATGTCGTGTTTTCAGGTCACATTTTTTGGGGGTCTAACAAAGTAAAAGGGATGGAGAAGATTGGCCATACTCTAAAGCTCAAGCCAATTGTCCAAAAATGGTGCACATAAATTGCATATATTTCACCATTTAATGACTGTAGAATGGAGAGAACATGAATTTTCAAGGTAAATGAAAAAGAGAGGAACTGTTTTTTTGTTTTTTTTTTAATCAGATTATGCACAGATCAGATTGAAGTTCTATTTTTTTTATTTTTTTTGTAAAAATTTAATTTCTTTTCCATTTTATTTTATTTTTGTCAATTATTCTCCTTTACATGCTCATTTTCTAGGCCGATTCTCTCCAAAATTTCAAATGTCCAAAATTCTTACATGTGAAAATTATAACACAAGAGGAACATATACTACAAGACGTAAATAAGTCCTGTATGGGTGTGTTTGGGTGAAGTATTTGAAGAAGGAATTTGATTTTAAAAAAATATGTTTAAAATTTCCATTAAAAACTCACTGCAGGTGCGTTTCGTTGAAATATTTGAAGAAAAAATTTGTTTTCAAAAAAGAAAACAAAAAAAGAGAGAGAGAAAGAGAGACTCGGTATGTTTGGGTGAAGTATTTTTTTTTTTAAATCAAAATTTTATTCAAAAAAATTTACGAATCTTTTTTTCCAAATCAAGTTTTTGTAAAATGATTTTTTTCTCCAAAAGACTCACCCAAACACACTCTAAAGAAAAGTTTACAAATTCTTTTTTTTTTTTTTTTTCCAAATCTAAGTTATTCTTCAAATATCTCACTCCAACGTAGCCTGCGAAAATTTGACAGATTTTTCAAATCAATTTTCTTCTTTAAATACTTCACCTAAACACGGTCTTAAAAAAATCAATTGCTTACTTTCATTGGTTGTTGATTTCGTCAATAGTCGCATCTTCTTGAACGTTGCATCCCACTGTAGCCGTATTTTGAGAATCCGGGATTTGATAGGATGGTTCTTCTTCGCCCTTACGGATTTGCAGTCCAGTGAACCGAGCAAGATCGATCCATTGCTGTCGAAAAATAAGATAAATAATCTCGAAATTTTAGTATTTGATTAAGGACCCGTTTGTTTGTGAATTCACCCGGGAAATGACTAGTTACATTCTTAAGCATTTTACTCTAATAACATGAGAAAATAGCATTTAAACTTTAATTAAAATGGACAGCTAGCTAATTTAAGCGTTTTTAATTCTTACCACCAAATACTAAACATTAATGATTCACAAATTAACCAAATAGTACAATAAGCAAATGGAAGGACAACCAAACAGACCCTAATGACTGCATAATTTGATAAAAATAATAATTAAAAAAAGAAAAATTTGGTGAAAAATACACAAAATTAAAATTTTAGACCGTACAGTCCACGAGCTATAATAATTTTTTCAGAAGTCTAAAATTACTGTAATACATAAAATTTAATGTAATTTTTTCATGTAAAAAATTACAATAACATTTATAGTATACAATGACTTTTGAACTTTCGATAGCAAGTTTGGACTTATGGAAAAATTACTCTAGTGCGTGACCTACATAAGTTAAAATTTTAATTTCGTGAACTGCAATCTTTAAAAAAAAGGGAAAAATCTCGTTTTCTTTTCGTTATTGTTTGAGTCTTTTCAATAAAGTTTTTCAAGTCCTTTGGATTAGTATTTGTTATCATATCATAATAATTGAAGGAACTGACCTGGGTTCCCCAGTAGGAGTTGATTGTTCTAGCGAGAAACGATAGCACGTTTACGAGAAAAGTTTGATCGGAAAATTGTTCGGAGATTCGGTGTTCCACAAGTCCGGCAATGACCTGCATTACAATTTTATAAAATTATTGGAACAGAACAATGCATTAAGAGATAAAAGAGGACATGAATTTATGGATATATATGGTGTTTGTTCATGAATCAATGAGATAGATGTTTTTTTTTTCTTTCTTGGGTTTGACAATAAGGTGAGTCCAGGCCAATTTATGCGGATTTCGACTAATCACATCATCAGGAGATTTTAAGGGCACACTCCACCACATCAGCTTGATGCATTCAGGATTAACTTCAAGATTTAATTTATGAAAGCAACCAAATAACTTTTTTTTTAGTACTTTTTTGTTTTACCCACAATTTTTATTTTTTTATTTTTTATTTTTTGTATCATTTAAAAAAATACTTTTAAAAATTAACGAAAACTAAAAAAGAACAAAAATAATTACTTTTTTTTTAATACCATAAGAGGCAAATGATGAAGATCAATCTCTCCATCCACTTTTTTTAAGAATATTTTTGAAATTAAGATAATACTATGATGGGGTAAATTGCCTTACACCCCCCTTGTATTTTGATTTTGTTTCATTTTATCCCCTCTACTTTACAAATATTACCAAACGGTGCCTAAAAAACATATTTCCTTCGGGT
This sequence comes from Eucommia ulmoides, assembly GCA_016647705.1. Taxonomy (NCBI): domain Eukaryota; kingdom Viridiplantae; phylum Streptophyta; class Magnoliopsida; order Garryales; family Eucommiaceae; genus Eucommia; species Eucommia ulmoides. Next base: position 55,703,795 of record CM028328.1, read on the forward strand.
ATAGGATTTCAGAGTTTGGGATCAGATTCAAACCCTAGAAAATGAGAAAACTTGGAAACGGAAACAAAAATTTGGGAACAGAAACAAAAATCCGAGAACGAAAGCTTTTCTTTTTACCTGGTACCGAAGATTTGCCGATGTCCCAAGAAAGCCTCCATAAACCATCGCCGTCTTAAAAATCGGCGACCGTTTAATCTTCTGATAGGCAACAACAGCCGGATTCAACACCCTCCTAATCCCATACAAAACATTCGAAGCCGCCACTGCTCCAATACTCGAAACGAACCCAACTCCGGCGAGTTTCAACCCACCGACCACCACCGATCCGACTCTATGTCGCAAATCCCAGTTTTTTCCGGCGAGATTCTTTTGAAAAGCGTTGTCGGGGATAGACCCCAAGAGACCCTTGAATGCTTCTACACCGTCGGATGGATCGTTTTCGGTGGTTAGTGAGAGGAAAGAAAGTGTTGGGGCGGGAAGCCAAACGGTGAAAAAATCGACGACGATTCCTCGGAGGGTGTCGGTGGCTACGTAATCGAGTTCTTGGAAGAAGTTTTCCTTGCGGCGCTCGTATTGGGCTAAGAGGGTGGTGGTTATGGAGATGGCTTCTTCTATGGCTAATCGGTGTAGGAACTTGGGATCTGCCAGTAGTCTTTCTCTGAAGCCCTGCGATGTGTAGGGAGCTACGTTGTAAAATTTTGCATGCCAACATGATCAGCAGATAATAAAAAAACAAAAAAAAAAATAGCGAGTTTATTAGATATTTTTATAATTTATATGGACTTATGTAAAATTTTACAAGATTTTAATTATTTTTTTTAAATAAATATAGGGGTAATAATAAAAATTTCAAAAATTAAGGCCAAGTTTGAGTCCCCATGAGCCCTCAATAGCTCTGCCACCGGAAGGTGTTTATTTTTGTTGTTTTCGTGTGAGATTTCACAACATAAGTATTAGAAAAGATTGTATGATATAAAAAGTACGATATGAGCTATTACTAATATTCTAGCTTAAGCATTTTGGGTCACGTAAACTCATCCAAAAAGTATTAGATCAGTGGACTGTATAAGGTATTACAAATTGTATCAGAGCCAATCCTAGTCCGGAAATAACACCATGGTAATGTTGATGGAGGAGTAGAGGCTCCTGAGAGGGGTAGAGGTCTCGGGATAGGTATTTTATGTATCTTATGGGTTGCTATCTATATCACCAATCAAGAGGACGAACTGGACCAACACGATGAGTACATCGTGTCTTTGAGTAGAGGATATTGTGAGATCTCATTGGAAGTATTAGAAAAGGGTGTCTGATATATAAAATACCATGTGAGCTACTATTAATACCTTAGCTTAAACATTTTGGGCCACGTAGACTCGTCCAAAAAGGATTGAGTCAATAAACCGTAGAGGACATTACATCTCTAAAAGCTTGAAATAGAAAAGAAAGCTTTTGGAACAAAAAATAATGTTATTACCTTTAAATATTAAATTTAATTAAAAATAAAGAAAATTTAATTCATTTTATTTTATTTTTTGAATAAAATGTGAGTTTCTCCCTTTAGTCAAGAGTAGAAAGGGGTTGATGTGTAGGTTTTTAAAGTATATGGGTTAAAATAAAACAAGATCGAAGTATAAGGGGGTAAAAAGCAATTAACCCTAAAAATATAAAATGTCTACAAAAATTCAAGTTTACCTGGAAACGATGTGTGAGTTCAGATATAAGAGGATACTGCTCCAAATCAAAGAAATTCTGCAGCACCTCCGGAGATACTAGCCCGAGATCGAGTCCTTTTTGAAGATCCTGATATATCACAGTAATGTCTTTATGAGTAGGGAAAAAATGGGGAAATTCTTGAGACTCAAACTTTTCTAACACTGCATGACCAACTTTAAGGACCAAACAAAGAAATAAAGGCCCATTATTGTTTCTGTTCTCTGATTTATCTTCTCACTCCCAAAATATTAGGATTAATATACAAAATCGCGTTTACCGGTTCCCAAAATTTTGAAAGTAATTTAAAAGTAATTTCTGAATTCTTTAAGAATATCTAAGAAACTAAAAAACATAGATTCTTGTTCACTCCAGAAAAACTATTCCCATCACCATTCCCTTGGCCACCATACATTAAAAAATAAATAAAAAATGTTGCAACCAAACGTATTTATTGTTTCTGTTATCATAAAAATTGAAAGAAACAATTTCAGGACAACGGTCGCAACCAAACATATTTCTAAACCTGGAATACTCTAGAATGAAAACAAAATTCACATTGCAGGTTATTAGAAATAGAAACAAAAACAGTTTATTAGAAATAGAAACAAAAAAGTAAAGACACTAACCAAATGCCACCAAAGCTTTTGGTGATTAACTCAATGGCTCTAGACAAAATCACTAACCCTCAACCAGTCTCTCCCTCTATGGCTATTGGGATGTTGTAACTTGAGCTTTGATATCAATGTAGGGTGGTCTTGAACTTCTCTCACCCCAAAAGTTAACTCATGAGGTGAGGTTTTTCTTACATCCGATGTAGGATAAACCCAACATTTAATCACCAACGATTTTATTTTTTTTTGGATTAAAAGATCATTTATACAACTAATACTAAGATATTATCTCTACAATATCAAATGCATTTTTGATTTTTTACTTTTACTTTTAAGTAAAAATATAAACCAACTTTTTATGCATATTAAAAAGTACTTAAAAAAATCGTTATCAAACAATGCCAAAGAGAAAAAATATAATTGACTTATGAAAATATGATAATTTCCCCAAAAATAATATGCATAATCAGAGGAAATAAAGCTATTTTCTTACTACTAACCTGGGGCAAGGCATCCCGCCTCCTGCCAGCAGCATTCATTACCCTTGCAATCTCCGCCCTGTCAAAGCAATTCCTACTACAGGGTCTAGCAGCCGAATACCACAAAAAATCAGCAACCGGCACTTCCCCTTCCCTCCTTATATACTGCCTCTCAGGGTCAAGCAATATCACAACCTGATTTTTCTTCTGCATCTTCTTTGAAATTCTCGCCGGAAGTCCAGTCCCTCTTGTCCCATACACCACATGGCTACCACCCGTCACCACCACCATCAAGGCAGCGGCACCACCATCTGCCACCGCCTGTAAAATGATCTTGGACATTGTGTGGTCTTCGACTACTCTTGCTTGTGCGGAAAGGTATGAACTTGGCCCAAAGGGGAGGGACAGATTTGCAAAGTTTATGTCCATTGATGATCTTCGGGAGATGGATGTGAAGCCTGAGATGAAGCCTGAACCAGCTGGTGGAGCGTATTTTTTGCGGTCAGCTTTGGATAGCCCACGAATACCTTCAGCTTGAACAGTCCTAAGGATCTAATGCAACATTAGAGCTGTTAGGGAGTTCAGAACATGATAAATAGCATTCAAGTGAAAAAAAATGATATTCGAGTATAAAAAGAGAACCTCAAGGGGTGTACCACATGCAACTAGCCCAACTCCATTATCACGGCAGTAGCTCAAAAGTGGTTCATACTCCTGCCAATGCTGTGGTGGCCAATGAGATACAGAAGCCTTCAAGGCATCTCCATCAATCCTGACATTAAACCGCACAACATTAGCAACACGATTTTATTGAAATTATACCCAAAAAAAAATGCTCCATAAAGAGAAATAAAGAACACATATCATGCATGATTGACCAGTGCAGAACATCAATGGGCCTAACTCACTCTCAAAACATGTCTTGAGAGATGAGGATTACACATAAACTTATATATAGCTCATGATCATGTAACACAAAGCGATGCAGGATTCGACACGCCCCCTCACGCACATGGTGGACGACAAATCACTGAGAACGGATATCGGGAGACCTAACATCAATGTGGAGTTCAACACGCTCCCTCACGCGCAGGGTGTACTTTGACAATCCATTGCAAATGGATATCGGGGGTCCAACATTGATGCGAGATTCGACACGCCCAACATCATACGAAAAGTCTAGCTTTGATACCATGTAGAAATTCAATGGGCCTAACTCACTCTCAAAATAGGTCTTGAGAGAAGAGGATTACCCATAAACTTATATATAGCTCAGGACAAAGCGATGTGGGATTCAACAACCAGAATAAGGTAACAATAGAGCATAAATCGAACTTGATTTCTCATTTCAAGAACCATTTGAAAATTGTTGAATCCCACATCGCTTGTGTTACCTAATCCTGAGCTATATATAAAGCCAAGGGCAATCCTCCTCTTACAAGGCGTCTTTTGAGAGTGAGTTAGGCCAATTAAAAATTTCTACATGATATCAGAGCCAAGTTTTTGTCTGATAGTGGGCGTGTTAAATCCCATATCAATGATGGGCCCCCGATATCCGTTCGCAGTGGTTTGTAAAAAAGTCTACCCTGCGCGTGAGGGGGCGTGTTTAATCCCACATTGATGTTGGACCTCCCGATATCTGTTCGCAGTGGTTTGTCAAAGTTCACCCTGCGCGTGAGGGGCGTGTTGAATCCCACATCGCTTGTGTTACCTAATCCTGAGCTATATATAAAGCCAAGGGCAATCCTCCTCTTACAAGGCGTCTTTTGAGAGTGAGTTAGGCCAATTAAAAATTTCTACAAAAATTGATTTTGGTAATTAGGCCAGAATCACAATTCGATTGCAACAATTCTTCCATAGAAATTGCAGTTGAATTGAGCATGGTATAACTTTAAACCACCGTGGATGAAGAGAATAGCCTGCCCATGCTTACCCCCACCCCACCCCACCCCCCACCCCCCCACCCGACCTCAAAGAAAACTAGAAATGAAATTCTCTACCATGAAATCAATAGTTCAGCTTGAGCTTACACTATAGATCTGATTTGAGAACCTAAACTTATCCAAACAGTTTTTTGATTGATGGGGAACAGTTAACTGTGAAGTGAAAACCAAACAGGCCCTTATGTATGTATCGAACTGTTCAATTATCCATCTACTGTCTCAAATAATCACAAAAATCATCGTGAATATTGAATAATGAAGATTTATGGAGTTTTATGTGAGAAATCATACCTTCCATCCATATACTGATTAAGCTGTTCTTGTAGATTAGATGGAAATGCTTCCAAAGCCAACGAGATTGACCTCTCCGCCTCCGCGCATCTCTTCCTCAGAGTCTTCACGATCTCAAGCTCCGATACCCTATCCTCGCGTGTCGGAACTAGCTCAGCCTCACCTAAATACACAATCCGAGCATTCATCAACTTCTCCCACACCTTCCTCTTATCCTTCCCCACCGCCATCGGCTCTCCGATCACAGTCGCATCGTAAATCCTCGAATTAATCTCCTCCTCGACCTTCGCTGCCGGAGCAGGAGGCGTCGCGGACACCGTCGACGCCGGCGCTGAACTTATCTCCGGTACATTCTCATCCGCTTTCGCCACCGTTGACCGGAGAAAACAAGCTCCGACTGCCAAAATCGGCGTCACCAACACATCTCGCCTGCTAGTCTCCAAATTCCGCCGTGTTCCAGCTTCGCCAACACAACCGGTGTCCTCGTCCCGACTCCGACGATTGCAAGCTGAAACGCTGAATCGTATGTACTCACCGGACTCAATCCCGTGCGAGACATTGTTTCCCGCTCGCCGTCGATGGAATTCCGGTACAACATTGAGACGACGGCGCGTGGGGTGAGTGATTACGTGGATGTGTAACGGCCTGAAGCTGAAGCTTCGATGAGTGTGGTGGGGCTTCATTGTTCAATAGAAAAAATTTGAGGCAAAAATATTTATAATAAATATTTATTTAAAAAAATAAATTAATTTCTGACGTGGCAGATATACACGATTTTGGTGGCCGGAGAACAACTAACCTATGTGGTTCCAGTAGTGATACGTCACCATAAATTGGAAAGGACAAGTGGCATGAATTCGGGTCGGGTCAATCTGAAAAAATTCCCCCAAACGGGTCGTCAAGATCCTCTCCCAATTTTATTTGTTTTTTAATTGAAAAAATGAATTTTTTATCCTTCAAATTTGGAGTGTGTTTAAATAAATGGTATTTTTTTTTTTTTACATATGTTGGGGGAGGAACTGAACTCTAGACCTTCTACGAGAAGGTTAGTTACATATTCACTAAATTACAAGTTTTGAATTAAGTTTATCTATTTTACATTTAGTTCATAAACTGTTAAATTTATTTCAATGCAATCTAAATTATCTATTTTACCCTTAGAAATTATTTACACATAATTTCTTATAAAATTTTATTTTATATTTTTCCTTCCCTTCTCCAGCAAAAACCACTGCCCAAGTGCCTGTCGTGACGACTTTGACGATTCTTTCTATTTACAATTCGAGCGCTTAAAATCTAAGTATTATCAAATGAGTCCTTAACTCGAGTACTAATAAATAATTGCTTATATTTTTCACTAACCAATGAGGATAACTCATCCAACGCATCAATAAACAAATTCGAATTAGTACTTTAAATAATATTTTGTTATTCATCTCTAATTTCTTTTTACAAATAAATATACCATATTTATTTTCTCGAGAAAAAAAAAATATTGTCAGATTCACATGTCTTAATCTAAGATTTAGTCCCACAAATAATAGGATCCAAAAATACCAAAAAATCATGAGAAAATTAACAATAACTACTAAAATAACTTTTCATTTACCAATAAATGTCAACTAATTTGTAATAAACTCAAAACTCTCATCCTAATCATTTCATGGACTGATTACTTCCATCATAACCATTTTATGAAATGATTAGTCCCAAATTCAAAAAAGTTCTCAAATGTCAGATTACTAAATTGCCCCTCTTCATATCAACCCTACTCTCTCTCTCTCTCTCTTTCGTGAGTCTCCTCCCGTTATCTTTCTGTCTTCTCCGTTCGTTATCTCCACCGCCATATTCGTTTCCTCCTCCATCATCGTTGTCTACTATTCTCGTCGTCTCCACCAGCAAGCGCCGTGTTCTCCATCGTCGTCATTTCACTTCGTCATCGTCGTCGCCTTCACTTCGCCATCAGCCATCGCTGTCGTCGTCGTCGTCTGTCTGCCATTCGTGTAAGCTATTTTTCTGTCTCTCTCTCTCTCTCTCTCTCTCTCTCTCATTTTCAATGTTTTGATTTCGATTTTGAGTTCATTGTTGCAGAAATCGATTTAGGGTTTAGGGATGAAATCATTGTTGAAATTATTTCAGTTTTTGTTCTACTCCAAATGTCAAATTATTTTCGTTTTTCAATTTCTTTAAGTACTTCAGTTTATGTTCTATTGCAAAGCGCTAGATTTTTCGTGAAGATATGTGTTCACTTTCTCTCTTTCTCCCATTTTCGATCTTGAACGTTAATTCGTGTGGAATTTGTATGAGTTTAAAATTGATTTTTGTATGAAGTTTTCATAATCTCCTTTGAATTGTATGCAGTTTTTCAAACAATATCACATTCAAAATGAATTTGTTCGGTTTCAGACAATGTCACGTTCAAAATGAATTTGTTCGATTTTCATAATATCACATGAATTTGAATTTGTTCGATTTTGTTAAATTGGATAGATCCTTTGGTGTTTGCTAGATTTTTATCCTCCCTTATGACGATGGTGCAAAGAGATCGGCAATGAATCGAAGGGCAAGAGGTGAAGGTTTTTTTCGATTTAGATTACGATGATGGTGCAAAGGTGATTGACCGTTGATTTTTTATGCACTGCGGATTTGAAGTACTTGTAATCATATTTATCGATCATTTTTTACTGTTTTGGGGTTTATGTTTGATCATTTCGTGTTTGATGAGATCTTCAATTGCGTTTTCGTGTTTGATCGATATCGTTGATGGTTTTTCGTGTTCGGTTTCGTCTGATGTGGTGTAGCTTGATTTTTCAGTGGTCGATTTTAACATTTTTCTTGAAAATGTTTGCTTAGATCTTATCGTTTTTTGTCGATTTCAACGATTTTTTAATGGATTATTAAACAATGTTACATTCAACACGCATTTATTAGACAGTGTTACATTCCACACGCGTTTGTTTAGATCTGATTTTTGATCGATTTCAACGATTTTCTTGAATGTTTGCTAGATCTGATCTTAAATGTTATATTCAACACACACGAATGTACGATAAGTTGTCTTATGTTTTGGATTAATGAGAAGTTATCTCCGATGTTTTAATTCAGACAATGTTACATTCAACATGCATGTTTGAATTTTGGTAACATTAGAAAGTGTTACTTTCAACACACACACTGAAAAATAATAGGGTTTATTTGTGCGAAGTCTAAATATTAATTTTTAAGAATATTAGACAATGTTACATTCAACACGATTAGATAGTGTTTACATTTAGCATTTGAATTTTGCCAATATTAGAAAATGTAACATTCAACATACACACTAAAAACAATGGGGTTCAATTGTTGAATTTCTAAAAATTAATTTTTGAGAATATTAGACAATGTTATATACAACACGATTAGATAGTATTACATTCAATATACACTATGAATTTTGGCAATATTAGGAAGTCTTACATATTGTTTTTGAATATTTAGCAAATTAATTCAATCAAATTACTTTCAATAACATTCTAAAAAACTGAGCTTGATAACAGTAGACAATGTTACATTCAATACGTATATTATTTTGAATATTTTGAAGAGATCAGACAGTGTTACGTTCAACACGCATGCGTTTTTGAATTTTGTCAAAATTAGACAGTGTTACATTCAACACGCATTTTGAATTTTGGCAATATTTTAGGAAGTCTTACATATTGTTTTTGAATATTTAGTAAATTGAGTCGATCAGATTACATTCAATAGCATTCTAAAAACTGAGTTTGAGAACAAAAAACAATGTTACATTTAACACATATATTTTTTATTGAATATTTTACAATATCAGACAGTGTTACATTCAACACGCATGTTATTTTTGAATCTTTTCAAGATTAAACAGTGTTACATTCAACACGTACTTAAAAAGTGTTACATTCAACACGTACTTAAAAAGTGTTACATTCAACACACACACTGAAAATAATAGTTTTCAATTGTTGAATTTCTAAAAATTGATTTTTGAAAATATTAAATAATGTTACATTCAATACGATTAGACAGTATTACATTCAACACGTACCTTTAAAGTTTGAATTTTGACAATATTAGGAAGGGTTACATTCAATACACACACTGAAAACAATTGAGGGTCAAAAAAAAAGTTGAGAAGGTTTTAGGGAGGAAAGTGTAAAAAAAAGGTAAAATTTTGAAACTAAAGTTAAAATAGGGAGTGGAAAATGTAAATAATGCTATTTAATTGAAACCCTAACTCTATGTAATCGTGAACCTTCAGCTGCGCTTGTGCGGTTTGTGAACGACGAAGGACGAAGGATGAACAGTGACGGCGAACGGCGACAGTGAAAGGTGAGACAAACGGTAAGAATCATTTTCAGCAAATCAATTTAAGGTTTAAGGGATTTGATCCCTAGAGTGTTTCGATTTTGTTTTTACTTGCAGAAATCGATTTAGGATTTTAGGGACGAACAATGACGGCGAATGCGAACAGAGACGGCGACGGTGAAGTGAAACGGCGACGACGAATTAGTGACGGAGTAGATGCGCGGCTGTGAAAAATTATATGGAATTAGGCGTAAAAAAATTAATGAGGGGTATTTTGGTCAAGGAAATACAATGGGAGTTATTGGTGCAAAAAAAAATCCTTGGGTTGGATCGGTACATAGAATTGTGAAATGGGAGATACCGGTACCCGGCCCAAAAATCATTTTTGAATAGCAGTCTTAATATAATAGAATGCAAATATATCTTGACTGTTTTAAATCAATAATTAATACGATAATTTAAAAAAATAATAATAAATAAATAATATGAAAACGCAAAAAATATATAAAAGCAAATAATTATTTTCCATTTTTTCACCATTCAAATTGCTTTAAAAACTATATACTAAAAGCATAAGCAAAGTTGAAAATGAACTAAACTCAAGATGAAATATCTATCCAATCTCTTTACTCCTATCGAAACAATGGCCAAGATGTTCTCTTTCCATTAGCAATAACATTAAATGAAATAAAAACTACTTTCAGTTTCAATTAGTAACATTGAAAATTAATATAAAACTATTTTCAATTCCAATTCTATATGGTATTGAGTACCGCTTTCAATTCCAATCCCAAAATGAAAGTGTATGTGGCGTTGTGTTGGACACCACCACCATTCTATACATGCACAATAAATAAATTATTTTTTAATTAATAACTTTATTTACTTATTTTTTGTTTTGTTTCTTACCATCAATTATCAATTTTATTTTTTAAAATTATAGGCATAAAATTTTCATTCGAATATTTTTTTTTTAATAATTCTATTTATTTATTTATTTATTTTTATTTTGTTATTATTATCAATTCAAACTTTCATTCATTTAAAAAAAATCATAATATTAGATTTTTTTTTAAATGATAATTAAATTATTTTTTATTCAAAAAAGGTGATGAATCATGTGGGCCGAAAATGATTTTAAAATTACAATTATTTTAAAGTAGTATAATAATTTTGGATCCATAAAAAAATTATTGTATTGATGTGTAATACATTGATTAAAATTTTAATTCCGTACATTATTAAAAAAAAAAAATTTAAAATTTATGTTCATACAGTATATTAGCTCATAGTAATTTTATAAAACTTGAAAAACACACAATATGTTGATAATTTTGCGATTTTTTTTGCTCCGAGATCATAAACCAATTTTGTAATTTCATAATTTTGTGATTTTTATTTTGTTTATTTATATTTTGTGGCTTTTAGATTCTGTTATGTTTTTCCAAACAAGTTTTGTTAAAAAAAAATGGGTATTCAATTAATTTTATTAAGAGTATCAAAATTATATTAAGAAAATATAATTCACATTAGTTTAACATCCAAATACTAAACTATTTCGTATTATTATAAACAAACCTAATATGTCTCTATCATAAATGATTTGATTAAAAATTTCATTTTAAAAAGATTAATCATTAATGCTAAAATATGATTTTTTTTTTTTATCTAACTCCGAGCGTTGCGCGGGCTAAAATTAGTTGCTTAAAAAATTAAACTCCTTAATATAACCAAAATTATTATCTTTAAAATCCCATTTAATGTCTTTTGGCTTAGTCTATATTTATTTTCAAATCCAATTCCAAAAAAAGACAGGACGTGTAAGGATTAATGAAAAAATTATTCTTTTGACTTTATGCAATTAAGGGTAATGCCACTACCACACATAAAGAACAAGTCTATGGTTATTGTTTCGCACTTTGTACCCTTAAAAATTGGGTTCAATTTCACCCCCCATGTTTTAATTGTGATTGATGAGGGTATTCTTGAACTTGTGTTGGCTGACCTTCTCTCCCTCGACTGAATAGGTCCTCTTCTTTGCATCTGGTCTGTTGTGCTTTGTTGGGACGTCCTCCCTCTAATCGGTTGCTGCATCATTTCTGTCCTTGGGCGACCAATCCTGGATGCATATTGGACCGTTTAATGTGTGTCCTTCCGTTGGGCCTTGTGGGCTCAACCCATGGGGCCCGCCGTATTTTCCACTAGTTATACACTAATCAGGTTGGTTTAAGGCATAATCAACACAGTTTAAAAGACGATCTTCAAGATTTACCTCCTTCGAAGTTTGCCCCTAATCCAAAAGCCTTTCCCTTTTAATGAGATACTCCTTAATAGGTTTATAGTAACACATTTATTACCTTTCAGATCGGATTATTTACTCGGATTGAATACTTAATCTCACATTGATGGATTTCGTTGGAGAATCAGGTCTTTACGCAGGTACTCAACGAATATGTTTGATTTGGAGGGCAAGTTCCAGTTGAGGACCCAAATCGGATGAAGGCAGCTTGGTTGTTCCCCTTTTTATTTATTGACAAGTTTTGTGCACTAACGATTATAGTTTGCCTATTGAACTTTGTTTTTGTAGCAACGTGATCTAATTGATTGAGCTTAATTAAATTTTTCACGACAGTAAGAAATAAAGTACAACGACACTGTAATTTCTAGGATTTGAAGTATAACACAACCCTTTGATTTTCTTTCATGTGCAACTTACATAAAATGGACTAGAAATAACCAATTGGAACAAATTGATATAAAAGTCAAACTTCAAGGGGACAAATTATAATAATTAAAATATAAAGGGGGGAAAATGAGAATGCACCCAAACTTTAAGGGTGAAAATGTGATTTAATCTTTTCTTTTAATTTCTTAAACTTTTTTTCAATGAAATTGAATAATTGTTCTCATTATATATATATAAAAAAAATCTATTTAAGAAATCCAAAACAAGAAAATACCCTTCACTTGAATACAAACAGAGGGTAATTAAGTAATTTCATGCCTAATTATTAGGGTTCACATTTTTTTTTACCATAATTAGACGGTTGACTAAGGGTGTGTTTGGTATGGATAGAAAATAGAAAATGTAATGAAAAATGAAAAAAAAAAATTGTGTTTTGATATGGAAAGAAAATGGAAAGAGAATGAAAATAGGAAGGATAAAATACAAATTTCGAGATAAGTTTTTTTCCCCCCAAATTTGAGAAAAAATTGGTTTTGGATATCAAAATTACAATTATACCCTTAATAATTGATTTTTTAATTTATTTTTCTAATATATGAGGGCAAAATAGTAAATTACATTAAAGTGAATTATTTTTCATCATTTCATTTTTCTTTCCAACCAAATAACATTAGAAAAAATAATTTTTCTTTCACAATGGATAATTTTTTATTTTTTTTCATTTTTTTTTCTTTTCCTTTCTCCTCCTTCTAATCAAACATACCCTACCTAAAAAAGAAAATGTGTACATGGGCACATCATATGCCATATATAAAATGTATGTATAAGGTAAATTACACTTTGTCCTCTGTGATTTGATCAGATCATATCTTATACCCTTCTATTATTTTTATCTGCACTTACCCTGGTGGTTCAAACTCAAGTGCACTGGTAAAATAATTAAAAGAATTTTGCAAAATAATAAATTTATATTATTTTCATCTGCACTTATCTTGGTGATTTAATGATTAAATAATTAAAAAAAAAATCGCGAAATAATAAATTTACCCTTATTCCTGAAGAGGACAAAGGTAAGAAAAAAGGAGTAAATTGCCTTTTACTCTCTTCTATTTTGTCTAACTATTATTTTACCCCTCCACTTTAAAAAATTACAATTTATCTACTTTTATTTTATTTTTTGCTTAAATGCTTAAAAATGGACATAATTAAATTTTTCATATATTTTTCGATGAAATAAACGGAAGTGGTTTTTTAATTTTGATTTATTTTTTATCATAATTTTTTTTAAAATTTAAAGTAAAGGAGTAAGCTGGTCTATTTTATCAAAAAATTAGATGCAAATTTTATTTCATCAAATTTTAAGTATACTCTGTTAATTTAAATGGAAAAAATTAGTTTATCACTTCGTTTAAAATTAAAAGTAAATAAAGTATAATATTTTTAAGTAGATGTAAGTAAAATGATAATTAGGTAAAGTAAAGAGAGTAAAAGTTAATTTGAAAGCCACCGCCCGTGCACCTATCGATGACGGCTTCGACGATTCTCTCTATTTACAATTACAACACTTAAAATTTAAGTGTTACCAAACAAGTACTTAACCGTGTATTAATAAATAACCATTTATATTTTTTTCTGACTAGTGAGGGATAATCTATTTAGTGTATCAATTAACAACTTCAAATGAATATTTTAAATAATATTTTTTTATTCATATGTCTCAATTTAAGATTTGGTCCCGTAAATAATGGGATCCAAAAATACCCAAAAAATTATTTGTATAGCAGTCTTAATATAATAGAATGCAAATATATTGATTGTTTTAAATCAATAATTAATAAGATAAATTTACGAAAAAATAATAAATAAATACTATGAAAACACTAAAATATAAAAGCAAATAATTATTTTCCATTTTTCTCCCCATTCAAATTGCTTTAAAAATTAAATCCCTTAATATAACCAAAATTCATATCTTTAAAATCCCATTGAATGCCTTTTGGCTTAGTCTCTTTTTATTTTCAAATCCAATTCCAAAAGAAAACAAGACAAATAAGGATTAATCAGAAAATAGTTCTTTTGACTTTGTACTATTAAGGGTAATGTCACTACCACACACAAAGAATAAGTCTTAACATAAAGAACAAGTCTATGGTTATCGCTTCCCACTTTGGACCCCTAAAATTTGGGTGCAATCTCACCCCCTTATGTTTTAATTGTTATTGATGGGATATTTTTGAACTGGGGTTGGCTGACTTTATCATCCCTCAACTGAAGAGGTCCTGACCGACTTTATCATCCCTCGACTGAATAGGTCCTCCTCTTTGCATTTGTTCTGACGTGCATTACTGGGACTTCCTCCCTCTGATCGATTGTTACGTTATTTCTCTTTTCATGCGACCAGTCTTGAACGCATATTGTGTCATTTGGGCCAAATTTATTGGGCCTTTAGGACCCAATATCAGATGTTCATGTGTACCCTTCCATTGGGCCTGGTGGGCTCGACCCATGGGCCCCACTGCATTTTTCCTCAAGTCATATGCTAATTAGGTCGGTTTAGGGCATAATCAACCAAATTTAAAAGGCAATCCTCCTGCTTTACCTTCGAAGTTTGTCCTAATCCGAAAGTCTTTCCTTGTAAATAGGATAAAAGGTTTATAGTAACACATTTATTATTTTTCAGATCAGATCATTTACTCGGAGTAAATACATACTCTCACGCCGATGAACTTCATTGGAGAATCAAGTCTTTATGTAGGTACTAGACGAATATGTTTGATTTGAATAGCAAGTTCTAGTTGAGGACTTGGATCAGGCGAAGGCAACTTGGTAGTTCTCTTCTCTACCTATTGACTAGTTTTGTGCACTAACGACTACAATTTGCCCATTGAACCTTATTTTTGTATTAATGTGGTTTAATTGACTGATCTCAGTGACGGTAGAGAATAAAGTGAAGTATCATTATAATTTATATGGTGTGATATAAAACATAACCTTTTTTTTATTGCATTTGATTTTCTTTCATGTGCAACTTAAATAAAATGGACTAGAAACAACCAATCGTAACAAATTGATATAAAAATCAAACTTCAACGGGATAAATTATAATAATTAAAATATAAAGGGGGAAAAATGAGAATGCACCCAAACTTTAAGGGTGAAAATGTGATTTAATCCTTTCTTTGAGTTTCTTAAACCGTTTTTCAATGAAATTGAAAATTAAATTGAATAATTGTTCTCATTATATATATATTAAAAAAAAATCTATTTAAAAAATCCAAAACATGAAAATACCCTTCACTTAATACAAACAGAGGCTAATTAAGTAATTTCATGCCTAATTATTAGGGGTCACATTTTTTTACCATAATTGGACTGTTGACTAGAGAAGAAAATTCGTACATACATGGGCACATCATCTGCCATACATAAAATGTATGTATAAGGTAAATTACATTTTGCCCCCTGTGATTTGATCAGATTATATCTTATACCCTTTTATTATTTTCATCTGCGCTTATCCTAGTTATTCAAACTTAAGTGCAACGGTAAAATAATTAAAAGAATTTCGCGAAATAATAAATTTATATTATTTTCATCTACACTTACTCCGATGGTTCAAACTTAAATGTAACAATTAAATAATTAAAAAAAAAAGATAAATTGTCCTTTACTCTATTTTATTTTGTCTAATTATTATTTTACCCTTCCACTTTAAAAAATAACAATTTACCCTCTCTTTTTTTCCTTTTAAATGCTTAAAAATGAACATAATTAAATTTTTCATCTATTTTTCGATGAAATAAATGGAAGTGGTTTTTTAATTTTGATTTATTTTTTATCATAAATATTTTAAAAAATTAAAGTAAAGGGGTAAGTTCGTCTATTTTATCAAAAAATTATATGAAATTTTATTTTCATCCAATTTTAAGCATATTCCGTCAATTTAAAATGAAAAAAATAGTTTCTCACTTTATTCAAAATTAAAATTAGATAAAGTGTAATTTTGTAAAATGGATGGAGGTAAAATGATAATTAGGTAAAGTAAATAGAATAACAGTCAATTTACCCAAAAATCAAAGGGCAAACAGAAATTATCCGATCCCGACATGATCAATATATTAATTTTATATTTATGAAATTAAACAAATATTATCCAATATTGACATGATCAGTAAATTAATTTTATATTTTTAAAATTTGACTATTAACTTCGACAGAAAATGTATTCGTTACACGAACCACAAGGACAAGTGTTAAACTGTAGGGGGGAAAGTGGAATTTAGTTAAACTATAGGGGGCAAAGTGCTATTAACCCTATATGTGTATGTACGTCTCAGTTCATGCAATTTATTTGGGAATTTCCCGCTACCTTCTCTCTCTCTCTCACTCCACTGTCCATCAGTCACCACAATCGCCTCAAAAATCACCATTTTCAAAAACTTGAACTTTGTTTTTGTTCTAATGTGGTCTAATTGACTGATCTCAGTTACGATAGGGAATAAAGTAAAAGTAAAGTGCCAATATAATTTAGGAAAACTTTTTGAAAGGTCCCAAAATTTCAAAAATCACTTTTTAGGTCCCATCTCATGTGTAAAAAAATTACTGTTATAGGATCCCATAAAATGATGTTTTTATGGGATGAGACATTTGGAGGAATTTTCTTATAATTTATAGGGTGTGATGTATAAAATAACCTTTTATTTTTATTTTTATTGCATTTGATTTTCTTTCATGTGCAACTTAAATAAAATGGACTAGAAACAACCAATTGGAACAAATTGATATAAAAATCAAACTTCAAGGGGACAAATTATAATAATTAAAATATAAAGGGGGGAAAATGAGAATGCACCCAAACTTTAAGGGTGAAAATGTGATTTAATCCTTTCTTTGAATTTCTTAAACTTTTTTTCAATGAAATTGAATAATTGTTCTCATTATATATATATATATATAAAAAAAAAAGAAAAGAAAAATTCTATTTAAAAAATCCAAAACAAGAAAATACCCTTCACTTAATACAAACAGAGGGTAATTAAGTAATTTCATGCCTAATTATTAGGGTTCACATTTTTTTACCATAATTAGACTGTTGACTATAGAAGAAAATGCGTACATACATGGGCACATTTTGCCCCCTTTGATTTGATCGGATTAAATCTTATACCCTTTTATTATTTTCATATGCACTTACTCTGGTGGTTCAAACTTAAGTACACTGATAAAATAAAAGAGTTTTGCAAAATAATAAATTTATATTATTTTCATCTGTACTTATCCCGACGGTTCAAACTTAAATGTAACGATTAAATAATTAAGAAAATTTCGCAAAATAATAAATTTATCTTTATTTCCTGGTAGGATAAAGGTAAGGAAAAAAGGGTAAATTGCCCTTTACTCTTTTCTATTTTGTCTAATTATTATTTTTTAACCTTTCACTTTAAAAAATTACAGTTTACCTGCTTCTATTTTTTTCCCGTTTAAATGCTTAAAAATAGAAATAATTAATTTTTTTTTATCTATTTTTGGATGAAATAAACGAAAGCGATTTTTTAATTTTCACTTATTATTTTTTATCATAAATATAAAAAAAAAAAAAAAAAAAAAAATTTGAAGCAAAAGAGTAAGTTCGTTTATTTCATCCAAAAATTAGATGGAGATTTTATTTTTCTCCAATTTTAAGCATATTCTGTTAATTTAAAAGGAAAAAAATTGTTTCTCACTTTGTTTAAAATTAAAAATAGATAAAGTGTAATTTTGTAAAATGGATGGAGGTAAAATGATAATTAGGTAAAGTAAAGAGAGTAACAGTCAATTTATCCAAAAATCAAACGATAAACAGATATTATCCGATCCTGACATGATCAATATATTAATTTTATATTTATGAAATTAAACAGATATTATCCAATATTGACATGATCAGTAAATTAATTTTATATTTTTAAAATTTGACTGTTAACTTCGACATAAAATGTATTCTTACACGAACCACAAGGACAAGTGTTAAACTGTAGGGGGCAAAGTGCAATTTAGTTAAACTGTAGGGGTCAAAGTGCTATTTACCCTATATGTGCATGTACGGTCTCTGTTCATGCAATTTATTTGGGAATTTCCCGCTACCTTCTCCTTCTCTCTCTCTCTCTCTCTCTCTCTCTCTCACTCCACTGTCCATCAGTCACCAGAATCGCCTCAGAAACCACCATTTCCAAAAACTTCTACAAAAGTGTTTCTCTCTCCTCTCTCTCTCTCGCTTTCTCTCCCCCCCTGATTTCTCCATAAATTCAGAGTAGGAAGCAGCGTCTTTTGCACGTCTCGTCCATTTCCGTCTCCGTCTCCGTCTCTCTCTAGCTCTACTCTCTGTTCGGTCTCAGAATTTCAGATCGACGGTGTGGATCTTCCCGTCGATCGCCGACGGTAAGGTTGCCGACTCAGTTTCTCTCTGCAGTATAGTGTCTTTTTTTTTTTTTTTTTGCTGTCTGCTTTTTTACGATTTCGGTAAAAAATGCTCGATTATGTATCGTTGCAAAAGTTGATGATTCATTGTTCTCTTTCTAGGTTTGATTTTGTTAATTTTCTCCGATTATTCATGATTTCACTGAAGCATCTACCGAATAAATCACTATTTGTTTATAGATAGTTGCTTCATTTTGCGAGTCTTTAGATAGTTCATCGCTCTATTTTGTTCATACAAACTATACTCTCTCTGCTTCAACTTAACTTGCAATTACTATACTCTCTCTGCTTCAACTCACAGCAGGAATTAGCGTTTTTTGCAAGTGTCGTCCATTTCTGTCCCTGTATCTCTCTATCTTTACTCTGTTCGGTCTTGGAATTTCAGATCGACGGTCTGTGGATCGTCCGGTCGATCGCCGACTGTAAGGTTGCCGACTCAGTTACTTTATGCCTTCTAGTTTATTTTTGTTGTTGCTGTTTGTGCTTTTTTACGATTTCGGCGAATGTAGATGCTCGATTATGTATCGTTGCAAAAGTTGACGATTCATTGTTCTCTTTCTAGGTTTGATTTTAGTAGGTTTCTTTCATAAGTCATTTTTTAAAACCAAACATCGCTGTAAGACCCACTCAAATAAAACATTCTTTACAAGTCTTATTTTGAAGAAAAAAAATGTGCACTAACTCCTACTAATATTTTTTCAATGACAAAAATTTAAGTGGAAGTTGTTTTTATACACATATAAACCAGAGGTAATTTTTGAAATGAAATTATTTATGTACTTTTGATATGAAATTATTTTGAATAATTATTTTTTAAAATTTGGGAGCTCTCAACAAATTTCCATTGTTTTTATTTATTTTCTCGGATTATTCATGATTTCACTGAAGCACCTACCGAATGCATTCGTATTTGTTAGTAGATAGTTGCTTCATTTTGCGAGTCTGTAGATAGTTCGTGTTTGCCTGTGCATCTCTTTATTTTGTTCATACAAATTATACTCTCTCTGCTTCAGCTTACCTTGCAATTGCTATTTTCCTTTTTCAATGAATTTTATGGGTTTGATTTTTTTGTTAAATTTGCCTGACACTTTTTGCATTTCAGTGAAGAACTGCCAAATGGGTCACTATTTGTAAGGAGATAATAATTGTAATTTACTTTGTGATTTTTGTGAACAATCCATATGTATTACTTTCAGTTTCAGATTTGCTTAGCCAGGAACAAGTCGCAGACGGTCGAAATTGACAATTCTTTGTTTTCTAGCATTCCAGGTTTGATTTTATTGAATCTGTGTGGAACTTTTCATGATTTTGATGAACATCTTTCAAATTCATCACTATTTGTTAAGAGACAGTTGATGGTTTTAGTTCATGTTAGTATAAGTTGTGACTCTAGTAGTTTTTAGAAAATTAATATGGATTAATAATTTTCTAATCATTGCAGTGAGATTTGTTTTTCATCTTTATTCGTACTTTATTATTTTCTTGGCGAAATATCTTTTAGGGGTTTTGACACTTTGTACCCTTGAAGTTTGACCATTATTGCACTTTGGTCCCCATAGTTTCTATTTGAACACTTGAAACCCTGAAGTTCTGTAATCATCCCACTTTAATCCAATTCTGATGAATCCCACATTGATGTTGGGCCCTTCCCTTGATATCCATTTGCAATTGTTTGTCAAAAGTCCACCTTGAGCATGAGTGGGCGTGTTGAATCAAATGACCTGTTCCTGAGCTATATATAAAGCCTATAAAACCTATGCCAATCTTCCCCTTACAAGGCGTCTCAAATCTTTTGAGACTGAGTTAGGGCCATTGGGTTCCTAAAAAATCAATAACTCCACGACAAATTGGAAGGACAAATAGTCAACTACCATGCACTCAAACTAATTTTAAGGGGACTCCTTTGTCTTGGTAACTTTTTTGATTTTTAAAAAATATAGCAAACTGCGCCTTTGCTTTTTTTCCCAACTTTTAAGCATTTCCATTGACATTGATTCTGTCTATCAAACTAATATGATCATGTTCTTTTATAACTCAACTTTGGACTCAATAACTATGCATCCTCTGTAGGACAGAATGGGAGCAGGTCGAAAGAAGCAAGCACTCACTCTGAAGGAAAAAATGCAACCTTCCTGGACAGGGAATTGCAGTGCATCCGCTAGAAATCTGTCAAAGAATGACCTTAGTGGAGTTATCTTTGGATGCAAACACAGCACATTCAAAGAGTGCCACTCCAAGAAGTTGTTTGGTATGTTTGTCTTTTTGGGTTAATTGCCTTTTATCCCCCTTACTTTGATCTTGTTTTATTTTTTCCCCTACACTTTGCCCCCTTCTTCTTATATCATAAATTAGAAAGCAAACACTAGTCTCTTCTTTAGTCAAGAGTAGAAGGGGGTGATCTTTAGGTTTTTATAGTAGAGGGGCTAAAATGAAATAAGATCAATGTACAAGGGAGTAAAAGGCAATTGCATTTCTTATGCGTAAATGGATGCTTATGGTTTTTGTAGCTTCAGTGACTAATTAAAAAACATGACTCAAATCTTAAACAGGTTTACCAACACCTCATATTGCATATGTAAAGAAAATCAGGCCTGGGTTACCAATCTTCCTGTTCAATTATAGTGATAGAAAGCTCCATGGTATATATGAGGCCAGTTCCGCTGGACAATTGAATATTGACCCTTATGGGTGGACTGATGGTGCTGAGCATACACCATATGCTGCTCAGGTTTGTAGCATTATATATATGTATATATGTGTATGTGTGTGTGTGTATTTATATATATTTCATTTTAATATTTAATTTCAAATATTGGGAGTAACTATTACTTTAGATTCAGTTCGTTTGGTTTTTCTGTTTTTGGTTACACCCCTAATCTGCTCGGTGATCAGTATTCAGTGGCGGAGTCACATAAGGCCGAGGGGAAACTCAACGCCCCACCCTCCAACCCAACTTTTGATTTTTTTACCGTTATATTTCATAAAAAAATCAATTAAAATGCATAAAATTTTACATATGCCCCCCTGATTTATATAAATATCTAATAAACATCTAATTTTTTTTAGCCCCTGATCAATTTTCAAGATTTGCCGTTGTGAGTACTAGTTTTTTCCCTTTTCCTTCTCTTCATTTTTTTTTGTTAAATCTTATCCCACATCGATCATTTAATAGTTCACAAGCCACCATATAAATCAAAGGAGTTACTTCGCTTGTCACCGTATGGTTATAATTTGGAACTTCTTAACATGGTGTTAGAGTCAGGGTTATGAGAATTCGTCTCTCTTGTAGTTAAATTATCTGTGCAAGTCGGGGTTGCACATTTCTTATCATTCTCTTATAGTCAAATCATCTGTGCAATATAAATCAAACCACTATATAAACCAAAGGAGTTACTCCGTGTTGGGTTTATCCCACATTAAATGTGGAAGGGGCTGATAGTCAGGTTATAAATGTGAGGGAAAGCCTTACCTCATGAGCTAGCACTTTGGGTTGAGAGAGGCTTAAGATCACCTTACAGTTGTATTAGAAATTAGGTTACAACAACTCTGGCTCAATAGGCACAGACACAGAGGGAGAGATTTGTCGAGGATTAGCCGACCAATAGCCCGAATTGTGAGGGAGAGATTGTTGGGTTTATCTCACATCGGATGTGGAAGGGGATGGTGGTCAAGTTATAAGTGTAACTTTACCTCATGAGCTAGATTTTGGGGTCGAGAGAAGCCCAAGACCACCCTACACTACACTTGTCATCATATAGTTTTAAATTGAAACCTTCAAACTTTTTTTTTTTCCTTTTTCAATTCATGGTGAAATAATAGTTTTCACTCAAGTGTATAATTGTCTTGTTTTTATTTTTTGAAAGGTCTCCGTTCGCATCAGCATGCGATGCCAAGCACTACCTGAGGACATATTCGGTCCAGTAATCGCCAACAACTACTACGAGTCAAGGCTTTTTTGGTTCGAGCTAGACCAAACCCAAACAAGCAACTTAATCAAACTCTTCTCATCTTCACCTCTTCCTAATGTAGCCTCCTCTCCCTTACAGCCCAGACCAACATTGAACAACATGTTAAATCCAACAACAAGAGATGATTTCTCTGGGAAACCCACTGATCATCATCACGAAGAGTCACATGTCCTTCCCCATAGAAAATGGACTACACTATTCGAAGCTTCATCTTCATCTCATACCATAAAGAAATCCGAAACCGAGTCCTTATATAATGAGCAGCCTAATAACTTTGTTTCGGACTCAAATTTTCAAAATTTGGAGTGGGCTTCGTCGAGTGTATTATCGGATCGTTTGGACGGGGAAAGCAAGTCTTCAGGGACTTCGTCGAGTGATCATAAGGAGGAGAAGAGGTCTCCTCCTTATGAAACCGAGTCCTTATTCGAAACTTCATCTTCATCCCATACCATGAAGAAAGCCGAAACCGAGTCCTTATATAATGAGCAGCTTAATAACCTTGTTTTGGACTCAAATTTTCAAAATTTAGAATGGGATTCGTCTAGTGCATTATCGGCTCGTTTGGATGGGGAAAGCGAGTCTTCAGGGACTTCGTCGAGTGATCATAAAGAGGAGACCTCTTCTCCTCCTTCAATGGCTGATGAGGTAGTGGTAGTACATTCAGAGAAGGAATGTCCTACGGAAATGGAGTCGGTTGTGGCTAAGGTAATTCTCATTTCTTTTGCTCTAATCATGTGTTTGAAATATGTTTTTTTTAGAGGGTTAATTGTCTTTTACCCCTCCCCCCCTCTTACTTTGGTCTTGTTTTATTTTAATCCTTGTACTTTGAAAACCTAAAGATCACCCCCCTTCTACTCTTGAATCTTGATTGAAGGGAGAAACTCACACTTGGTTAAAAAAAGTATATAAAATGAATTAATTAACGTTTATTTTTTTAATTTAGATTTAATATTTAAAGGTAAGAATAGTAAGAAACTAATATTTTCTCTCTCTAGCTCTCTTCCTCTCTCTACTTCTGAAGGGAAGGAATCACATCTTATTCAAAAAAAAAAGTGAATTAATTGTCCTTTATTTTTTTTTTAATTTAAATTTGATATTTAAAGGTAATAACAGGGGGAAAAACAACAGTTTTCTCTCGATACTTCTACTTTTTTCATTTTTTTTTTTAAATAAAGACAATAAAATATGAAATTTAAATATTGGGTAGTTTTGTCCAAATCACGTAAAATATAGATGGAAATTAATTTTAAAAAGAAAATAATAATTTTCCAATTTATTTAAAGTAGAAGGGGTAAAAATTTAGGGGTTTAAAGTAAATGAGACAAAATTAAAAAAGTTCAAAGTATAGGGGGTTGAAAGGCAATTAAACCCTTTTCTTAGATTTTTTTTGGGTTTGTTAAAACACTTTTGTTGGACTCTTTTAAGTTGGTGCAAGAAATGGATGGGTTGAAGGGGTCTCATTTGAAACAAATGCTGAAGATATTTTCCATGGAGCAGGAGCTGGTACATAACATCTTCTCTACTCTGCATTTTATCTATCTTATTTTTTTACCTTGATTAATTAATAGGTTGCTTAATAAAATAGGGTTTGTTTGATAACACGATTCAACACTTACTAGGCATTTATTCAATTCAGTGCATGTGATAAAAAATAAAGCAACCACTTTAAGTGCACTTAAAATGGGTTAATATTTGAAGGAGCTTTTTACACTTTACACCCTGAAGTTTGACCCCAATCCCGTATTGGTCCCTGTGGTTTCAATTTCAACACATAATACCCTAAAGTATTGCAAGAGCATTTTTGTCCATACATCCCTTTTGTTTCTTCTTTCTCCTTCAATTAATTTTATAAGGATGTTTTAGACACTTATTCAAAAGTTTGAGGGTGGAAAGCGTAATTTAATGTTCATCATGATCATCCCTTTCTTCTCTGAGACCTTTCCTTTCCCTTCTTTCACCACCAAACAATCAACCACCACCACCGCCACCACTCCAATGGCAAACCACCACCACCACACTTATGGCCTCTCTCTCTCTTATCCCATGGATAGAAGAGAAGCATAGAAAGTGTAAAAAGCTCAATTTTAAGTGATCACATAACACTAAATTTTTTATTATTACAAGTATAAAATTAGAAAAAGAAAGTACTATCAAGGAAAAAAAATAAGGAAATAAAATTAAGTAGTGAGAAATTTTTTGAGAGATCGAGTTGGAAAGAAACTTTTAGAAGTAAAAAATTATGAAGATGCCAACATATTGAGATAGAAATTATTTAGAAGAAAATTACTTCAATCAATTTTGCACATTTTTAGAACTTAAAATTCAGTATTATCACTCTTCAACTCTTAATTTTCAGTTTTATCAAAAGGGCCCTAATTGCGTAAAATATAAAGTATTACAAATTGAAGCCTTAGTTGTAGAAAATATTTAGAAGAAAATTACTTTAATCAATTTTGCACTTACATTTTTAGAACTTAAAATTCAGTATTATTAGTTTTCAACACTTAATTTTTAGTTTTATCAAAAGGCCCTAATTGCGTAAAATATAAAGTATTACAAATTGAAGCCTTACTTTTAAGGGTTAATGGCACTTAACCCCTGTAATTTGTCTGAATTGCAGTTTATCCCGTGGTATTTTGGTAATTAACGAAATTACGTGAAATGGAAAGTTACCCTTGCATTAAATCGACCCAAGGGTATAAAGGGAAAATAATAATAATAAAACACAGAGCAAATGGATATTTTATGCGACCCAACGTGGAGGTATAGAGTCAATTGATATTAATTGATTTATTAATTTTTACCTTTAGAGATTTAACTGTTAGTTTTAACACGAAATGTAATGGTTGCGCTTTTGTTTATACTACAGAGGAAAAAAATGCTTTCCAAAATAAGATAGTGAAAAAAACTACAATTTAGTTAAGCCACAAGAGTTTAAAATGCCATTTACTCGAGTTTTAATTTATTGGTCGTTTGTAGTAGAATTACCCTGCCTAATACACCTATTGGCTTTGAGAAGCCAATTTTTTTGTTATTTTTTTGGGGGGTTTTACGTTAAGGTATGTCCGTGCTAGTTTACGCGCACCTCGACTAATAACTTCTCCAGGTGATTTTAAGGGTGCACTTTTCATTTCGGCCTGATGCATTTAAGATTAAATTCTTGGAGTGCTCTCCAGGAGAGTCGAATCGTGGTTGACAAGGAAATGGAGCACTTCCCCTTTATAAAAAACAACTAAGGTTTTATATGAAACTTGTCCAATATTTACATTGATGTAATTCATCTTATATAGTGTAGAAGATTACAATAGAATAGGAAAGTCAATGGAGAGAATAAATGAAGATTAATTAGGAAGTAAAATCACAGAGAGAATAATGGAGAGCAAAATCATAGGAAGGCGAAATCTCAGCATTGTCAGAATCTGATCTGATAGTGCCGCCGTCCACTTAGGTAGCGCTGAACTGATCAATCACGTTTAGTCTGGTGAGTTGAGCTGATCTGATTAGTCTGAGATGATCTAATCTGTCACGTCCTGTTTGTTGAGCAGATTTGATCTGCTTGAGTTGAGCAGATCTAATCTGCCAAGTCTGGTTTGTTGATTTGTTGATCTGATTTGCTTGAGGAGATACAAGAGACGGGACACTGGCCTGTGAAGTATGGGGTGCTTCTCGAGATTGAGGCGTGGAGGAAGAGCCTGGGTATGATGTGTCTTGGTTCAAAGAGGCAGACCTACGAGGGGTAGACTCACCACGTGAATTAGAGTAATGGCCATGAAGGGAGGAATTGATGTTTTCAACTTGGAGTGTGGAGGAGACGAGCAAATGATGGGCATTTTGAGTATTTGAGGTTAATGGGGAAGAGTTAAGAGGTGATGTCAATGGAAGACATGTGAGATGGAAATTTGGAGAGTTCGTGAGTAGGTTTGTTTAACCAAGTGTTACGGAAGGCAAGGGGTACGGAGATTCAATATGAGGAGTTTTATTATGGAAACGAAATGTATTTTCCACAAACACCACATGTCGAGAGGTGAATAGTGTATTTGTAGAGGGTTCAAGACAAAGATACGCATGATGAGGGATGGAATAACCAACAAACACATAGGGATGGGATCATGGATCAAGTTTATGAGAGGTATATGGTCTTAACCATGAGTAATAAACACTGCCAAATACTTTTAGGGGTAAGTTAATTAAACAGGATTCAACGTACTTGTTATTATAGAAAATCATCCTATTTATACCAGAACTATATTGTAACTGTTCCTAAATTACAAATTTGATAACTGATGTGAAATAATTTCTAAATAACTAAAATATAGAATTGTAACTGATTATGAAATGAATATTGATTTGTAACTGATAATGAAATTAAGAGAGTTTTAATACTTTCCCGCAAACTTGGTTGGAGAGACGGGTTTGGTTCGTAGAAGCTGGAAGCGTGTCTTGTGGAGTCCTTTGGTAAATATGTCAGTGAGTTGATCAAGAAGGGACAAATTGAACTCAATGTGTGCCAGTAATAATGCATTCCCGCATAAAGTGATAATCCAGTTCAATATGCTTGGTACGAGCATGGAACACAGGATTTGAGGCCATATATATAGTACTCAGATTATCACAAAGTAAGATGACAGACGTGGATATTGGAATTTGCAACTCCTGGAGCAGAGGAAGTACCCATGTGGTTTCGGCACAAACATGGGTAAGGGAGTGGTACTCAGCTTCGGCGCTTGATTGAGAGATAGTAGATTGTTTTTTGGCGGTCCAAGAGATAAGATTAGAGCCTAAGAAAACACATAAGCCTATGGTAGAGCGACGGGAGTCAGGGCAACTGATAGATCACACTCAAGCATAAACCGAGAAAATGAAAGGAATAGAGAAATTGAGAGGAATTGTTCTTGTATTAATCAAATAAGGAATGATCATATAGATTGAAGATACGAAATCCAGGAATTCGACAGCCTAGTCTCTCCACATACAATCTCCAAATTTTCAGCGATCCCCTCCCCCAAGGTGAAACTCCTCTAACAAACTCCTCTAACAACTCAGCTAGCAAACTCAAACAATTTACTCAACTAACCAAGAAGGAATAGAACCTTCTCAACAACTTACTCAACTATAGTCTTCTCCTTAACTCTTTTCTTTGCCTTACATAGGTATATTTGATAAGTGGCCTATCAATACCCCCCTCAGACTCTCACCTTGTCCTCAAGAAGAAACGTAGGAAATTGAGTGTTCAAACTCTCAAACTCTTCCCATTATGCTTCAAAATTCAGAAGTTGCTTCCACTTGATCAATACTTCCAGCTATCCTTGCGTGTTGTAACGCATCCCTTCCGCAGATTCCGGTTCGACATGCTACTCCATCTCATCTGTAAGGACCTCAGGTAAGGGTTGCACCCCGGTAGCATTTTCCACCAGTGTTTTAAAAACCGGACCGGGCCGCCCGGTTCAACTGGTTGAACCGTCACCCGTTTTAGCCCAAAACCCGCCGAACCGGCCGGTTCAGGCCGGTTCAACTGCCAAATCGTCGAACCGGAGCGGTTCATAGCGAACCGGTTGGGTTTCTTCCATTTAGCTTAGTACCAGCTTCCTTGTCGTCTACGCCTCACAATCACCACCTTCAACATGTCCCCGTTTGGCCTAGGCTTCAAGGTTTTGACGACCTTGAACATCGGCTTTCGCTCTACCGTTGTCGCCATCGCCGTCGCCGTCGAAAGCTATACAAAGAAAATACCAAGCTGAGTTCTCCGGTGTCGCGGTACTGCAGAACAATGCATACACGATGATGGAGGCCAAGGTTCAGTTTGGGAATGAAAATGGGAGTTCTGGTGGATAGAGAAGAGAAGAGAAGAGAGAGAGAGAGAGAGAGAGAAGAGAAGGAGGTTCACATAGGGAAAGGGGAAAATGAATTTGGGGGCAGGTCTTGGGGTTGGGAAAATGGGCAGGTCATTATACATGTCTTGGGGTTGGGAAAAGTATATTTGGGCTAGGACACTCTTTTTTGAGTTAAGATAATGGGTGTCCGGTTTTTAAAACATATTCTCAATATGTTTAGGGAAATTTGGTGAAAGGTCCTATTGCGTAAAACCATCACTCTGCGGGGTCCTGTTAGAGTGATTTTTTAACACAGGACATGGTCTTTAGAAAGTGGTTTTTTGAGTCTTGTGATCTCTCAACTAGATTCCCATATGTTTATACTTATTATTTTTTTTATTATTTTGATATATATTTTAAACTTTTTAACAATCAAATGTATGTATTTTATTTTTTATTTTTAATATATATATATATATTAATTTTTTAATGACATCATTATGACGTCACGGTTCAAACGCAGTTCGTCTACCGGTGACCCGTGACCCAATGACTTTTCCAGTTCGATGTTCGGTCTGGTTTTTAAAACATTTTTTACCACTGCTTTCTTCAATACCGAGACATGGAACACTGGATGAATAGAAGTAGTGGGAGACAGGTTTAGCTTGTATGCTACTCCTCCAATCCGAGATGTCACTTGGTAAGGCCAAAAAAACTTTGGAGACAGTTTCTCATTGTCTCTCCTAGCCAAGGACTTGTGACGATAGGGGCGGAGTTTCACATAAATCCAATCCCCTTCAGCATACTCTACTTCACGCCTCTTCTTATCCGCATAATCTTTCATTCATTTTTGAGAACGATTCAAATGGTATTTGAGTTCTCCCAAGATGTGGTCCCTAGCTTGAAGTTGAGTGTCAACCTCAGACATGGGAGTGGAACCAGCTTCAAAATGCAATAATGGTAGTGGATCACGGCTGTAGAGAGCTCGGAATGGAGTGATGTGAGTAGATGAATGAAATGAAGTATTGTACCAGTACGCCGTCCATGGCAGCCACTTAACCCACTGCTTGGGTTTATCTCCAACAAAACATCTCAAATAGGTCTCAATCCCACGATTTACCATCTCAGTTTGCTTGTCCGTTTGTGGGTGATAAGCGGTGCTGCGCTTCAACATCGTAACTTGTAAACGAAACAATTCCGTCCAAAACTTGCTAAGAAACACCTTATCACGATTTGAAACAATGGAGCGTGGTACCCCATGTAATCGTATCACTTCCTTCACGAACACGTAGCAACACTTTGGGAATTGAAGGGGTGTTTTAGAGGGATAAAATGAGCGTATTTTGTAAGACGATCGACCACCAAAAATAGGCAATCAAACCCTTCGGATTTAGGTAATTCTTCCACGAAATCTATGGATAAATCCTCAAAAACCTGGTCTGGATTAGGCAATGATTGCAGCAGCTCTGTTGGACTTAAGGCCACATTTTTATTCTGTTGACAAATCGAACATTCAGCCACAAAACGCTGCACTTGTTTTCTCATACCACGCCAACAAACATCCTTAGTCACCTGTTGAAATGTCTTTATACTCCAGAGTGTCCTCCAACTTTCCTCTCGTGATATTCTTCCAACAATTATGGAATTAAAATGGACTCCAACGGAATGACCAACCGTCCATTGTACAACAGTGTTCCTTGCTGCACGCTGAAATCCGGAAAGAAGGTCTGACCCTTGTAACACTTGTTGCTTTATGGGTCCATAAATGGGGTCGAAATCAACCTCTTCTTACAGTTTTTCCCCTTGGACACAGCATGAGACTGTGAGGACAGCAATGCTTAAAATAGATGAGCATATGTTGGAGGTGGTGGATGACATTATCCTAAGGTAGTGTTTGGAATTATAGAATTTGAGCCACGTAATTGGATTTAGAAACAAAATCTCCATGCAAATTTTCAGAATTTAAACATGGGTTCATTTCTAATTCCAATTCCGAAGCTTCTCATTTCCTTAGAAGAGCCAAACATTCCCTAAGATAACTAGCAACCGTAAGCCATGCCTCAGTTAATTTTTTTTACAGAATTTTGTTGATCTGGCGGGGAGTGAGCGTGCATCCCAGGCATTATCGGTCGGCCAAAGATTGAAAGAAGGCTCGCACATTAATTGTAGTTTATTGACTCTGGGAACTGTCATTTGCAAGCTTAGGTCACTAGATTCCTTATCCTCTGAACAAAGATTTTTGAACATTATTTGGATTTTGGACATAGATTGCTTGTGCATTTTTCGCTTAGTGGATTATTATTTTTTCATTATTTACAGCTTCAGTTTCAAAATTCGTACAAGACAATAAGGGTCCGTTTGGTTAAGAATCCGGATATGTATTCTTCGTTTTCAAGAGCAAGAAACTCGTCTGTTTTTTTTTTTTTCTCAACACAACTGAAAAACTATTTTTAAAAACAATTTTCAATCAATCACATCACTTAAGGCCCGTTAGGTTGTCTAAATTATCTCATTTCTATGAATTATCGTATTTTTGATGAATTAATTTGTATATCTTCCCATTTACATATGATTTAGTTTAATTTTCATATTAATTGTCAAACAAACAGTTTAGTTAAACTTTTTAAGTTACATTTTACTAATAACATGTTAGCTAAGCTAAAATGGTTAGCAAGCTAAGTTAAAGTATTTTTAATTCTTAAAACCAAATGGGTCCTTATTCTTTTTCTTTATTTCCACATTATTAGTTGTTGTTTTACTCTTTTTTTTTTTTTTTTTTTTAAATATGTTTTAGTTTTGTTCTTTCTCCACACTTGTCAATCATTTCTCTCTCTTTCTCCTCTCTCACACTGTATACTGTTTCAATCAATCCCGCCTCCCATTTTCTAAAATTTTTAATCACTCACCATTTCTAATTGTTTATTTTTTCGCACATTATATTTGTAAAGGTTCGGTTTTCCATAATGAAATGAAACAATTTTTTTCAAATTTTTCTAAAATATTTTTCAGGAAAAAAACTTAAACTAATTTCTAGTCATAAAAAACCAAACATACCATAAATGATAACTCAATCCCTATAACTTTGAGCTTTGATGAATGCTGCAACGGAAGGCAAGGGCACGTGAATTACAGAGACTCAAAGCTAACAAGAATACTCCAACCTTCGTTGGGAGGCAATGCGAGAACAACCATCATTTGCACGGTGAGCCCAACAAGAAGTCACATGGAGCAATCGAGGAACACTCTCTTGTTCGCTAGCTGTGCAAAGGAAGTGACCACCAATGCACATGTCAATGTCGTGATGTCCGATAAGGCCTTGGTGAAGCATTTGTAGAAGGAATTGGCTAGATTGGAGAGCAAGATTCGAACACCAGCAACCCTCAATTGTAACCATCTTCCATTGTTGCGAAAGAAAGATCAACAAATTGGAAAGATATTCTCCTCATTTGCTTTCATTGTCATTTTTGAACCCCATATTTTTTTAAATTCTAGTATTCATGACCAATTCTTGACCACGAATGTACCCTAAGACACTGTTTGAGAATGCCTTTTTAAATTTCTATACTCTAAAAAGTAAAAACCAAAAACCAAAAGTGTGTTTGATAACGTGGAGATGACATGTAAGTGTTGTCAATATAAATGATGGGTCGAGAATATTTGGGTGGAGAGGTCTTAAGCGATCATCAATCTTTTGAAATATATAAAAATCGAAGAAATAAAATTCAATTTTCTTGATTTTGAAAAATGTAAAACAAACAAACAAAAAAAAATATATATAGAAATAAAAAAGTGTTATCAAATGGCTATAGCTCGGTGGTCTTTAAAGTGGTTGATAAACTGTGATTGTCGTTTTATTTAGGAAGTCCTATGGCTATAGCTTAAAGGCTTAAGAGAGAAAGAAAATGGTGAAACCTTTTCCACTAGTTGGGTAGAGGGTGACGACCCTAATGAATCGACTATGAAGGTGGCTGTTAGCATCGTGATCACGAGTGTTAGTGTGTTAAAAATATGGTGGCAAATAAAGCGCCAAATGTCTTTTTTGAAATCTTTTTACTTAAAAGCAAAGTAAAAATTAGAAGTGTGTTTGACGACATAGATATGGTATCTTATTATCATTCATAAAAATGATCTCTTAATCTAAAAGAATTTTGTAATTTGTAGAGGATTCATAAAAATTTGGATACAAAGATCGTCCATCAATTTCTTAAAATATAAAATTTTAGGCACAATTTGATAACGCTTTTTATTTTTATGATTTTTTTTTTGTTTTACATTTTTCAAAAGTACTTTTCAAAATCAAGAAGATTGAATTTTATTTCTTCGATTTTTGTATATTTCAAAAGATTGATGATGGCCTAATATCTCTCCACCCAAATATTCTCAACTCATCATTTATATTGACAATGCCTACATATCATCTCCACATTATCACACTTCTGGTTTTTGGTTTTTACTTTTTAGAGTATAGAAATTAAAAAAGGCATTCCCAAACAGTGCCTTAGGGTACTTCGTGGTCATGAATTGGTCATGAATACTAGTATTTAAAAAAATATGGGGTTAAAAAATGACAATGAAAGCAAATGAGGAGAGTAACCTTTCCAATTTGTTGATCTTTCTTTCGCAACAATGGAAGATGGTTACAATTGGGGGTTGCTGGTGTTCGAATCTCGCTGTCCAATCTAGCCAATTCCTTTTGCAAATGCTTCACCAACGCCTTATCGGACATCACGACATTGACCTGTGCATTGGTGGCCACTTCCTTTGCACAGCTAGCGAACAAGAGAGTGTTCCTCGATTGCTCCACGTGACTTCTTGCTGGGCTCACCGTGCAAATGATGGTTGTTCTTGCATTGCCTCCCAACGAAGGTTGGAGTATTCTTGTTAGCTTTGAGTCTCTGTAATTCACGTGCCCTTGCCTTCTGTTGCTGCATTCATCAAAGCTTAGAGTTATAGGGATTGAGTTGTCATTTATGGTCTGTTTGGTTTTTTATGACTAGAAATTAGTTTAATTTTTTTTTCTTGAAAAATGTTTTAGAAAAATTTGAAAAAAATTGTTTCATTATGGAAAACCAAACCTTTACAAATAATGTGCGAAAAAATAAACAATTAGAAATGATGAGTGATTAAAAATTTTAGAAAATGGGAGGCGGGATTGACCGAAACAGTATACAGTGTGGAGGAGAAAGAGAGAAATGATTGACAAGTGTGGAGAAAGAACAAAACTAAAACATATTTAAAAAAAAAAAAAAAGAAAGTAAAAAAACAACTAATAATGTGGAAATAAAGAATAAGGCCCCGTTTGGTTTTAAGAATTAAAAATATTTCAACTTAGCTTGCTAACCATTTTAGCTTAGTTGACATGTTATTAGTAAAATGTAAATGGGAAGATATCAAATTAATTCATCAAAAATATGATAATTCATAGAAATGAGATAATTTAGACAACCTAACGGGCCCTAAGTGATGTGATTGATTGAAAATTGTTTTTAAAAATAGTTTTTGAGTTGTGTCGAAAAAAAAAAAAACTGACGAGTTTTTTGCTGGAGAGCACCTATCTCAATGGACTCAAGCTAGCGATAAGGGCTGGCGTCCGATTGCTGAAACCTAACATTCTGATGGAGATGATGGAAGCTGGTCAAATGATTGAGGATAAGAATAGAGTGCTACAAGCCACGCGGGTCGGGTTTGGGTCCAACGTGTTAGGAGCGAAAACTCGGGTTTGGGTTTGACTTGTACAAGCCCTAAGTTCTCAACGAGCTTCGATAAATTTTGTACCACTATCGATGGTGGCCATAGTGCACGCCAGACCAAAGCAGAAGAAGACGCGACTGGAGGAGATATCGGTGACATGAAAGTCGTCGGGCTACCCGCGGTACATCGACGCTGAATACTAGAGCCGTCGCGAGAAGGGATTGTGCTACTGATGTGAGGAGAAATACTCTTTTGGCCAAGTGTGTAAGAATCGACAACTTCAGGTATTAATTGTAGACGATTCTTGCGCAATCGAAGTAGGAGAGGAAGAAATGGTAGAGGAAGAGCCTGAGCAAGTGGAAGAAGCAGTTGAATTGTCGATGAACTCAATAATGGGTTTCACAAATCCACATACCATGAAGCTGCGTAGGGAAATTAGGCAACAAACGGTGACGGTGTTGGTGGATTGTGGGGCATCGCATAATTTCTCTCTCTAAAGATGCAGTGGAAGATTTTCTACCATTGGAATTAGAGAAAGAGGACGTGATTTTGGGGATGCAATGGTTGTCGAAATTGGGAGTTATGCCAGTGAATTGGAAGGCCTTAGTCATGAAATTCACATTGAGACGAACCACGGTAACACTAAAGGGAGAACCGGGTCCATGCAAAACGCAAATTTCGCTCAAAGCGATGATGTATACCGTACAACATGGAGTGCATGGTTATTTGCTGGAACTTGGGTCACTAGCAGTACAGAACGGGGTTGTAGAAGTAGCTACGGAAGTTCCTCAAGCTTTCAGTGAGTTGTTACAAGGGTACCCAGAGGTGGTGAAAGAGCCGAGGGGATTACCCCCTCAAAGGGAGCTAGATGACTACATTGCTTTGAAAGAAGGGACTGAACCAGTGAGCGTTAGACCATACCATTACTCACAAGTGCAACCTATATCATACAGCCTAGTCATAGTCAATTTTCAAGCCCTGTCATTTTGGTAAAGAAGAAAGATGGAAGTTCGAGATTTTATGTTTACTATAGGGCTTCGAATAGAGTAACTGTTCTCGACAAATTTCTTATACTGGTGATAGATGAGCTCTTGGATGAATTACATGCGGCATGATTCTTCTCTAAATTGGATCTAACGTCGGGGTACCCTCAAATTAAAGTGAGTCCTCGTGATGTGCCTAAGACGACTTTTAGAACACATGAAGGCCACTATGAGTTTCTAGTGATGCCTTTTGGGTTGAT
Source organism: Eucommia ulmoides (assembly GCA_016647705.1). Taxonomy (NCBI): domain Eukaryota; kingdom Viridiplantae; phylum Streptophyta; class Magnoliopsida; order Garryales; family Eucommiaceae; genus Eucommia; species Eucommia ulmoides. The sequence goes on from CM028328.1 coordinate 55,739,012, forward strand.
GAACGCCCCGGCGACCTTTCAAGCATTGATGAATGAGGTATTTAAGAAGCATCTTCACAAGCTTGTTTTGGTGTTTTTTTTAACGACATTTTGGTGTATAATAAATCTATGGAGGAGCATATGGAACATTTGAGGGTGGTTTTGGACACTTTGAAGCCACTCATTGGTGGTCAATCTCAAAAAATGTGTTTTTGGACAAGAAGAGCTTGAGTATTTGGGTCACATAGTGTCAACTGACCCTTAGAAGATACAAGTCATGGTGGAATGGCCAACTCCGACCAACTTGAAAGCCCTAAGAGGGTTCTTGAGCCAAACGGGATATTATCGAAAATTTGTGAAGAACTATGGTCATATGGTGGCACCACTCACCAACCAACTAAAGAAAGATCGTTTGGGTGGAATGAGAAGGCACAAAGGGCATTTGAAGTTTTGAAGGTGGCTGACAACGGTTCTCGTCTTAGCCCTTACAAATTTCCATCAACCGTTTGTGGTTGAGACCGATTCTTCGGGGTTTGGCATTGGTGCGGTGTTGATGCAAAATCAGCAGCCAATAGCGTATTTCAGCCAAGTTCTTAACCAAATGGTGCGAGCTAAAGTAGGTATACGAGTGCGAGTTGATAGCCATCATCTTAGTCGTTCAAAAGTGGCGACCTTACCTATTGGGACGCAAATTTATTGTTCGTATTGACTAGCGGAGTTTGAGATACTTGCTTGATCAAAGGTTGGTGGTTGATGAACACCAAAAATGGGTTTCAAAGCTTTGCGGCTACAACTTTGACATAGAGTGCCAATTGGGAAGTGAAAACAAGGCAGCTGATGCTATGTCAAGAAGAGAAGGGTGTGGGCTTACTGTCCTCACAGTCTCATGTTGTGCACAAGGGGAAAAATTGTGAGAAGAGGTTGATTTTGACCATATTTATGGACCGATAAAGCAGAAGGTGTTACAAGGGTCAGGCTCGTTTCTTGATTTCAGTGTGCAACAAGGAACTCTGTTGTACAAATGACGGTTGGTCATTCCTTCGGAGTCCATTTTAATTCCGCAATTGTTGGAAGAATATCACCGGGGAAAAGTTGGAGGACATTCTGGGGTACTAAAGACATTTCAGCTGCTGTCTAAGGATTTTTTTTGGCGTGGTATGAAGAAACAAGTGCAACGTCTTGTGGTCGAATGTTTGATTTGTCAACAAAATAAAAATGTGGCCTCAAGTCCAGCGGGTTGCTGCAACCATTGCCTATTCCGGATCAGGTTTTTGAGGATTTATCCATGGATTTTGTGGAAGAATTACCTAAGTCCGAGGGTTTGATTGCCTATTTGTGGTGGTCTATCGTCTTATGAAATACGCTAATTTTATCCCTCTAAAACATCCCTTCAATGCCCAAGGTGTTGCTACGTGTTTGTGAGGGAAGTGAAACGATTATATGGGGTACCACACTCCATTGGTTCAGTGCGAAGGGTAGCTGCCGGCAATGGTGGTGCGAAATCGATCAAATCTCGTGTCGTCGTCTTCGGTTGCGTCTTTCTTTGATCTGGTCTGGCGTGCACAGTGGTCATCGTCGACGGCAATTTGAAGGTGTTCTCAGTTTTGTTCGTCGTTGCGAAATTCATTGTGTACCTAGGGATTGAATAAGTTGAAATCTCAACAAAGTGACCCTCCATGCTTGATCGACATGTGTGTAGAAAAACCATCTTGAACACCTTCCAGGTATGAAACCTTTAGCTTATCTTCCTTCTTCTCCTCCATTCGTGATGAAGAACAAGTTTCGTCCCTTTGCACCAGTTGATCAATCTTCTCCATAATAAGAGCCATTGTCTTCTCAAAACCACCGATTTTCTGAACTTCAATACGCATAACATTAGTTGTCTTCTCCAATCCAGCCATTTTCTGAGCTTCAATATCCATGCCCTCCTCTAATGCCTCAACCTTCTTTTGTGCCATTTTCCCCAGAATTGTTATTGCTCTTGATACCAATTGATAGATCAAAGGCAACAATTGAGATAATGAAGAATTTGGGAACAGAAAATGTAAGGAAATGCACTGAAATTTATTAATTCAGTGAATTAGAAAAAAACAAGAAATAGAAAATAACATAGAAAATATTCCAGAGATTCGAGAGTCTGGTCTCTCCCTTTTGATCTCAACAATTTTCGATGCCTTCTCTCCTACCTTCTACTGCTATTTATACTGAAACTTGAACACTCCCAACAAATTCAACGACTCAAAACAGACTCTAACAACTTAATTAGACTCTAACCGACTCAAACATCTCAACAACCAAAAGAAAATAGAAACTTCTATGCACCGCTTAACATAACCTTGACTTCGTTTGATTCAGTCATGGCCGAAATTGAAAGGAGATGGAGAAGGGGTTTAGGGCTCTGATACCATATAAAAAACAACTAAGGTTTTATATGAAACTTGTGCAATATTTATATTGATGTAATACATCTTGTATAGTGTAGAAGATGACGTAGAATAGGAAAGTCAAAAGAGAGAATAAATGGAGAGAAAAATCATAGGAAGGCGAAATCTCAGCACTATCAGAATCTGATCTGATAGTGCTGCTGTCCACTTAGGTAGCGCCGGCGAGCTGATCTGATTTGTCAAGTCTGGTTTGTTGATCTGATCTGTCACACGTCTGGTCGGTTGAGTAGATCTGATCTGCCAAGTCTGGTTTGTTGATCTGCCACGTCCGATCTGTCACATCCGTTCTGCTGAGCTGATCTGGCTTTCCCTTCTATAGCCTTATCATTTTTGCTAACCAAACTAACACCTCTTGGATATTTTTGTTATGTCATATGATATGCTAGTTTGTGATAATTCCTTTTTTCCTTCTTTAGCCCACATCTATTTATTTTTCATTAGAATCAGAAATTGAAAATCCACTGCAGGCTCAATCGAAACAAGAAATTGAACAGCTGAAAATTCGCTGCGGCATGTCGGAATCTATTGATGCTGTAGCAAATGGATCATTGAATGGCCCTCGGCCTTGTATCAATGAAGACATACTAATTGTAGGAGGATTTGATGGTTCTTCATGGCTATCATCCTTAGCTTCATATTCTCCTTCTAATGACACAATGAAGCACCTTAGCTATATGACCTTTACGCACGCAACGGCTGCAAAATTGGACGCTGAAGTGTTCGTTTTCGGTGGTGTGAATGGTGAGGTCTGGTATGACAAAGGTAAGTAATATAGTTGGAAAGGAGCGTTAGGTGTCATGGAATTAAGTTTTTCCTAAAAAAAATTCTTGCCTTTGTTTCTAATTTCAATTTTTGGAGTTGAATTATGTGTTACCAAACACTTTCTTCTTTTGATTCTCAAAAGGACTTTAAAAATATCAGTAGGATTTGTCTTGCATTTTAAGAAAAGGTAATTTAAAAAAGCAAAAATTAGACACAGTTTCATAACGATTTTGAATTACATTTTTGCTTTTAAGAAAAAATAAAATACTTAAAAGTAGTGTTTGTTTTGCACTTAAAAAAAAAAAAGACTTTTGGTGAGTAGTCTATGAAATTAAAATTTTACTTCATACAATCCACATGCTACAATATTTTTTCTAGAAGTCAAAAGTTATTGTTAAAAGTCTAAAAGTTATTTTACGTTATAAAAATTATTGCAATTATTTACTTTTCTGTATTACAGTAATTTTGAACTTTTGGGAAAATTATTGTAGCATGTGAATTACAGGGGTTAAAATTTTAATTTCGTGAACTGTTTACCAAAATCTCAAAAAAAAAAAATACTTTTAAAAATCCAGAAAGTAAAAGCATGATTTTAAGTATTTTTTTTTCGAAAATAAAAAGTTGTTATTTTTTATTTTTTTCATTTTTTATATGTTAACCGATCGGTGAATTAGGATCTCTCCCCAATTTTTTTTAGTCATCTATGAACCTTTTTTTGGATTAAAAGATTTTTATAGGGACAATACTAAATTATTAAGTATTTTTTTCCTTTTCAAATTAAGTTTTTAAATTACAAAAATTATTGGGAAAATGGTGCCTAATGTAGAGTTTGGTTTCATGGAATTAGAGATGAACACACGTGAAAAATAAAATTTTACATGTAGTCATTTCTAATTCCAATTTTTGAAATTGAATTCTGTGCTACCAAAAGCTATCTAAGTCCTTTCTTGTGGTTTTCATTTTAATATCTATCGCGTAACATTTAACACCACAATTGTAGTGGAATCATACAACCTGAACAGTAATCAATGGGTTTGTCGGCCCCCGCTAAATCAAAAGAAAGGAAGTTTGGCGGGAGTGTCTTTTCATGACAAAATTTTTGCGGTGGGCGGTGGGAATGGTGTTGAATGTTACTCAGAGGTGGAGATGCTCGATCTGAATATTGGAAAGTGGATCTACGCTCGCTCAATGCAAGAAAAGGTACTTATTGTCTTCTCAATGTTGTTTTTCCTCTTTATTTTTTAGTCATTTAGTTAATATTAACAAGATTTGTTGAATCCCACAATGCTTATGTTACATGATCGTGAGCTATATATAAAGTCTAGGACAATGCTCATCTTATAAGGCGTCTTTTGAGAGTGAGTTAGGCTCATTGGGTACTACATGGTATCACGAGCATAGCTCTTGTATGATGTTAGGTGTGTTGAATCTCGCATCGATGTTGGTCCCCGATATCTGTTCGCAGTGGTTTGTTAAAAAGTCCATCATGTGCGTGAGGGAACTTGTTGAATCTAACATTGATGTTGAGCTTGCTTTCCCCATTATCTATCTAGCGCTTGAGGGACGTGTTGAATTCCACATCGCTTGTGTTACTTGATCTTGAGCTATATATAAAGTCTAGGTCAATTCTCATCTTACATTGCGTCTTTTGAGAGTGTGAGTTAGGCCCATTGGGTTCCTACAAGATTAAATTTAATGAGTTAATGTTAACCAGTGTTGTGTCTTTATTCGATTTTCTAGTCAACGTTAACTAATAATTGGTTGATAAGGATTATTATATAATAAGAACTCCGTTTACTTTATATTGTTGTGGTGTTTCTCCTATTTGTAATGCAGCGATTTGCTCCTGCTGCTGCTGAAATTAATGGCGCTCTCTTTGTCACCGGTGGATTTGACGGAAAAAAGTACTTGAAGTAAGATTCTCTCTATCCCTTTATATTATTTTCTGGAGTTTTGAATTTTTTAAAATCTTAATTTCTCTAGCAACTTCTATTTTTTTTTTTTCTGCTTCTTTTTTCTCTCTACGTTTCCCAACCCACGAGAACCTTCGGTGGCGTTTGGTTAGTGTTTCTACTTTTCTGATAAATTGGGAGGAGAATTCTATTTCCGTTATGGAGTATTCTGTGAATAGAAAGATGTTTTGTAACGATCATTATCTTGAAATTTTTTAATCTATGAAAAAAAAAACAAGAAACTTGTTTAGTTGCAACATTTGTTCTTTTTTTCTTTTCCTTATATGTATGGTGGCCGTTGGGCTTATGGTGGCAGGGAGTGGTAGTGAATGGGAATCAATATTTTTTTTTTGTTTCTCAGATTCTTAAGAAATTCAGGAATTACCCCCAAACCCCCAAATTACTCCCAAAATTTTGGGAACAAAAATATGTTTATCAAATGCGTTTCTGTACATTAATCCCAAAATTTTGGATGTGGAAATAGAAATCGGAGACCGGAAACAGTAACCAAACGGGCTCTCATTTCCACCTTGTTCCTTTAAGAATAGGTAGAATTATCCTTTGTAATTTAGTTTTATCATATTAAATTAAAAAAAAATTACTTTAGTCTCATAGTTATTGAATTTTTAAGTTAATTTAACTAATAATTATGCTATGTGCGCACATATATATACATGTTGATGGATTTAGTAGATTTTATTGTCTCTTGGTTTATCTTTCATCTTTGCACATGAAATTTAATATAAATGTGAGATTCCATATCGGAATCTCATATATTGTTTGATATATAAAGTACTATGCGTGCTATTATTGGTACCTTATCTTAAGTATTTTGGTTCACATGAACTCGGTCCAAAACGTATTAAGGCCAGTGAGCCGCATGGGGTATTACAATATAATACATCCAAACCCCAATAGAAGGCCAAAATAAAAAATCTATGAAAAAAAAAAGCTTCCTACAAAGTTTTTAGGTTTTTTGCCTATTAATTTACTTGGAATGTGGAATTTGTCTGTTATTTCCATTAAAAAATTCACTATAGGTCTGTTGAAAGATTCGATCCTCGAGAAAATTCATGGACTACTATGAGAGGTATGAGCACGAGGAGAGGGTGCCATTCTTTGGTTGCACTGAATGAAAAATTGTAAGTCTCTCTCTCTCACTCCAGTTGATTGATTTTGAAGAAGATTGAATGCTCCAATTTTATCCTTTTGAGATTCGTTTATCTTAGTTTTCAAGGTTTGTACTCACTTGTGTTACCTGATACTGAACTATATATAAAGTCTAGGACAATCATCCTCTTACATGGTGTCTTTTGAGTGTGAGTTAGGTCTATTGAAGTTTTACATTGTATTTGAGGTAGGCCTCTTGTCTGATGTTGGGGACTCTAGTATCCGTTCCCAGTGGCTTGGCAATGTCCATCTTGTGCATGAGGAGAGGCGTGTTGAATTCACATCGATGTTTGGTCCTCTGATATCCATTCGCAGTAGTTTGGAAAAGTCTACTCTATGCATGAGAGAACATGTTGAATCCCACATTACTTGTGTTACGTGGTCTTGAGTTTTTTTTTTTATTTGATATATATATATATATATATAAAAAGTCTAGGGCTATCTAACTCTTGCAAGGCATCTTTTGAGTGCGAGTTTGCTCCATTGAGTTTCTATGATGTGTTCATTTCTAATTCCAATTTTGAAGCCTCCAATACCATGAAACCAAACTCCGCCTTAATCCTGTTGAACTTGTAATTTTGTCTTATCAACTCTTTTGTGATGGGGTTGTCTCGGGAGCTTGTTAAGGATAAATTACATCGTCAGTCCCTAAAGTTTATCACTAATGTCAAATATGTGCCCAATGTTTCGATTTTGCTAATTGAGTCCCCATTACTTTGAAGATTGTAGCACTTAGTTCCTGGCGTCGCTCATTAGTCATCTCCTCCATTTTAGGGCTATATAGATCATCCTCTCTCTCTCTCAATCTTTTTCGACAACATCAACAATCCATTTTAGGTCTAAAGAATGACATATATGGTTGTGTTACTAAGGAAGGCAAGAGAGCGGGAAAAAAAATCGTTTCCTTATTTTCATGTAATACCATTACAAATTGATTTTCATGCTCGCAGATACGCCATTGGTGGTTACGATGGGTCTAAATTTGTTTCAACCGTTGAAATTTTTGAACCTCGGATTGGTTCGTGGATGATGGGAGAATCCATGAGGGACAATCGGGGGTATTCTGGTGCGGTGGTGGTAGGAGGAAAAATACTCGTCATTGGTGGCGTGAAGGAGGGTGGAGATGTCTTGGATACGGTATGTTAGCCACATCTTTTTCTTGTTTCATTCTTTAATCGATCTTAAGGCTTTGTTTGGATCAAGAAATGGGGTGGAAAAGAAAATAAGAGGACATGATTTCTCTCCATTTCTCTTGTTTTTTTCCTCTTGTTTGGTAAACTTAGAAATGAGGAGAAATCATAGGCTGAGAAAATACATATAGGGTTTATTTTAGGGTAAAGGGCTAGTGGCATTTTACCATATGTGGATTAAGTGAATTGCACTTTATCTTTGTGTTATTTTGGTAAGTCCTTACCCCATGCAGTATAAACTAAAGTGCAACCGTTACATTTTCTGTTAAAATTAATACTCAAAACGTCAAAAAGTCAAAATTAATATAAATATGAATTGACATTTAATATCTCAGATTGGGTTGGATAATTATCCATTTATTTCATAAAATTCTATTAATTATTTAACTGTTACACTTTAATTTAAAACACGAGGATAAATTTCGTTGGGGTGATAAAATGCCACCAACCGTGGGGTAAATTGTAATTTGCCCTGTCGTCGCGAATTGCACTTGCCCCATCTTGTGCTATATTCATAAGCTCATTACCTTCTTATGCTTACATTTCGTGAGCAACTACGGGGATTAAGTGCTTACAATATATAAACGCAAGGGAGTTGTATTTGTGTAAATATCACAAGAGTAAATTGCAATTAGTGCAAAGTAACAAGGGGATAAAGTATCATTTATCCTTATATAGGATAAAAAGGGTAATGTTTATTTTTATGTTTCTTGATAAAATTAAAATTTTAAAATTTTAAATCATGCAGTTTATACATTATAATAATTTTTACAGAAGTTTAAAAATCTAAAGTCAAAAGTTATAGTACGCCAATTTTTTACATCAAGAATTGTTGAATAAAATCTCATTTTTATCTTATATATTAGTATTACATACCATGTCTCATATCATTACAGATTGAATGTTATGAGGGTTATGGATGGGAGATGACTAATCTGGAAGGGGTTGGAAAAAGATGTTTCTTCTCTGCTGTTGGATGGTAAAATCCCATCTCCTTTTGTTAAATATTGTACGGATGGGATATATTACAATTTGAATATTTAGAAAATAAGTTTGTCTTATATCAAATACTATTATAAGATCGATAATTCGAGACCGTCCAAATCACAATGTGAATGGGAAAAAAAAATATTTCACTTGGTACTATATGATTTCAAGTTGGAACTTCTGAGCATGGTATCAGAGTTAAAAAATTATGGGAATTCATCTTTTTTTTTCTCGTAGTCAAATTATTTGCGCAAGTCGGGGTTGCACATTTCTTATTATTTCCTCGTAATTAAATTATTTGTGTAAACCGGGGTTATATTTAAAGATAGTGTTAGATTTTTGTCCCGCATTGGTAATTTGAAAATGTCTAAACCACTAAATAAATCAAATGAGTTATTCTATTTGTTACTATATAGCTTTAAGTTGAAATTTTCTAATATGGTATCATAGTTCAAATTATGGTAATTCGTGGCTCTTCTCTTGTAATAAAATTATCTATGCAAGTTGGGAGTTATTTTTCATTATTTCCTCATCATCTGTGTAAATCAAGGTTGTATTAAGGACCGGTGTTAGATTTTTTGTGCTTATTGATTATTTAAGAGTACCCAAACCACTATATAAATCAAAAGAGTTTTAAGTTGAAACTTCCTAATATAGTATCAGAGGTCAAATTACGGTAATTCGTGGCTCTTCTCTCGTAGTCAAATTATCTATGTAAGTTGGGGGTTGTACATTTTTCATTATTTCCTTATCATCTGTGTAAATCAGGATTGTATTTAAGGGCGGATGATAGGTTTTTGTTCCTCATTGATTATGAGGGCGCCCAAATTACTATATAAATCAAAAGAGTTTTGAGTTGAAACTTCCTAATATAAATCAGAGTTCAAATTACGGTAATTCGTGGCTTCTCTTGTAGTCAAATCATCTATGCAAGTTGGGAGTTGTATATTTTTCATTATTTCTTCGTCATCTAAGTAAATCAGGGGTTGTATTAAGGGCGAGTGTTAGATTTTTGTTGATTATTTGAGAGTGTCCAAATCACTATATAAATAAAAAGAGTTACTTCAATTTGAGTTGTAACTTCTTAAAGTCATTTTTTTTACTAGTCATCAAGACTTTTGATCAATTGGAGTTAATAATAGTCATACCATTGAATCGTTCAGTTTGATTTGGTTCGATTATCGGTCGATTCGGGTTAGAATTATTCGCACCACTTTTCTCCATTTGCTAAACAAGCTTTAGCTGAAGCATCTCTCTGAACTCCAACCTCCTCGTCTCCGTATAAAACGTCCGGTGCTTATTTGGCCAATACGTCACCCATATCCACCCCTTCACCTCCCACTCCGCCACCTTCCCCGCCGCTCTCTCCACCTTCCAACACACGCTCTCGCCGTACTCGTCCCCGGCGAACACCACCCCTCCCTGCCTCGTGAACGGCCGGTGAACGTTCGAGTACCGGTTCTTAAACCACGCGCCGGGACGTAGCATCGCGAACTTCGACGGTTTCGACGAGAACACCTCCCTCCCGTCGCCGCTGTCGTGGAGGAACCAGTTCATGACGGCGGTGCCGCGGCAGACGGACTGTTCAAATTTCCACGGCTTCACGGTCACCGTCACGGTCTCCGCCGCGGAAACTTTCAGACCCAGGTGATTTGTTGGGTCGAACGAGCCCTCGACTGTCTTCTCGAGTCCGATCTCTCTCGGAGGGTTGTCGGAGGATTTGGCGACGGAGACGGTCAGGACGTGGGTCTGATCGGCCGGAGTTAGGTGGAGGGATATTCGCGAAGGGAAGTGCTTCTCGGAGGCGCCGGCGCCGCGTTCCGTCATGAGGGTGTCGTTTAGGAGCTTGAAGACGTCACACCTACGTAAGCATGACGAAATGCAAAAAAAATATAAGAACAACCATTTTTGTGCTTAGTTCTAGAATTTTGTTTTCAAAAAAATAAATAAATTGTCCGATTAAAATATATATATATATATATATATATATATATATATATATAAATGTATAGTTTGATAATTTTTTTCCAAAGAAGGTATTTTATTTTCTTCTTAACCAGCGTTCGACTCTCTTGTAAAGCATTCAAAGAATTAAATCTTGAATTTAATTCTGAATGTATTAGGTCAATGTAAGAACTCTCCTGTAGAGCATTTAAAGAATTAAATTTTGAATTTAATTCTGAATGTATTAGGTCAATGTAAGAGAGTATGTTTTGAACATCTGAAAATATAATTAGTTGAGGTGCGCGTACGTGTTACCTTGTAATGAAAAAACAAAAAACAAAGAAACATGGGTTATCGTTGTACCTGATATTATCTACGTTCACAATTACATCATTCCACTTTTCCCCAACCACCACCTTATAATTCAGTTGTATCACGCCCTCCACCTGCTGATGATTCAGAGAGAACATCAATCGTTCATCCGCCGCTGTCGCCGCCGCCGCTGCCTCAACCTCCATCGCAACCACCGGACAGTACACCTGCACTTTCCACAACCCCGATGTCGAAACCGAGTACGAAAACAATGGCGACGGCGTTTTAATCCTGCTTCCACCGTGATTCCCCACCGCCAATCGCCGTATCTCCGCCACCCAATTCGTTATCCCCAGATTCACCGCCCTCATCCACCGCTCCTCCGCCTCCGACCCCATCGCCCTCATTAGCGTCCTCGAAACCTCCCTCGAATTCGGACAAGCCAACTGATTCTTGATGCTGTCCAAACACGCTAGACGAATCTCAGTAGGCCCCTCGTAAATACAGACGAGGAAAGCCAGTGTCAGAAACACGAAATTCAACACGCACTGCGCGTGCAAAACAGAATCCATCCCGACAGACAACAACTTGAAACTGTTATTCCCGACCGGCGAGTAGCTCAAAACAGATTCAATCAAAACTGTCAGAAAATCAGAAATCGTTCCGAGATCGAACAATTTCGAGGAAACACGGTTGATTTTCAGGGGTTTTGAAGTCCATAGAGAGATTGGAATGTTGTAATCGGCCATTAGAGAGAGGGAAATAGAAGTGGAAGTAGGGTTTTTGGAGATGGAGAGTTTGAGAGAAGGGGGGGTGTTGGGTGGTGAATTTGAGGCAAAAAAGGGGGTGGAAATGTAATTTTTTTCCCATTGGGAGATTGGGGGAAGGCCTTGAATCCATGTCCATATATCAGGGAAGAAAGAAGCTGCCATTGTAGAGGTATTGTTTTGAAAACTCCAAGAGAGTATATATATATATGTGTGTGTGTGTGTGTGTGTATATATATATGTGTATGTATGTATATATAGGTAATTGAGATGCTTCTAGTGAAAGGGATCAAAAGTTGGAAGGAATCATATTGTGAGTGGAAGTTAGAAGCAAGAGAAAGATAAGCTTTTTGACAAGGATTCTTGGAATTACAAAATGCATGCATGGAACTCTTTTATTTTATTTATTTATTTTTGTTTTTGCTATCTTTAGATTTTTTATATATGAAAAAAATGATAATTTAGGTTTAAAAATAGCATTTTTAAAAAATAATTTCATATATAAAGAACTCAGTGAATTATTAGGGTAGGGTTTGTTTCATAAGATAATTCGGCATTTAAAACTGGAGATTAACTAGTCTGTTTCATAACAAAATGAAGAGGATAACGTTGTATTTTACATTTTTTTTACACGTGATTTTTTTTCTTTTTTTAAAAAAAAACTTTTTATTGAATGGATATGTTCATCCTAATGCTGGTTCTCTATAAATAAAGATTACCATCTTAGATATATAGTTTCAATATAGAGTTTTTTATGCTTTGCACCCCTAAGGTTTTAGAGAAATCTCACTTTAGGCCCTATACTTTTAATTTAAACACATTAAACTTTGAAATATACAAATCGTGTCAAGTTAGCCCAAATCAGTAACGCCACTATTTTTTATGACGAAAATCAATCTCTCATCAAACACGAAATCACTCACGTAGATGAATTACATCATAAAAAATAACAGAATGATTGACTTAACACAATTTGAATATTTTAGATTTAAAAGGACAAAGGGCTAAAATAGCATTTCTCTCAAACTTCGAGATTGCAAAGTGCAAAATCTCTTGAAAATATGAGTGGAAATTTTCTCCAAGAAGCATGCTATGAAGTCAAAGTATGAAGTTTTTCCACAACAAACAAAGGGTAGGAAAAAGCAAATGAGAATATGATTCCCAATGTATATTTATAGCACTTTAAAGCAAACGTGAAGCAATCAATCAATAACTTCTCACAATTTTTTTATTCCCTAATATTTATACTTGATTGTTTTTTGTGTCCATTAACTTTTTATTCCTAACACATTTCACTCTAAAGTTTATAGGTTGAATTGATTAATTTTGACAATAACAAGAGATATTTTACATTTGAGATATTTTGACACGGTTAAGCATATATCCAATGTTTATTTTGATTTTGTTGAGAAATTAAATATTAAACTCTAAACAAAATATATTTTCATGATTAATGTAATTAAATTAAGTATAAGATACTCAACATTAATGTATTGAATTAAAATTAGTGTCTTTAGGCACATGGTGTGTAATACCTCATGCGGCTCACTGTCATAATAACTTTCAGACTGAATCTACATGGCCCAAAATACTTAAGACAAGGTACTTTGTATATTGGACAATATTTTTTAATAGTTTTAATGTGGGATCTCACAATATCCACTCCTCAAAGATGCAACGTATGTTAACACACCATTTTCTTAGTTGGTTGTGTAGATATCAGCCCTAAGCAACTGACGTATAGCAACTCATAGGCGGATACATGTATCTATGCTGGGTACCCCTCTTCAAGCCTTTGCTCTTCTATCAACACCATTACGATGTTGTTTTATGGACCAAGGTTGGCTCTGACAACTTTTGTAATGTCTCATGTGATACATTGTCCTAACTCTTAGACTGAGTTCACGTGACCCAAAATGTTTAAGTTAAGGTACTAGTAGTAACTCACATCGTACACGATATACCATATAATTTTTTCTTAATAGTTTTGACGTGAGATCTCACATGGTGTATATATATATTAGATGATGACCGTGATTAAAAATAAGGTGCAAAGTGCAATTAAGTGTAAATTAGCTTTGGATAAGTATGAAAGATGTCTAATCTCTAATGAAAGATTGAAACTTGTCCTTCCTCATGTATTAAGATTCTATTGCCATTTAAATGAATCATTAATTATAGGCATATTGGAATCTAATTCCAATTATTAGCAAGTGTTTAAAACAAAGGGTTCTGCCTAATTTAGTAAGACGTAGATTTTTAGATGTCCTTAAGGGTTAATTATACTTTGCCTCACGCAACTTGACAAACGTTAGCACCTACTCTTTTGTAGTTCAAGTAACAATTAAATAATCTATATTTATATGATATATATAAAAGCGGAAGTCTCTCCTCAAAAATTAATCAGTTTCAAGAATCACTCATAGCTGCATTTTTATTGATTTTGATGAATGGATGACCAAGATTCACTTAATATAAAGAATAGACGGCAAACATTGTCTTAAGCCATCAAATTTCACTTCACAATTAATTATCTCAACTATCCCATTCCCAACTCTCTAATATCCTCACAATTAATGTTTAAAAATATTAAGTAATTTAAAGTTTGGTAGTAGAAATATATTTTTTAAAACAATAATAAGTTTAATTTCTATGATGATTAAAAACATAATTAATGAGACATTTTTTTAAAGAACAAGAATTAAATTAATGCTAAAAAAAATAAAGAATTTAAGATTAAAGTTTTCCATCCATTTAAGATAATATAATAAGGGGATTTCATTATTTGATCCTTATGATAGAGTCTATTGAGAAAATAATCATCCACATGCCTACATTAAGCTTTTGGTCCCCATAACCTTTTTAAAGTTTAGTCCCTGGTTATTACCCCTTATTTGTGTTGTATTTACAATTTATGTCATTTTGTTAAAAAATGTGAGTGTTCACTTTTTCAAAATCCACCAAATCACCAAAATCATCTCACGCTGTTCACCGTTGATAGAAATTTAAAAAAAAATACACCAAATTAATCTACAAATTTTTTTTTCCCGATGACATGAATTTCAATTTTTTTGGATAATTTTTTACTGATTTGTGAATGTTCATGTTTTTTTAAAATTAATCTACGAAAAATCCTTTTTTCAACAACATGAACATTCACATTTTTCACCAATAAAAAATTACATAAAAATTCATAGATCTTGAATGTGGTTTGTGAATGTTCATTTTTTTTGCAACTACGATGGCCAGTGACAACGTAGCCGTTGGAAATAAGGGTTGCTGAAGCCTTGGAAAAATGTGCGAACAAGGAAATTAAGGAGGAAAAAAAAAAGATGAAAACAAACGAGCGGACGATGAAATCAGGCACCATAGAAGATAGATCTACACAAAATCAAACTTAAATTTCGATAAATAGCCAAACGAAAATACTATGAATTGAAACCACAAAACAGAGATCCAATGAACGACGGTGACGACCTGCTTACACGAGATCTGGACGGAACGGCTTGCACGAGATATGGACGGTACGGCAGTGACGATCGCGGCGTCCACCAGATCTGAACAAAACGGCCAGCAATGGTTTGAGGCAATCGATCGTCGTCTTCGTCTGCAGGCGTGGTGGAGGTTGGCGGCAATCGTTCGGCGCCGGCGGTGATCATTCGGCTATGTGGTATCGAGAGAGGGGATTGGAGAGGCGGCTGTGCAGAAAGGGGATGAAAATATAATTCCCAATTTATGGTGGATTGTTCATCGTCTTCGTCTGCAGGGGCGACGGTGGTTGGAGGCTCTCATTCGACGGCAGCGATCGTGGCGGCATAGGCGATGACAGTCGAAATATGTGTGTCGGTGGTTCGCGACGGTGGTTGGCGGTCGTTCGGTCTTCAACGAATGAGAGAGAGAGCTTCAATCGGTGGCTGTGCTTGGTAATTGAAATGAAACTATAATCCTAATTTTGGGTTTCGGTTGGGTTTAATTGTCTATTTAATTTTTTTTTTTTTTAAGGACTTTTTTCTAATAAAGTTTAAAAAATAACATTTTTCAAAAACAGGTTAAATGAGGAAAGAGAAAACTAAAAAAAAGTCCAAATAAATTAAAAAAAAATGAAATAAAAATTAGAGATAATTATTAATAAATTAATAAAAAAATAAAATTAAAAAACAAGAATTAAATTAAAGCTAAAAACAATAAAGAATTTAAAACCAGACTTTTTCACCCACTTAAGATAATATAATAATAAAACAACACATATTGAAGTTAAAAAAAAATAGAGATAATAATTAATAAATTAATTAAAAAAAAAAAACAGTTCTCGCAATCTCATGCTCCTATCTTCAAAAAATACACATTTTACAACCCCACCAAACTAACAATATTATCTTTTTCAAACATTATATATATCTCAAAATTTCAATAATTAATAGGAGTTTTAATACTTGGAACCCCAGAAGTTTGACTAGAATTTCACTTTGATCCAAATAGTTTTAACACATTAAAGTTTTTAAGTTGTCTAAATAGTTTTAATTGAAGTATGAACTCCGGAGGTTTGACTATAATCTTACTTTGATCCAAATAATTTTACCACATTAAAGTTTCTTAATTGTCTCTTAATTACTAATACAAAGTATAACAAAAAAATGTTCCTTATCAAATTAAAAATATTTCAGTTTTTTCCATTTCATGACACTCAAGAGACTTACTTTTGATCAAATCAACTATTTGTAAATAATAATTTTGAATTATTTTACTGTCTGCCACAATCATTTATAACTAACAAATAATATATGATTTCTTTTATTTTCACATATAATGCAAAAATTTCATATACCCTATTTCAATTTAATTTATACTCATGTTAATCTTTTATCAAAAAAAAAAATTCAATAATTACATTAAAATACACAACATAATAAGTACTATCCAAATCGGATTAACTAAATAAAAAACAAAAAGAAAAAAAAATAAATACAAAAAGAAAAAATACCCCACGCATTGCGCAAGTAGAAAACTAGTTAACATAATTTAGTGGATTGACAAACTTAAAACTTCATACCCGACCTGAACTGACTCGACTAGAGGAAATAAAGAGAAGAAAGAAAGAAAAATAACTAACAAATATTATCTATCTTGACCTGACATGACACGACCCTTAGCATGAATATTAATTAATATTAAATGATTTATTGGGGGTTATGGTAAAAAAAAAAAATCTTAACAAAATATAAAATTTTCGCTTTAGTGTGTAGTGGAAGACAACGATGTGTACATTTTTAAATGGTGAGGTTAAAATAATGGGGTTCTTGATGAATAATCCACAAGTTAAAAAATTTTGTCCATACAATCCACATGTTATAGTAATTTTTTTGGAAGCCCAAAATTACTGTATTATATAAAAGTCACTGTAAATTTTTCACCATAAAAATTACAGTAATTTTTATGGTGTGCAGCGACTTTTGGATTTTTGACATAATTATTGAATTTAAAAAAAAAAAAATACTGTGTCGAATGGGTTAGATGAATAATGAGTTGCAAATTTTTGAATTGCGGTTAAAAAAAACCTTAACAAAATATAAAATTTTCCCTTTTGTGCATGTTAGAAGCCGGTGATGTGGATGCTTTTAAAATGATGAGGTTAAAATAAAAGGGTTCTCAGTGAATAGTCTACAAATTTAAAATTTTGCTTATACAGTTCACGCGCTATAGTAATTTTCTCGGATGTTCAAAATTACTGCATTACATGAAAGTCGTTATAAAATTTTCATATAAAAAATTGAAATAATTTTTATGTAGTGACTTTGAATTTTTGAGAAAAATTATTAAACTTCTAGAAAAAAAAATGAGTATGACGGAAAGTGAATTGTAAAATTTGGGATTATGAAAAAAAGAAATTAACCCTATGATAGGGGTGCCAAAACCCCAATTTCTCAATACCCCTTCATTGCGCAATTGCGCCCATCAACACGAACCCCGGAACCCCCCAAATCCTCTCTCTCTCTCTCCATTGATCTCGATCTTTACCTCGACGTCGGTAGGAACATCCGCCGCGAGATAATTTCTGTCTCTTCTCCCGTTCTTTTACCATCTTCTTGCTTACAGTCTCCCTCCCGTTTCTAGGGTTTGCGTTAAAGCAATTAGGATTTAATTCGATATTTCACTTTAAATTTCAGGTACGAGGATGAAGATGGAGAGAAAAAATTGGTCGGAAAAAATCGGAATAGCGTAATCGATGGTCTGAAATTCGTGGTGGGGAGGAACGGTGGGACGCGATTGCTTATGGCGATTCCAAGTTTTTTCCATTTTTTATGCACCGCTAATTAATTTTTATGCCTCCTAGGGCGTCGGTGATGCTTATGGTTCTACGCTTGTTGATTATCTGTACGGTGTGTATGTGTGTTTCAATCACACATTTGGCAAATTCATTATCATTCAAATTTACCTGTAATCTGAACTTGGAAAGAACACCACAAACTAAAAATTTCATCCTACAATACAAATAAATGCATGAAAATCATCCATGTACTGCAAAGGCACACTTCATAACAGAATTTTACCGAAGAGGTATTAGTCAAGTTGGGAAAGAAAAATATTTCGACTTCCCTAAGCTTTATGAATTAAACTGATATAGAGGAATGCGCCCTCAAAATTACCCCCGAGGTAATTGATCAAGATAATGCGCGTGAATTGACCCGAACACATCTTACCGTTTAAAAAAGAATAAAAAAATATTACAATGACAAGTGAGCTAGGTGAATAGTGAACCGCAAAATTTGGCCTAAATCCCAGACTGAGTTTCCCAAGCTCCACCATGGACCTTGCTTCCCAAGGGGAACGTGCTTCAAAGTCCCTTGCCTAAAACACCAAAGCATATTTTCTACCAGTCAAAACAAGACTCAACTTCAATTGAATTTAATGGAGTTAATAAAGTAAAAAAAAACATTTTTGCTACTTTTATACATTTGTAGAACACTAAAAAGCAAAATCTTGGACTATGACAAGGATAAGACTCATTGAAAATAATGCTTTCCCAATTACCATTCCTAGAGTTGATTGTAAATCATGTTTCTTCTGTCAAGAAAGGCATCTAATTCTACAGGTATAAAGAGTAAATCGAGATTCTTGTTCTCTGATTCCCTGATTGTTTTACCCGCTCCCAAAATTTTGAGATTCTTGTTCCCTGATTCCTTTTTTTGGTACACATGTTTCTGAAAATTTTGAGAGTAATTTGAAAATATTTATTGAATTCCTTAATAATCTAAGAAACAAAAAAATGTTAACTCCTATTCACTCCCACAAAATTATTCCCACCACTCCCCGCCAGCCACCATACGTTTAAAGGAAAAAAAAAAAAATCTTGCAACTAAACGTGTTTCTTGTTTATGTCCTCATAAATTAAAAGAAACAATTCCAAGATAATGGTCGTTATCAGAACGCTTCAAAACAGAAACATAATTCCCATCCCATCCCTTCACAATTTATTGAAAGTAGAAACAAAAAAAAACAGAAACACTAATCAAACGCCACCAAAATAGATGATTACAAAGCAAAACCCTGTGAATTAGCAAATCATTACGTTTATCGCAAATTTTTATTTCGATGCATTAAGCAAGTACTTAGTTCTCCTCAATGTATATTATGGAGTTAAACAAATCTACTTGATTAGAAATCTAAAACATGAGGTATATCAAGGCTAAAACTCACTTAAAACACCGTTTTTACAACTTTTATTCCTTAGCTGGATTTTATAAAGTTAATGACGTAATTGACTATAAATCGAAATCATGGACTATAACAAGGCTAAAGCTATCAAAAGGTGGACGTTCTATACCTTAATTGCATTTCGATGCGTTGAAAAAGTAGTCGACTACAATGCGAAATCGTTAAACTAAGGCTAAACCTCAATGAAAACACCATTTCCAATAGTTTATTCCCTTAATTGTATTTTGATGAGTGAACGATTTTGCCTACCATACTAAAGCCATACCTAATCAAAAGCACCATTTTTTCACTTTAATCTCCAAATTGTATTTTCAAGGGTTAAGGACAAAGTCGATTACAAATCGAATATGGACTACTACACACGTGAAACGTCACCAAAAACACCATTTTCATTACTCATTGTAATTTCAAGAGTTAGGGACATAGTTAATTACAAATACAATCGTGGATAATAACAAAGCCAAAACTCTTACTTAAAAAACACCACGAGTTAAGTAATTGATCACAAAGGAAAATCTTGGACCATACAACAATGCTAAACCTCATTAAAAACATAATTTTTGGTAATTTAAACCCACGATTGCATTTTTCTTTTGCAGTAGTTGATTACAAATGAAAATCGTGGACAATAACAAGGTTAAAGCTCACTGAAAATGTAGAAACCCAATAGGCCTAACTCACTCTCAAAAGACGTCTTCTAAGAGGGGGTTTGCCTTTAGACTTATATATAGTTCAGGATCAATTAACACAAGTGATGTGGGATTTAACACGTCCCCTCAAGCGTAGGATGAACTTTAACAAACCATTGCGAATAGATATCGGGAAGAACAACATCAATGTGGGATTCAACACACCCCCTCATGTGCAATGTAGACTTTGACAAACCACTCCGAACGGATATTGGGGGTCCAACATTGATGTGGAATTCAACACACCCAACATCAGACAAAAGCTTGACTTTGATACCATGTAAAAATCCAATAGGCCTAACTTACTCTTAAAAGACGTCTTGTAAGAGGATGGTTGCCCTTAGACTTATATATAGTTCAAGATCAGTTAACACAAGTGATGTGAGATTCAACACGCCCCCTCACGCGCAGGATGAACTTTGACAAACCACAGCGAATAGATATCGGAGGGACCAAAATCAATGTGGGATTCAACATAAAATGTTACCGAGGACTTTAACATGGGTAAACCTCACTGAAAACATTGTTTCCAATATTTTTATTCCGTTGTATAACAAGAACCTCACTAAAAAGACCATTTTTATCTCAACTGCATTTAGATGAGGTAAGGAAGTAGTTGATCAATAAAACCCCATTTCCCTTTCTTTTATATTTTAATTTTAATTTATTGAGTTAAGGAAATAATTAATTACAAAGCAAAATCGCACATCATAACAAGGCTAAAACACATAAAAATCACAATTTTTGCTAGTTTTATCAGTTGACTACAAAACGGGATCATGTATTATAACAAGGCTAAACCTCCCCCAAAACACTATCATCGCTACTTCTAGCTCTTAATTGTATCTTCGCATGGAAGAAATACTTCATTCCAAATCAAAATCGTACACAACAACAAGGCTAAAACTCGCAAAGAACACCATTTTACTATATATCGAATTATATAGAGTTCAAAGGAGTTGACTGCAAATCAAAATCGTAGATTATAACAAGGCTAATGCTCAACTAAAAAGGCAGTTTTCGCTACTTCTATTTTTACTCAAATTACTTTTTGACAAAACTAAGAAATTGGTTGATCAAGTAGTTGATTACAAAGTGAAATCGTGGAATATAACTAGGCGTAAAGCTCATTCCCTTAATAAAACATTGATTCATTATGGAATCGAAATAGCCGACAAAACATGACTTGAAAGCTCACTTAAAACACAGAGCTAAGCAAGAAGTAGATCACAAATCCAAATCATGGACTATAATCCACTACTTCTACACCTACATAAAGCAATTGATTAAAAGTAAACTTGTACTGTAAAAAGGTCAAACCTCACTAAAAACACCATTTTCGATATTTTCAGTCTTCAAGTTTTGAGTTAATCACAAAGAGAAACTGAGGACCATATCAAGACTAAACCTAAAAAAAATTGGCCACTTTTATCCCTTAATTTCATTTTCTCGCGTTAAAAAAATTGTTGATTACAAATCAAAATTGTCAAATATAAAGAGGATGTTAGTGAGAGAGAGAAAGAGGAGAAAAAAAACATCGCAGTTGCTGGCAGCCGTCGTCGGTGAACAGCTGCCGGCGAATGGCGGTGGATCACTGGAGAAGAAGGTGGGGTGGATGAAAGATTAGGGATGGAAGTGTTCAAAATAAAAGGTTGAAGGGGTGCATATGTTAGTAATTTTAAGGATAAAATAGTAATTGAGTTAAATAGTGTGTGTGTGTGTGTAGGGTTAATACACTTTACCCCCTGTCGTTTGGCCCATTTACACTTTACTCCCTTGTAGTTCAAACGTCGCCTGGTCTTGGGCCCAAGTGCAAAACTAACGGTTTCTGACAACTTTGACATAATTGAGTCCCACGCGCCTGCATTTAGAATGGGCTTGTTTTTTGTGCTTTTTCCCTCCAAAATGTCTTTATAATAATAATACAATTTCTTGTTCCCATTTTCCTTCCAAAATACCTTTTTCTTGTTCCCATTATATCAAATTTTTTATTTAAAATTAATATTATTAATTTCATTTGATTATTCAAATATCACATTTTTTTATTCAAGTATTTATTGATTTTCATGCCTTTTAATTAACATCACCTATTTATTTAAAAATCCATTTTTAGCAATGAATGCATTTGTAAATAAAGTCAAGGGTTAATTTATTCAATCTGAATATAAGGATAACTAAATAAAAATTCTAGTGATTAATTCAAAATTAAAACATAAATTGCGAGGTGATAATGTAATTTATTTTCATACCCAGAACACTTAATTTGGAGTTACAGTTCATCTTCAATATCTTGAGGGGTTATTGTATATTTTGTTTCTTCTTCCTTGAAATATTATTAAATAAAATTTAATTTAATTTCAATTGAAAATATTTTTACTTGAATTCAATTGAAATTTTTTAAAAATTGAAACTAAAAATATTTTCAATTGAATTGAAGTCAAATGAAAATATTTTTCCTTGAATTCAATTGGAAATATTTTTAATTTTAATTTTTAAAAATATTTCAATTGAATTTAATTTCAATTGAATTCATGTAAAAATATTTTCAATTGAATTTAATTCAATTCAAATTAAATTAAATTTCATTTATAAAAAAACGAAATAAAAAAAAGAGTACGACAAAAAAAATATTTGTCTATTAACTTAATGAGACCTATTTGCATATTTTGTTAAACTTAAGGAGTAAAAATATTTTTTTCCTTTAATTTGTTTTCCAGATCGTCTGCTCTCTCTTCTTCGTCTTCTTCGCCTCACCGTCGTCTTCGTCTTCTTCTCCATTTTGATTTCGATTTCGAAATCGAAATCGAAACCCTAGTTCGTTCACGTTCATCTTCTTCTCTATTTCGATTCCGATTTCAAAGTGTTCTTCGCCTCTGCGTTTTGATTTCGAAATCGAAACCCTGTTTCGATCTGGGGCTTTTGATTTGGGTAGGCGGCAGCGGCGGCGGAGGTTCTCCATTTGGATTGCTGTAATTGTGGCGGTGGTTGGAGAGGGAAAATGAGGGAGGAGGGGAAGGGGAAGGAATCCGCGTTGAAAAGAGAGATCTCCGGCGGCGAAAAGAGAGATGTCCAGCGGTGGGTATGATCGGAGTTTTTTAGAGAGAGAGTTGAGAGAATTTTGGGTTAATTACACTTTATACCCCAATAATTGTGAATAATTATAGAAGGGCAAAATCGACATTCCACGCTCTCGGTTAACGGAGTGAGGGTTGCACTTAGGTCCACAAACCATAGGGGGGGGTAAGTAGCGACGTTTGAACCACAGGAAGGCTTAACCTCACTAAAAAATCATTTTTCCTTTTATCCCTTAATTGAATTTATGAGTTAAAAAAGCAGTTCACTACAAAAACAAGTGGACTATAACATAGCTAAAACTCATTAAAAACACCATTTTCACTACGTTTATCCCCTAATTGCATTTCGATGCATTAGAAATCAGCCGTTGACAAATCGAAATCGTGAACAATAAGGTTAAAACTCACTAAAAACACCTTTTATACGATTTTTAAAGCTTAATTGAATTTTACAAAGTAAACGAAGTAGTTAACTGCAAATCAAAGTCGTTAAGGACACCATTACCGCTACTTTATACCTGAGGTCCTTAGTTGCATTTTGCGGAGTTAAGGACAATTACAGAAAAGAAGTATCTGATGTATTTTGAAGTGTTCCAGCCACAAATAAAAACATATCAATGATCACATTTTCAAAACAAAAAAGGAAGACCATAAATGCCTTGCAAATAAAATAAAAGTAAAACCGAAAAGAAGGAATATGGCGATATTAATGGAGGTAACATGAAGGCCACATACCTTGAGGACTATACATGAGCATAAAAGCCGAGGATGTCTTACCCAGGATGGTAGGATATGACCCTTAGGCTCCAAAGCCATGCATTGCAAAAGTGTTTTTAGCCTCCATAGTCCCACCTGTAAATCAAAGAAGCAGATAAGCGTATATAAGATCACATAAAAGGATCCATGGTGGTTAAATTTTAACACAAAATGAAAAATGATAACAGATATTGATTATTTCCTTGAGAATTTAAAACGGGATTAAAGAAACATTCTGCTCTCGCTCAAAAAGATGTTCATGTGAAATGGACAAAGCGGAAAGTAATGCATCCATTAAAGATTGATTCATCAATCACCGCTTCTTTAATTCGAAAGAGAAGATAAAGAAATTCAAAGCGTAAAGGAAACCCATCAAATCGAAACACTAATTTTAGAAATTCGAATTATAAAAAACCCTAAACTTTTAGGGTTTTGGCGAAATATCTCGAGTTTGTCGTAAATTAGCTTTGAACTTAGTGTTTGATAGAGAGAGAGAGAGAGGGGTACCTATGTCGGAGTAGGGTTTGTACGGCGGTGCGTGTGGCTAAGTTGTGAGTCTTTGCATGGTGGAGGTGGGCGACGACGGCGGCAAGAGATAGAGAATACAGTCCGTCGGTCATTAGCGGTGGATTAGTGTGTTCGTTAGGCGGTGGTGAAAGAGGGTTCAGAGAGCTCAAGAGAGGAAGAGAAATTGGAAGGGAGAAGCCATAGAAGGGTTAATTATCCAAAATAACCAAAATGGATCCCTTTTATCTTACTTAGGGACCAAGGTTTTTCCGGCTTTGACATGGCTAGATTCTCACCTTTTTTTTTTAGAAACCGGCCTTGTTAAGGCCGGTTTTTATTTTTATTTTGTAGAAACTGGCCTTGTGAATGCCAATTTCTAAGCAGCCCCCTTCACGTCCCCCCACCCATCCCTTTACCATAAAAAAATAAAATAATTAAAAAAATATAACATATATACATTTTATTTAATTAAATTAAATTTATTTTACACACTTCATTTTTTTGACACTATTTTATGTTTTTTAGAAAAAAAAAAAAAAGGTTTGATATAAAATGGCCTACACATTTTTAATGTTTTCAGCAATTTTGAATTAATTAACGGTGGCATATTTGTATTTTAAATAAACTCAATTTTTTTTTTTACATAAATTACGTTCAAAACACTTCATAATGCATTTCACAATACTAAAAACAGACAAGTGAATGATTTTTTTAAAATCGTCAAAGTTGGTTAGATGAGTTATTTCGATAACGGCATGATTTTTTCAGCAATTTGGAGTTAACAAACAGTAACTTATCCATACACAAAATAAATCCGATTTTTTTGTATACAAATTATGTTCATAATACTACATAATAAAACTTAAATACTAAAAACGGAATAGTGAATAATTTTTAAATAATCGTCAAAGTTGGTCGGATGAGTTATTTCGATAACGATGCAGTTTTTTTGACAACTTTGAGTTAACAAAATATGTTTTGGACAAATGTAATGTCATAGCCTATATATATAGGAAGTCTGGTTAGAGTTGTCCCTTCAGTTGAATTTAACAAGAAAAATCACCAGCTTTTGCTGAATCCCTGTGTAAACAGTGTTGATTTTAACTTTTGACTGAAATGAAAAGACCATTAATTGGTACCTTTTTCTCCAACATAACCTTGACTCCTATTAGTGGAGTGACCAATGCTGCAGAGGGAGTCGATACTCGCCTTGGAGAAGTTGACCTCGTTGTTGAACACCAACAGAGTAGAAGGAGCACCAACCCCTATTATGTCTCTGTTCATAAACACAAACTTAAGCGTTGATTTCACGCCTGCCGGATACTCATTGTCTTATGCGTTCTAAAGTCACCCAAACACACCCTAGTACGAGCTTTGTAATTGAAATGATGACTATACACTCTAGTCTCTGTCTGCCCTTAACCCCAACACATTTGTCCACTAGTTAGAGGATTAAAACAAAAAATTAAAAAGTTAAAAGGCTTCAACGAACGCTGAGTTCTTAGATCTTGATACTTGGCTGTGAAGAATCGCATCAGCGGGTATGCTTGCTTGTTATCTATGAATCGTTTACTTTATAATGCTTAGGAAAATTTTGGAGTTCATTTGCTAATTTACGAAACGAGGCCGTAGCGATTACAAATATTGGTTGTTGCATATGAGAAAGAACATATTTTCAAGCTTGATTCTAATAAGTTAAAGTCGATTATTGATGAAATTGAAAACCTGCATTCGACCAATTTTGACGATTATTTAAAAATTATTCACTATTCCATTTTCAGTGTTCTAAGTTATATTATGTAGTGTTATGAACATAGTGTGTAAACAAAAAATTGAGTTTAGTTTGTATACGGATAAGTTACTGTTTGTTAACTCCAAATTGCCAAAAAAGTTACGTCATCATTAAAACAGTTCATCTGGCCAAATTTGGTGATTTTTTAAAAATCATTCACTTGTCCATTTTTAGTATTGTAAAATGCATTTTGGAGTGCTTTGAACATAATTTATGTACAAAGAAATTGGGTTTATTTAAAATACCGATATACCACCGTTAATTAACGCAAAGTTATCAAAAACATTAAAAATATGCAGGTCATTTTACATCAAACTTTTTTCTTTTCTAAATAACTTAAAATAGTGTCTAAAAAAATGAATTGTATGTAAAATAAATTTGATTAAATAATATATATATATATTATTATTTTTTTAATCATTTTTTTTTTATGGTAAAGGGATGGGGTGGGGGAGCGGAAGGGGGCTGCCACGGTGGCAGCCCCCATTTTAGAAACAGACCTTCATAAGGCCGGTTTTTAAAAAAAATAGAATTAAAATGTGAAAAACTGGTCATGTAAAAGTTGAAAAACCCTAATCTGTAAATAAGATAAAAGGAGACCCATTTTGGTTATTTTGGATCTTTAGAGACCCAAATGGCTAAAGAGCTCATCTTTCACCCCCTTGTACGTTTGTTCCGTCTTCATTTTATTTTCGTACTCTAAAAATTTATATTCTACCCCTTTCTACTTTTTGGTTATGCAATAGCGTACTAACAAGACATTTCATCGAACAAGTAACATATCGCTAGTGTTAGTACGGTTCTTGTCTTAATTATGCACGGACGTATGACTTACTAAATAGAAAAACCAATCATTTTTGCTTTTAGAAATATTAAAAAAAAAAAAAAAATCATCCACAATTTACATTAAAAAAACAAAAGTATCGTTTGTTTTAATTATTATTTATTGTCATTTTATTAAAAATTTAGAAACTAAAGTAAAAAAAAAAACAGAGCAAGTACATCAATTTTTTTTTATCTTTTTTTTCTACCTTTAAACATTATATTTGAATTGAAAAAATAAAGCAATATTAAGATATTTTATATTTTTTTTTTAACAAAGAAAACATATAAAAGGTTATGCTCGTCAAAGAGGACTAATGCACAAAACCCATTTCACAACCGCACAACTTTTAATTTAGCTTTAAACGCACAAAACCTACTGCACAATGCATTACCCTACACGAACTTAGCGCCTAGACATGCTTAAACGTGCCCCTAGCACGTAGGGATAACAATTGAACCAGAACAAAGGGTTAAAGCCCGTTTGTTTAGTGTTTCTATTCTTTGATTTCTATTCTTGATCCCAAAATTTTAGCGGTTCGAATTTGACCATGGTCTAATGATTTCGACTTTGGTTCCAAAATTGAAAATCGAAACAATTTTAGTTTTAGTTTTAGGATAGTAACCGTAAAACAAAACTACATAACCGAACCGCTCAACAGTTATTTTAGATCTATGTTTTATATATATTACCATACTTTTTCATTTATTTAAAATTTTATATCTGTGTTTGAGTGTGGTATCATTCATTAGTGATTATTGTAACAATTAGTGATTTAGCGGTTTGATATTTCTCCTATTAAGGAGAAAGGAGAACCCGCTTCTCTCCCTTCTCTTCCCAACTCCTAAGGGCACACTAAAAATAACTTATATCAACTTGATAAATTCAATCCAACTGATCTTATCTTAAATGCAAAAATTTAATTAAAAAACCAAAAAAAAATATGAGGAAAAAACGAAGAATAAAAACTTCGCTTATTTCAAAGAAATTTAATAATTTTAATTTTTTTTTTTAAATTACAATTAACAAGTTACATATTTCAAAGAAACAAGCTGTGTCGGAAGACAGAACTTGAAGTATTGACCCAACTTTCATACCTTTGACTGGGTTATCCCCGGTTGCCGTTGCCCTAAGGATAGGTTTCTTTAAAAAAAAATTAATTATAATTTACAAGTTTTCTCACACAAACACAAATTGTGAGTAGATGGAGTAGGTGGAGAAATGGGGGCAATTGTGTAGAGACCATATGATTAAATATTTTAATAAATGTGAATTGTACTGTGTCGCATGAAAATGGTCCAAACAAAGCAAAAGCAAAAGCAATCAAGGCTTAATTTACTTTTCACTCCTCCATACTTTAATATTTTTTTCATTTTGTTCCTTCTACTTTAAAAAATCTATACTTTTTTTATTCCTACTTATAATAAACTGAAAAACTAAAATCAATTCGATAACGCAGATAAATACTTAAAATTGAATGCATTGAGTATTTATTAAATTAAGTATATTTGATAATAAAATAAAACAATTAATTAAAATATTCGCTTTAAAAGTTCAAAATTTTAAATGATGTGTGACTCACTTAATTTTTCAGCACTTCTTAAATATCTAATTATTATAACCACCAACTTACACCAATAGTTTAAAGTCTTATGAACAAAATTATACACAAAATATTGCAGATAGAGAAAATATTAAATTAAGAAAAAATAACAAGAGAGTTGTAAAAATTATTTTAGGAACAAAAATTTGTACAAAGATAAATTTTTTAAGTTCTGAATTTTTTTTTTCAAAGCATTATCAAATAGCCTATAACCCCTTAACTTAACCAAATGTGCTAGTAAAATTATATTTTACAAGAAACGGACAAAACAACCCTTCATTTTTATTTTTATTTTATTATCTTTTTTAAAAATAAAAATAAAAGAAACATAAAAGTAGAGAACGAATGTTAATTTTTCTCTTTCCTTACCTATAAATATTATATTTAAATTAAAAAAAATAAAAAATAAAATTATTTTATATTTTCTAAATAAAATGTAGATTTTTTTTTTTTTCCATTTAGTCGGGAGTAGAAAGGAGTGATGTGTAGAATTTTAAAGTAGAGGGATTAAAATGAAACTTCAACCAAAGTATAAGGGGTATAAATGACAATAAATCCTATCAGCTTCAGTACAGGTCGTCTGGTCCAAATCCAACCAGAGTAGATGGTAACCTAACTGGATCCAACATTGAAAAAACAACATTCAATGGTGTTGGGTGCATTTTAGTAGGAAATCATGCTCACTACACTAAAGACTAAGCCCATTACACCCCACCCCCCTCTCTCTCTAAAAATGTGTCCAAAAAACTTCAAAATTTATATTTTAAAAGATCAATTAATTGAATTTGGTTAAATCGCGCATCGAAACTATTAAAAAAGATTGTTTGATACATAAAGTATTATTTAAACTGTTACTAGTAATTTGGTTTAAGCATTTTGAATCACGTGAACTCGGTCAAAAAGTTACTAGGCTAGCAGGTTGTATGAGAAGTCATAAATTGTATGAGAACCAAACTTGATCTGAAAACAGTATTATGATAGTGTTGATAGAGGAATAGAGACTCTAGAGAGTGGTAGAGATCGAGCTCTCAAATAGTCCCTATGCAACAAATCGAGGGTTTTGGTGTCACTGAATCATGAAATCTCATTATTCGCACTATCAACTCCATCAAATCCCTAAAAAATAATGACGAAATTGCGCAAAAAGCCCTACAAAACACCCCTTTTTTTGGCCAATTTTTTGAGAATCTAGCTAGATAGATTCACAACTGGTGTCATAGAAGCTCTTATTCACTTTTTATTGAATGGCTCAGTAGATATCATTAGTGCTAGCGAGGAGACCCATGCCCATAGAATAAGTACCTTGTGTCTGTTTATGGGTTGCTCGGTATCTGCTTATGAATTGCTCTGTAGCCACTTATGGGTTGCTATCAAAACTACCCAACAATGGAACGAACTAGACCAACACGACCAAGAAGTAGGATATGTACCTTGTATTTGCTTATGGATTGCTCTGTGTTCACTTATGGATTACGAAATGGGCCAACACGACCGAAACGTAGAGTCTTTGAGAGGGAATATTATGAGACCCCCACACCAAAAGTATTAAAAAAGATTGTCTGATATGTAAAATACCACGTGATCTACTACTAATACCACCTCGGCTCACACATTTAAGACCCGTAACCACAATATTAAAAGTGCTTAAATTTAAAATGTTTGTTCTTACAAAGTTATAGAATCTAGTACTAAAATAGAATCTACCTCATCTCAATCATTTATCTCTGTCTAAACTTTTTTATTGTGGGTCCCACGCCTGAAACATAGCCGTTGGCGAGAAGCGGTCGGGCCAATAAAAAAACCCTGTTTTAAAACCCTAGATACAACTGTGTGTATATATATATATACACTAATAATCAGTAAAAACTAGCCGTTGTGGGGTTTCCAGGGAAAGAAAGAAGATGAGAGGAGCCTCTGTATCCATTTGCATCTGACACCTCCCATGTCTCCCACCACAGTTTTCTTCTCTCTCCTCTCTCCCTCTCCCTCTCTCTCTCTAAGTTCTTCACGTGCTTCATCACTCAAACACCCCCACCTCCTGCTTCCCCCTTTCTCTCACTACAAAACCTTCTCACTCTTGTTTGCCCTCTCCTGCTTCATCTCTCTCTCTCTCTACAATAACCCATTGAAGAGAAGGTTATGGTCAGTTTCTCTCACTACAAAACCCTCTCTCTCTCTCTAAGTTTCTCTCTCTCTCTCTACAATAGCCCATTGGAGAGAAGATTAGGGTCGGTTTTTCTTTTTTCTTTTTTCTCTCTAGTTTCGTGATTTCTTAGTGGCTATGGAGGTGAAGAATCAAAATTTCTCTGTTTTTTCCACATACCCATTTCAAATTTCATACAAAAAGAAGGAAAAATGGAAGGTTTCTCACTCTAAACCACTCTCTCTCTACTTCTTCTTCTTCCTCTTACCCCTGATTTTCGCCGGCCGGCCGATTTTTGGCCAGGATTGGGACGGCGTGATAGTGATCCCATCGGAATACCAAGCTCTCCAGGTGTTCCGGCAAGGCCTCACCGACCCAAAAGGGTTCTTGAGAAGCTGGAACAACTCCGCCTTCGGAGTTTGCTCCGGCCAGTGGGTCGGAATCAAGTGCGCTCAGGGACAAGTCATAGTGATTCAGCTTCCGTGGAAGCAGCTCGGCGGCCGGATCACCGACAACATCGCCCAGTTCCGGGGACTCCGGAAGCTCAGCCTCCATGACAATCTCGTCGGAGGCACCATTCCTCCGGCGATCGGACTCCTCCCGAATCTCAGGGGACTCCAGCTTTTCAACAACAGGTTTTCCGGCTCAATTCCTCCTTCCCTAAGCTCATGCTTACTCCTTCAAAACCTCGATTTGGGAAACAACTCCCTCGCCGGAGCAATTCCGGCAACCATTTTCAACTCAACAAAGCTTTTCCGGCTAAATCTCAGCTTCAATTTGCTCTCCGGTTCAATCCCAACCCCTCTCACCCAATCAAAAACCCTAATTTTCATTGATCTTCAACACAATAACCTCTCTGGTCCAATCCCAAACACCTGGGGTGAAAATCAAATTCAAATCTTAAGGCTTGATCATAACTCAATTTCTGGATCAGTCCCTCAATCTTTCAAAAATTTAAATCAAGTCCAACAACTTTCCTTAAGCCATAACCAAATCAATGGACCGATCCCAATCGGAATGGGGAACCTCTCCAATCTCAAATCAATCGATTTTTCGTTCAATTCGATCAACGGAAGCTTACCCACAACTCTATTCAATCTATCTTCGCTTCAATCACTAAATTTCGAAAGCAACAATCTCGAAAATCGAATCCCTGAATCATTTTCTAGAAATTTAACCATTCTCAATTTGAGGAGGAATCGTTTCACCGGATCAATTCCTTCATCGATTGGAAATGTTTCCACCCTCAATCAACTCGATTTATCATTCAATAATCTCACCGGAGAAATCCCATATTCTATAGGCGATCTACCTAATCTAATCGCCTTCAATGTTTCATACAACAATCTCTCCGGCCAAATTCCAATTAAACTCTCCCGGAGGTTCAATTCGAGCTCGTTTTTGGGTAATTCACAACTTTGCGGCTATAATGAATCGAACCCATGTCACATTTCCCCCTCTCAAATCATCCCATTTCCGAAAAAGGGCAAAAGAAAACTAAGTATAAAAGATATTCTACTCATAGCCGGTGGCGCCCTAATTTTAGTTCTGTTTTTGCTCTGTCTTGTTCTCCTCTGTTTTTACTTGTCCAAGAGGAGAGAGTCGAAATCCAAGGAGGCGGCAGCAGGGGGTGGCCGGAAGGGTGGTCCGGCGAGGGCAGCAGCCGCCACCGCGGTGGAGGAAGGTGGTGGAGGAGGGGAGGGCGGAGGGAAGCTGGTGCATTTTGATGGTGGGGCAACGGTTTTCACGGCAGATGATTTGTTGTGTGCGACGGCTGAGATAATGGGGAAGAGCACATACGGGACGGTGTATAAGGCGACGTTGGAGGACGGGAGTGAGGTGGCGGTGAAGAGGCTGAGGGAGAAGATTGCAAAGGGGCAGAATGAGTTTGAGGCAGAGGTTAATGTGTTGGGGAGGATTAGGCATGAGAATTTATTGGCTATGAGAGCTTATTATTTGGGGCCTAAAGGAGAGAAGCTTCTTGTTTTTGATTATATGTCAAGAGGAAGCCTAGCTACTTTTCTACACTGTTAGTATTTTCTCTCTCATCCTAATAATATAGCATAATTTTTTTATGAATTATTTTAATTTTTAGAAAACAAAATCACTCTCAGAAAAGGCATGTTTTGGTTAGTATTGTCAAAAATCACAAACCAAATAAGTCATTTTTAATATTTTATCGACATTTATTTTTTGCTTTTTCGAGACGTTTATTTAACATCCACGAGATTGAATCTATCATCAATTTAATGTTAACTACAGTTAAATTTATAAAATACCGATAAGGACAACATCTTTCATGAATCTATGGTTAGCAAGTTTTTAGGTATTAGGAGCTTGGTTTATTTTAGCATTTAAAAATTTTGATTCGTAATTCGAAAATAATTTTTTTTAACATGAAAATATGATTCTTTGTTGTTTGATAGGATATATTAATGCTAATTAAAAAAAAATTAAGTATGTAATTTAAAATTTTAATTAACTAATTACTTTAAATCATTAATTTGTATCATAAATTAGAAGGGTTTAAACTCTACAAAGTAACTTGGATCAGAAACACTAATATCCCTCCAAATATATAACCCGAAGAATATCAATATCTCATCAATTGAATAGTCCAGACTTAATCTACATCTCCAGTAATAGTTTTCAATCGTCTTATCGAAAAAATTATTGTGTAGAACTTATATAAAAAAATATATATGTGTGTATTCGAGGTGTTATGATTTTTCGCTATTCACAATAACGATCGACTCATTTTTTTTAATTTTTATTTTTTGAACTATAGCAAGGGGACCGGATACACCGGATACACCGATTGATTGGCCTACAAGGATGAGAATAGCCAAAGGCTTGACAAGAGGCTTACTCCATCTCCACACCCATGAAAACATGATCCATGGCAACCTAACCTCTAGCAATGTTCTACTTGACGAAGAGATAAACGTCAAGATATCTGACTACGGTCTGTCTAGACTGATGACCCCCGCCGCGAATTCTGGCGTCATGGCAACTGCTGCTGCCCTTGGGTATAGGGCGCCAGAGTTGTCGAAGCTAAAGAAGGCTAACGCGAAGACAGATGTCTATAGTTTAGGAGTTATTATTCTTGAGCTTTTGACTGGGAAATCGCCTAGTGAGGCGACCAACGGCGTGGATTTGCCGCAGTGGGTGGCGTCGATCGTGAAGGAAGAGTGGACAAACGAGGTTTTTGACGTGGAATTGATGAGGGAGGCACCGGAGATAGGAGATGAGTTGTTGAACGCATTGAAAATGGCATTGCACTGCGTGGACCCCTCGCCTGCAGCCAGGCCGGAGGTTCAGCAGCTGTTGCAACAGCTGGAGGAGATCAGGCCGGAGGCCGGTGGTGCTGCCGCCGGAACTAGTGGTGGTGGGGTTGGTTCGGAAGAGTAAGTAGGGTGGAAATTGTAGTTTTAGTTTCCATGATTCTTTTATTCTTGAAAATTTTGATTTTGGGCTGTTGTAGACTTTGTTTTTTTGTGTTTGTATATAGTAAAAAAGTTTGTTTTGGCTTTTTATATTTGAAGTCATATATTTTTTATTTTCTTCTTATGTTTTTTAAGAACACAAACAAAAAAGTAAAAAAATAATATATACACACACTTACACACACATATATTCAAGTGGTTGGATTAAATTGTAATTTATACTATTGTGTTATTTTCGTCATCACCTACCCGACTTGATTTAGACTTATATTCAACTGTTAAATATCTACTAGAATTGCGTAAAATGAAAAATCGATATCATGACTTTATGCACGGGGAATCAATAGTCTATTAATAAATCAGGATGGATTTTTTCAAAATGTATTTTGATCAATGGCTTGGATTGATCTAGAGTGAGAAGATTATTTTTTTTATTTTTGGATGAGGAATTCTGCCTAAAACTTTCACTCACCCACTTAAAGAGCGTATGAGTTAAATTACATTATGTATTAAGTTCCATATATGTAAATTATTAGGCAATTATTTATAATATACTATCTTTTTACAGAACATATTTTATATTTAAAATATTTTTTACAATTAGATGGTTAAAAACATCAATTGTTGATTTATATTTTGCTGAAAAACTAAAATTACAAACTTCTAAGAAAACGTAGTTTCATAATTAGTACTAGGTATTACTATTTTTCGTGCCTAAAGACACTATATTAATTGTTTAATTTGTATGTATATAAAAAATGATCATTTAATTATAAATTTAAAATTCAAATGTTTAAAAAATAATTTAATTTAGCCATTTGTGAATTTATTTGGCGCTCCAAAAAAAATTATGTTCTAAGTTATTATATAGATTTGTGTGAGATATTACGGGATAAGTTGTAAAATTATTAGGGATATTATATGATATAAAATTATAACGATTTACGTTTTATTTTAACCGTTAGATTTAAATCAACTGTTGTTTATTTGTTGAGAGTTCTATGATCTCAGTTCTTAGAACTAATCCAAGAGTCAAAAATGCCTCATAAAATCATTTAATCTTGGCCCTTAAATATTTAATAAATAATTAATGATTGGTCCCAAATTGCAAATTTAATCTGTTACTTCTCCCATTTAAAACATTAGTTCTAATTTAGTCAATTAAATTGATTTTTGCTTGCGTATTAATCTTGCATGTATTCACTGTAATATTAGTTATATGTTTTCAGGTTACAAATTACATGTAACTATATTACATGTACTTGTGTAATATTTGTTATCTTTAACAAATATTTTACACACAAATTAAATATATATAACTGCGAGAGTGCAAACATGTGTATTGGATTTTTTATTTTTTTTTAACGCACGGGACTAAAACAAAAGTTACAATTACGCATGAGACTTTTTTAAAATGAAGAGTAAAAAATAAAGAAACTGCCACCGAAATCCAAAAGTAAAAAATGTCTTAAATGTAATATGTTGTAATTTATAGAATAGATATTTCACACAACTGTATACATATTACTGTATTGGATTAAAATTAGTGTCTTATATATATATATACACAGAGAATTAGAAATGAAGAAAAGGGAGTTAATCTTAAAGATAACGAGTGCAATGATGGCGTAAAGATCCTTGTTAGTACGGGAAGAAGTGATGCAAGTAAATTTTGTCAAAAATCTCAACTACCAATAACTAATTGTGAAAACGAAGCCCCAAAAGAAACTCCTTACCCAACTTTTTAGAAAATAATAGGTCGTTAAGAAACTTAACAACCTTTGATTCTTCATTTTTTGTTTCCTTTTTATTGTTCAACAATATAATCTTGAGTCCTAATCATATTAAAAAAAATTAATTAATTATGACCCAATCAAAATTCAATTTCACATTCATCTAACATAACTTGCCACAACAATTAAAAACTTATTTTATTTTATTTTTTAATACAACATGTGTTCGATGAACACATTAAACCTATCCAAATCATGTTAATTCAGTTCATATCAATAACTCCGTTATTTTTTATGACGGAAATCAGTCACGTGTCAAACACGAAATCTGACACATGGGTAAATTCCGTCGTTGAAAATGACGAAAAGACTTCCTTGACACGATTTGGATATTTCAGGGTTCAATGTATTTAAATTTGAATGACAAGGACTAAAATAAAATTTCTTTGAAACTTTAGGGGTACAAAGTGCAAAAATCTCTATGCTAAATGTGAAAACATGCGAAAATATATTCAACAAATTTGAAAATGACTTTTAATCAATGGATTTTGACAAAAAAAATTAAATAAATAAGATCATTTTACGAAAAATTTTGGAGACAACTTCCGCTTCAAATATTTCACACCCCCACCCGATACGCGACTCATACAAACAACATTCATATACGCCTACAAAGATCAATATTTATTATCTATATAATAAATTTTGATTGTTTTTTTAAAATAACTTCTCGTTAAGGGTTGTGATTGATTTGTGGGGAATTGATGGATCTGATTGGATTATAAAAAAATTTGGAAAAAAAATTCTTGTCAAAAAGATTTCATACCCAACTTCTAAGACAATTAAATTAAATTATACTTTGTATCCTTTAAATTTTACATTTGTATTAAATTGACTAATTTTTTATTATTATTTACTATCTTTTTATATTTATAAATTAGAAAATCGTATATTGCACTTAAGCACGGGAAATCCCTAGTATACTGATAGAGCACTTTCAGGTCAAACCTAACCCTAAATCGCTTCGAACACAATCCAATCTGAATTCGAACCGCTTGCCTAAAACAATACAATCCATATATGGCTACAAGCATCGATATATACCATCAAATAAATATTATACAGCTCTTACGAACTCAACTAATCCAAGTAAATTAAATACTAAGACACCCATAATCGTAAAGCACAAAGGCAGACACGGATTTGTTCTTGATTTTAAATACGTTACGTAGACAGACAACCTAATTTGGACATCATTAAAATGTCGTATTTAACAGAAATTGATGCTGTTAGAAGTTAGAACCAATCCAAATTGTGGATTATTACATTTGGTACCTAATGGCAGACAATGTCTACATCCTCCCTCTTGGTGCTCCCAGCTAGACGGTAGACGGGTGAGATAAATTTAAAAAATAAATAAATAAATAAAAAGAAAAAAAAAATTAGAGAGTGAACCTTAGGTACAATAATAAGGTTGTTCGAACCTAAAAGTCTCGGATTCAAATCTTAGAAACAGTCTCTCTATATAAAGGGATAAGACTGTGTACATTTAATCCTCCCCAAATCCTAGAATGACGAGAGTCTTCGTGTACTGGACTGTCCTTTTATTATGAATAATAAGATTTTACCAGATTAAGCACTTTGACCTACACTGAAGACACTATAGCACGGGTTGGTAATGTTTTTTTTCTTAAGCATTTGTTAAAATTTTGAAAAAAAAAAATTATTATAACAAAAAGTAGTTTTATTTAAAAATAAAAGTAAAAAAATTCAAAAGTGTATTAGATAATGTATAGATAATATCTTCACAACATCCCTATAAATAATCTCTTAATTTCAAAAATATATATAGATAATTAAACAAAAGTAAGTAGACACACCTGGTCCATCCATTTTTATCTCTCTTATAGTATAAAAAATTTAAGGAAAAAAAAAAAGAATAATTTTTTTTTGTTTTTCGAAAAAAGATTACTTAAAATTATTTTTTTAGTTTTTTTAATTTCAAAATATTTTTTTTGGCTCCTCACTTATCAACGATCAACTATCGGCGTAAAACGAGACTCAAATCTTGATGGTATGAAATTTTAATTAACTTCACTTAATATATTACAAAAAGCTAATAATATTTATACAACTAGTAAATTAGGAATTAATGCAATTTCAGAATCAAAACAAATAAATCAAAAAAAAAAAAAAAAGACAAAACGTGCACAAAAGGGAGGGCAAAAGGGCTCTAATGAAGTATGATCAGGTTGACTTTTTTAAAAAGATTACCTTTTGGCCAACGTAGACCAGGTTTACATAAGGTTTCCTACTTTTTGTTTCTTACCATCCCCTATTTTGTCTGAACGGTGGACTTCTAGGTTTCCTTTATTCTTTCCCCCCCCCCCCAAAAAAAATATTTTCATATATATTTTTTTATTTTTTTAAAAAAAAAAAAAAAGAAACAAAAAGACAATTAAAAGATTATCTTTGAAGCAGGTTACTTACAACAATAGGCCTAAGTGGTCCGACCCTTCCCCGGACCCCGCACATAGCGGGAGTTTCGTAACACCGAGTTGCCCTTTTTATCATTTAACCCTCGAATAAGTTTTGAATCCTCTAGCCACCATCCAGTGTATTGAATTTGTTAGGAGGTTCCAATTCAAAACCATATGGTGTTAAGTGAAGTAGCGCTTTTGATTTATATAGTATTTTGAGCACTCTCAAATAATCGATATGGGACATAAATCTAATAGAATCAACTTAATATTAACTAAATATAAGGACTAAAAAATAAGTCATTTCAAAAAAATACTCGTAGAACTATAAAAATTTTGAAGCGAAACAAATTTTTGCACGCCCGTCTAATTCGAATACAATTTTAAATTTTTAAAATTAATTGTTTGAAGTTGAAAAATGCATGCATAATATAATTATTTTTTTTCATTTATTTATTTGTTGTTGTTGTTAATAAAATAACCACGAGTCTTAATGATGATCTTGGTGAAATTCAACCAAAAGATCACCCAGAAGAAAAGACAACTTTAGAAGCAAGCGTTAATGAAAATTGTCGTCCAATGTGTATAGGCCAGTGGGTGCACCAACTATCCTAATTTGTGTTGAATTAAGTTTTTTTTTTTTTCAAATTTTTTATTTTTTATTTTTTTCCCCCAATTGACCATCAAAACCTAATCCTCCAACCTCAAACCACCACTCTCTCTGTCTCTCCTATAAAACAATCCCCCCCCTCTCTCTTTCACTCCACATTCTTCTTCACCACCTCATCCACCCCCAAAAGAAACCAAGTAAAAAAGCAGAATGATGACATTCAACAAAGCTGCCTTCAACCCTCTATGGCTATTGTCATTGTTTTTGGGCATTCTATTTTTTTCATCGGCGTATGCTAAAGTTCATCACCACGAATTTGTTGTTCAGGCAACGCCGGTGAAGAGGCTGTGCAAAACCCACAACACGATCACCGTGAATGGGCAATTCCCAGGACCCACGTTGGAGGTGAACAACGGCGACACACTGGTGGTCAACGTTGTCAACAGAGCGAGATACAATGTCACCATTCACTGGTATGTTTTGTGCGCATGCGTGTTAATACACTATGCATGTGCATGCACGCATGTGTGTGTATATGTGAACATTCTCTTTTTAACCGAACACAAGATTTGACCGGATGAAATATATTTCATCACAATCATGCATGCACACACACACATATATATATATATGCGCAATGGCAGACCTAAAGGGGGCAGGGTGGCAACAGCCGCAAAAAAAATCTAAAACCACCACCCCCATTTTTATTATATATTGCATATAAGTACGTAAAATTTTTACATATTCACCTCTCTTGAACTTATTTTTTTTTAAAAAAAAAAATTACCCTTATATTTTATGTTCGTCTCTCAACCCTGGAATCCTACATCCACCGTTGGATATACAGTCGCTGAATCTAAGCGCTAAGGAGGGTGACTCAACACACCCACCCCCACCCCTATTTAAAAAAAATAAAAATCAGCACTTTTACCCCATAATTTATTTTTTAAAAAAAACTCAAAAAAATATAAAAAAAAAATTGTAAAATTCTCTTAAATCACAAAAAACTATAAAATACCCCCCTCTATTATAATATATACATGTATATTTATATATATCTTTTTCCTTGGGGGTGTATATGTATTATAATACTATTTGTGTATCTACAGGCATGGAATAAGGCAGATGAGGACTGCGTGGGCAGATGGACCGGAGTTCATTACTCAGTGCCCAATCCGACCAGGGGGGAGCTACACCTACCGGTTTACAATTCAAGGTCAAGAAGGCACTCTTTGGTGGCATGCCCACAGCTCGTGGCTCAGAGCCACGGTCTATGGAGGTTTGATTATCCATCCAAAAGAAGGCGATTCCTATCCTTTTCCCAAGCCCAAGCGCGAAAATCTACTTCTCCTCGGTAACTTAAAACTAATACGAATTTATTTTAAAAAAAATTAAGAGATGCAAACAAACAGGGCCTAAGGAAATTATTATGAAAAACATAAAGAGAAGAGACTTACAAAAAAAATTTGTGTGTGATGATGATGATCAGGAGAATGGTGGGATGCAAATCCAATTGATGTTGTGAGGCAATCAACAAGAACAGGAGCAGCTCCTAATGTGTCTGATGCATATACCATCAATGGTCAGCCCGGTGATCTTTACAAGTGCTCGAGCAAAGGTCTGCTTCTGAAAAAAAAAAAAAACAATCATTAATTAAGGCTGCGTTTGCTAAGGCTCTTTTGAAGTACTTTTTTCGCTTAAAAAGCAAAATAATACTTAATCAAGTAGTGTTTGTTTTTCATTTAAAAAAATTAAAAATAATAAAAAAAGTAAAAACATGATTTAAGCGCTTTTAATTTTTATATAATAAAAAAATTGATGGAGATCGATGAACTCTGCACTCACATTTTTTTTTCTCGATCATCTATGATTTTTTCTCTTAAGAGATCATTTATATGAATAATACAAATATATTATCTGTACACTATCAAACACACTTTTTGATTGATTTTTTACTTTTACTTTTAGGTTAAAGTACTTTTTTGTCAATTGAACTTCTGTTTATTTGTTTTTTAAAGATTTAAACGTTACCAAACAGTGCCTAAATGACTTCCAGATTATATACAGCCAATGCTATATAGGTAGAATGCACACACACACATATGTATATATATGTATATATAAATCTTTTGATTCATTACCTGATACTACTATGCAGATACCGTTGTAGTTCCGTTAGATTCTGGCGAGACAAATCTCATCCGAGTCGTCAATTCAGCTCTCAACCAACAGCTATTCTTCACCGTAGCCAATCACAAGCTGACAGTTGTAGCAGCCGACGCTTCCTACGCTAAACCCTTCACCACCTCAGTCCTCATGCTTGGGCCAGGCCAAACCACCGACGTCCTAATCACCGCCGATCAACCACCGGCTCGATACTACATCGCCGCCCGTGCCTACGCCAGCGCACAAGGTGCGCCATTTGACAATACTACCACCACAGCCATCTTGGAATACAAGACCGCCCCATGCCCAGCAAAGGGCGCGTCAGTCAAAACAGTTCCGGCCAAATTACCAGCGTTCAATGATACGGCCACTGCAACCGCCTTCACCAAGAGCTTCAGGAGCCCGAGAAAAGCCGAGGTGCCCACCGAGATCGACGAGAGCCTCTTCATCACCGCGGGTTTAGGATTACAGAACTGCCCACCTGGGGCCCGGGCCCGAAATTGTCAAGGCCCAAATGGGACCCGATTCACCGCCAGCATGAACAATGTGTCCTTTATTCTCCCTTCTAGCTTCTCCGTGCTTCAGGCACATCACCAGGGGATTCAAGGGGTTTTCACTGACGACTTTCCAGCAGCTCCTCCAGTGAAATTTGATTACACCGGCAATGTCAGCCGATCTTTGTGGCAACCAACCAGAGGGACTAGGGTTTACAGGTTGAAATACGGGGCGAGAGTGCAAATAGTTTTACAAGGAACAAGCATATTCACAGCAGAGA
The DNA here is from genome assembly GCA_016647705.1 of Eucommia ulmoides. Taxonomy (NCBI): domain Eukaryota; kingdom Viridiplantae; phylum Streptophyta; class Magnoliopsida; order Garryales; family Eucommiaceae; genus Eucommia; species Eucommia ulmoides. The sequence continues at coordinate 55,780,829 of CM028328.1, forward strand.
ATCACCCAATTCATCTCCATGGGTATGATTTTTACGTACTTGCAGAAGGGTTCGGAAACTTCAATCCCAATAAAGATACAGCTAAATTCAACCTTGTTGATCCACCTCTTCGAAATACAGCAAGTTTACCTGTCGGTGGATGGACAGTCATAAGATTCATTGCAGACAATCCAGGTAAAACACCAAAAAGAAAAAAAAATCACTTGGTTTTGTTTTTACTATGTTCATTCCTTAAAATAAGCTTGATTTCAACTAATTTATTTGGAAACGATTTCAACTAATTTATTTGGAAACAACAGGCACTTGGATTCTGCATTGTCACTTGGATGTTCACATCAACTGGGGATTGGCCATGGTTTTTATCGTGGATAATGGGGTCGGGGAATTGGAAAAGCTCGAGTTTCCTCCAGCAGATCTACCCATCTGTTGAAATCATTAGTAGAGAGATAATCCTCAACATTCGATTCAAGAAACAAAAAAGATTGCCTCTAAAAAGGGCTCACACTTTTTCCTTCATATTATTGTTTTTACATTTTAATTGTTGTTTTTCCCCCGCATTGGGGGGGCTAGTTCGTTTTTCTGTGATTTTGATAGATTAAACAGGGCGAGAAAAGGATGGTACAATGCTTCTGTAAAGAAGAGTACTGTCTTTATAATCAAACCCTGGATGTTTCGTGATGCTATAGATGCTTTGTTAATGGAGGAAACCACAGAAAAGAGTTTTGGATTTTTAATAATATTGATGTTTTATCGAATTTAAAGTTCCAAAAATTCATGGATTTTATTTATGAATCCGAACAAATCATATATACAGCTAAACTGCGAATCGCATAAAATTTAAAGCTACAGAAGATGCTACTACAAATTAAACATGTAAGAACAGCACTGGATGGCACACACAAACACACCCACACGCACTATGAATTTCAATATGAACAAGTAAATCAAAATATTTTTCAGATTCGAATCCTCATTGACCTAATGCCGAATCCCCAATATTACCTAAGAATTATTCAGCTTGGCGAACTAGAAGTGAATAACCTGATTTTCATAACAATTCAAGCATTTTTCTGCTTAGTTAGCCATACAAAATCACGAAAACCTAAAATAATTGCAACAATACATCAGTACAGGATCTAAGTTCAACTCCATAATTGCTCGATGCTGGTTATGAAACTATAATTCAAACAAATTAAAATCTATACCGATTCTGAATTCTCATCATAATGGGAGAATTTAAATTCCGAAAAGACGAAATCAGATTCATCTATCTTTCGAAGCATATCAACACACAAAATATCAGAATTAAGTACCTCCATTTCACTTAAATTCAAGCATTACCTACTCAACTACATCTCCGAAGAGCCATACAAAAATCTCCGAAACCTAAACTAGTAGAAATGGCACACATCTTAAAATCATAATTACAGGAACCGAGTTCGAGTCAACAATTTCTCGATTCAAGTTACAAAAACCACAGATTAAACAAAATTAAAATCCATATTCATACTCAATCAATGCCGATCAAAATAAGAAAAATTAGATTCAAAAAACACGAAATCAGATTCATCAATCTTTCAGAAACAGCATGAATCGTACCTTGTGATTATCAACGGATCGAAAATCGAAGCGATGGCGTAACGAAATGCCGAATTGTTGGATTGGAAAATCCATGGAGGGAACTATGAAAGAAATTTTCGCCGCCAAATTGAGGAGCTGGATTTGGCGGGCTTATGGAAGACTGAATTCAGCCCAGCCCAAACATTGAGATTGCTATAATATAATTACACTGTTCACCCCTATAATATGGATTGGATTTTAATTTGCACCTTGATATTTAATTTCATCCTAATTGCCCACTAAAGTTTCACATTTATGTCTAATTGACCCCTCTCACTAGACTTATCCATAATATTATTTCCATTTTATTGAAATTTAATTAGTTAATTTAGTATTTCTTCCGTAAAATTCTTTTATTTTATTTCACTTTTTTATTTATTTATTAAAATAGTTGATTTGGTACTTAGAGAGTGAGGCTCCTAGTGGGGATATTTTTGGGCCATGGCCGACCTCCTTTCTCTCTTCTTCTTAAGCAGTGGCCTAACTGTCCAACCAACCTATTATTGTTCGTTCTGACATTGTCACTATTCGTCCCCTCGTCTTCCCAATGGATCAATCTGTGCTCTTTGAGGTTCACGAATCATTGTGAGTCAATTAGGTCGATTCCATTGGGCCTTGTTGGGCCTTCACCGTTAGGCCACATGGGTTGGGACTGGACCGCATGAGCCCCGGACCGATCCCAACTCTATCGCCTTCTCTAAGATCACTTGACAATTAGGTAAGATTAAAATTTAATCAAACTAAATTAGGGTTTATTCTCGTGCTTTGAGTTTGCCTTAATCCGAAGTCTTTGCTATACGTATATGTGGTTGTCCATATTGAGTGTTCGGATTCACATTTATTACGTTCTTGTTCGTCTTTTTTGTTTGATTCCAACACTTACCCTCAAACCCAAGGGATTTTATTGAGGAACACACTGGATGATTTTTCTGTAGATACACACGGTCGGACATTCGACGAACTACCACCCTCTTCGACTATCATGTAGGTGGTAAAACAATTCGATTTAACTTCCCTTACTTGTTCACAAGTTTTAAGTAACAACAATTTCCATATTAATTTTGAGGTATTTTGCCATGGTCTCAAATTTTGTAATTCACTCTTTATCCAATTCACTCGATACAATAATTTATTAAAAAAATCAAAAAAATCTATCAAAAATCGAAAATTATTGTAAGACAGAATTAGACTTCTTAAAAAATTACGGTAAAGTATAAATTGTATAAACAAAAAATTTAACTTTGTAGACTGTTCACTAAGAATGACTTAATATCTCAAGACTTGTAATCTAATGGATATATATATAATTTTACTTGTAGAAGGTCTATTGTTTTATCCTTTCTCTCAACATATGCAATCAAAAAAAAAATTAAAAGAAAATAAAATTCTTTATCACATATACCAACAAAACATGTAGTTATATCTCTATCTTTTATTCCATACGATTATTTGACCTTGTTTCTTGGAAGGTTACCCTATGGCTTAGCTTAGCCATGAGGGTAAAGGAAACGACGACACGTCACCCTCTGCGTATGACGCACCATCCGCTTACCACCCCGTGCGCCGTTTCTTCCTATGTGCGCACTAAACCAAATATATATATAATATTTAAAAAAAAAAAAAAAAAAAAAAGGTCATCGCTGACATCTCTACATGCATGGAAAAGTGGACACGTGGCGTACATGCAGACAAAGTCAGATAAACGTGTGGGCCCCACTCTATCCAGATTGAGAGCGAGTAATCCTGTAAAAACTCGAGCCAATTGTAATTACGAATTTACCCCCTAGTGTTTTGTTTGGTAGGAAAATGAACAAGAGATGGAAATTTCCCCCTTGCTCACATAAAAAAACAGAAACAAGAAATACAAGAGAGTAAGTAGTGCGAATAATTTTGTGTAAGTAAATAAAAATAAACGTTTTTTATTCTTTGAATTATTAAAATTTTTTAAAAATATTCTAAAAGTACTTCTAAAATTTTGTGAACAGAAACGTATTTACCAAATCTGTTTCTGTACATTAATTTTCAATTTTTGAAAAGAAGAACAAGAATCAAATAACAAAAACAAGGCCTCACATTCTCTCTATTTGTTTGAATGTGAAAAGAAACATATTAAGTAATAGTTGTGAATGAAAAAAAGGTAAGATAATCATCTTTTTAACTAAAATAAGTGTTTAAGACAAAATATTTCATATTAAATGCGAGGGTAGTATGGTAAATTCAATGTTTTCACCTATTTGTCCTTAATTTAATAAGAATATTATCTAATCGAGTTATTACCAACAAAGTGTGGCTCAAATGGCAAAACAAATTTGAGTTTAACCAGTTGAGGAGTCTCTGTAAGATCAAAATTTAGAGTTTGCGAAAAAAATACTTGTTGTGAGGGACAATCACAAAATTCCGAACGAGATTAATCTCACAGTTTATGTGGGTGTAGAGACACTGCTGTTGTTATTGTTCCACCAATTTTGAAATTGAATAATAATTAAAATTTATAACCGTGTTAACAAATATTCACTTTTTAAAATATGATAAAATAACGACAAGTATGCAAAATTTACGGACCAAGGAAAATTCTATCTTTAAATATTATTTAAAACAAGACGTTTTTCTTATATCCAACGATGTGTGATTATTCTTTTTATATCTAATATATTGTATATGTGAAAAATATGTTAATTATAATGTCATATAAGAAAATTAATTGAGGGTGCTATTTTTAATAGAGAACTTTTTATTTATTTATTTTAATTCCGATAAATTTATTAGACTTTTAATAATTCCGGAGAACTTACATAAATTTAAAAAAAAAAAAATTGTTTTTGTTGATACAGGGTAATATCATAATAGTATAAAAATTAAAAGTTTGAACGGGTTTGAGTCATCTGGGTACCAATTATTAATTTTGGCAAATTAGATTTATATCTATAATATATATAAAGAGAGAATATAAATATGAAATAGTTATATTTAGTACAACAACGCGTGGAATACCTATAATACCCTTACCGTAAAATATTTAAATTATTTTCAAATTTATCTAAAATGTACAATATCTTGAAGCACAATGTGTGGATTAACGGTGGCAGGAGATTAAAGCCCTTGATATTGATGGATGATCCTTATCCATTCAAGTCTTTTATGACTTGTTGAATAAATAAATAAGAAAAAGTCGTATAAGTAGTAAAGGAGTGTGGACTATCCAAAGAACTACGTGTTCTTCGCGTGTGATCTTCTCCTCCTTTTGTTTTTTTTTTTCATTAAAAAATAATATAATAATCTAATTCCACCACTATCATTTATAAAATGTCTCGTGAATTCGGTCAAAAAGATATTAGACTAGTAATGTTGCCAAAAATTCTCAGCACGTGCAATGAGTTCCCCACGTGCTAAAAACATTCTCAACTTCTTCTTTTAATTATTAAAATCGATCAGTTCTCAAGGAAGACATCGGTATGGTGTCGGTCAAATAACCTTCGACTTGAGAATAAGTAAGTCTGTTTATGAAGAAAGTTCAAGCACTTGAATCAATTGTAAAAATAACATGTTGATATCTTCCCTTTGTATAGACTTTCTCAGATTGTACTGTTTCATTAGTGAAGTCGCCATTTCTGTGACCCTCTCCTATTAATATGAGATATGACCACGATCTTCTCCCATTAAACATGGGATATGGCGAAAAACTTGTAAATGACATACGGTTAGTCATTGGTAACGTTTCTTATGCATGGCAGACGTGGGAGTCATGGGCTAACCTGTTCTTGGTCTTGTTACCATTAGTTCTGATTACCCATTGTTGAGCCTGTAGGTGAGACTTGTTTTGTTTAGATATTAGGTCGTTAAAGTCTCTTCCTTGATGGGCTGGTGTGTTCAACCCATAATTATTATTGGGTTGGTTCTTTCGGGTATGATTAGTGACCCGATTCAGCCCACGAAAGCCCCTAAGCCTTCAATAGTCGTGGGCGAGAGTTTCTCTCACATCAACCAGTGAACTACATGACGCGTTCTGTGAGATTCCACATTTGAAATAATAAAAAAGATAATCTAATATATAAAGAACCATGTGAGCTACTACCAATTATTGGTTTAAATATTTTAGACCACTTGGTATCAATTCAAAAGTTATTAAATCAGTGGATTGCACGGGATGTTACAAATAATATCAGAGTCAACCCTGATCCAGAAACTGACGCGTTGATTGAGGAATAGAGGATCCGAATGAGGATAGATACTCAATATCTTAAAAATTTCATACTTATACTATTAAACGGTTAAATTAAATTATACTTTGTACTCTTTAAATTTTATATTTATTTTTAACTATTTTTTTAATTATTTATAAATTAAAATATATTATTTAGACTTTGAAATAGCCTAAAATATAGCGATTTTATCTGATGGCATAATGGTAATTTAAATAAAATAGCCGGGGTAAAAGTATAATATTAACGGCTGGGCCAAGAAATCTTCGGCACCAAGACATGAAGGGCAGGTGATCGGGTGGCTCGGGAAAGTTCGAGTGACACGTGTCAATTTCCCAGGTGCACGAATCGCCACGTCATCACCTTTATAATATTTTATTTCCAAATTTGGAATTTAAATATTATTTTTTAATTTAATGGTGAAAATAACGGAAAATTATATTTTAGTCCCTAAAGTATGGGGTAATGTCTATTTAGACCCAAATATTTCCCGATTTGCATATTTGATCCTTCAAGTTTAACATTTGTTTCAATCTAGTAAAATAGAAAACGTTAATGATTTTGGACGAAAATCGACTGTACTCAGAACGTGATATTCTAATTAGGATATTTTATTATTTTATTAATCCACCAAATCTAAAATATTTTTCCCTAATAACGATTCAGATTTTTCTCTCATTGTTCAGATGAATCGTTATTAAAAAAAAAAAAAAAAAAAATTTGTTAAGTGAAGTGATGAAATTACTAAAATATCCCCTTTAGAATGCCACGTGTTGAGCATATCCCATTTTCGGTAAAAAATTGTTAACAAAGTTTTAATTTTGTGGGATTTAAACAAATATAAAATTTAAGGGATCAAATGTGCAAATTAATAAAATTTGACGTCTATATAGAAACGCGTGAATACTGTAGGGGTAGAAAGTGTAAGATTTCCCTCGAAATATCTAGACTCTGGAGAAGGCTATAAATATCTGTTGAAGGAAACCATTCAAAGGCTTTCGATTGCAGAAGAAACGCAGTGAAGCTTTATCGAGAAATCGCTCTGCATAAATCTTTCTCTCTCTCTCACTCTCTCATCACACTTAAACGTGCAAACACACTCCCTCTCTCTCTAGAAGAACAACGCTGTAAATCAGTGGAAGATCCGCCGGAAATCGTTTGTTTTCGTGAAGTGGACGCAAGTTCTTATCGGAGAAAAGAGTACAGTGCAGTAGAAACGGTGGATTGTTCGCGCATGTCAGTCGAGGCTGTTCATAGGTAGGGTTTTGATTTGTGCCGGTTAAGTTTTTTATATGTCGATTGTTGCGTGTTAGATTTCGATTTTGTATGAGTTTTGACTGATTGTATTGATTTAGCTATCGATTAATTGGTTTTCAGCTTTCGTAAATCTTGATTTAGGGTTTTGTTTCACGATATTTCTGATTTTAGGGTTTAGCGTTTGCGTAGTTTTCTCGATTGTGATTTGGGGGCTTGGTACATGGTTAAATTGCTCTTTAATTTGTTTTTCAATCGTATCTAGGATCAGATTTTAGGGCAAATTAGACCTTCCAATTGAGTAGATGGTGTTCATCGTGTTTCCAATTGAAATATTTACTTATTTCCATTAAACCGTATGAAATAAGTACATTATTAAGGAATTTTATCCTCATATTCCAAATTTATCATTCGATTGAACATCAGTTGGAAGCTAAATCTTGTCCAGTTGATTGGTTAGTGTTTAATATCTAAGAACTTGTTCAATGATTTTTTCTCCCTGATAAACATAGATACATATCATTCAATTAATTATAGTCCTCTTTTGTTTCACAAAGCAAGCAAGTGCGGGTGCGCGCGTGTGGATTCTATACCATAACCATGAATGAGTGTGCTGTTTGGTTTCTAGCTTTTTTTTCCTTTCCTGTGTTGAATTCAACTAAACATTGTTTTGGATTGTGTTGCAGAGTTTCAATGATGGATCCTTTCGCTCAATCATCAAATCCACCAACAACCCAGCCAGTTGACTACACTCATAAGAGAAAATCAAGAAGCAGGCGAGATTGCCCCAAAAACGTTGCGGAAAAAATTGCCAAATGGAAAGACTACAACAACAAACTCAACTCGCTAAACAACGTAGAAAAACCAAAACGTAAAGCCCCTGCCAAGGGCTCGAAGAAGGGATGCATGAAGGGCAAAGGCGGCCCTGAAAACTCCCATTGCAACTACCGAGGCGTTAGGCAGAGGACTTGGGGCAAATGGGTTGCTGAAATCCGGGAGCCAAATAGAGGAAGCAGGCTCTGGTTAGGCACTTTCCCGACTGCCATTGATGCTGCTCTTGCTTATGATGAAGCTGCAAAAGCCATGTATGGAGATTGTGCTCGCCTTAACCTCCCCAACTACAATTCATCATCAATGACCACATCGTCTACACCTGATTCAGGTTCCATTACAGACCTTTCTGAGGTTTATCTTCCCCCTTGTGTCACACATGAGGATGGAGAATATGAGACCGAGGTTATGAAAAAAGCTAGGCTTTCAACAATTTGTGAGCCTAAAATCGAGGTTAATACACCCGAAAGTGAAGAAAATGTGGAGAAAAAAGAAGTTGAATCCTTGGATGAAGATATCGAAATGGTCAGTCTTGAAGAGCTTCTTGGGATACTTGATGATGAACATCATGATGGAACAGAGGAGAAGGAAAATCAAAATCAGACCGTATATCAACACCAGAACGCTCCTGACTTGTCGGACCCGTTACAGAATCATGATTCGGGGCGTGATTATTGTTTCGAGTTCTTGGAACCGGGAAGAGCAGAAGATGACAATTTCACCATGGACGAGTTGTTTGGCGACCTGGAATTCAATCCCGGATTTTGAAAAATGTTCTGAAACATGGGTTTTGCTTCAGATTGTAAATTTTCACAGAAGATTTGTGATGGGTTTTGTTTGTTTTATGTTCTGTTCTCTGTTTGGGCATTCTAGAACAACAAAAAGGGAAAATGTGGCTGATTCTCTACAGGATTTTAGATTTAGAGGATTGAGCTATTAGCACTTGTGTTTATTATTATTTTTATTTGTTTGTTTTATCTCGGTGGGTGAATTCTCCCTTATTTTGTAGGTTAGGGTTAGGGCCAATTCTTTCTTGTATATATATGCAAAATAAGGATTTCAATGGAGATGAGTTACTAGTTTAGCAGTAACCGTTCTTTGTTATTGCTTGTTTTTTGTTTGTATTGGTGTTTTTGTTTCATATTCAAAATTTGTTCTGAAAACGTGGGATGTTCTCTTTTTGATCTTTGTATGTTTTGAAAATGTCAAAATTTGTTCTAAAAATGTGGGATTGGAAAACAAATGTTCTCTTTTTACTCTCTGTATGTTTTGATATTCAAAATTTGTCACTGAAAATGTCAAAAAGTTGTTCTTATTTGAACATAACCTTCTTTTTAACTCTTTGTATCTTCTGATATTCAAAATTTGTTGTGGAAGTATCAAAATTTGTTTTAAAAATGTGGGATGAGAACAGAAATGTTCTCTTTTCACTCTTCAGAACAAATGTCAAAATTTATTCTAAAATGGTTGGATTGGAATAATATTCTATTTTTCCTCTTTGTATGTTTTCTAGAGAAGTATTGAAATTTGTTCTAAAAATGTGAAATTTTGGAATAAACTTTTTTTTTTTTTTTTTCTATATATTAATATTCAAAATTTGTTCTAAATATTTGAGATCGGAATTTGAAATATTTGTTTTTTAAAATTAATTTCTTTAACCATTTAATATTTAAAAAATTATGATAGTTTTTCAGAGTTACAAATTTTTTGAAAGAGACTGTATCCGGAGGGGTTCAAAAAACTATCTAAATTATTAAAAAGTTTTACTATTATTTTTATGTTTTTAAAAAAATATAAAAAAATTATATCAATCAGTCCAAGTTGGGCTTATAAACCCTATTCATATAAGATAAAAAAAAATATCTATCTATCTATCTATATATATATATATATATAAGTGTTCTAACAGGTTGTAGAGGATTAAGATCTAGAATCTCCCAATGTAGAAAATTCCAAGTTCCAAAAATATCAAGTTGGACCAAAATAAATAAAAAAAATCCAACTTGAATTTTTCTTTTCAAATAAATAAAAAATTAAAACACCTAATTGCCATTATCTTATTCATTCAACTTGAGTTACAGCCAAATATTAGATATCTTTGACATATTTGAAAAATATTTTAATTATTATTTTTATATTTTTATTTGTTTAAATATTTTTTCATAAAAAAAGATATTTAGAGGCTACACCCAATTGATTTTAAAGATTTAAATGAGAATTTTTAAGATTCAAATTATCTATCAAACATATGTCGCCAAGTTAATTTTCGATGTATATATTGTTATTCAATTTTATTTTATTTTCCAGATACACGATAAAATGCTTGAATAACTACACACACATATGAGGTTGAGCTTCTTCAACCACGTTCTGCTTGTCCAAAGCTCGGAAAGAACATTAACGACGAAAGCACTTTACTACGCCGACACTGACACTAAGAGTCGAAAGTTAAGTAAGCGAATGGGATTAGATATCCCAATAATCCTAACCGTAAACGATGGATGCTACACGTTGTGTGTATCAACCAGTGCAGTGTTGTAGTTAACTCATTCAGTATCCACTTGGGGAGTAATATATATATATATATATATATATATATATTATTTTTAAAATTTCTAGATTTCAAATTATTTAAGAAACAAATATTGCCATGTCATCCATTTTATTTGGTATAGATTATCATTCTTTTTTTAAGATATACAATTAATATATTTGAATAACTACCACATATATACGTATGAATTTTAAATTTGTTGAATTATGTATGAACTAATTAATGTCATATGGCATTGCATACAATGTATAGTAAGATAAGGCTCAATCAGTCAGAATATAACTTATCTCTTACAAAAAAATCAGTATCATCATCACTTATAAGATACTAATTTCATGTATATCAAACCAACTCATATTTCTTAACAAAAATCAAGAGTTTAAGTCATTTAGACTATTTTGGGTTAGTGTTTCTGCTCTTTGATTGCTGTTTTCTCCAAAATTTTGAGATTAATGTACAAAAACGTGTTTGGTAAATACGTTTTTGTTCTCTAAACGTTGAGAGTAATTTGGAACTATTTCCTTAATTGCTCAAGAATCCTAATTCTTATTCACTCTCACAAAATTATTCCCTCTACCGTCCTTACAGCCATCGCCACTCTATCAGCCACCACCACCAACCGTCCACCACCACCATGTCGGCCACCATACATTTAAAGGAAAAAAAAAAGAACAATTGGTACTATCAAGCGTATTTGTTGTTTATGTTCTCATAATTTTTTTTTAAAAAAAAAAAAAAACAATTTCAAGACAATGGTCGGTACCAAATATATGTCTATTTCCCGAATACTACAGAACGGAAACAAAATTCCCATTATAATTTATTGAAAGTAGAAACAGAAACACTAATCAAATGCCACCTTATATTTCAAAATTAGATGTTCTTTCAAGATTATTTAAAAACGTTATTTATTTGTACACATTTTCTCAGCGTCGTAAGGTTTTTTAGATTTTAAAAGTGATTGTATCACTAAATATATATTATTGTTGTAGAACTTGAAAGTGGCAAATTAGGTTCAAATTGTTCTCTTGCTATTTTGCATATATATATATATATATAAGCAAAATTAATAATTTCTTTTTTACACTATCAATACTTTTAGGGTTTTTGACACTTTGTACCCCTGACGTTTGACCAAAATTTCACTTTAACACCTTAAAGTTTTTTAATCAACCCACTCTAGTCCAAGTTGTTATTTCCATTACAATTTTTGATATATAACAATCATATGCCATGCACGGTGCAAATGACTGTTTTTAAGTGATTTTATAGACGATTCCAATCTCATTTCCTTTTTCATTCCTACTCAAATACTAAAATATACACATACAGGGGTGTGCATGTATGTTTCTTTTAGAAAATTTGAAAGAAAAAATAAAAAAAAGGGTTGAAATGTCTTTTAAGGTCCTCTTAAAAATAATTGAGTGCACGGCAATTGATGGTTCACCATCCAAAATTGTGATGGAGCTATTGATTTGGACTGAAGTGGGGGTACTCATTACAAAACTTTTAAGGTATCATGTGTTTAAATTAAAACTATAGTGACCAAAGTGAAACAATGGTAAAACTTTAGGATGCAAAGTGTTAATACCCCTAAATACTTTCATACTTATGATGCCAATAGACTTTTGACCATCATGATAAAGTAGATGACGAAAATAAATAAATTGACCTTGGAAATTTGAAACATGTTAAAGTTTAGGAAAAAGTAAGTAGAGGAGGGGGAAAAAAATCCCAACTAGTTTAGGAAATAAATAATTAAATATTAAAAAATGAAGATTTTAGTTAAGGGTTTGTTTGAATAAATTCATTTTTTAAGAGTTTATCAATTAATGAAATAATATATTATTTTATTTACAAGTAGGTTTATTAAATTTGTCCAAGTAGGTCCTCCCCCCTTATCTGATTTGCTCTACCTTAGCTTAGAGTTATCTCATACTACCTGGTTCCTCAGACATTCTTCTTATCTACAGATCGGTCTGAGCAAGCATTAGACAATTTGGGCCAAACCTACTGGGCCTTCACGTTTCCAATATTAGGTGGAAATGTGTGTTGTGTCCATTGGGCCTTTGCCGGCACGCCATGGGGCTTGCCGCTTTTTTCACCGATCACGATCTAAGCAAATCGAATTAGTGCTTAATTAGTTGGGATTAGACCTAATCTTCCCATTTTACCTGTTTTGAAGTAAGTCCTAATCCGGAGGTCAGACCTATATATATGACACTCCTCTTGAGATTTCAGATAACGCATTTATTATGTTTTAGATTGGATTACTTGCTTAGCTAGAATATTTTGTTGGGATTTTAATCCCTATAGATTTAAATCTATAACACCTTAATCAACATGTTAAACTACCAAGAGTTCTAATGTACACATAAATTACTTACTTGGATCCATTACGATCAATTGACTTTTGATGCTGAATCCTGTGACAATCGATCACAAGAAGAATATGGATCAAACGGGTACGTGGTATTTCTCAACCAAATCTCCAGAGTTCCTCAATGAGATTTGCGATTCACTTCCAGATGGGAAAAAATGAGCCGTCAAGACAATTTGGTATTATTGCAGATCATAACCCTAATATTATATGACGTGATTAGGGTTCCCATAATCTCCTAATCACCCCAACAGTTTCTGATATATACTCATTTAACCCACATTCTTTTGAGTAGTCTATTGACTTACCCAAATTAAGTGGATCACTTAATTTTAGCCCATTAAATTTAAATAAAAAATATAATTGTGTTAATAATATATTGTCCAAAATCATATTAGCAAATAAAATTTTCTAACAATCTCTTACTTGGACTACATATTATCCCTGAAACAATTATATTACAAAATTCCTTAGACACACATTCATATGTTATTTATCCTTAGACTTCTCTTTAAACAATCTGGTTCATTTCATATACTAACAATAGAATTACCGCAGCTTATATCACAATACAGGCGTGACCAAACCACGATGATCACCGTTCTAATATACTCAATGACATAGATCAAATGTGGATGAGTAACATGAAAATTACACGCAATGTGATCTTAGACATGCCTATTTCCAACTGGTCCAACTTTAGGCTTTAGTGAGATCAATGCAAAGTCCTTAATGCAACGGAAACATTGCAAACAAAAATAAACCATCAACTTTATTATGCAGAAATTTAGAAATTTTAAAAATAATATATATATATATATATATGAATTTTAAATTTGTTGAACTATGTATGAACTAATTAATGTCATATGGCATTGCATACAATGTATAGTGAGCTAAGGCTCAAAAGATAAAAACTTATCTCTTGCAAAAAAAATTTAGTTTCATCATTATCTTTTATAAGATACTAATTTCATGTATATCCAACCAACTCATATTTCTTAACAAAAATCAAGAGTTTAAGTCATTTAGCCCGTTTGGTAACCATTTCCATTCCAGAAATTTTCATTCTATTATCAGATTTTTGGGAATTCTGTTTGGGAATAGCGTTTGGTAATTTTTGTTTCCGTTTCCATTTCATTTCCATTTGAGAATTGTGCCCACTTTTTTCTTAAGAAATGAGAAACAAACAAAAGTTATTTCTCATTATTCTCATTCCATTCCCAAAACACATGGTCACTATTCATCTTCCGGTCGACCATCGTCCGCCGCCGCCGACCATCTCTGGCGACCGTCGCCGGTCACCTTCCCCCGCCGCCGCTGGCCATCTCCGGCGACCGCCGCTGGTCACCGTTCGGCCGAAAATTTTCCGGCCACTTCCGGCCGTCGCAGGCGACGGTACCATTGCCTTCCGGTCGGCGTCGCCAGTGCCACCGCCGTCCGGTCATCACCCGGTGGGCCGCCGGCGCTGGCGCCACCGCCGTCAGGCCAAAAAAAAAAAAAAAAAAAAAAAAAAAAAAAAAGATTCTAGGATAAAATCGTTACCAAACGCGATTCTATTCCCAAAAAGAAAACAAAATTCCCATCCCACTGCTGGAATGGAAACAGAAACGGTTACCAAACGCCAACTTAGGCTATTTTGGGTTAGTGTTTCTGTTCTTTGATTCTTGTTTTTGCTTCCAAAATTTTGGGATTAATATGCAGTAATGTGTTTGTTAAACATGTTTCTGTTCCCAAAATGTTAGGAGTATTTTGGAACTATTTCTTTAATTACTCAAGAATCTTAATTCTTATTCACTTTCACAAAATTATTCCCTCTACCGTCCCGGCGGCCACCGCCACTCTATCAACCACCATCACCAACCGTCCACCACCACCATGTCGGCCACTATACATTTACGGCATGTTTGGTTGGATGGAATTGAGGGTGGAATGGAATTGCATTCCGCCTTCGATTCATATTCCGTTGTTTGATTCTTCAATGGAATCACTTTTGTGATTCCATTGGAATGAAATTGGATGGAATGGGATTCTATTTGAGATGGGGTAAAATGGGATTTCAAACCAATGTAATCAATATCTTAAATTACATGATAACCCTTGTAATTAAGGCCTTGAAAATTGAGAACAAAAACAGAAATTAGAAAACATAAATTGAAATTAGAGAACAGAAAGTTAGGAATAAAAATAGAAAATTGAGAACAGAATTAGAAAATTGAAAACAGAAATTGAAAATTGAAAATAGAAACAGAAAATTGAGAACATAAACCGAAAATTGAGAACAAAAACAGAAAATTAGAGAACAAGAAATTGAGAACATAAACTAAAAATTGAGAATAAAAACATAAAATTAGAAAATAGAAAATGGAAAACAAAAACAAAAAATTGAGAACATAAACTGAAAATTGAGAACAAAAATATAAAATTAGAGAACGAAAATTGAAAATTGAGAATAAAAACATAAAATTAGATAATAGAAACAGAAAATTGAGAACAAAAATATAAAATTAGATAATAGAAAATTGAGAACGGAAACCGAAAATTGAGAATAAAAATAGAAAATTGAGAACCAAAAAAAAAATTGAGAACATAAATTAAAAATTGAGCATAAAAAATTGAAAATTAGAGAACGAAAAATTGAAAAAGAAAACTGAAAATAGAGAACAAAAACAGAAATTAAAGAATAGAAACTAAAAATTAAGAACAAAAATAGAAATTAGAGAACAAAAACTTAAAATTGAGTTGAATAGTGAAATATAATAAAATGAGGAAAGGAATAGAATAGTGAAATATAATAAAATTTTATTATAACCAACCAAGAAGAGAATGGAATAATAATTTTATAAGGGCAAAACGAAAATTTTACTATATTTCACTATTCTATTATTTCTTTCATTCCATACCAACCAAACAAGAGAATGGAATAGTGATTCCATTCACAATTCTATTCCATTCCTTCTCTCATTCCATTACTTCTTCTATTCCATTTCACCCTTATTCTATTCCGTCCAACCAAACATGCCATTAAAGGGAAAAAAGAACAACTGGTACAACCAAGCGTGTTTGTTGTTTATGTTCTCATAATTTTATTTTTTTTAAAAAAAAAAAAAAAAACAATTTCAAGATAATGGTCAGTACCAAATATGTTTCTATTCTCCGAATACTACAGAACGGAAACAAAATTCCCATCATAATTTATTGAAAGTAAAATAGAAAAACAGATACACTAACCAAACGTCACCTTATATTTTTAAATGAGATGTTCTTTCAAGATTAGTTAAAAACATTATTTAGTTGTACAAAAATTTTCAGCGTCGTAACGTTTTTTAAATTTTAAAAGTTTCTGTATCACTAAATTTATATTATTTTTGTAGAACTTGAAAGTGGCAAATTAGGTTCAAATTGTTCACTTGCTACTTTGCATATATATATATTTAGGCGATTCCATTCACTTTTCAATTTTCATTCCTGCTCAAATACTAAAATACACACACATGTGTATGTTTCTTTTAGAAAATTTGTAAGGAAAAAAAAAGGGGTTGAAATACCTTTTAAGGTTCTCTTAAAAATAATTGGGTGCACGATAATTGATTATTTATCATCCAAAATTGTAATGGAGCTATTGATTTGGACTGAAGTGGGGTACTCATTACAAAACTTTAAGGTATCACGTGTTTAAATTAAAACTATAGTGACCAAAGTGAAACAATGGTAAAACTTTAGGATGCAAAGTGTTAATACCCCCAAATACTTTTATACTTGTGATGCCAATTGACTATTGACCATCATGATAAAGTAGATAATGTAAATAATTAAATTAAATAAATAAATAAAGGGAAGAACCTTGGAAATTTGAATCATGTTAAAGTTCAGGAAAAAGTAAGTAAAGGAGGGAAAAAAAATCCCAACTAGTTTAGGAAATAAATAATCAATTATTAAAAAATGAAGATTTTAGTTAAGGGTTTGTTTGGTTGTTTGACTAAATTCATTTTTCAAGAGTTTATCAATTAATGGAATAATATATTATTTTATTTACTAGTAGGTTTACTAAATTTGTCCAAGTGGGTCCTCCCCCCTTAGCCGATGCTCCACCTTGGCTTACAGTTCTCCTCGGACTGCCTGATTTTCCAGATATTATTTTCATCAACAGACTAATCTGAGCAAGCACTGAGCAATTTGAGCCAAATTCACTAGGCCTTCATGTTTCCAATATAAATTGGCCACGTGGGTTGTTTCCGTTGGGCCTTTTCTGGCCCTACTCGTGGGCCTCGCCACTATTTTCAACACTCACGATCTAATCAGGTCGAATTAGGTCTAATCCTCCTGTTTTACCTATTTTGGAGTCTATCCTAATCCGGAGATTATACATATATATATGGCACTCCTCTATAGGTTTCAGGTAATGCATTCATTGTCTTTCAGATCGGATTACCTAATTAACTTGAATATTTAGTCTTGACCCTGAGAGACTTCACTGGGAAATATCTTGTAGGTCTTTCGGTAGGTCACCGACGAACAAATCTGATTTGACAAGTTAGCATCCACTCTAAACTCTAGATCAGACGAGTGCATACCGACTCCTCTTTTATCTGTTGGCAAGTTTTGTGCACAAACAAAAATATTTAAAATACAAGAATTTAGAAATTGAATGAGAAATCCTAAAGCCCAATTGGACCTAACAAAGGAGTGGCAATAAATGTAATTGCAGCTAGAAGACAAGGGCAATTAAACTAAGACTTCGTCCCAAAGCAACGTCCATCCCAAGTTGTCCATCCACTTGCATGTCCGGCGTAAGCCGTGCGATCACCACACGCCGCCGCCACCAACCACCTCTCTCCGCCCCCTACTTTTTTAATCCGGCCAATTATCAAACTATTGCAACTTGATAAAGTAACCCTAATTTACTACTCTCTCTCTAGACTCTCTCTCTCCTCCCCTCCTTTTTTCTCCGGCCGGCGAATTATCAAACTATTGCAAGTTGAGACACCAACCCTAATTTTCTCTCTCTCTCTCTCTCTCTCTCTATATATATATATATATATAGATATTTATGTATCTATATATAATCTCTACATTCTTTCTAATCCACAAGAAAGAGGAGAGAGACATCTAGAGAGAGAGAGAGAGAGAGAGAGAGAGAGAGAGAGAAGAAGAATGGCTTCTACCCTCCAACTCCACAGAATCAACAATAACAAAGCTACCACCACCCTGAATCACCAAAAACAACAAAATGCGACGTCGGCTATTCCGGAAACCGTCCCGGCGCCGGAAGGCGTTCTGAAGTGCCACGCCTACGCCGTCGGTCCAAACCAGTGCTGTTCCGCAGCGGTGAAGACTATAGCAGCCCCCGTCTCCACCGTCTGGTCCGTCATCCGCCGCTTCGATAAACCCCAGGAATACAAACAGTTTCTCAAGAGCTGCCAAGTCATCGTCGGCGACGGGAACGTCGGGACTCTCCGGCAGGTTTTTGTCGTCTCCGGACTACCGGCGGAGTTCAGCACCGAACGGCTGGAGATCCTCGACGACGAGCGGCACGTGATGAGCTTCAGTGTTATCGGCGGAGAGCACCGTCTTCATAACTACAGGTCCGTTACGACGCTTCACCCGACGGCCAACGGCGCCGGGACGGTGCTCGTGGAGTCGTACATCGTCGACGTGCCGGCCGGAAATACGAAAGAGGAGACTTGCGGTTTCGTCGACACGATCGTGCGCTGCAACTTGCAATCGCTGGCTCAGATCGCGGAGAAATTAGTCAAAAATTAACAGTAATTAATGATTAAGATCCATGGATGTGTAAATTCAGATTTTGTTTTTTGATATTTTTTTTTCTTTTTCGTGAATTTTCGAATGTGGGTCGGATCATAAAATATTAAACTGTTTGTACCCAAAATTGAAAATGCGTGACTACATAGTTTTTTTTCGTTTTATTTATTTTTTAACGAAATTAAAATTTTAATTCATATAATTCATACGCTATAATTTTGTTTTTCGAATAATTATTAAAAGTGGATAAATTATTTTATCTCATAAAAATTAGCACAACGCATTATATTAATAATTTTTTTTAAAAAAATAATTATAACATGTAAATTGAGTAAATTAAAATTTTAATTTTGTGAGCTGTTTATAATTTTTTTTTTTTAATTATCCGAATTTTCGTTAGAAGATTTACATGCTGTTGTTATTTTTTTTTTTTTCAATATTCTATTTATTTTGCATTCAAAATTACCTAATTTCATTCTAACTTGAGGTTAAAATTAATTTAGCCTAATTTAATACTTTATTAGTATTGAATTTAAATTGTTTTTTTTTTTAAATTAAAATTATTGTGCTAATTTATTTTTTCCCACAATTAATTATATTTAAGTACAAAAAATATTCAAATTTAAAAAAAATAATATATATTTTTTTCCAGATACGCCGATAATCTTATTTCTTTATTCTAATTATTCGTATTTCCGCGATAATTAATAATGTCATTTTTTATATTTTATATTTATCCTTATATTTTTTTTAATTTAATATGTTTAATATCAATTATCATTCCTAGTTTCAAAATTAGAATATATGAAATAAATTTTATTATTTGATTATTTGTTATTTCTTTCTAAAAATGCAATATACACTTGATATGAATTTTTATTATTTATCTTATCCTTTTTAGGTTGCACCATTTTGGGGGAAATAATTATTAATTAAAATTGGATTATATTTATGAAAAATTACTAAATTTAGTAAGAGCATAAATAATAAGAATTTTATTAATTTTCTGTCACCTTAAATATTAGAAGTAAAAAGTGTCAATAGATTATGAAAATAAAAAATAAAAAATTATTTTTATTTTTAAAGTAATAATTAAAAAAAGACACATTGTACGTGATCTTGATTGGAATAATAAAAAAGGTGGGGAATCTGCAATTAATATTATTCTTAATCTTGTCATGAGATTAAAAAACCTCAAGATTTTTCTTAAACCTCTCTCTCACACTCTCTCTCTCTCTCACACACACACACACACACTCTCCCTCTCTACAATATATATTATATATAATTATATATAGGTATATATATAGAACTCAACTTGCTATGGAAAAACACAGGCAAGTTGCTTCTGTCCAGCTTCTTCCTTTATTTGTTTGTCTGTGTATTTTGACATTTTGTACCCTTAAAGTTTGACCATTATTTTACTTTGGTCCTCATAGTTCTAATTTGAACATATTATCCCATGTCCATCCAAATCCATATCTCAATTACAATTTTGAACGACAAACAATTAGTTGTCATATGCATCCAACTATTTTTAAGATGACTCTATGGGTATTTCTACCTCTTCCTTTCCCCCTGACAAATTTTCTACACAAAAATTCTCTCTCTCTCTATCTCTATATATGTATATTAGTATTTGGACAGAAAGCAAAATGAGAGGAAATGAGGAGATTGAGATCACCCATAAAATCTCTTAAAAGGTGCATGTGATATGATTATTTTCTAGTATGAGATTATAATGGGGCAAATGACTTGGACTGTAATTGGTTGATTAAGAGACTTTATGGCATTTTTACCTCTTCCTTTTCCACTTATGAATTTTCTACAAAACTCTCTCTCTCTCTCTGTCTCTCTCTCTATATATAGATATTATGTTATATGTATATGTTTGAGTATTTAGGCAAAAAGGTGGCGGTTGAAATTGACTATAAGCCTCTTTGAAAGAGTCAGACACACGATAGATAATTGTTTTCGGTCTAAAACTGTAATGAAGATAATGACTTGGATAATAGTGGGTTGATTAAGAAACTTTAAGGTGTTATATGTTTAAATTGAAACTACGGGAACCCAAGTGAGATTTTGGTCAAACTTCAGGGGTATAAAGTTTCAAAATCCCTTTATTTATATTGTTTAGAATGCTGTGTTGTGGAAATAGTTTAACTTTGGCAAGTTGATTTGCAAGTGGGAGGAGGCTTTTATTGACGAATTACTTTTTTTCGTAATTTTTTTTTCAAGTTGACACAAGTTAATCATTTTCCTTGTGTGCCACGTATGAAATAAACTTGACAAAGTGACATAGTATCTCCAAACAACATATAAACAAGGGAAAATTACATATTAATCCCAAAAACAAAAATTATTTACCACCTACTCCCATCGATTTTTCTTTGCACCGATTAGTCCCTTCAACACGTTTTTCTTGCACTAATTAGTCTCATCAACACCTTTCCTTACACCAATTAGTCCCATTTTAAAAAATGGTGAGGATTGAGTTTACCGAAATGCCCTCCCATGAGTTTCATATTGAGAAGGAAGATCGTCAAATTGGTGTACCACCGTTGTCAGTTGCCGCTGCCTGCCGCCGCCGCCATAAATTACAGCTTTACCCCAAACTTTATCACTTTTTGTCACTTTTATATGTTCCAAAAAAAAAAAAAAATCTTAATTTTAGGATAAAATCGTTACTAAACGTAATGTAAAATAAGAGAACAATTGATGTTATATTCAACATTTACAGGTGTTCAATGTAATATCATATGTATTTTACTCTGCATACAAAAATAAGAGAATAATGGATGTTACATTCAACATCCACATGAAGGATATTTTGGTTAGAAAAAAATAACATTAAAAAAAAAAAAAAAACAGTTGATGTTACATTCAACATCCACATGAGGGGCATTCAACATCCACATGAGGGACATTTTGGTAAAAAAAAATAACATTAAAAAAAAACAAAACACAGTTGATGTTACATTCAATATCCACAGGTGTTGAATGTTACATTCAACATCCACATGAGGGATATTTTGGTTAGAAAAAAATAACATTAAAAAAAAAAAAAAACAGTTGATGTTACATTCAACATCCACATTAGGGGCATTTTGGTCAGAAAAAAATAACATTAAAAAAAAAAAAAATACAGTTGATGTTATATTCAACATCCACAGATGTTGAATGTTACATTCAACATCCACATGAGGGGCATTTTGGTCAGAAAAAAATAACATTAAAAAAAAAAAAAAAAAAAAACACAGTTGATGTTACATTCAACACTCACAGGTGTTAAATGTTACATTCAACATTCACATGAGGGGCATTTTGGTCAGAAAAAAATAATATTAAAAAAAAAAAAAAAAAAAACAACACAGTTGATGTTACATTCAACACTCACAGGTGTTAAATATTACATTCAACATCCACATGAGGGGCATTTTGGTCAGAAAAAAATAGCATTAAAAAAAAAAAACACAATTGATGTTATATTCAACACCGAATGTTACATTCAACATCCACATGAAGGGTATTTTGGTCAGAAAAAAATAGCATAAAAAAAAAAAAAAAAAAAAAAAAACCAAAAACAAAAACAAAAAAAAAAATAAAAAAAAAATTAATAATTTTGATGTTACATTCAACATCCATGTGAGGAGTATTTTGGTCATAAAAAGACAAAATGACTTATTGGTGCAAAAAAAAAGTGATGGGAGTATTTGGTAATTTTTTTTTGTATTTTAGGACTAAATGGTGCATGCCCCTATAAACAAATATATATATTTTAAATCTCGGTGAGGCAAGGAGAAATAAATTAAATAAAACAAGAAAACAATTTACAGAGAGGGTGAGACCTGATCACTGAACACAACAAAACAAAGACAAAAGTAAGAAAATAGACTTTATCAAGCCAAAACCGCTAAAGACATATCTTTAGTCTTCCAAATGTTCGGGAATCGAAGCTTATTCAATCTCAAGCATCCTCGAACAGAAACTGGACAATCTGATTCAGATCGGAAAATTCGATCTTCACCAACACTTCCTAACTTGGGTAACATATCTGCAACCGTGTTAGTTTCCCCTATAACAATGCAAAATAGAAGTTTGAACCCTTGCAACCAGATCCTTGATCATCCTAGTCAGAGACATTAATCGCCAAGAGACTTTAACTCCACCAGCAATCATATCTACTAACGGAGCATTGCCACTTTCAACCTCCAAAACGAACCACTCAAAATCAACACAGTATTGAAGCACGATCGAAAGGGCTTTGATTTCGGCGAGTAAATTGGAGCCAAAACCAAGATAATGAGCGAAACCGAGCAACAAATCACCATTGGGGTAACGGAATGTAACCCTTCAGTCAATTAGGCCTGGATAACCTCGAGAGCTTTTGTCTAAATTAAATCATGAGTCTATCCCGATGAGGATTCCAATAAACCAGTTGAATCTTCGATCAATTTCGGTTTTCTCACCAAATGAGCAATCTTGGCCAAATCTGGTGAATGCTAACAATAACCTTTTGGGCATCACATTGGATCCCATCAAACCTAATCTTGTTACACATTTTTCAGATTTTCCAGCAAAGCACCGAAGGAAAGAGGGTGTCATAAATTTTTTTAAGAGAGGACGAACTTTAACGTTGCCACTAGCTAACAAATCTTCCAAACACTTCGCCATTCCAAGTTGCCACTCCAAAAGCAGACCACACGATTTTAGTAAGATCCTCTTGCGAAAACAGATGATGCATAGATTCAACTTGAGGCTTATAACAAAAATTACACTGAGAAACGATCTTTTTGCCTTTCTCCTGAATAGCCCCATCAATCGGAACAATCTGATGAAGAAGCCTCCACATGAAGATAGAAATTTTGATAGGAAATGAATTATGCCAAATCTTGTCAAAGAAAGGATGCGCATCCTGATTTTTCCTACCCATTTTCCAGACAGATTTTACTGAAAAATCTCCTGAGTTGGTAGGAATTCAAATCATGACATTTTGATCAAAAATCTTAAGAGTCTGAAGGTTTCCCAATTTTCTCACATATTCTTCAGGGATAAGAGCTTGAATAAAATGCATGTCCCATTCACTGTTAGGAAGACGAACATCTTGGACAAGAAGCTTTGACAAACTCGAATCAACCACCACGATTTCGCCGAGCAAAACTGAGATCATCCAAGTGTCCCAGCAAAATGAGACATACCATTTTCCTATCAAGAATTGAATTTGGTCCTTGGCATAAAATTTGCCTTCAAGCAGAGCACTCCACACATGGTTTTGAAAATAGAAGTTTCTGGATTTCGCTGCTAGATCGTTGCGATTGTACTAATTTTTCAAAAACCAAGCCCATAGAGTAGATCATTCTCTGAATCTCCACCAAAGTGTCATCTTGAAAGCCCGGATGACATCCTGAAAGTCACAAATCCCTAGACCACCCTTATTAAAGGGGAGACAAATCTTGCTCCAACGCTTCCAATGCAATTTTTTTCCTGTATTGAATCCCCAAAAGAACAAAATCAAAATCTTTTCAACTTCTCGAATAATAGAGATAGGAGGAGAAATCGCTAAAAACAAATAGAAAGTCATGCTTTGAAGCACATGTTTCAAAAGAATTAAATGACCGCCACGAGAGAGCAACTTTCCTTGCTAACCAGCAACCTTTTGTTTAATCTTCCTAAGAGTGTCTTCAAATAAAACTTTTTTTTTTTCCTTCCATCATACACCGGACAACCTAGGTAGATAAAATAGAATTCACCTCTTTTATATCCTGTATGTCTGAGAATCCAGTTTCTGTGGGGATGAGCAAGATTATTTGGGAAGTAGATTTGGCATTTATCCACATTTACCATTTGGCCCGAACATACCTCAAAAGTTTTGAAGAATTTCATAAAGTTTTTCACAAACTTTTTCTTTCCATTAAGGAAGACCACCACATCATCTGCATATGAAAGGTGCGAAATTAGATTTTCATTCGAAGGTTGAGAGAACTCTTGAATATCTCCTTTAGCTAACATCTCTTTAATGCTCCTAGAGAACACTTCTGCAACGATGATGAATAAGCTAGGAGAAAGGGGATCCTCTTATCTCAAACATCTCTGAGATTTGAAGAAACCACCAGCAACCCCATTTACTAGGACTGAGAAGTGGTTATTATACAACACTCTATACACCATATCGATCCAAGCTTCACAAAACCCGAATTTTCATCACACAGAAATTAGGAAGCCCCACGAAACACGGTCATAAGCTTTAGCCATATTCAATTTGACAATAATATTTCCTCCTTGAACCTTTTGGTTAAATCTCTTGACCATCTCCTACACTAACAGAATGTTATCCAAGTTATTTCTACTTTGAACAAAAGCACTTTGTTCCGGAGAAATGATTTTTTGGCAGCATAGAAGCAATTCTAGTAGCCAGGATATTTGATATAACCTTATTTGAGAAATTGCATAAGCTAATTGACCTGAAATCGGAAGCATCTGTTGGATTTTTCTTTTTAGGAATGAGGCCAACCAATGTGCTAGTCAAAATAGTGGGGAGCCCTGCACTACAGAAAAAACTAGTCATCAAATTAAACAGGTCTTCCTTGATAATCTCCCAACATGAGACATAGAACCTCCTAAAAAAACCATCTGAACCTGGGGCACTATCTCCATTCATATCCTGAATGACTTGTTGAAATATATCAGGACATTTAACCAAATGTAAGGCCCGGTCTTGCATGTGCATATTTCTAATTGCATTTTAAAACATTTAGAAAAAAATAAGAGGGTTCATTGTGTTATTTAAATTTACTTTAAAAATTTTAAGGGCTAATATGCTAATTTTAATTTTTAACTTTTAAAAGTTTAAGGATTATTAAGTTATTTAAAATACGATTTTAAAAATTTGATATATAAATTAATATTTTTATTATTTTAAAGGGTAGTTAATATAAATATATATATATATATATATATATATATATATATATATATATATATATATATGTGTGTGTGTGTGTGTGTGTGTGTGGATAGAATTCGTTCCTTCCAAAGGAAGGAAACCAATTCTATCCACATGGTTAGAATTATTGTATCAAGATGACACATGTCAACTTCAAAAAAAAAAAAATGTCGTGAACTCTCTCTCAAATTACCCATTTTATTTACTTTTCACTTTTTAGTATTATACTCTCCGAAATTTGGCCTACTGTATTTCTCTCCTTTTTCTTGGATATTGAGTCACATTCAAATATAAGGTAATTTTCTTCTTTTTCACTTCTTTGATTTCCTTTAATATGCATGTGTGTATATATAAACAGTGAATATATATATACGGTAATACATATATGTGAATATAAGATTTATAATTTAAAGCAAAAATATTTAAATGTTGAAAATTTTAATTTATAGTAGAAATTCTAAATTTTTATTAAAATGGTAATTTTAGTATTTCATTAACTAATAATTTTCTTAACAGTCCGATAATATTTGAGTAGTAATTAAATTATTAACTGATAAATTTTATAAATGTAACTTTAATGTTTTAGCTGTAAAATTAATATGAGGTTGAGAAAATAGAACGTTTAATTCTAATAAATTTTATATAATTAAAAAAAAAATGGGAATGAAAGAAAATTACATTTTAGTGTTACGCATTCCATTTCATATTAGGTTATTTAGTTAAATTCTTAATTTACGCTCTGTCGTCGTTAGGTTCATAGAAGACGTCGATCACGTCAGCAATTTTGACGATAGTGTTTTCAGTAGTGTAAAAATCAAGATGAGTATACTGTCTTTTATGTAAATTATCAAATTATATTTTCCTACTAAAATGTGAAGAAAAAAAATGATTTATTAAAATAGATTATGTTATAACATTACGCAGATCAAGTAAATTTGTAAATGTAGAAAGTAGTTTTTATTATCCGACTATGTCATAGTTATCTTCTCATCAAGAGGGTATGTCCTGCGAGATGTGGATATATGTTGTTACTTGTCAAGTAAATCTTGAAGGGTGGATATATGTTGTTACCTGTCAGACAAGTTCTGCATAGTGAATATATGTTGTTACCTGTCAGGTAAGTCTTGCAAGGTGGTTACTCCTACCATTGGAGATATTAAATGGCCCTAAAATTGATAGTCACCTTAGATGACACAGTTGTACAGGTTATGGTACCATCATAACTATCGATCGTGAGGTGAAACGATCTTATGGCTAGTGAAAAAATTATATATCATAATAATTTGATTGGTTGATTTAAATGTATTATCTTATTGCAATGATAGTTGTGGAATATTATTTCGGCTTGGTGTACGGTTATATTCATATTATGTTTGAAAGGTGGTATTTGATAATTATACTTGATTCATAAATTATTTTTATATTATGAAGACAGTACACTGATAAAATATTTGGTCTCAGATATCGCGGCTAGAGACGAGTCTACTACTGGCGTTAGGTAGAGTTAGAGGAGGTAATGAGTTTTATTTTGGAGGCTATCAGAACAGTTATTGGAGTGAGTGGTTGAAATATTTTTGTAATCTTGTTACAAAATAGACGGTTTTGTATAAAAATTAAAATTTTAGATTGGAAAAATACATTATTATTATTATTTTATTAGAGTGGCGCAACAGAGGCATGGTGGTGAAATAGTTTGTCTTTTGGCTCTATTTTTCCTTGGGAGAAACGTTGTGACGACCCTGAAAAACCGGGTCGTTACACCAAATCTTGATTATCTTGGTTAGACAACACACAAGGGATACAATGAATCATATAATTAAATTCCATATTCGATGAGTTAGATAGGTATCCTTGGAAGTGGTTCACCAATATTTGTTGAATTCCTTCATCGTTGTCGATCTAGTCCCCTCTATCATTTTTAATCTTTTTTTTTTTTTATAAACATCTTCTTCCTTTTTTGATTAACACAAGCATACAAATATTTCGTATTTTTGTCACATTCTTTTATCCATTTGATACCAAATTTTTGCTTCCAGTAAGTTTCTTCCTGGGATAAGACCTTTGTAAGTTGAGCCTCAGTTTCCTGAAGCCGAGGAACGAAACTAGGATCAGCAACCGCTTATCTTTCTAGTTCGTCCACTTTTTCCTCAAGCTTCTTGGCCTTGCCAAAAATATTTCCAAAAGCATTAAAGCTCCATTCATGAAGCATTTATTTGAGCCTTTTTAATTTTCTATATCATTTTTGGAACGGATTGCCGGAGGAGTAAGACTAGGATCATCAATTGCTTGTTTTTCTAGCTCGTCTACTTTTTCCTCAAGCTTCTTGACCTTGTTAAAAATATTTCCAAAAGCATTAAAACTTCATTCATGAAGCACTGATTTGAGCCTTTTTAATTTTCTATGTCGTTTTTGGAACAGATTGCCGAAGGTCGGTTGAGACCAAGATTCTTGAACAATCGAGAGAAAAATTTGGTGTTAACACCAAAAGTTCATGAATTTGAAAAACCTTTTACGACGTTGTTGAATGTCTACACATTTGATCAATTGGGGGCTATGATCCGAATAGACTTTATTAAGCTGACGGACCTTAGAAATCTGGAAAAGTTGATGCCCGTCATTATTCACCAGAGTTTTGTCCAACCTGCTCCATTTCTTCTGCGACTGATGCTTATAACAACACTAAGTGAATTTATTACCGGAGAATGGCAATTCGATCAATCTGCACATATCAATACAATCCAGCATATCAGTGGCCGCTTGAGAATCAAAATGAGAGCACCCACGACGCTCTTATCTATCCAGAGTGACATTAAAATCTTCTGCTAAAAGTAACAGAAGAGAAAAATCGTTATGAACCTCTTTGATTTGATCCCACAACTCTCTTCTCTTAATTCGAGAGCATTTAGCATAAACAACAGCAACTAGGAATTTCTTCCGAAGTTGTCTGTGAGTAATTTTTTTTAGCAGTAATTGATCTTTACTGATCAAGATATCACAATAAATAGGCTCTCTCCAAAATACCCAAATCTTACTGACCTCATTATTGAAGTCATCATCAAAATAAGCGTAACGTCTGAGATCCTGCATAGCTTGATTCTCCATTCTATATCTATCTATCTATATATATATATATATACATATATATATATATATATATATACATATATATATATATATATATATACATATATATATATATATATATATATACATATATATATATATATATATATATTTGTTGGTGTCGAAAGTTGGTTAACACCTTTAGTTGGTCTAATATGAGTCTACGTGGAAGCCTCTTGATAATTTGGAGATGATCTGTCCAAAATAAAGTTCTCTTCAGTTCATAGTTCTTGAAGTTTAGTGTGCTCTGCTCAGGTTGATTCTGCGTGATGTCCGACCTGAACTCCAAGCGTGTACCTGCACAGGACCCACCGGGGTTGTGCCCAGCGAAGCCCCTCCGATGTGAGAATAAGAGCTCGGGGAGGGAAGAAAGAGAAAGATAGAGAATACGAAATATGCTTTGAATATTCTAAAAACAATACCTTGATTTCACTGTTCGACTTTGCTTTTATAGGAAAAAAACCTGATTAACGTTTTTAGAGACTAGGTGACTTATGCTTAGTCAACGACCTTAACATGGCGTGTGGTAAAAAAAAATGACACATGAAGGGATTAGAGCTTTGGGTCTGAGCTTTTTAGCTTTGGTGAAGAATTCCATAGGTTGATATGTTAACGAAAATGGAGAACCATCCTGGACCGAAGAACAAATACCGATATAAGTATACCGACTAGAGTACCACTATTCAGAATTGGCTGGTTGTAGAAGGTTCGCAGTCCTAAGCATCGTTGGTCAAGATATTACTAGCCTGAATCTGTCGGTCTGAAACGACCGACCAAAAGTTTGTTGATCAAAAGCATTAGGTTGGGTATCCAGGTCATCAATCCATTTTCAGCCACGTCAGACATTTTGCCTACGTTGAGGTCTTCGATGGAATGATTTGGGGGTGATTCGTTTTTACCCTCATCAATATTTTTTTATATGTGTCTTGACTCATTAGGTTTACCCCTATATATATTAGGACAAACCTTAGTTGTTGTTTATACATAAATATTTTGTGCATCTCTGTAAATTGAACTACATACATATCAATACAACTGTCTCATTTGCTCTCAATATTTGCCTCTCAATTGTATTAGAATATTGATGAGAATTAATATTAGAATATGATTAGTGGAGAAAATTAATGGTGGCCATTGATTTTGGTAGGTTAGATAAAGAGGCAAATTGTGAGAGTTAATCGTAACCCTTTAGTTGGATGGGAGAATAGGATTGAGAAGATGATAAATGCTGATATTGCCAAAAAATATCTAGCACGTGCAAAGGATTAAACACGTGCCAAAAACTTTCACAACCTTCTCCTTCGACCTACAAAACTGATTAGCTCCAAGGGACACTGATATGGTGTTGGCTAAAGAACCTCCGGCATGAAAATAAGTTAGTCTTCTTTTTGGGTAAAAGATCAAGTACTTAAATCATAAAATAATATATTTATACATTCTCTTTATATGAACATTTTTATTTGTGCCGTTATATTGGTGATGTTGCCCTCGTCACAATCTTCTCCTAATTACATGGGGATGATCTCGCTCACAATCAGTTAGTTAGTTTCTATTCTCCTTATGTTATGGGGGTTGTGAGAGTCCTTGGGTTGACCTTTTCTTAGCCTTTCCACTGTAGGTTTTGATTACTCATGATTGGGCCTCCTTATCAGGCATTCCATTGTTTAAGTATTGGGCCGTTACGGCCTCCTTCCCAGTGGGCTAGTGTAATTTCGGAGTGATGTGGTTAGTTCTTTTACTTTTTTTTACGTAAAGGCGTAATATTTCTTCATTCATCGAGTATACTGAGTTTGATCTCACTTTCAGATTCTAAGCTCCTAACCCTTTGGCAAGAGTCAGCCCAATGATTACTGCTTCATACTTTGCTTCATTGTTGGAGGTTTGAAATCCAAGCTGCACAACTCTTTCAAGCTAATCTCCTTCAAGTGTTTCTAGGATTATGCCTACACCACACCTCTTCATGTTCGAGGTTTTGTCGACCCACAACTTCCATGGCGCAACCAACTGATCAGGGCATTATCCATCTTCTGTTACTATTTCTCCTAGAGGAGTCAGCTTAGCAATGAAGTCTGCCAGCGCTTGTCCTTTAATTGTAGCTTTGGCTTGTACTTGAGGAAGAACTCACCAACTTTTACTGCCCACTTCATGAGATGTCCTGAGGGCTCTGGTATGTGCATTACTACTCTAAGGGGGTACGAGGTTAGTACGTTGATTACGTGTGCCTAAAAGTATAGCCTCAGCTTCCGAGCTGGGGTTACCAAAGCCAGGGCGAGCTTTTCCAGTTTAGTATAGCGAGTCTCAGCTGGAACTAGTGCCTTACTTATGTAAAAAATTGGGTTTTTGCCCTCTTGGGTAGAGGTGGGTAGCGAGCGGATTGGGATGGTTTGGTTCAAACCCATTAACCAAACCAATACTATGCGGGATGGTCTAGTTTGAACCATAGACAACCCAATAATATGCGAGTTGGAGTGTGCGTGTTGATTAGTTTAAACTGTGGGTTGCCCAATAATATATGGGTTCAACCAATTCATGGGTTGGACTAATGAGAATCATGGATTGCCTAAGTATTTTCAGGTTGAACCTTGAAATATAATAAATGTTTCTAAAAATAAAGATCGTTGCATTACAAAAACTTGCAAAAAAATTGACACAAAATTACAGTAGTACAAAAACATGAAAAAAATTACAATGTAATTTGTAAATCATAAAAAGAAAGAAAAAAAAAAACAATTATAAACATAAATAATAAAGTTTAAACCTGCAAATTTAATAAACACTAATTCTATTATCAATTATAATGCGATCCTTAATTACCTTAAAGTATGTATGGATAGAAGAATAACTAATCTTGGCTTAAAATAAATGCATTATGTTTTATTATATTGTGGCTCGTACATTAGGTATTATAACTGTTAATATATTTTTTTTAATCTTCAACTTGCAGAAGTCCAAAGACTAACTAATTTGTTAGTTTTTTTTTTTTTTTTAAAGATGGCTACATCTACTTGAAGAGAAAACAAAAATCATAGGATGAAAATTAAGATTATGGATATGGGTAGGTAGTAGGCGGATTGGGACGGGTTGAGCCAAAATTGTAGACCAAACCAATACTATGCGGATTGGGCTTGTTTGAACCGTGGACCGCCTAATAATACACGGGTTATTATGGGTGGTTTGCGTTTAGGTGCAAGTGTTGCGGTTTGGACGGATTTGACGGGTTGACCCAACCCGTTGCACACCCCTACTCCTGGGTACTCTTTTACCAGTGCTGCAGTAACTGTAATTACCTCCTATTACAAGTAGAGTTCATCTTCAGGGTTTACCTTGCCTAGCGTTTCGACTGAGCCCAAGTAATCTTTTATAGACTATAAAGCTCGTTCGCTATCCTTATCCCACTAAAAGTTCTTGCTCCCTCTCAATATCTTAAAGAAAAGAGCACATTTATCAGTGAATTTGGAGGTGAATCTATTTAGAGCCGCCAACCTTCCTGTTAGCACTTGAACTTCTCTTATGGTTTTGAGGGATTTCGTGTTTCGAACGACTTCTATCTATCCTGAATCCACCATAATTCCTGATTGGTTTACCACGAAACCCAAGAATTCGCCTAGCGTTACACTAAAGGCGCATTTTTTCTAGGTTCAACTTCATATTGAACTCTCGTAGTATCGCAAAAGCTTATTCTAGATGCCCTAGGTGATCTTCCTTTTTGGAACGTTTGACCAACATATCATCTATATAGGTCGTTCCAATATTTTTTTGGAACATGTAGTTCACCAATCGTTGATAGGTTGCTCCAGCATTTCTCGAACCAAAAGACATTACTTTGTAACAGTATGCACCTCTTGGAGTGATGAACGTCATTCCTTCTTCATCATTCTTGTCCATTAGGATTTGATTATAGCCTAAATAAGCATCCATCATGCTCAGCAGTCCGTGTCCTGCTTCTGTATCTACCATTTGATTTATCTTTGACATCGGGTAACAGTCTTTTGGGCATACTTGGTTGAGGTCAGTGAAGTCCACGCACATTCTCCATTTTCTATTTTTTTTTTTAACAAAAACAGGGTTGACTAACTATTTTGGGTATATCATCTCCCTTATGTGGCCTATTCCGAGCAATCTCTGTACCTCATATTTGATCACTTCTTTCTTCTCCGGGCTAAATGTCCGCCTCTTTTGCCTGACCAGTGGGTATGACCTAGAGATGTCGAGTTTATGGATAGCCACATCTGGGCTGATCCCTTTCATGTCTTCTGAAGCCTTGGCGAACACGTCTAGGTTTTCTTTCAGTATCCTCTTGATTTCTTCTGTCTCGGTCTAGCTTAAGGACTCTCCTATCATCAGTTTATTCACTCCTTCCTCGAAGGTAATCCCCCGTACTTGCTCAACAAGTGGGAGAACACGGGGGTGCTTTCTAAAGTCATCTATCTACTGAGTTGAGTTGTTCGATGGAGCTTCTTCCTACTCTGACTTTAATTGCTATAAGGTTTTCTTCATCTCCTTTATAGCTATCGCGAAGCATTGTTTGGATGCTACCTAGTCTCCACATATAACTGCCACTGCACCATCTTTTTCATACTTGATGCATTGGAAGAACGTCGATGCCACGACTTTCATTGCATACACATGGTTGTCCCAATATCGCATTATAGGGGGATGTGGAGTCCATTACCATAAACTCTGTGGCCTTGGTGTACCCATTCTTCTCTTTATTTACTATGACTGATAAGGTGATCTTCTATTTAGGAGAGCTGAGATCTCCGTTAAATCCTACCATAACCGTTTGAGTTGAGCAAACATCTAAGTTGGGCACCCCTATTTGCTTCAGTGTGTTCACGAAGATAATGTTGCCAGAGCTGCCCGTATCAATCAGGATTCTCTTTACTTCGAAACTAGAGATCCAAAGGGTTATGACTAGGGAATTTTCGTGTGGATGTACTATTCCCTTGCAATCTTCATTAGTGAACGTGATGACCGACTCTAACTTCATAGTACTGACATTACTTCTCTGTAACTGCGTTCTAACGCTACTTCTCAAATCTTCCTCTTCAGTTTGTGGTTGATTTCTCCAATGGCAGGTCCAACAATGTTTATCATATAAATGACTTCACGATTGATGTTGGGATCATCATCTTTTTGCTCATTATCACGATTTTGGTGACGACTTTCACTCTTGGACCTCTTCCTATCCCTTACTCGCTCCTGCAGATAACCACGTAACTGACCCATGCAAATTAGTCACTTATTCTCCTTTTTGAGATCCTAACAGTTATCTGTGTCATGGACATGATCCTTGTGGAATTCACAATACTTCGCCTTGTTCTTCCTATTGGACTTTGCATGGATCTTGGGTGGCCATTAAACTACCTCGGATAAATGGATTTCATGCAGAATTCTAGAAATTGGCATCCATAGCCCTGGGAGATTTGGTTCCTGACGTGCATCCGGTCTCGATCTTGAGCTTCTTGAACGATCTTTCTACCTGTCCGAGCTGCTACCATTCGTTATGTTATTGTCTTTCTCGCTTTGTCTAGGGTTATCTTTGAATGATACCCTTTATTCTCTTGCAAATCTGACATCTTCCAGCTTCATGTAGGGTTTAGCTCTCTCCATCAGCTCAGTCATGCTTTTCGGATTGTGCTTGGTGAGGGAGTCTTGGAATCGGTCATGGCGCAACCCCGAAGTAAACGTGTTTATTATGAGGTTAGTGTCGCAACCCTCAATACACATCAGCTCTTTGTTGAAATGGTTCATGTACTGGCGCAAGGACTTCCCTTGTTCTTATCGCAGGGCTAGCAGATAATCAGCCCTCCTTCATCAACCTTTGCAAGGTTATGAGGAGACTGATGAATTATTTTCCAAAGTCTGTGAATAATGAGATGGAATCAGGTGATAGCTTGTGCAACCATTCCAAAGCATATCCCTTCAAGGTAGTAGTGGCAAAAGCTCTGCACAACGTAGAGTTTCTTGCTTCATACAGCGCTACAACATGTCTGAACTGGCAAATATAGTCAACTAGGTTTGACTTTCCATCATATTTTTCAAACTTTGTTGGGTCGAACTTATCCGAGAGTGGCACCTCTAATATGTCAGAGGTGAACGGAATCTCAGTTTCTTTCGGCAACATTTCTAGTTCATCCAGGGGAAAATATCTCTCATCTCTGTTTTTGGGTTGCTGATGGGAATTGACAATCTCGATTCTGCTGAGCACTCTTTCTTTCTGCTGGTTGGTTACTAGCATCTCCCTGGATAACCATTTTTCCCTGTGATAGTGGTTCTGGAGATTATGGGGATTCCGCTTCTTCTCCTAAACCGTTATTAACGGAAGGGGGCTGTTGTGTGTTATTGGTGATCCGTTACGCCATCCACATGATTACGTCCGCCATTTCTGATATCTTCCCTGTCAGAGCAGCGATACGTGAATCAGTGGTTTGCACCTCTGGCGGATGTTTAAAAAGGACTTCTTCCGATACTTCTATAGGAGCTTCAATTACGTTTAACTCTACCTAAGGATAATTCAAATGATCCTTTCCGTATGAAATCCTAATGAACCCCTCATGCCAACTCCGCCTAATATTGGTAGTGAATCAACTCATCTAGTTGAGTTCTTTTCATCTATTCCACGTCTCAATATAGTCGCATCGGCTGTCTTTCAAAACTTGAAAATCTTCTGTTCCCCTATTACAGTTCAGTCTATTTGACTGAAGTCATGTATTCTTTGTCATACACCGCTTTATACGATGCCACTTTGACTGCCAAAAAGGTATTTATTATTTTAAACAAAATGTATCAGTATCACGTAATTAGTTTCACTACCAGAAAATTCTAAAATGCAACTCTTCAGCATATTCTCTAACATCTGAATCGCACTTCTCGGTTGGCCATTAGTCCACAAATAAAACAAGGTACCAATTTCAACTGGGCACCCGAAGCTGTATGGAAACCCAACCAGAATGTCGAAATAAATATCATATCTCGGTACTACAATTTCTCTTATACAGTTTCTTCGATGGAGAATTTTTTTTTTATTTTTTTTTTTTATTTATTATTATTATTTTTTTTTCCCTGAAATTTGTTACCCGACTTCCGATGTTTACAGCATGCCGATTTTTTTTTCAATTTTCAGCCAACGCCTCTGCATAATCTTCCCCCCTCTCGACCGAAACGCTGTTTTCACCATGTCACTAACTCTAACCTCTAACTGATTCCATACTAATCGAAAATCTATTTGGGAAAACACCCTGGTCTTCCGCAGTTGATTAGAGCAACCATCAATTTTAATCGATGAGTTACCAACACTGGGTTTTCATGGAGAGAGACACCAGGTCTGGGTTAATCATAAATTAACAGTCTAATTTATTGTAACCACCCGATTTCCTAGGGCCGTCATACCGCTTCTCCTATAGTAACTTCTTACACATAAAACTAACTCACTCGAATTCCCCATACTTAATAAATTGTAATCACTCTTCTACTTCAAATTAATCCACTCATCCATTTTTTAACTGGTATCTCATCCCAACTTTATTCGACAATTACATTGGACCAGTGTCTCCTGCAACCGAACAATCCCGCCAATATACACTTGGCATATGTATCAAGAATCCCATTTCCATTCTGGAATAGATAAAGATTACAATAACCTACCTGAATAATAATGCTCAAACTTAATTTTTGCTAACATATAAGACACCTAATTACCAATTTATTATATATATATATATATATATATATATATATATATATATTTTACGATTTCTTATTCTCCCCAAACTACCAATAATCTCCCGCAATTTCGATACAGTTTGATATCACCGGGGTGCATTATGTATATTGAACGATGTACTTCTCTTAAGATATCTTTTGTTGAATGGCATTATTAGGAACACACAGACTATTTCCAATCATCAAGACTTCATTATTTCTGATACGATTACCAGCTCTCCGACCATTTTTCACTTTATCTCTAATCTTTCTCAACTGGATATCCAACTTCTACGCTTCTACCTCACAGTCGATCAATGTCGGTTCTAAAGATCAAACTCTCAAACAGCGCTACTACCTGACCAAACACCCACTACACTTACAAGGGTAATTTACTCAACACATAAATTAGTACACAACCAAACTAGCCAATTTCCAACTCAAGAATCCTCATTTCTCATATTTTATCAACACAATTATATTTAGCTAACTGATTGAGTCGAACGTTCAATTCATTAAACTTATGGAACCTATTTTACAATGGTTACGATTATTATTCATGCTTACTGGCACCCCGACAAGTCCTTTCCCTAGCTACTACAATATCCACCGCCCAAAACCGGTACTGACTGGTGCCTATCACCTGCGTAAAATATTATGATATCCTTTCTTTAACACCTTTCTAATCTTCTGAGCCAATTATCAAATCGACTAGAGTAATGATTACATCTTTTCCCAAAATATAAACTTTGATTCATCCCAGATTGGAAAAATAACTTCGTTTTGAAACAATCCACCGACAACTCTATATTACTCATACGAAACGAACTATATTTATACGCACCTACTATCATCACCAACCTACAATTCTCGGCTACTTTCTATAGATCAATCTCTATTACTTCTGTTATGTTTACTAGTTCCATAGACTGCTACTCTATCTGCCCATCAACTTAGAACGTACCACCAAGTTAAAAAAATTTCCTAACATCGCCACAATTTCCTCACATCCTTACTTTCAACTAATATGAACTCTCCTTTTGTTTTCACAATCTGACTTAAATGTATTCTGCTATACTATCGAGTATTTTAACAATTAACAAATTAAGTGCTACTAATAGTTCTCAACATCAAAGAATATGCATATGGTTGTTTCTCATAGTACTCCCACAATCGCGATCCACCCATTACCACTATTATCAACATAGCATCCCTCGAATCCATTGTCTGGCAATATCACCATTTGGTCGTATTACTACTTGCCAACAAGACAACCAACCATGCATGATGCCAATGCACCAACTAATGTAATGAAACAACTAACACTCACGTACCGAACTAACTTATTGACACCCTACCTCATGTCCCCTACTGACTAGACGACTAGCACGTCCTCCTATCTCATGGTTTTCTACTGACACAACCACTGACAAGTCTACAGAACTTATAACCTAGGCTCTGATACCAAAATTGTCACACCTCACCCCGGACTCCCGTCACCATGGGGCCAGCATGACATCACCTAACTGACTGGACAACCACAATATGTCAATATATAACCAAATTATCTATCCAACATATACATAATTTCAACTGATAGGGACACATTATCCCAAATATA
The DNA here is from genome assembly GCA_016647705.1 of Eucommia ulmoides. Classification (NCBI taxonomy): domain Eukaryota; kingdom Viridiplantae; phylum Streptophyta; class Magnoliopsida; order Garryales; family Eucommiaceae; genus Eucommia; species Eucommia ulmoides. The sequence goes on from CM028328.1 coordinate 55,818,821, forward strand.
AGAACAACCAAACGAATCCCATGAATCTCACTTAGACTCAACTTTGACACCTTGCCTCGCAATTTTCCTCAAATGACTCCATCGCATGACCCGCATAACTCTATTTAGCGCCAGTAGGGGACCGATCGACTCCTAGCTATTTCACCTGCGAGTATACTGCCTTTTTAGTAAAAATATTTTTACATAATAACACATTCTAAATATTACATCATTTAAATATGGATCAAGCGTAAGTATAGAAACATCACGTACTAGTAAAATTCTACATAATATAAGCAGGGAAAATAAAGAAATAAAGTAATAAATATAGTTCCATTCCAATTCATCTAGTAAAATAATATCAATCACCATAATAAATAATAAATAACAAATAACCCAATATAAGTAAAACATCACATCTCAAACTACCACTCCACCATAACACACACCGGCTAGCCATAGTGATCGTTTTAACCTCACGATTGGGAGTTGCAACGGTATCGTAACATTCGTAGGAATGTCTTCCTATGAAATATCCACACCTCTTTTTGGGGAGAAATATAATCCACACCCCTTACGGGGAGAAACATCTATATCCCATGGGAAGAATCCACACCCCTTACGGAAAAAAATATAATCCACACTCCTTTCGGGGAGAACAACCATGGCATCGTCAAAATCAAATTCGGCATCATCGAATCACAACTCAATAAATATCGTCTACTCAACATCGTCAAATCACCACGTCTACCTCTTTTCCTCAAAACCAACTTTTAAATTCAAAAATTATATTTCACACTTTCTTTAAAAGAAAACGTCCGATTTTATCAAAACCTCTTTTCCACCCTTTATTTTTAAAAAAATCAGGCATTTTTAGAAAAATAGATATTTTCTATTCTCTTTTTAAAAATACCGTCTAATCTCACCAAATCCAACAAACATTCATTTTCAACTTTTTTTTGAAAACTATCGAAATCTTCCAAAAATCCAGTTTACCAACTTACTCAAATCCTGCTTGATCCATATAATTTATAAATTCATACAGTTTAAATAATCACATATTTCATCATATATATTCATAGAAAAATAGGTTGGCAAGAAGACAGTACACTCACCTCGATTCCCGCGCTGAAAAACTATTACCGTTCAAATTCTACTGGGACGCTGGCGCCTGCGAACTTAATAGTAATAGAATCTAAATTAATATTTTATTTTAAATAACCCAACATGCACTGTAGACCCTAAATTTCATAATTCCCTATTTTCAGATTTTATTATGAAAAATTATCATTTTATCCGTTCCGTTACGTTGATATTCACCGCACCAATTTATTTAGATTGACGATTAACAAAATATCAATATGGTTTTGAAATTCCTTCCATGATTACGAAATTTTTAATACTAATAATTTAATTTAACAAAAATAATACCTGATTAAAATTTTACCTGATTCCGAAACTCACGCCAGCCACGAATTGGGTTTTTAGATTCTACTGGGGTGGTTCATGTATTTTTTTTTTCCTTTTCTTCCCCTTTTCCTTCTTTTCTCTGCTTCTTCCTTTTCTGCTTGCATTTACCGTTTCCCTGTTTTGATGCCGCCGGCCACCCCTCTCTCTCTCTACTCTTACCACCCACTGGAGGCTTTCCACGCCTCGCCACCCTCACCGTCGGCCCTACTCCGTCCCCCACTATCGATCACCAACCACCACCGGCTACCCTATCACCAAACGCATCTACCCACAAAAACTACCGCCACCACCGTTGACGGCCAAACTCACGCTGCCCCCCACACACCCACACGGTCACACACGATGTTCGGAACACACACATACAACAACCATAATACTCACTATCACACGCACAGCAGACACACACACACACGCACAATTTTCTCTCTCTAACTTACCGGCGGCGAACTCCGGCGACAGCGGCGACCACACCGACACCCTCATCTGACTGAACGGAACACGCCCACAACCTGATCTCATACCCACATGCACAACCATACACACAAACACACAATAGGTACAAAAAACAGAGCATCCACACACACAACGTCGAAATGGAACATAGCACACACACCTCCAACTGAATGACGGTCTGAACGACGGATAAACTACACACGTGCACAAATCCGACCAAATGGAGGGCCACCACCCACACCGGATTGCACCCCATCGCCGGCGAACTCACCATCCCGAACCTTCTCCTCTCCCTCTCGGTTTTTTCGATTTCTTCTTTTGACGTGCTCCCCTACTGAATTTCACGCATGTACATATATATATGCATGATAATAGTGGATAGGTTTTGTTCCTTTCACGCCACGTCGCCACTTTCCGCTTCCCTTGTCTCCGGCCGAATTTCACGGCACCACCCACAGTTGGTTATAAAAATATTTTGTCTAATTGCTCTTTCCTCCCCTCTTTTCCTTAAAATCTTCATTTTAATCAATTTTGCTTTTACAAGTTTCAAAAATTATAATTTCACCCTAAATTTATTTATTATTTTTTATTTTTTATTTTTTTTCTTTCGTCAATTTGAATCTCAAGTTTAAATTTAATGTTTCTAAATTCCCAATTTTTGCCCCTAAACTTTTGATTTGAATTTTTAATTAACAAAAAATTTCCCCGAATTTTCCCAATGCTCTAGAATGTAATTAAAATGACGTGCGTGCTAAATCGGGATCTTACATGTTTACTATTTGGATGCTAAACCAATAGAAATTGCATTTTCTTCCTCATGATATTTGTATTTGATACTCTTAATAAAATAGAACGAATACTCAAGTTTTTTGTTGCAAGACTCGTTTCAAAAACATATTACAGATTGGGGTGGGCAACGGGTGGATCGGAGCGGGTTGGGCCAAAATCACGAACCAAACCAATACTTTGGATTAGTTTGAACTGTGGACCGCCCAATGATGTGCAAGTTAGGGCGGGTTGGATTGTGTGGGTTGATTAGTTTAAACCGTGGGCTACCCAATAGTGTACGAGTTGAGCCTATTTTCGGGTTGGGCTAATTAAAACCGTGGATTGCTCTTAAAATATAATAAATGTTGCTAAAAAAAAAAAAATATTACATTACAAAAATTTGTAGAAAAATTGCGATAAAATTATAGTAACACAAAAATAAGAAAAAAAAAAAAAAACTATAATGTAATTTGTAAGTCATCACAAAAATAGAAAAAAAATTACAAACGTAAGTGATAAAGTCTAAAACGATGTTGTTTTGTGTTTACTCGGGGCGGACAAGTTGAACCCGTAAGAACATGGGTTAAATCGTAACCCGCCCATACATGTGTGGGTTTCAAGATTTAATACCCCCGCAATGCGCGGGTTAGTATTGGGAGATTTTTTTGAGGTGCGGATTTGGCGGGTTTGGCTAGTTGACCCGATCCGTTGCATACCCCTAATAACAGAAGTTAGAAACCATAAAATATAAATAAACAAAATAAAAATCACAAAATTATGAAATGATAAAATTGGTTTCTGACTTCAGAGCCAAAAAATCTCAAAAATATTAACATATTGCGTGTTTTTCAAGTTTGGTAATATTACTATGAGCTAGTAGACTGTATGGACATAAATTTTAAAGTTTTTTTTTAATAGTATACGAACTTAAAATTTTAGTCAATGTATTCCATGTTGGTACAATAATTTTTTTATAAAATCAAAATTATTATACTACTTTAAAATAACTGCAATTTTTATATAAAAAATTAAAATAACTTTTATGACGTACAATGATTTTTAACTTTTGAGAGAATTATCGATTTTTTCTTAAAAAAATCACTGCACAAAATGAATTAGATAAATAATGAATTGTAAAATTTGGATTTAAAAAAAATCATTTTTAATTTATGAAATGCTCATAAAAAATCCTTCTTTTTTTTTTTTTTTTTTCAATTATGGAAAAAATACATTTATTTAGGATAAGATTAATGCTAAAATAGATTATTGGAGAAAATAATGTCTTTGAGGGACTATCATTTTCAGTCCACATGATTCATCTCTTTTTTGAATAAAAATTAATTTAATTATGTTTTAAAAAATCCAATATTATGAATATATATATTTTTTTAAATAATGAAATTTTGAATTGATAATTAAAAAACAAAACAAAAATAAATAAATATAATAATTATCTAAAAAAATAATTTATTTTATTATATAAATATAGAATTGGAATTGGAAGCAATTTTCAATTCATTTATTAATTTAAATTAAAAATAGTTTTCTATTCATTTAATATTATTAATAATGGAAAAAGAAGATCATGACCATTGATTTAATAAGAGTAAGGAGTACTTCATTCTAAAGATTTGTCTTCCACTTTTAAGTATTATAATAAGATATGGAGTGTGTATATATATATATATTATATTATATTTTAAAGATAGTATTTGGTTTCGTGGAATTGGAGTCTCGAAATTGGAATTTAGAATGTACAAAATTTTTTTGAAATTTAATTTATATATTTATTTTTAGGAAAATTACATTTTAAATTTTTCAGGTATTGACACTTTTCTAATTGGTCCCTTTCCGTTTGAGTGTTTGATTTTAAACTTTCTAGGTATAAACATGTTTTTATTTGATCTTTCCGTCAGAAATTTCATCCAAACTAACTGATTTTTTAGGACAAATTTGTCATTTTACATTTTACATTTTTTAATCAATTTTTTATTATTTTTTATTTTTCTTTTCTTTTTTCTTTTCTTCTTTTTTGATTTCTCTCACACACACACTCCCGCTCAACTCTCTCTCTCTCTCTCTTCCTCCCTCCCCCTTTCTCTCTCCCGCTCAACTCTCTCTCCTATCTCCCTCCCCTATCACAATCAAAATGGAGAAACCCCATAACAGGGGGTGAAATGCCTGTTTCGCCCTCATGCGTTTCACCCCATGTTTTCACAAGGGGTGAAACACCCCCTTAAGAAGGGGTGTTCACATAACACCCCTTCAAGAGGGGGTGTTCATGAGAGAGAGAGAAAAGAAAATTAAAAATTAAAAATGTGTAAAAAGACTATTTTACCCCTCTATTCCATTAGATTTGACAGATTTTTTTACAGAAGGACTATTTAAAAATATGTTAATACGTAGGAGGTTTAAAATGAAACGCGCAAACGGAAAGAGGCCATATAGAAAAGTGTTAATACCTAAAAAGATTTAAAATGTAATTTTCCCTTATTTTTAATTCTAAATCTAAAGTTTCAATTATATACAAACCAGCAATACCTAAGTTCTGCGAGAATAAAAATAATTATTTTATTTAATGTTCATGGCTCCTCTCAAGTTGTAAAATATTCAATTATCACCCTTATATTTTTTTTAAAGAAAAATCTAAAAAAAAATACAAAATTTCTCTTATAAGATAATATTTTTTTATTTTAGTCTTCAAATTCAAAATTCTTACTCCACCACTGATATTACATTTATCGTATTATAACTAAAATAGAATCAGTACCGAATTACAGATACTAACATCACATTGTTCGTCTTATGTGGTTAATATCCAAAATGGGCATACAAATTACAGATACTGACATCACATTGCTCGACCTATGTGGTTAATGTCCAAAATGGGCATATGAAGTTGCACCTGACGAATCCCAGACCCCTTTTAAGTTGATAATTTAGAGGGGCAAACTTGTAAAGATAACATTTGGGGACCAAAATTGAATATACTTTTATAGGAAGGGGCAATTTTGAATTTTCAATTCATGGATAACATGGGCTCTAAGGCATATGGGCTTTCTATTAATTCATTTTCAAAAAGTGGCCCAAATCCAACAAGACAAAATATATTACAATTTCTTTGGAAAAAAAAAAAAATCAAACCAATTTTTTTTTCCTTCCTATCCTCCCCCCCCCCCCCCCCCCCCCCCCCAAAAAAAAATAGAAAAATTACAAATCAATTGATTTTTAAATTTCGAACATTTTTTTTAAGGATAAAAAAGCTTGGCAAATAGGAGCTCGTTCCACGTGTCTTGCAATCCAGGCAAACACCAGTGTACGCAATCAGCGTAGCTGGTAGGGTTTGCAATTTGTTCAGGCGTGAGTGGGCTCCATTGTTTCTTGTAAATCGACGTATGCGCGTCTTTTCGATAACCGGAGAGCTGCGTGATGTTTAGAAACGTGATCGGAACTCTCGATTTTTTAAATACTTCACTGATGACTTGCATTATGCTCTTTCGACTATCTGAGCCCCAATATGTGGGGTCCTCTATTACTGTTGTCTCGTTGTAGCAATTACCATTTGGATCTCCTCCCCAGTCTATGGCCCTGTAAAACAGGTCAAGTCGAATAAAATTTATGTATAACCAAATATTTTTAGTAGTTTCGATGCAAAACGTGACGACGTGAAACTGATCATCAAACCAATTCAAGATTGATACAATAAAATATCAGTTCTATAGTATAGTTCGAAAGCTATGTCCTATATGCGAAGACTGTGTGATAAATGCGAAATAATATTTCAAAAAATACAATTTGTCTATAAATAAGTGATTTTAGTATTTTTAATACAAAATGTGATGTACTGAAATTTGTCACCAAAACCGATTCGATATTATTATAATAAAACATTAACTTTACAATTCACTTCAGAAGCTATGCCTTATATATGAAAACTGCGTGATAAACGTGAAATATATTTCAAATTAATTTTAGTAGTTTAGGTACAAAACAAGATGTGTTGAACTGATCACCAAAATCAGTTCAAAATCGAAACAATAGACTATCATTTTTACAGTTTAATTCAAAAGTTGTGCCTATCACTACGTGATAAATGTGAATATGATATTTCTAAATGTCTACTTTAACCTATATCTCACACACACATATACACACATATATATATATATACACATATATATACACACACACATATAGATATATATAGACACACTCACTTTGCATGAGAAGGTGACATGCTAGTGAAGAAAACCCTTGTCTTCTTAGGATCCATGTTCTTCCTCACCCATCTCATCATACTCTTCATTCCCATTTTATAGGCATCCTCGGTTGATACCTCCACAATATCTTTCACTTCATCTTCAAATTTCCCTTGCCTAATGACAAAAATACCCTTCACAACTTTTAAAAAGGGGATATAATAAATTCGAAAAATAAATTTTTAATTAGGAATTTGGGAAACGATTTCGAGTTGCAAATCACACTTTGCACCTCTAATGTCTAGGCGCGATCTCACTTTGCTGTTTGATGTATTAATTGTTCCAATTTCTCCTAAATTTTATATTTTTTTTATCAATTTGGTCCAATTGTCTGATTCAGATCAATATTATAGCTGAAATTAGTCGTGTGAATTGCACATGCAAGAAAATTTATACAATGAAAAAATTATTTTATTGCACTATGCACCCTTAAAATTTAAGTGTCGTTACACGTTGCCACTTACTCTGGATAATTTTTTTTTTATCATAAATCAATTGATTAGACCAAATTGATACGAAAAAACAAATTTCAGGGGCTCATTGCAACAATTAAGATATTAGGGGTAAAATGGAACTGCAACCGAACTTTAGGGGTGAAAATTAAGAGAGATATAGAGTAGTCTTGTGTTTTGTTTATTTCATATCGGTTGGGAAAAGAGTTGGTGGTCAAGTTATAAGTGTGAGGAAAAACCCCGAGGAGAAAGAAAGCTTACAAGATCTTAAACTTGAGGCCAGTCATCCACCAAAGATAGGTGTTGAAAACCATAATATCAACCCCTTTCCAATGTTTTCCATGCTTGTTGATCGATCCTTTTCGAACCAGTCGATCCGATATTCTATGTACAACGGCATCGTCTGAGTTTGATTCCAACAGAAATGGAGCCCAATAGAACTCAATTGTTGCATTATAATCCTAGTAACACAAAAACATTGAACCAAAGTTTAGTTATTAAGGGCGTGTTTGGTTTACAATTTTAAAATAATCTCTTCTATTTTTTTTCTCCCGTCCGCGTGTTTATATTATACGAAAAATATAGTTAAAATTCAATTGACACCCCCAAAATAGCCAATTATATTCTATTTTCACTATTTTTCTCTCGTACACAATCACCCGTTTTCAATTATATAATTTTATAGTTTCAGTGGCAGGCAGGTTTACGATTTAGCATCTTAAAATTATGCGCCAAACCCATATCAAGAAAAATGTTGAATAATTTTATTTTTTTTTTAAATGAATTTTTGAACAAAAAATAGTAGTAAAAATAATTTTATTAAAAAAAATAAAAATTTATTACCTTGGCAGTGAAAACTGTTAAAGAGCCAAAAGTCTCCATGGATTTGGAATGATTGGGAATGATGGAGTGAAGAAGGCAGACCAATGAAACATACTGCCCTCTGTTTAATGAATCTCCCACAAACATCATCCTCTTCCCTCTTAGTGTTTCCAACATTAAACTTGCATTAAAACTGCAAAAATAAATAAATAATAAAAAATGTGATTTTTTTTTGTGATTTTTTTTTTTTTTGTTCCGAAAAAAAAAACCCGAAAAAGAAAAATCTTTTTAATTAAAAAAATAATAATAATATACCTAATAATACTAAGATGGCCTTTGTTTAGTATTTTTATTTTCATTTTTTTGTTTCTTTTCAAAAAAATAAAAATAGAATAAGGTTAAATCCTAAAACGACTATAACAGATGCATGTCGTAAGGATCATATATATATATATGAGTTGTGAGTTGTATTCTTCAATTTTCACCGGAGAAAATTATTAGATTGTTTTTTTTAGCACGTTAGTTATAATTTTTTTTTCTCAACTTTTTTCTCTTTATTTTTAAGTCTTTTAGTTAATATTAGCTAAATTAAATTTATCTATTTCATGGTATCTAATTCTTAATTTTTGATATTATAAATAATATTAACTAAAAAATATTAATAAAGACTAAAAATTAAGTTGATAAGATTTAAAAATTTAAATTTAAATAAATAGGACTTTAAAAATAAAAAAATAGAGAATTATGTAATAAGAACCTTTTTAACAATAATCTATAATTATTTTTAGCTTTTTGGATCACAATTATTTTAACATTTATTTTAATTAAAAAGAAAATTATTTTTGCTTTTTATTAATCAAACACTCCTATCAAAATTTGTTCTTTTTTATTCTTAAAAAATTATTTTCTCAAAAAATACCTTAAAATTTATAAACAATAATTTTTAAATTGTAAACTAAATAGATTTGATTGACAGTTTTTTATCGACTTGCCGGCAAACGATTCTCGACAATCTCAAAGCTAATAACAAAGATAAATTTTATAATATATGTATATATACATGTGTGTGTGTGTGTGTGTGTATATATATATATATATAAATAAAAAATAAAAAAATGGACGGCTCACCAATGATTATCAATTAGTTTATTTATTAAAGAAAAAGGGATATAGTACCTAAAATTTCAACATATACTAACCACTATTCACCTAATTCAACAACTTTGAAGTTTACTTAATTTCATTTTTCACCCCTAAATTTTTATTTGCATTAATTTGTATCTAAAAATTGAGGTCTTATTGATTCATTTCGGTCAAAAATTGAAATATATTGGATGAAATTGATCAATTAAACATCCTATATATAATTTTATATACTTCAAATTACAATGGATTCGATTAAAGTTCGAGGTGTAAAGTGCAGTCGAGCATAAACTTAGGTGTAAAAAGTGTGATTTTTAGAAGATTAAATTTTAATTTGCACCCCCTAAAGTATTTACTCGTTTGAAATTTGTACGCTACAATTTCAATTTCATCGTATTAAGTCATAACATTTATAAAAATGGTCAAATTTCGATAGAGATCTCACTAGAAATCTCAATAATTAGCCAATTTTGACGGATCTCAATAGAAATGTCAAAAATTAGTCAATTTTGACAGACGTCTCACTAGAAATCTAAAAAAATTATCAATTTTGAGAGAGATTTGACCAAAAAATACAAAAATAATCTTGAAATCTTTTAAGAAATCGATGAATTGAGCCCATTCAAGAACACTTTCTGGCAAGATTTTAAGTGAAATTGGTGAATTGAACAACTTAGACACCCAATTTACAAAGTTTATGGTGTAATATGGTTAAATTAAAAATTTGGGGTGTAAAACTGCAATTTATCCTAAAATTAAAAAAAAAAATGTAGGCAAACCTTGGAAGGTTGCAGCCATGGGGTTGCCATCTCCAGTACTGGTATTCCTTTTCCGGCCGGCCGTGTTCTTGACACGTCAGCTGCGGCTGTATGTACGGACACTCCGATTCCTCGTACAACGGCCGAGTCAACTCGTCCCGGACCCACTTCCCGTTAAACACGTCGCACCGGCTGTTGGTCTCGCCGACGGCGAACGGCAGCTTTTCCGTCTTCCTCTCTACCAGTCAGAAAGGAAAAAAATGATATATATTACAGATTGTGGCCCATAATTTAGAGAAACTTTTCAGTTTGGACACTAAAGTTTCAAATTAAAAAAAAGGTTTTTACACTTTGCACCTTGAATTTTTTGAGAAATTCCACTTTACCCTATGTTCTTTAAATTTGAATACATTAAATCTTGAAGTATCAAAATCGAGTGAAGTCAGTCCAAATCAGTAATTCCGTCATTTTTTATGACAGAAATCAATCATATGTCAAACGTGGAATCCCCCACGTGGGTGAATTCCGTAGTAAAAAATGATGGAATGACTGACTTAACATGATTTGAATACTTCAGGATTTAATGTGTTCAAATTGAACGAACGGGGACTCAAGTGAGATTTTTATGAAACTTCAAGGGTGCAAGGTGCAAAAATATCTTAAAAAATATAATTCATAATTCTCCTAAATTTTGAGAATTACAAAAAAAAAATGTAATTTTTACCCAATACTTTTCTAACATTTTTTCCTTCAATGTTAAATTACACTTTTCACCCCTAAATTTTACATTTAGTCGAACTTTGTAGTTTTTATTAAACTTCCAATCGTTACAACATATTACACCCCGGAATTTGTAAATTGTAACTAAATTTCTCATAAAATGCCAAAATAGCACCAAAATTAAAAATATATATATAGCAAGATATTTGACATTTTTCATTGATTTTTTGGCCGCATATGACCAATTTTCTCATTTATACACAATTAAAAAGTAAATAATTTATAGAGGAAAAAAAAAAACCTTTAGCATGTAATGTGTTAATATCCAAAAACTCAAGGGGTATAAAATGCAAATCTCATCATCTTTCTTTCATTTGGTTTAGGGTTTCTCACCTGTTCTTGATATGGTTTCTTCTGTGATATCCTCATGTCCAAACAGGCAGCTGAAATCTTCACTATAGATAACCGTCACGAAAACGATGAAGACTATTAACGTAATTAGATACGGCGAGAGTCTCGCCTTTCGAACGAGAAGCGAGGAGGAGGAAGAAGAAGAAGAAGAGAGAGGAGACTTCATTTGTTAGAAGCTCTTTTGCTCTATAGTTTGTGAAGGGTATAAATGGTAAGAGATTAAATAGAAGTATTTTTTGGAAAAAGTCAACTAATTTTTTCTTTGAAAAGTTTAAGGAAAAAAAAGGATTATGATTATATATTGAACCAAATTTTTCTAAGTTAAATTACACTTTTAACCCCCTCAAATTTTATATTTTTTGTATTTTTTATCCTAAACTTTCAACTACTGAAATGGCAAAACCTAATTTTTTGGATAGAATTTACAACTTTAATCTTCTAGGGTGGTTTTTGTTGTTTTTTCTATGTTAAATTACACTTTGCACAATTTTGTACTTTATATACTTTTTATCCTGAATTTTCAACTACCGTGACGTCAAAACGTAAATTTTTCTCTGTGATATTTTGGTTGGCGTTGATCAATTTGACTTATTAGATAAAAACTTACAACTTTAATCTTCTAGTGTAGTTTTTGTTGTTTTTTTTCTAAATTAAATTACACTTTGACGGCAAAACGTAAATTTTTCTCTGTGATATTTTGGTTGGCGTTGATCAATTTGACTTATTGGATAAAAACTTACAACTTTAATCTTCTAGTGTAGTTTTTGTTGTTTTTTTCTAAATTAAATTACACTTTGCACCCCTAAAATTTATATTTTGGTACTTTATATCCTGAACTTTCAACTACTGAAACGGAGAAATGGCACAAAACCCTACTCCAAAAATGTTATTTACCGATGAGATTTTGGTCGGTATTAGTGAATTCAATCTCTTGGACACAATTTACGCATGTCAAAATTCGATCTGCTGTAATTGATTTTTCTTTTAGTGCAAATTGAAACCAAGTAAAAACTTTGAGGGTGCAAAATGTGATTAGCCAAATATTTTTGGGGGGTGGGTGGGGTGGGGTGGTTGACAATGCGAAATGTCACCAAAAACGCATCGCAAAAAAATGCTTTTTCTAGTTAGATTTTGATCATTGTCAGCCAATTCAACCTCTTAGACACAATTTATCGACGTTAAGAGGTCAGCGTGCTGCAATTGAATTTTCAAAAGTACAAATTTCAACCAATTATAAACTTTAGTGGTGCAAAATGTAATTTAGGGGGAGGAGGTTAATGTGTTAAAATCATAGTTAATGCTTTCAATTAGGACTTATAATTAACTAATTTAAAAACCTTAAATAGATTCACAAGTGTCTTGCTCATCATATTGTTCTCCTTTGGAGATTAAGTGGGCTAATGAATATATGTCACATGTCCCTTGCCTTCTAAGTTAAGGTTGCCCCATTGAGAAAGATGATGAATCATTTTCCAAACTTTTTGACATAAAAAAATAATGATTATTTGTTTTAAAATAAAGAGTTTTTTTGCACTTTGGACCTCTAAAGTTTTAAAGAAATCCCACTTTAGCCTCTGAAAATTCAATTTAAACATATTAAATCCTGAAGTATTCAAATCGTGTCAAGTTAGTCCGAATCGGTAATTTTATTATTTTTTATAATAGAAATCAATCACGTGTTAGACACGAAATCACACACGTAAGTGAATTCCCTCATAAAAAATGACGGAAGGACTAACTTAACACGATTTAGATACTTCATGATTTAATATGTTCAAATTAATTTATCTGAAACTTCAGGGATGCAAAGTGTAAAATGTTCTAAATAAATAAATATAGGTATTTTGACATTTTGCACCCTAAAGTTTGACCGTTATTTCACTTTGGTCTTTGTAGTTTCAATTTGAACACGACACCATAAAGTTTTGTAATGATCTAACTTTAGTCCAAATCAATAGCCCTGTTACAATTTTTTCATGGCAAACTACTACCCATTGTGCACCGAACTATTTTTAAGAGTACTTTAAGGACACTTTCTTCCTCTTCTTTTACCCTTTACAAAATTTCTAAAAAAAAAAACTGTATATGTGTGTGTATATATACAATGTTATATCTATATTTTGTATTTCTAAATATTTGGAAATAAAGGAGAATGGGAGGAAACTGAAAATACCAGCTCCTTAAAAACAATTACACGCGTGAAAATAATGACTTGAACTATAATGGAATGATTATACTACTTTAAGGTGTTAAACATTCAGATTGAAACGACAAGGACATCCAGAGTAAGATTTTTGTCAAATTTCAAGTGTACAAAGTATCAAAACCCCTATGATTTGTTTATAAGGGTTTTAGTTAATGTTTGACTTCACTCCAACACTAGAAAAACCAACCACATGCTATAAATACTTAACCCTTGTTTGGTTTTATTTCTACCTTTTATCTTTATTAAATATAAATATAAAACTTTTGACCATAAATATAAATATATTTTAATTCAACCGCCTTGAAAATAAGAGTCTAAATTTATAGGCTATTTTTTTAAAAAAAAAAAATTACAATCCACTCTCATCCATCATTCCCCTCAAATCAATCCCAACCGTTAAGAAAAAGACATTATATATATATATATAATTGCAAAGGACACTATCTTCTAAGAAATTTTTAATTAGTTGAAATTTCTTCTTCACACTTCTCACCCAACCTCTCCACTGGCATTGAAAAATAGCAACAAAGCTTTTCTGTTGGTCAGTGGTTGCTTATGATTGAGTAGATCTTCAGGAATCTCTCAATAACTTGCCCTCTCACAAGGAAAAACCTACCACAAAAAACATATGGCTAAAAATTGCACTTTTGTCCCCTAAACTTTATATATATTACATTTTTCTCCCCCAAAACTTTCACTTGGAGTGACATCTAGGTGGAAAGCCTCGGAAATATTTAAGGTAGCGTTTGGTTTCATGGAATTGGAAATGCACGCATACAAAAAACTTGAAAATTTCAATTCGGTCATTTCTAATTCCAAATCCGAGGCTCCAATTCCTTGCAACCAAACACGACCTAAGATTTTTTTTTTCACACTTGTCCAATCCCAATTCTGAGCCTCTAATTCCATGAAACCAAACACTACCCTTGAGAGTTTCTTGGGGACATTTTGACTGAAATTAGTCGATGAGCACAAATAAAAGAGAGTATAAATCTCAAAAGCAGGTTGAGCATAATATAAAACGCTCGTGTTTAAGATTTGCTAACAATTAAACTAGCCAATACTCAAAAAACCCATAATATATATATATATATAGAGAGAGAGAGAGAGAGAGAAGTTGGATTTCGAGAATATTTAAGGTAGCATTTGGTTTCATGGAATTGGAGTTTTGGAATTGGAAATGAACGCATACAAAAAACTTGAAAATTTCAATTGGGTTGTTTCTGGTTCCAAATCCGAGGCTCCAAATCCTCACAACCAAACACAACCTAAGATTTTTTTACACGTACAAATTCCAATTCCAATTCTGAGCCTCTAATTCCATTAAACCAAACACTATCCTTGAGAGTTTCTAGGCGACATTTTGACCGAAATTAGTCGATCAACGCAAATAAAAGAGATTATAAATTTCAAAAGAGCATAATATAAAATACTCATATTTAAGATCAACAAACTATTAAACTAGTCAACACTCAAAAAAACCAAAATTAAATAATAATAATAATAATAATTCAAAAAAAAAAAAATCTACTCCTAGTGAAGAAATCCAATTCCGATCAATTTGTGGCTGCTGTTAATAAATAAATTTAGTTGTACCTCGAAAAGGTGAATCAGCGAATTCCTCAAAAATTGACCGGAGAATAAGAGGCTCGATAATTTTGAGAAGGTCCTCTAAATTTTCGAACAATAGATACAAAGCAACTCTGTAAAGACAAAGAGAAAGGGAAGAAATTGAATATACAAATAAAATTAAAAAATCAAAAGTGCGTTTGAAATGTCCTAAGAATCGATCTTTCTTCTGATATGAAACTTGAGGAAATAGGGAAAAACAAAATCTATTTATCTTTCATAAAAGTACCTAAAATTATATTTATACGGGGTTTTGACAATTTGTACCCTTGAAGTTTGACCAAAATCTCACTTTGGTTCTAATAGTTTCAATTTGAAAATAAAACACTTTAAAGTTTCTTAATCATCCCACTACACTTCAAGTCATTATTTTGGACAGAAAACAATCACCTGCCATTCACCTGACTATTTTTTAAGAGCCTACAAGAAATTCCAACATCATCCTTCCCTCCCAATCCCCTTCCCGTCCATATGCACAGAAATATACATATAATATATATATATATATATATACATATATATATATATATATATATATATACATATATATGTGGGTTTTTCTTGTAGAAAGTTTGTAGGGGGGAAAGAAAGAAACTGGAAATGCCCACAAAATCCCTTTAAAAATAGTTGGGTGCACCGTAATTGACTGTTTGTCGTCCAAAATTATAATGCATTTATTGATTTGGACTAAAGTCAAATCATTATAAAACTTCAGGGTGTTACGTATTTCAATTGAAACCATGGACACAAAATTGAGATAATGGTCTAACTTTAGGGGTGCATAGTGTCAAAGCCCCTCTTTTTGACTTTCTTAATTTTGAAAAGTAATTTTTAAAGTGGAATTGGGAAAGAGAAAAAAATGACAAGAAATTGAAATTAGGGCATGAATTAATACTCATTTAAGGTATTTAAGAGTTTTGTTAAGTACCTGTACTTTGTGCGGTAAGCTGGCCCAAAATTCCAAGTTCGGGATGGTCTGAAAAAATGAAATATGATGGATCAGAGAACTCAGCTTACACGGGAAAGTCAATTAGGCAGCGTTTGGTTAGTGTTTTTGTTTCTGTTTCAGGAAAACAAAAACAGAAACAAAAACAAAAAACATTGAGCAGGCTATTCTAGATTGTAAACCGAGAGCCCAACTTCATATTCAAATATTTAATTGAACTTATTTTCTTTTTAGGGTTTGTTTGGTTTTTCATCTTCAAATAGTTTATTTTCCTTTTTGGGTTTGTTTGGTTTGCTATCTAAAAGTACTTTTCTGTTGTTGTTTTTCGCGCGTGTATGAAGGGAAACCCGTTTGGTTTTCTCAAAGAAAACTGTTTTTATTTTTTGAGTTGAAAACCAAATAGACCCTTTGTCTTAAGAGCATCTACTTCAAATGACGTACTTCCAACGATAAGGAAACTGCATCAGGTAAATGGTCTGTTTGGGCAAATGGGAGTAGAGAAAACACAAAGACTGAGATTTAGTTATTATGAAGAAAAAATAATTTATGAGATTCGAAAATAGGTAAGAGTATACATACATCTATGCCTCGAATGTGAAGGGCGAAGTACCGATAAACTGCACCAACCAGCAAGTAACCTCCAAACAGGCATAAAATTCTGAAAACAAGAAAAAATTAATCACTGTTTGGTAATGGTTTTTTTAAGTAGTTTTTAAAATCGAAAAGTTATTTTCATAAAAAAAATACTTTTATTTAAGAGCAAAAATAAAAAATCCGCGTGTTTGATACTGTAGATATTTTAGTATTATTCATGTTAACAATCTCTTAATTCAAAAATAAATTAAAAAAAAATATCGAAAAAAAAAAAACACAGCCTTAGTGATTGAGTTGATTACGAACAAGATCCAATAAAAAAAAATCAAATACCCTTTAATTAAGAAGTGTAAACATGTAAAATAAAATCTTTACGGGTTTAAACTAGATTTAAAAAAAAAAAAAAAAAACTTACATGATTATCAAGGTAATAAACCATCCCGAAGCTTTCCCATTGAGAGACACGACCTTTGCACAACCTAATGGATGCCTTAATCTAGTAGCCTGTAGATATATATATACAGCAAATCAAGCATTTGAAAACTTCCGTCGTTGACAAAAACTTAAACTAAATTTGAAAAAAAAAATTGGAATTTTTAGGTGGCAATAGTAACCCGGGGATGATTCTGTTTTCTTCCCAGAAATGTGCTCTAAAAAATTGGGAGCAAAAATAAAAACGGGTTTCTTGTTCCCATGTTTCTGTTTATGTTCACATAAAAAAAAACACTAAACAAAGAGGGCCTCGGTATTATCGTGTTAGGATCGCTAAGATCAACCATATACCTCAAAGAAGCATAATTTAACAATATGGACGTAGAAAAACATCACCAAATGTGGGAGAGATGCTTCATACACACACACACACATATATAGAGAGAGAGAGAATCAAACAATGCACAGTATATGCAACGTGCATGCAGATACAGCCCCACAAACACACAAATAAGAACACACACACACACACATATATCTAGTTATTCAAGGTACTCACATAGTTGCAAGTCCCAGATTTTTCCAATGTCTGGGGTCCCTGCAGAAGGAAAAAGTAATAATTGGTCTCAAACCAGAACGTCCGACAGCCATCAGAATTCATCAATACAATCTTAAGTAGCGTTTGTTATAGTGTCCTGTTCTCAAAAAAAATTGGATCATGTCTTTCCCCATAATTCTGTTTCTGGTTCCAGTTTCATGGAAAAGAAACCAAAAAATAGAAAATTGAAACAGAAACACCAGAGGTCTGGTTGAGTTTTCGAAAAGTTTGAAAACAGTTTTTGAGAATTGTGAAAAGTAGTTTGGTTTAGGTTTGAAAAAATGATTGAAAAAAGAAACGAAAAATTATTAATAATACGTTAAAATTTTGAAAAATAAAAGTGATGTGATTGATTGAAATATAATATTGAAAAAAAAAAGATAATAATGATGTTTGCTGTGTGAATGAGTGGTAGAGAAAATTTGTAGAGAAATATAAAATAAAAATATAAAGAAAAAAGTTAAAAATTTAATTTATAAAATTCTAAAAGGATAATATCAAAGTAGGTGATGTGATAGATTGAATATTGAGAAAATCGCTTTCTAAAAGTGTTTTTGACATGTGTTATTAAAAGAGAAATAACACTCCAGTATTTTGAGTTTTCGAAAACTAAAAAACACTACTCGAAAACTCAACCAAACAGGCCATAAACAAACACCACCTCAAGGAACAAGATCTCACTTGAACTCCATTTGCATCGCAGCTAACAGACACCGAGAGTGAGCAGTTAACTTCGCCGCTATTTGACATTGTAACAGTAACACCCATCTGAGGATTGTTGTTATCTGCCATAGAATGAAAAATAAACATACATAAACATCGAAACTGAATGGTGTCAAATTTAAAAGAATGACATTTACAATTTCAAGCCACAAGATTATCAGTATATCACCCATACATGATTATATGCTAGCTATATCCAGTGGCAGATCCAGAAAATTGGTTGAAGGGGGCTAATTTTTTTAGAGAATTTATTAGATATTTTTATAATTTAGAGAGGGCTTAAATAAAATTTTAAGGGATTTTAATTGATTTTTTCTAAAAGTATAGGGGTAGTAGTGAAAATTTCAAAAGTTCAAGTGGAACTTAAGTCCCCCAGGCACCAAGCAGCTCTGCCGCGGGCTATAACAACTATCTGCTTATCAAGTATATAGAAAATATTATAAAACTAGTACTTACTTGTACATAAAAGGCACGTTTTAATATTATTTTAATTTTTTATACAATTTTAAATTGTAAATTCAAAATGTAATTAATTAATTAAGTTAAATTATGAAATCTATATTATATATGGTGTGGGCTCCACAAAAGTAATAAAGGTCATGAATACAAATGCTAAGATCTCTCCAAATATATAATCCAATGGATGAAAAATATCTCTTCAATTAAATAGTTAAGATTTACTCCACCTCTCCAGTAAATCTTAGTTGTTCTATTGACAAAAAATAACATGTGGAGCCCATTCCTCCTAATTTCTAATATAGATTCAACTGTGGCAGCTATAAAATGAAAGGTGGCGTTTGTTTAGGCCCCGTTTGGTTACTGTTTCTGTTCCCTGATTCTTGTTCCCGCTCCCAAAATTTTGGGATTAATAAACAGAAATGCGTTTAGTAAACTCGTTCAAAATTTTGGGAGTAATTTGGGACTATTTCCTGAATTCCTTAAAATCTGGGAAACAAAAAAATGTTGTTTCCTATTCAGTCTCACAAAACTATTCTCACCACCTCCCCGCCGGCCAACTCCACCCAACGGCCACCACTGCTCCACCGGCCACCATACATTTAAAGAACAAATGTTACAACCAAACGTGTTTCGTATTTCTGTTCTCATAAATTAAAAGAAACAATTTCAGGACAATGGTCATTACCAAACATGTTTCTATTTCCGGAATACTCTAGAACAGAAACAAAATTCTCATCCCAACTTATTGGAAGTAGAAACAGAAACACTAACCAAACGCCAGCTTAAGTGACGTTTGGTAACCGTTTCTGTTTCCATTCCAGCAGTGGGATGGGAATGGGATAGGATGGGAATTTTGTTTTCTTTTTGGGAGTAGAATCGCGTTTGGTAACGATAATTTTTTTTTTTGTTTTGGGAAGGGAATTGTGTTTGGTAACCATTTTATCCTAAAATCCTTTTTTTTTTTTTTTTCCTATTTTGGCCTGACGGTGGTGCTCCGGTGCCGGCGACGGCAGTGCTCCAGGCAATGGCCGCCGGCGGTGCTCCGGCGTCGGAGAAGGCGGTGGCCCCCCGCCGGCGATGACCGGACGGCGGTGGCGCCGGCGACGCCGGCCGGACGGTGGGGCGACGACGGACGGTGGTTGGCAGCGGGGGGCTATGGTCGGCCGGTAGGTGAATAGTAACCATGTGTTTTGGGAATGGAATGGGAATAATGAGAAACAACTTTTTTTTGTTTCTCATTTCTTAAGAAAAAAGTGGACACAATTCTCAAATGGGAATGAAATGGAAACGGAAACAAAAATTACCAAACGCTATTCCCAAACAGAATTCCCAAAAATCTGGGAATGGAATGGGAATTTCTGGGATGGGATGGGTTACCAAACGGGGCCTTAGTGTTTATGTTTATGTTTGCCTTTCTCTTCCCAAGAAACTTGGAACTCATACACGGGACAAAAAAAAATACTGTTTTTTGTTCGGGTCTCGAATTTCTAGAACAAAGTTGTTTTTTATTCCCATATTTCTGTTCCAAGCACAAAAACCGAAACCGTAAACAAATGCCAACTAATTGACTCTTTCTGCTTTCACTGGGAAAGGGAGGAATAGTGTAATACCAATTAGAGTGGTGATCATGCTTGAAGTATGCCCTAGGGTAGTGCATATAGGATAACCTGCATATAACAACACACAAGAAAATCCATCAGTCATATAAGATGCAGGTCTTCATTCTTTATTCACATTCTCATTGTTCAGTCTTTAATATGCAAAAAAAAAGTATTACGCACAATAATCAAAAATAAAAAAGAAAAATATATATATATAGAGAGAGAGAGAGAGTATATATATAGAGAGAGAAGAGGTATATTCACTTTACCTCCTTCCTTTTCAGCCACAAGTGCACTACAACCCGAGCCACACCGTGATGGGCCTCCACAGTCCTAAAAATGAAGCAAGGCACTAAGCAATAAACGAAGACTCGCGTCTATGAATATTGGCATAGAATGAAATCGAATTATATGAAAAGAAACGGCAGTGTAGGGTGATCTTAGACCTCTCTCAACACCAAAAGCTAGCTTATGAGATGAGGCTTTCCCTCACGCTTATAGCCTAACCACCTACCCTTCCACATCCGACATGGGATAAACCCAACGAAAGGATGGATAATGCATGTTGGACGATATAATTTTGTCATGGATGTTTACAAAATGGTGAGGAAACCATCACAGGCCAAGCAGTGGCAGAGCCATGAAATTTCAAATGTTCACAGTTGGGGCACAAGAATTAAAAAAATAAAAATGTAACGGAAAAAAACTCTCGCTCCCTCTCCCTCTCCCACACACATTAAGCCTATAAATCCCAGGCCTCTCTCTCACACACACACAGACATTAAGCCTGTAAATCCCAGGCCTCTCTCTCACACACACACACACATTAAGCCTATAAATCCCAATCTTCTCTCTGTCTGTCTCTCTCTCTCCCACACACACATTAAGCCTATAAATCCCAATCTCCCCCCCACTCTCCCTCACACACACACACAAACACACACACACAAACACACACACACACACATTAAGCCTATAAATCCCAATCTTCTTCCTGTGTATCTCTCTCTCGCTCTCTCACACACAGACACATATTAAGCCTATAAATACCAAGTTTCTCTCTCTCTCACACACATACACACATTAGGCCTATAAATCCCAAGCTTCTCTCTCTCTCATACAGACACAAACAGACACATTAAGCCTATAAATCCCAAGCTTCTCTTCCCCCCCCCCCCCCCCTCTCTCTCTCATGCGCGCACACAGAGCCTTTAAATCCCAAGACTCTCTCTCTCTCTCACATACACACTAATTATCTCCATAAATCCATCCTTATGTCCCACATCATATAGCCATAAGCTATATATATCCCATATTTTACAAGATGTAGGATTAAAAGGGAAAAAAACACCCTCCTAATTCAGTAAACTTGTAAAGAAAATGCATTCCTATCTTTCAAATCAAAACTGAATGAAAAAAAAAAAAATCAATCTCACAAAAATGGAAATTGGCATGCACTCACCTTGCAGTCGAAACATCTTGGCAGATCATGGTTAAAAATCATTGTATCGCAAAGCTGCTCAAAACAAATAAGGAGAGGAAATCAACAAGAAGTAAACAATTTAATTAAATTATCCATTTAGGGTCTGTTTGGTTGTGGAAATTACCCTATTTTTTATTAATTGATTTGCACATTAACCAATGATTTTATCAAATATTCTTATTGCTTGATTCAACAAAGAAACGTACAATTATTTTGGTTCAGTAAATTTTTAAATTCTACTCCAATTATAAGAAAAAATAGCATCTGAACTAGAAAATAAAAAATAGTTAGCTACCTAATTTAAGTACTTTAAATTCTTACAATTTACACCCAAACATTGATTTAACAATTCATAAATTGACTAAAATAGTTCAATTTGCAAAATGAAGGACAACCAAACAGGCCCTTAGTATCTTAACCGTCGAAATTTCTCTATTGCTGCATCCTAAACCCTTTGGAGAAGCAACAAAGCTCTTCATTGGATTAATTGCTTGCAAAATGAAAACATAACATGAAGAAAAAAAGGAAGGGAAAAAAAAAAAGAAGACGGAAAATGGCTTGCCAAATGAAGGAAAACAGTGACCTGATAGAGACAACCTGAAACCAGAGCACAGTATCATTAACTGCCACCTTGTAGAAGCTGCAAGAAAATAACATAGGATGATCCATCAGTAAGAAATGCACTCGATATGGCATTTTATCATTCATATAGACAATATTTTAGAGTAAGACTTTTGCAATCAATTTGAGAGAGAGAGAGAGAGGTGGAAGAAAATAAAATATTAGAAAAGAATTAAAGGTTGCGTTTGGATTGACGGATTTGAAATAAACAGATTTATAATTGAAAATTTACAACTTAAAATCGGATAGATGGATAGTTTAGAAGCCCAAATCGGAGGATTTGAAATTCATCCTATTTTAAGTTGTAGATTTTCAATTATAAATCTGCTTATTTCAAACTAACTTGGATCTTATAGTAGTTTTTCTTTATTAAACTCGCAAAATAACTATTAAGATCTTCCTTTTTTATTTTTTACTTTTTTCTCTACATTTTGGGAATAACTTCATTTTAGTTAATCTCTCAGCACCATTAAATTTGATCATTCTTTTATCCTGTAAGCTCTCTCTATCCATAATGATCCCTTTACAACCTTAACTCAATTTCAACTTAGATAAGGCCGGTAGTACTTGAATCCCTTTTAAATAATACACAATTTGCCCTAATTTTCCCTTTTCTATATACTTTCTATAATCCTAATTTTTTTTTAACTAATCTTAGAAACAACCTCTTAGTGTGCAAGGGTAAGACTACGTACATTTGACCCTCCCCAGACCCTTCAATGGTGGAACCCTTTGTGCACTAGACTATCCATTTATTATGTATTGCACCTCTACCATATTAACCATGCATTGCATTTGGCAACAACAACTACTTTGTCCAAACTAAGAAGGGTGTCTACGTGAATTCGTTTGTGCCATGCAGATCCTTCAACAGTCATCCCCTCAACTAAGTCCAAAGCAATAAATTCATTCCTAGTCCCATCCCAAATTTTCCCAGGTCTACCTCTTTCCCTTTGAGTGGTATCCACTTGAATTAAATCACAATTTTGCAGCATTGTATTAGTCTACCTTCTATGCAAATGTCCAAACCACAAGTAATGATTTTCTCTCTCATTGCATCTCCAACGGATGTCATTCCTAAACTTTTCCTTATATATGACATTCCTAACTTTATTCACCCTTGTCTTACCACTCATCCACCTAAACATTCTCATTTCCACTTGACTTACTTTCTGAACATGCTTCTTGTTTACCGCCAATATTTTGAACCATACAGCATAGAGAATCATCGGTCTAATTGTAGATTTGTAAAATCACCTCAACTGCACTCTCCACTACAACCATTTTGCCTGGACTCTATGCATTAACAACCGTACGTACGGACCTCACAATCTCCAATATTTACCAAGTCATCATATCTCTCAGTATTACCAAAATAGTTCATTATATTTGGCAATTAATTAATTATATATGCATATATATATGCAGACACACATATATGTATGTATAGCTTCCTAATTCAGGTAAACACTAAATTTAATACTATCCAAAACCCACAGTCAAACTCGTGATGTAAGCAATAAAATCACAGAAAAATAAATCACAAATCACGAGTTACCAACATGTTAAATGATATTCATCTTATCACAAGCTCGGATCCAATAACAAAACGATTTACATTTTTAGAGAGAAAGAGGGAGTACCCGTCTTCACTGAGGACGCCATGGGGAAATCCAGGAATTGATGAAGCTAAGCTGTAATTGTAGAGCTTGTTGTGGTCGACGGTGCTGAGCTCGCACGCCGCCGTTACCGAGTTCGAACTGAGTCGACTCAGAATCGAAATCCCGACGGCGAGAAGAAGAGGAATGGAACAGCCCCAAATTCTCATCTCTCTCTCTCTCTCTCTTCCTCCCTCGAGCTCTGCTCAGAATTTCATGCTCTCCGCAAAAGGAAAAATGGAAGGACGAATCAGTGGAAACAAGAAACGACGTCGTATACAAGAAACCAGAATGAGGCCGAGGCCCAATACTTATAAAGGTCGGTCAAAACGGCCCAATATTATCTGGCCCAGTAACATACTTATCCCCTAAAGTTTCACTTTTCTTTCAATTTGGTCCTATCAGAAAAAGGGGTAGAATATTTGAATTAAGAGTTTTTTGGTGACCCATGCAGTCCAAGTGTTACAGTAATCTTTTAAAAGTTCAAAAATCACTTTACGCCATAAATGTTGATGCTTTTATTTACGTTAAAAAATTACAATAACTTTGAACTTCTAAAAAAATTATTATAGCGAGTGGATTTCATGGACTAAAATTTTAATTTCATGGATTCTTCACCCAAAATTCCTTAAATTAAAAAAAATATAGAACACGCAACCTGATTTTAGGACCACTTTTATCGTATCCCTGAGTATTGTGCTGAAATTCTTTCCCAAAGTCTTTCTTAATATTGTTTATACCTTTTTTATAAAGTTCTGAAAAAATTAAGGTTGTGTTTGGGTAAGAGATTTGGGGGAAGAATTTGATTTGGGTAAGGGATTTCAAAATTTATTTTTTGAGAAATGCCTTGTTTCGATATTGAGTAGGAAGTATTTGTAAAATTCCTTCAAGTGTCAAATAGTGGTGAAAGAGAGGATTCGGAAACCCTTTTGAAATAGGTGTCATTTATAAAATCCATCGAGAGGAGATATTTGCAATTTATTCCTCAACGCTCTTCGCTCCTGACCACCTTTGTCGCCGTCTTCTTCTTCTTCTTCGTTCTTTTTTATTAAAGTCGTCTCACCAGAGAGTGAGAACACCATAGCTGGAGGTGTCAAGCTTCATGCCTCGCCGAAAAGTAAAATCAACAACCGAAATTGTCCCAATTTCACCGAAAGCGAAATAAACAACCAAAAGAGAAATCAACAAGCGAAATCATTAATCGTAGTCGATCGTCTAGGGTTCTTCGTCGTCCAGCTACTGCCTTCTTCGTCAATCGACGTCAATCATTCTTCCATCCAACTAATTTGGGTTCGTCAATCATTCGTTTGTCTAGCTAATTAGGGTTCATCATCGTTCGTTCGTCCAACTGATTAGGGTTCGTCGATTGTTTTTCGTCGTCGATCATTCGTCCAGATGATTAGGGTTTGTCGATTGTTCCAAATTCTGATGTTGATTTGAATTTGTGGATTTTGGTGGCAGGAAGTCTGAATTTCTTGGGTATATTGTGCATTTTGTGGTGATCCTTGTCAATTTGTAATATATTTTGAGAGTGATTCTCATCAAAAATTCTGAATATATTTTTGTGGTGTTTACAAATATTTTACTTATCCAAACAATGAAATTATAAAATTACACAATTAAATTATTCACTTAAAATAGTTATCAAAACAGGGGATTTGTATTTAAAATCTCATAATTTATAAATCTCTTAAATTTGTCAAATCCCTTTTCCAAACACAACCTAATTGAATTATCGTGAAATTATAGATATTGCATATAACAGGTGAAGAAATTCAAAGGTATGACATTGGGGTCTAATAGTTGACCAAATTTATTGTTTTATCCTATTATATGAGTTTAGTTTTGGTGAGGATATTTTCGGGGACCACTGAGTCACCACTTGAGACCCAGCCACGTGTCCATTCTCCTAGTGACATGGACGCGGTCTGGAATCTCTGGCACCACATCGGAACATACGCCGACCTTGGCTGCTCCTTGGAATCTTATTTGCACCTAAGGCGGAGTAAAGTGTCCCGCAAGGACGTGCTGCCCTCCAGGACTCCACGGATTTTCACTCGCCTCCATCAGGTTACCGCCACAGGCCTAACAAGGCCCACGGGCTTCGCTAAATGGGCCCAAAAGCCTAAGCCCAACAATTATCTCCTAAGCGCCCCAGATTATCGGCTAAACATATGGTTTTGACTAATTAACTATGTTTAGGCTCAGTTAATCATCTCCAACTTCTATATATACCAAGGGCTATGTAAGCCCAAGATACGCATTATTACACGCATGCATTAAGTTCACTTATTTATTTAACGCATTACTATACATTTTCTCTCTAAACACTAATTACCACGTCGGAGGGACTTAATTGGGATAAATCCCAGTTTGAGTCTTTTGCAAGTACCACTTCCTGTGGAATAGGACTCTGAACATAATAGGTCAGTTCTCCTAGGACTCAACACAGCTCATGTGAAGAATTTTCAACCGAAGAGTCCACCTCAGCAAGAGGACCCACTTGTGTTGAAGCAGAAAATAAATAAAGAACGAGTTTACCAAAATTTCTTGGGATGAGTCGCGGACTGGATCGCTCTCTTTAAGACGTTTCGCAGCTCTGGCTAAGAACGTGCAAGCAGTGTAACAGCCCCGTTGTTCCCTAGATAAAACAGCCCAGAATCACCTCTGTCTAGAACCTTCTTTGCACAACAGAAGGCCTGAATACTAAACACCCACTCACTGTTTGAACAAACAAACAGACTGCTCGGAAATCGAAATTTAAAAGAAATAAAATTATTTCAGATGAAGAAGAAGACTGAAAGCAATTTTCTTTTGCTGTTTCAGATCAAGATGAAGGCTGAAGACTTATTCTATATTTTAAAACTGAGGAAGAAGCCAGTATTTATAGGGGGGAAATCTGAACCGTTTGGAAAAAAAATAAATTCTTGAAACCGAAATAAAAAAAAAAGTTCAAATAATTAATTCTTTAAACGTTATTTATATATATATATATATTTTAAACATTTCATTTTATTAAACGGTTCAAGAGGAAAGAAAAAAAAAAACGTTTTTATTAAAACGTTTAAACGGTTCAAGAGGAAAAAAAAAATGTTTTTTTTTTTTTTTTAATTAAACTGTTTAAAAAAGAAAAAATATTTTTTCTAAAAAGTAAATAAGTGTCACCTTATCACACGCGCGACTCGACACGGACGGCGGCGGCGGCGCACGCGCGTGTGTGGTAAACCGGTAGGGATGTAACTCCTCTCCTCTCCACAAAATGTGGGTACCCCTTGGGGCACATCCCAAGTGTCTCACATACCCCTAGAATCCTCATTAATTCCTCATCTCCCAACCAATGGGAGATAAAAGGGCTAGAGAAAATTACACATTTGACACTTTCTATTCTAAAAAACAATTTAAAATTCATTTGTTTCAACAACTTGTCATCCGATTGGACCATACTCGATGTGTGTACCAGTTTTATACACCAACAAGTTTATTTTTTATTCAGATTTGAATGATAAATATGCAGGAATATTTATCTCTAACTCAACTAAACTTTATTTTCGAGAAAAATGGGTAACATATTTGAACGGAAAACCAAATCCCAAGCAAATGCATGACTAGATTTAAGACTATTTTTGTCAAATGCAGGAGTACTGCACTAAAACTTTCGTCCAAAGTCGTTTCCAGATTTATTTAAAACTTTTAAGATTCTATTTACAACGAACACTCGAATAATCGTGAAATCTTAGAATTTACAAATAACGAACAAATAAATTATAGTTTTTTTTCATGAACAGTGAACGAAATTAAAATTTTAGTCCGTACAATTCAAACATTATAGTAATGTTTTTAGAAGTACAAAATTATTGTAATACGTAAAATTATTGTAATTTTTTCATGTAAAAAAATTATAGTAATTTTATGGCGTTCAGTAATTTCTAGATTTCTGACAGTAATTTTGAATTTTTAGAAAATTTATTATAGTGCGTAAACTGAATGGACCAAAAATTTAAACAGTTAATGACAAATAAATAAGTTGTGTTGGTGTTAAAAGGTGGTTAACACCTTTAGTTGGTCAGATCAAAAGTTTACACAAATCTTTGTTGGTGAATTGGAGATGATTTGTCCTAAATCCAGTCATTTTCAGTCCATAATCCTTGAAGTTTTGCATGCTTAGATGGATTCTGCACAGCGTCCGACCTGAGCTTCAAGTGAATACCTGCACAGGACCCACCGGGGTTGTGTTCGGTGAAATCCCTCCGGCATAAGAGTAAGAACTCAATGGGAGAAGATAAGATCTATGCTCTAAATATACTCAAAAAACAATACCTTTATCTCATTTTTCACCTTTGCTTTTATGGAGGAAAAACTTGATTAATGTTTTAGAGATTAGGTGATTTAAACTCAGTTAACAACCTTAACACGGTGCGTGGTCGGGAAAAATGGCCTTGAAGGGATTATAGTCTTGGGCTTGGGCTTTTTAATTTTGGTGAATAAATCTATGGGCTAATATGTTAACAAAAATGGAGAATCAGTCTGGACTGCTGAACATGTACCGATGGGTATACCGACTAGAGTATCACCGGACATAATCTAGATGGCTATGTAAGGTTCGTAGTATTCATCCTGGCCGACCAGAACTGTCACGACCCGTCCCGGACACCCGTCATCCCGGGACCGGCGTGGTGACAACATGACATCACCTATTACATTTAAACCTTCTTATACATTACAAAATTTCATAAATTACTATACAACTCATTATCCAACATATACATAATCTTTTACTTCCTTATTATTCCTTTCTGACAGCTCCACTCAAACATATTCCCAGATAACTCTACCTAATGCCAGTAGGGGACCGTCTCCTAACGAAATCACCTGCGAGTGTACTGTCTTCTTAGTAAAAATCATTTTTAACATAGCAACAATATATTTCATAAAATCCAACAGATTAAATGGAT
This sequence comes from Eucommia ulmoides, assembly GCA_016647705.1. NCBI lineage: Eukaryota > Viridiplantae > Streptophyta > Magnoliopsida > Garryales > Eucommiaceae > Eucommia > Eucommia ulmoides. The sequence continues at coordinate 55,847,958 of CM028328.1, forward strand.
CAAGCGTGAATAAATATAAACACCACACAGAGTTGGTAAAATCTATAGTATCAAATAAGCAATGGAAGTAAAGCAATATAAATTCAGTTTCTAAACACCCAATCAATAATAAGTCACCCAGTATATATAAAACACCCCAATTTAAATCACACATCTCAATCCCACACCCACCAGCTAAGCCATAGTGATCGTTTTAACCTCACGATCGGGAGTTGTAACGGTACCGTAACCATCCGTAGGATATGCCTTCCTAGCGGACCTAACTGCGCAAATCACTGCTAACCGGACATCTCTGGAGGCCAATAATATAAATCACCACATAACGTCAATCACCTTATAGTAACTATCCATCTGCCGGACCACCCTTCGGACAGATCATAATATAACTATGGCTTAGTCAATTCAATAATATTATCACCAAATCACAAATAATTATCCCTCTGCCGGACCACCCTCCGGACAGACCATAAAAATAATCACCTCTTCAATAATATCGACAAAATCACCATTGTCCACCTCTTTTTAACAAAACCCACTTTTAATTTAACAATCATGTTTTTCCCACCTTTTTAATTAAAACACAAAATCCAACAGATTATTTATAAAGTCTTTCTTTTTTAAACCCAAACATTTCAACGGAAAACCATTTTACCAACTCACCCACAACTTGCTTGATCCATATAATTTATAAAATTCATACAGTTAAATAAACACATATCTTATCATATTTATATGAAAAATATTTTGGCAAGAAGGACAGTACACTCACCTGATATCCGCTTTCGTAACCTTTATCCGACTATCCCCAATCCTCACTCCGATGCCTGCGAACCTAACGGTGACAGGGTCTAAATTAATACTTTTGTATGAAACAAACTAATCACGCCATGAAATCCTAATTTCCTATTTCCCATCTTTTATTACAAAATATAACTATTCAACTAGTATCGTTTCGTTACGGTTTACTATTTATAAACTCTGTTTTTATAAATAATCTCAAGATTTATTATTTTCATTTAATTACTCTAAGGTTAGAAAACTAAATTTAGAATTCACAACATAAATTAGAAAGGTTACCCGTTCCGAACTGATCGTGAATTTTCCTAAAATTCCATGTATTTCTGATTCTGTTCCTCACCGCCTAGGCGATCGAGTGGCTGCTTCTCCCTTTCTCACAACTGCACTCTGCATTTTCACCGCCTAGGCAAAAATCCACCACTTAGGTGGTAAATCATCTTCCTTCTCCTGCTCTGTTTTGAGATCTCAGCCAACTTTCTCCCTCCCTTCTCACCATAAGCTCACACCCACACAATACAACACACAAAAACCCATACAATCGCCGGCCACTGGACACTCGCCAACAAACCCACCTTCATTTCTCTCTCTTCTCTGTTTTTTCGACAACACACACACACACAGCAGGACAACACACACACACACCTGCAAGACAAACCCACGTTGGCGACACCCTTTTTCTCTCTAGCTTTCCGCTCTCGCAATGATGGTGACGATCAAACCATGCACCACCGCCACCTCCGTTAGATCAAAACACTACCCAAACATACCACACACACATACATAGCAACTCATACACAGACGCACACGAAATCAAAACACCGGAGAACTACACCCATACCCAGACAAACGGCACCACCGTTACCATCGAAACACCAACACACACACACAACAACACCAAACGAAAACAAAACACACACCTGCACAGCACCGTCGTCACACGTACATCCAGCAAGCATACACACCCACAGACGAAGCACACGAACTCACCGCCGGCGAATCATGACGCCGCCGACTGCCTTATCTCTCTACTGCCGACCCATCTCTCTCTCTTCTCTTCTTCTCGATTCTTCGCTCCCTCTTATCCCTATCTGTGTGTGTGTGTGTGTGTATATATATATAATATGTATACGTGTGAGAGCCCACCCGGCCGGACAACCTCCATACCTCTACCAATTCTCACCTTACCCATTCCCAACTTTCTATGTATATATATATATATATATTTTGAGATATTTTTATAAAATTACACAAGTCTCCTCTTATATTATGTTGTGGTAGAAATTAAACCCCAAAGTATGTTTTAAGGTTTTTAAAATTTCAGTACAACCCCTTAAAATATTAATTTACATAATTAATATCGTAATTCCCCCGATGTTTTTGAAATATTTTAAAACGCGACTTGAATTATTCGTATATGAAAAGTCGGGGTCTTACAAGAACATTACCAACCTGAATCTATTGGCCATAAACGTCCGACCAGAAGTTTGTTGATCATGACATTGATTTGGGCATCCAGGTCATTAATTCACTCTCAGTCACGTAAGATGTTTTGTCCATGTGGAGATCTTTGGTGGAGTGATTTGGAGGTGATTCGGTTTTACCCTCGTCAAGTTAAAATGATAAAAATGTAACTTATAAATAGCCGTCCGCTAAAAAACTCAAAAAAGAAATATGGAAGACTATATAATAAAATCCCTATTTATACTATAGGGTCATTTGGACATACATCCCAAACTTCAAGGGCTAAAAATGAAATTTTCCCCCACATGAAATTAGAAACCTCAACCCCGTTGCTCAGTTTAGTAAAAAATACGGCGGTGCTCCGAACGAAGACGACCATGGCGTCGAAGGACTCCGGCGATCCCAATAGAGCTTTAACCACCACTCGATTCTCCGAGCTCAAACTACCGTTATCCGAGCCGGTTCTCGAAGCCCTAACGCAATCCGGATTCGATTTCTGCACGCCGGTTCAGGCCACGACTATACCTTTGCTATGCGGCTACAAGGACGTCGCGGTGGACGCCGCCACCGGTTCGGGAAAAACACTAGCATTCGTAGTCCCACTAGTTGAGATCCTCCGCCGTTCTGCGACTCCCTTCAAACCTCACCAGGTTCCCCCTCATCTTTACAGTTAAATGTTGTAGCTAATAGAGAGTATTCATGAATATTCAATCTGTTCTTATTAATTACATGATTTTTGAAGTGATTTAGCTAGAATTTCAATTCTCTTAAGATTGCTGTAAGGATTTTTGTAGCTAGAATTTTTCCATTTAATGTTGATGCTTAATTCATGGAAAAATTCTTGAAGTGACCTACATATCTACTCTAGATATGGTAAGAACAACTTCCTGCTTCAAATTGAGTTTCATCATGCTATTTCTAGTTTTTTCTTCTCAATTATTCTTAATTTACCATCTATAATTTACTTTTATGATTCATCCATAGGTTGTTTCTAACTCATTTTTTGAATGATTTTATCACATCCTCAATTGCTGGTTGTAGTATCTCTTGAACATATTCTTAATTTCTTATATTTCATCCATCATTGGTTTGGCTTTGTTTGGATTGAGAGAAACGTGCTGAAGAGAAAAGAAAAATATGCACTCTTTCTCTTGTTTGCTAATTTTAAGAAGGATGGAGAGAAGAAAAAGAAAGGAGGAAAAATGGAGAAAAAAAGATAATTAGAAAGTAAGAACTGATTTCTCGCCAAATTGTGTTGAGTTATGGAGGGATGGAGGGAGGGTATGATCTCCTATTTTTATCTTCTCTTCGTTTCTTTCTATGAGTTCTCCTCTTCTTCGTGTTACTTTTTATTGAGCTTTGTGTCTCATTTTAGACACACATGGTGTTTCTTCGTGTATATGATTCTAATATCTCCGAATTTGACTGCATAACGAAAATTTTATTATAATTTTAAAGAGGGATGGTCTCGCTTTGGTTTTGATAAAGCTCAATTTGTGAAATAACTACAGGTGATGGGTGTAATTATATCACCCACAAGGGAGCTGTCATCGCAAATATTCCATGTTGCTGAGCCTTTCATTGCAACATTATCAAATGTTAAGCCCGTGCTTCTTGTTGGGGGAGCAGAGGTAAAAGCCGACACCAAGAAAATTGAGGAAGAAGGTGCAAATTTGTTGATTGGCACTCCTGGGAGGCTATATGACATAATGGAACGAATGGATATCCTGGATTTTCGAAACCTCGAGGTATTTTTTCACCCGAAATATCTCATGGATGTCCTTTAATCTCTTTTTTTAAAAAGCAGGAGACTATCTTCCTGTTTATGAATTTCTTGACAAGTAATTGTTAATTATGCCATGCCTTCGCTTACTAAAAGTAAGAAAAACTTTAGGTAGTGTTTTGGAAATGCAAAGTTGGAGCCTTGGAATTGGAACTAGAAATTAACACATGCGAAAATTTAGAAATTTGTGTGCGTTCATTTGTAATTCCAATTCCAATCCACCAATGACATACAACCAAACACTACCTTAGTGATTATGCATTTAGACGATTTCAAAATTTGGTCATCATACATTCTAGTGTAAAGTTGGTGGGAAATTGTTTATGATTCTATAATAATCATTGTCATGGCAAAACCCTAAACTCTGAACCCGAGATTACCATTTTGGGATTTAATGCTTATGAAAAGTGTGCTGATTGTACAGATTTTGATTTTAGATGAGGCTGATAGGCTACTAGACATGGGATTTCAGAAACAGATCACTTCTATCATATCACGCTTACCAAAGCTTCGTCGAACTGGTCTTTTTTCAGCTACTCAAACTGAGGCAGTTGAGGAGCTAGCAAAGGCAGGATTGAGGAATCCTGTAAGGGTTGAAGTTCGAGCAGAAGTAAAATCATTGGGTCATTTGTCATCATCGCCACAATTAGCCTCTTCAAAAACTCCTTCCGGCCTTCAAATCGAGGTATTGTTGATTTGATTCTCCAACTGTTTTGGTTTGTTTATGTGTAAATGTCCACCGAGAAGATAATGACGATAATAATTAGATGCTTGGGGACTGTTTGGTTTTGTTTTCAAAAACAAAAGAATTCTACTACAACTCTTTTAACAACACAACTCAACTCAAAAACAAGTTTACAAAACAATTTTCACAATATTCAATCTATAACATCACCTACTTTTAATATTTTATTTTTGTTGTTTTATAAATTTTTTTTTATTTTTTTTCTCCATATCTTTTTCTTTTCTTTACACACACTCTCTGCCAAACATTCATCCAATAAACATTATTATTGTCTATATCAACGTCATATTTTAATCAACTCCGTCACTTTTACTTTTCCATTTTCTAGTACACATATTCTCCTTTGCATGATTTTTTCAAAAACTAAACTAAACAACTCTTCACAATTTTCAATAATTGATTTTAAAAACTGTTCTCAATTTTTTTCGGAAGCGAAACCAAACAGCACCTAAGAGTTTAAATCTGTATTTATAGGTACTCACAATAATCGTTCTTAAATTTCTTCCCTTTTTGATTTTACAGTATCTTGAGTGTGAAGCAGACAAGAAACCCTCACAGCTAGTCGATCTCCTTATTAAGAACAAGTCAAAAAAAATTATAATGTGAGTTCATATGGATATTTTTCTGCTTGATGATTAAATTATTTTGGCTATGGCTAGGAAAAGATGGATTTCACAATTCACACATGCTTTTCTTGATTATTTTTTTCAGCTATTTCATGACTTGCGCTTGTGTTGATTACTGGGGACTTGTTCTTCCACGTCTCTCGGCTTTAAAGGGTTTTACTTTAATTTCACTTCATGGAAAGATGAAACAGGTAACCCTAAACCCTAAACCTGTAAGTTTTAACTGTAGCCCAACTGAGAGGTCTGACTCTTCCTTCTTCTTCGTCTTTTGACTTATAGAGTGCAAGAGAGAAAGCATTAGCTTCTTTTACCCCTCTTTCAAGTGGCATTCTTCTATGCACTGATGTTGCGGCCCGTGGGCTTGACATTCCAGGTGTTGATTGTATCGTACAGGTAGGTTATTTACCTTTAGTATGTGCACTACCACTACGATTCAACCTCTAAAGGAAATACATTAAGGCACCGTCACTTTGGTTACGTTTCACCCTAAAAAAAGGGGAAAATGATTAGATTGTGCTTGAAATAAATCACTTATAATTTTTTATCCTTTGTATTTTTCTCTTTATTCTTATTTTAGTCCTAATAAATTTATCGTCGTTCACTTGACATCAACTAGATTGAATCTATTGAGTTGATCAGTTGATATCAATTGCATGTTGAATTTGTATGTGATATCATATTTCATTAAAATAACGGTAATAATTAAGATATAAGTTGGTAAGGGTTGAAAAATAAGTTGCTCTATAAATAGAATAAAAAAATTTAAAAACGAAAAATAAAGGACTGTATAATAAGAACCTCCCAAAATAAAAAGTAACGTTAGTTTTGCACTTAAAAAAATACTTTTAAAAATCAAATTAGTGAAAACATGATTCCAATTAAAGCTAAAAATAGTTTTTTGTTTTTTGCTCTTTTTCTCTTTATATTTTTTGAGATTTATTAACTTGTACCTTTCTACCTATTCTCGCTACCAATTATGAAGTTTCTTTGAATTATCAAACGGGAATGAAAGCAAGATATTCTACCTAAACAATTGAACATAAATTTGATTCTTTGCATTTACTTTTAACTGAACCGTAGACAGATTAACTAGGTACTTGAAAAAAACAATTTCCCAAATGGTGCCTAACTTTACTCGAATACTGACTCTATCGGTTTAACTACTACCAATCAGGAAAAAAAGTATTATTGATTCAAACATATGGTTTTATTGCCTCTAATAGTATCTGCCAGTTTTCTTTTGTAACCCAATGCAAGTTATATGCTTAGACCGAATTTGATAATGTTGTCTTTGTTTCGTGTGCAGTATGACCCTCCTCAGGATCCGAATGTCTTCATACACAGGGTAGGCCGAACTGCTCGCATGGGACGACAAGGAAGTGCTATTGTTTTCTTACTACCAAAGGTCTTCTTTTTTTTTTTTTCCTGTTAAATGAAAATTGATTTCTGGGCTGATTAATCTGTTCAAATTTGTTTCTTCATGCAAGTGTGTTAAATTTAATCCTATTGCTTGTTCATAGGAAGAAGCATATGTTGAATTCTTGCGGATACGAAGAGTCCCACTTGAAGAGAGAACATACTCTGAAGAGCCCCCTGATATTGTTCCTCAGGTGTGCATTACTCTTTACTAAAATAGTAATTTTTTTTTGTCAAACTAGGCTTCTGTTTAGAAACACTTTTGTAAGCATTTTTTTTTTTGCTTTTAAGCAAAAACATACTTAATTTTAGAGGTAACGGTTGTTTTGCAGTCGAAAAGCTAAAAACTAAAAACACGATTATAAGTATTTTTAAAAAAAACGAAAGATAGTTGCTCTTTGTTTACTTTCTCGGATTTTTATATCATAAGAGATCAATAGAATAAGACCTCTCCATCCAATTTTCTCAATTACCTATGAAATTTTGGTTGGAAGGAAGGAAAAGAGAAAGGAAAAGAAAAATGAGAGGATAATATTTTTATTCATTGTGAAAAGAAAATTATTTTCTATAATGTTGTTTGGTTAGGGAAAAAAAAATGAAAGGAAGGAAAATAATTCACTTTGATGTAATTTATTATTTTATCCTCATATATTATAAAAATAAATTAAAAATTCTATTATCAAGGTTATAATTGTAATTTTTCTCTCCTCTTGAAAACTCTCCCTCATTTTCCTCCCAAATTAGTAAGGAAAAAAATTTGTTTAGGAAATTGTGCAATTTCGTTCCTATTTCTTTTTCTTCTTATTTTCCATCCGTACCAAACAAGTTTTTTTGTTTTTTTTTCAGCATATTTTCCTTTTTATTTTGTTGCCCATCATTTTTTTCCACCTAAACAAATACGCTCTAAGAGATTTTTATAGGGATAACACTAAGATATTCTCTTTACAATTTCAAACATATTTTTGATTTTTTGCTTTTAAATAAAAGTTATTTTTTGTCAAATTAACTTTGGTGGCTACAGAAAGTACTTAAAAAATAATTACACAATCCCAATTTTTTATTGGGTGTTTTGATACCAGGTTTCTTATTTTACCCTTAATTTAAAAAAAGTCACCTACCTAATTGCAATTTGTGTTTTAATCCCGTGTATTAAAAAAAGCGGAAGACCCAATACATGCATCTGCACTCTCGCACCCGTATTGAATAGAAACATCTTTTACATATATCTAACTTGTGCGTAAGATATTTATTACATGTAACTAATATTACACAAGTACATGTAATATACATGTAATTTATAATTATTAACTCGTAACTCATTGTAGTTATATGTATCTAATATTAAGTATAATACGGATTCACTCACCAAACTCTCTCTACGCTTCACATACAATGCATGAGCGCACACGGAACTAATATGGAACCAAAAACTAGTTTAAGGGGCTAATTCTAAACTTGTATTCTAAATAGGGCAAATAACAAATTACACTCTCTGTTTTGGATTATTGATCAAGTATCCTTTTTCCTTCTTTTTTTTTCTCATGCTTTTCCATTTATTAATTTTATTAAATCTATAACAAGTATGATCGAAAATTCAAAACAAAAACCTTTGATAACTAACCATCCTTCCCTCTTTGTAGATAAGATCTGCAGCAAGAAAGGACCGTGATGTCATGGAGAAAGGACTCAGAGCATTTGTCTCTTACGTCCGGGCATATAAAGAGCACCATTGCTCTTACATTTTCAGGTTATTTTTCATCAGCTACCTTAATTTAGGTGGTAGTATCTTTTTCGGGTAAAATTGTTATTCATTTATCCTTTTTATTCCATTTTTTCTTTATTTTTTAGTCTTTCAAATATGTTTTAACTAGATCGTTGATGGTTGAACTCGGGGGAAAATTATAATTTTTGGTCCTTAAAGTATGGGGTGGGTGTTTATGTGGGACCCTAAGATTTGTCAAATTGCACATTTGGTCCCTCAAGTTTTACATTTGTTTCAATCCCGCAAAATTGAAATAAGTTATTAATGATAATATCATCACCATCAAACACCATATCACTGTCAGATTTTGGATGAAAAATGGATGCGCTCAACACGTGGTTTTCTAATGAGATATTTTTGTCATTCCATCACTCCATTAAACCTAAGACATTTGTCTTTACTTTTTTTTTTTGAACGATTTGTCTGGAGAATGAGAGAGAGAAACTTGAATTGTTAATTTGTCTTTACCTTTTCTTAACAACAATTTCTCTCTCTCATTCTTCAGACAAAACGTTGTTAAGAAATGGTAAAGACAAATGTCTTAAGTTTAATGGAGTGATGAAATGATGAAAATATCCGCATTTGAAGACCGCATGCTGAGCACAACTCATTTTCCATCCAAAATCATTAACGTTTTCAATTTAGTATGATTAAAATAAATATGGAACGAATCAAATGTGTATAATTTGTCAAACCTCAGGGTGATAACAGCCACACCAGTTCAGCTAGTGTCCAGCCAGCGTGGGCATCAAGTCTAACAAATTTACCACCAGATCTATAACTTACAACCCTGTCCTTTCTAGAATGACAAATCAACATAACAGAAAGTTAACTTGTTAGATCTTAAACGCAATTGGCATTTTAGATCTAACAAGAATATATGCATGCATGTAATCTCTATAAATAACGAAAGGCTATTCCTCTCGTTTTGTTCTGGAAAAATAGATAAATAAAAAAGAGATATTTACATACCTTATGCTCTGTAAATTCTCAGATTTCTTTTACCTTCTTCATCTTCTTTATTTCAATACAGGGTTCATATAGACACCCACCCCATGCTTTTAAGGATCAAAAACATAGTTTTCCCTGAAGTCAATTTATATATTAGTAAGGACTAAAAAGTAAGGCAAAAAATTAAATGCTCTAAAAATTCAAATGCTCTAAAAAGTAAGTCAATTTATTTATTTTATTTTTTTGTATTTTTTTTTATTAATTTAATAATCAGGTGGAAAGAACTTGAGATTGGGAAGTTGGGTATGGGGCATGGATTATTGCAGCTTCCTTCCATGCCCGAGGTAAAACACCACTCGCTTTCGACTGAGGGCTTTATACCGGTTGAAGATATTAATCCACAAGAAATCAAATACAAGTAAGAAAATCTCATTCTTTTACTCCTTTTTTTGTTTAAAAAATTTAGATTTTAGCCCCTAAAGACTTATCGATCTTGCCATTACCTTTGTTTAGTGTTCTGTTCCTAAAAAACTTGGAACAGAAACAGAAAGTCGGGAAAAAATATATTTTTGGTCCCTAAAATATGGGGTGGGAGTCTATGTGGACTTTGAGGTTTGCCAAATTGCTTGTTTAGTCCAATCTCGTAAAAAACTAAAAATGTTATTAATGATTTGGATGGAAATAGATTGTGCACAACTCGTGACTTGTATTAGACCTAATAGGTTTTCTTATAACCTTTCTCTAATAACTATTTGTTCGAAGAATGAGAGAAGTCTAAATCGTTGTTTGGAGAAAACGTTTTAGGTTTAGTGGAGTGATAAAATGACCTGAGGTTGACTTTCTTTTATTTTTGTTATGGAAAGTGAGAGTCATTTCGTTTAGTACGAGATCGCTTCAAACTTTGCAGTGATGCTCTTTGATCTTTCCTTCTAGTTCGTGTTTTGATTTGATAGAAGAAGGGTAACAAAAAGAAGAGAGCGGTTGAAAAACTCTCTAACGACTCTCCGAAGGATGTTGGCCCTTTGGGTGTGCTTTGAAAATATATTCATTAAAAGGCCACGTATTGAAAAAGACCAATGTTACATCCAAAATCATTACCAATGTTTTCAATTTTACGGCATTGAAACTAATGTGGAACTTCAGGGATCAAATGTGCAATATGGCAATCCTCAGGGTTCATATAGACACCCACCCTATACTTTAGGGACCAAAAATGTATTATCCCCAGAAATTTGAGAATAATTCTATTCTGTTCCCATAAATTTGTTCTGAAAATCCGGGAACATAATGGAAAAATATATATATATATATATATATATATATATATATTTTTTATTTTTTATTTTTTTTTTCTATTATTTCTTTTTCTACTCCCAATTTTCTGAAACCAGAAACACTAAAAAAGCAATACCCGGTGCCTTGGCTTATTCCACTTTTTTATTGCCTTGGTTTTATTTTCAATGTTTCACTAGTTGAGTATGAAATTTTAACTAGAGGAAATTCTTTTAAAAAATAAGGTTGTGTTTGCGTAAGGGATTTTGGGGAGGGATTTCATTCAAGGGAGGGATTTTAAAATATTTTTTAACAAATACCCTATTTGGGTATTCAGTAGGAAGAATTTGTAAAATCCTTTTCAAGTGTGAAATTGCGGTGAAAGGAAGAATTTGGAAATCCTTTTGAAACAGTTGGAATTTCACAAATCCCTTTCTTCCTTGTTCTTTGTTCTTTCGTATGCTTCTTCTTTGTTCTTTCGTCATTGAAGCCGAATTGCAATCGATTCCTGTTCTTTCGTTGTATGCTCCTTCTTTGTTCTTTCGTCTTCGTTCTTCTTCTTCGATCTTTCGTTGTCTTGTCGCTGTTTCTTCGTTATTCATCGTTCTTGGGCGATCTGAATCGCAATTGAAGAACACTCTCACCCCCCAAAATCCAATCGCAACCGCAATCGTTCTTCCGATTCTTGTTTCTGTTTTCGCTATCGTTCTTTCGTTTTCGCAATCGCAATCGTTTGGGTTGAGTACTGCAACAAATCGCAATCAATTCCTGTTTTTGATTTCGTTTGATTTTCGTTCTTCTTCGTCACGTCGCGTCTTCTTCGTCCAGATCTGGATTTTGTTTTAGGGTTCGTTTGATTTCGTTCTTCTCGCATTTCGTCTTCTTTGTCCAGAACAAAATACAGAGATAGATAGCCATAGAAACGAGGAGAAATGACGGGGTAGATCTGGACGACGGCGAACGGCAAAGAACAGAGAAGAACGATAGTTTTGTTCTCAAGTTTTGTTCTCCGTTTTGCAATGGTTTTTTGTTCTGAGATGGGTAATGTTGTCTAACCTATCCAAATAAGGAGATTTGTAAATGACGGGATTTAGAAATTTTTTATTTCAAAATCCCATCATTTTACAAATCTCTTGGATTTGCCAAAGTCCTTACCCAAACGCAACCTAAGAGATTTTGTTTCCAATGTTTCACTCATTGATTGATGAAATTTCTAGTAGGTTCCTTTGGAAAAAAAGAGAAATTGTTCTCAATTTTTCTCTAATTGATTGATGAAATTTCAACTAAAGTTGATTCCTTCGGAAAAGAAGAGATTTTGTTCTCAATTTTTCACTAATTGATTGATGAAATTTCAACTAAAGTGATTTTATTTTTGACTTTCACTAATTGATTGATGAAATTTCAATTGTTAAAAGAAAATTATACCAAGAACAGGAGAGAGATGTTTAAGTAGACGCTGGGTTCACCAAATTGGACGTTTGATTTCTTATTTGTTTCAATCTCACAAAATTGAAAATGTTGTTGATAATTTTGGATCGAAAATAGGTTGTCTTCAGCACATGGCCTTCTAATAGGAATATCTTTTTCATTTCATCACTCCGTTAAACCTAACACATTTTCCCCTAAGAATGATATAGTTTTCTCTCTCATTTTTCTGACGAACCGTTGTTAAGAAAAGATTAAAGAAACATGTCTTAGAGTTATTAAATGACGAAAATATATCTATTAGAAGGTCACATGGTAAGCACATCCCATTATCTCATCCAAAATCATAAACAACGTTTTTAATTTTAACAAATCTGAAACTTGAAGGACCAAATGTGTAATATGACGAACTTGGGAGGTCCACATAGCCACCCACCCCATAGTTTAGGAACCAATTTTTTTTTTTTTTTCCTTTTTTCCAGTTGATCAACAAAAAGATACGTGAAAGGGATATTGTCTTTTTTTGTGTATAAGTGTCCATTAATATTAAAAAATTTATTAAGTCTGATTTTTGAGGTTTGACCATCAACTCGAACGAAAACTGTAAAAAGTTATGTGAAACATATATTACCTTTTCTGGGGTATAAATGTCAATTAATATTAAAAAAATTATTAATTTTTACTTTTAAGGTTTGGCCATCACCTCGAATAGAAAATATAACCATTGTACTTAAGTTCAAACCACAGGGGATAAGTGATGACGAAACTACCACAAGGCTACAAAGTACAATTCGGTCGAATTATAGGAGAACAAAATGTAACTAACCCAAAAAATTTACAAATTCCTTCTTGAAATCAAAGTATCAAACACCTTACCCAAATGCAACTAAACCTTATCATCTATAATTTTCAATTTTTTAGGGATAAATCTCGAGAGAAACAACGAAAGAAAAATCTACAAGCGAAGAAAGCTATGCAGAAGGAAGAACCGAAAATCCAAAAGAAGGCAAGAGCAGAAGCAAATACTATCACTAGGAAAAAAACGGCCAAACAGAGAAGAACGGCTCAGTCTATTGAAGATGAAGACGACATGGCGCTCGAATATCGCCTTCTGAAAAAGCTTAAGAAGGGTTCTATTGATGAAACCGAGTATGCAAAATTGACAGGGACCGAAGACTTGCTTTGAGTTATGAAAAAATCCGATGAAAATAGACGTGGGTAGTTTTTATTTTTATTTATTTTTTAAGGTAGCCTTTTTTAATTTTTTTTTTGGGTAGGTTTTTTAAATGTTTGTTGGAAAAGGTGCGTTTGGATAAGATATTTGGTTTCAAGTCGAGATTTGAAATTTTTCTTTATTAGAAAAAAATTCTTATAAAAAAAAAGAAGTAAATTTACACCTTTATATTTTGCCTCATTACAATTGTACTGTCTTCCATTTCAAAAAGTTAAATTTAAGTAATTTTATTTTTTAGCAAAGTGAAAATTATTATTTTTATGTTTAAATTAACAAAATATATTTAAAAATGTATAGAGATAAATTTACCATTTAATTTTTTGGATGAAATAAACAAAATTGTTCTTTTATTATAATTTTTTTTTTATTATTATAGGGATAATTTTATTTATTTCATCAAAAAATTCGATGAAAAGTTTAATTTCATATATTTTTAAGTATATTTTTTTAATTTAAAAAAAATAATAATTTCTCACTTTATTTAAATATAAAAATAGCTAAATTATAGCCTTTTAAAATAGGGAGAGATAAAATGATAATTAAGAGATAAAATGATAATTAAGAGATAAAAGACAATTTATCCTAAAAAAAAATAAAAATTCCACCTAGAAATCAAATAACTTTTTCAAATGGTAAAAACTTTTAAATATGTATATTAGGTTAAGTTCAATGCATTTAGGGGGATTTTTTTAATGAATAGTGCACGAAATTAAAAAAATTAACTCAGACAGTCTAAATGTATTGTAATACATAAAAGTTGTTGTAATTTTTTTTTAAATAAAAAATACAACAATTTTTATGATGTACAATGACTTTTGAACTTTTGACAATAAATTTGAAATTTTAGAAAAATTATTTTATTGCATGAACTGTATAAGTTAAATTTTTAATTTTGTGGACCTGTTTACTAAAAAAATCCATAATATTTTATGCTTTAAATAAAAAAAAATTATTTCTACTTCAAGTAAAAGATTATCGTTATTTATATTTTAAACACGTCTAAATTTGAGTTACATTTCAAAAAAAAAAAAAAAAAATCTCAAAAAATGTGCTTTTTAACTTATTTATGAGATCCAGGCTACCGGAAGTTGGGAATCCCGGGTATTAAAACTCAAGGTTATAAATCCTGGGTTAAAAAAAACTCGATTTTTCTATACTCAGGGTACAAAAAAGCTCGATTTTAAAAATCATTCACTTATCCGGATATAGAAAATCAAGTTTTTTTGTACCCGGAGTTGGTAACCCCAAATTTTAATATCTGGGTCTCATAAATAAGTTAAAAAACACGCGTTTTCAATTTTTTTTTAAAAAAAATTATATTTAATGGGAAAAGAACTCGTCTAAATTTTAAGTGTAATTATAAAATATCTTTAACATTCATGTTTTAATTAGAGATCAATTGAAGTGATAAAAAATAATTAATTAAAAGGATTTTTTTTTTTTTTTTTTACCATATTTAACCTTCTCTCAAATAACGTTTTTTAAAAAAAATATTATTTTTTAAACTTTTTTAAAAACATTCTTAGAGAAAGATCATTTTTGAAGAAAAAAAATGAATGGACATTTGTACCCTTATATAAAAATACATAATCCTAACCCTAATCCTCTCATTTTCATCAAATCCTAAATTTCTCCATTCCTCTCTCTCAATACCGATCGATTGCACTCCTCTCTCTCAATCACCGAATGACTATTGCCAACCATTGTCACTCCTATTCGACTGCCATTGCCTATGCCGCCAACGGCCGCCGATGTCGAACGACTCCTCTCTCTCTCAATATCGCCAACCACCGCCGCGCCTGCTGAACATCAGACGAAGACGATGAACGGATCGTGTTCCAGGTCCTCATATCTACCGGATATGAACATTCTGTGATAAACATAGGGTGAACATTCTGCGATGAACATTCCGCGACGACGATATTGGATGGTGAATATGAACATTCTGCGACAGCGGTGACGATGAACGAACGATGAACAACGGTGAGATTTTTCAGATCTAAAAATTTTCAGATTTATGTGAATGTTTTCAATTATGTGATTTGTTGAGTTGATTTTGTTTTCTATGTGAACGTTTAGATCGTAGTGAACGTGTTATCTGAAGTTTTTTTTTTTGTTGATTATTTTGTGTTCACATTCAAAATCTATGAATGCTCATGTAATTTTTTGTTGATTTAAGTGAAGTTTTTGTTTATTCACATTAATGATTTTTATTGATTTTGTTTTTGGTCTATGAATCATTTTCTCAATATTATATCTTATAAAGATCACTAGGTGAAGAGCACGTGCGAGACACGTGCTCTATTACCTCTTTTGTTTGATATATTTACGACCTTTGGCACTATTTAATGAATAAAAAATAATGAAGAAATATGATATCAGAAAATTACTTATTATTTTAAATGTTGAAACTTGTTTAAAACAATTAATAGAAAACACTTTGTGTAAAGAGATGTCATGGTTATAGTTGCCTTAAAAATTTGAAATTAAGCTGAATACAAGTATTATATTATGTATCAAACGGTGATTAAAAAAAATAATTAGTTTAACTGAAATTATAATGTCTACTAATAATAAACATGTGCAAGATATGATCAAAAGACTAAGCAAACTTCCATAAACAAGGCATGCGAGTACGAAGTTGTTCACGATACATGCCCTTGCATATATACAATGCTAGAATGTATTCAAAACATGAGATTGATGTAAGAATTGCAGTTTCATTCACTCACCCCCTCCACAAAAAATCAAAAGACGAGAAGTCCAAAATATTAGATTGAAGAATCAAGCATCATCAACGAATGCTTCTTCTCCAAACAAGTTGACATTCGAGCTGGTTGTGGTGGAAGCAGAGATGACATCGATATTTGCAGGTGGCATTATTAAACCCTGATTGCTTGTTTCTCCAACGGAAGCTTTAGGTGCATCTTTTTCCATACACTGTGTTGGTTTTTCATGGGCAAGAGATATAGAGGATAAATTATAAAGGCGTTTCAGTTCTCCACGAACTTGGTATCGGTACGGGCGAACACATACCAAGTGACAATTTCAGTTGAAGTCTTTACAATGCGACAAAGGTTGGTTGGATTTTCCTAGTAAAACAAAAAGAACAACAAAATTTGTAAATGGCAGCAAAATTTTGAATTTAGTTTTTCTTTGTCGTTAAACATAAAAGAAATAAAACATGTTTATTTTTTTTGCATCAAAAAAGAATTATATGTATTTATTTACTTGTTCTATTTTTTTTGTTTTTGTTGTGAAGTTCGAAAAAATAAAACTAAGTGCGCTCACCAATTCTATGTAACTAACTTGAAACGGTATTTTTTTTTTTTTTTTTAAATTTTCGTTGCTGAAATTTGTTTAGAATGTCTTGACTCAATTGTTCTCATGACTCCACTATGTTTTTTGTTGTATAACTTTGTGTTTGGAGACCAAGTTGAGTTTATAAAAGCATTAGTGGTAGATGGTAAAAATGCATGTTGAATCACTATTATCTAAGTTTTGTGCATTTCTAAGTGTTATATTTCTCAGTTATTATGCGACTCAAGCTGAATTAGAAAGTTGTAAGAAAACCGATGGTCCAAAACAATATTTGATAGACATAAAAAATTTCAAAGTCGTTAAGAGAAAAATTCACAGGAATGATATACAGATTATCAATTTAAAATTAAACGAAGCATAATTAGATCAATTATAAGCTAAGTAAAAACACAAAGATAATTTAAATTTTTAGTAGAGTAATTTCTTATAAAAAAAAATAGACTAAGAAAATATCTAACCTTGGTAGTATTTTCCATGAGTTCTTTAGCGGTGCAACCAAGGAAGCTCTCAGCATTAGGTCCAAATAAAGAACCAATTATGGTTCCGCTTTCATCGCGAACTTCAACATTAATACGACACCTGCATTTTAATGTTCAACATTTGACGATTAGAAGTAAATATAGGTGGAATTTGTTCATTGTTTGTCGTCTTACTTTGATTTTATTATCCAAAATTTAGAATCAGAAATGAAAGTTAGAAATAATCGTGGGAGTTTGACATAGATATGTTATAAAGTTTTTGGTTTCATTGTTTTCGTTTATTTATGTTATAGCAGAAAATAAATAAAGAACGAGTTTACCAAAATTTCTTGGGATGAGTCGCGGACTAGGTCGCTCTCTTTAAGACGTTTCGCGGCTCTGCCCAAGAACGTGCAAGCAGTGTATCAGCCCCGTCGTCCCCAGGATAAAACAGCCCAGAATCACCTCTGTCTAGAACCTTCTTTGCACAACAGAAGACCTGAATACTAAACACTCACTCACTGTTTGAACAAACAAACAGACTGCTCGGAAATCGAAATTTAAAAGAAATAAAACTATTTCTGATAAAGAAGCTATTTCAGATGAAGACGAAGACTGTTCTGTGTTCTTAAAATTGAGAAAAAAAACACTATTTATACGAGAAAAAAAAAAAAAAAAACCGTTTGAATCTTTTTTTTTTAAAACCGAAATTAAAAAAAACGTTTTAAATAATTAAATTATTAAAACGTTCAACTTTAAACGTTTTTTTATTTAAAACGTTTAATAAATTAAAACGTTTTTTAATAAATTAAAAACGTTTTGTTTTTTTCCAACGGTTCAAATTATTCAAACGTTTTAGTTTTTATTTTTTTTATTTTTAATTAAACTGTTTTTAAAAAAATATATTTTTAAATAATTTTTTTTCTAAAAAGTAAATAAGTGCCACCTCATCACACGCGCTACTCGACTCGACTCGGCAATGCCCGGCCAGCCGGACGGCGGCGGCGGCGCGCTCGCGCGTGTGGTAAACCGGTAGGGATGTAACTCCTCTCCCCTCCACAAAATGTGGGTACCCCTTGGGGCACACCCCAAGTGTCTTACATACCCCTAGATATCCTCATTAATTTCACCTCTCCCAACCAATGTGGGATAAAAGGGCTAGAGAAAATTGCACATTTGACACTTTCTATTCTAAAAATTTAATTAAAATTTATTTGATTCAACAATCCCCCACTTGAATTTTTAAAAACAAATTTTTTCATCGAGCAGTATAATTCAATATAAGATTGTGCATAAGAAAAGGTGTCTATCGACTTGAACCTTTACATAGTGAAGATGCTTTAGATTATACTAGAGTAACTCGTAGTTTTGAACTCTATCTCTAACAACATCACACACACAACCCTATCAGGGTGTAGTCCAAAAGCCCGTGCTTTACGGCCATGCACGTGTATCCCAGTATAGTGAATGCTCTAGAGAATTTTGCCCAAAATTCCATAGGAAGCGGCCACACTTCCACATTCACATAGGTGAATCTATCAAGAGTAATCTTGTAGCTCGGTACTCCACTCCAAATAGAGTATAGATCTCATTAAGAGTTTAATAAAAACTCAACCTTCTATCGCTTCAAGATATCATGCTTCAAACAGCATATTTATGAAATAGAACTCAAAATTTATAGCATGATTTTTCTCATATCACTTCATGAGTTGTTATTACCCTTTGAACCTATTTCTTGGGATCTCTAGTCTATAGGATGGGTTTCCCTCACAAGTGACTTGTCAATCTATGGGCTTGAGTCCCATTCCTTTCGAGGTTTTGTAAACCTTTTCTCGAGCTAATCCTTTCGTCAAAGGATCGGCTAAGTTATCATCAGACCGTACATGATCCACTCTCACAGCCCCTGTAGAGATATACTTTCTAATAGTGCTGTGTTTGCGATGTATTTGTCATTTTTTTTCCGTTATAATAACGGTTCTGGATCTTTGTAATAGCCGCGGTACTATCACAATGGATCAACACAGCTGGAATCGGTCTCTCCCATAAAGGGGTATCAGAAAGCAGGCTCCTAACCACCCTGCTTCCTCACTAGCCGAAGCTAGTGCAATCATCTCAGAGTCCATAGTAGATTGAGCCAAAATAGTCTGTTTCTTAGACTTCCAAGAAATAGCTCCACCAGCTATACTAAATATATAGTCGCTAGTTGCCTTGTAGTCATCTGAAAGGGTATTCCAATCAGCATCGCTATATCCTTCCAGAACAGCGGGAAACTTCTGATAATGTAAACCAAGGTTCATAGTTTTCTTTAGATATCTCATAATCCTATCAATAGCATGCCAATGCTCAATACTAGGTCTACTTGTAAACCTGCATAATAATCCAACAGCATACGCTATATCGGGCCTAGTGCAATCAGTGGCATATTGAAGACTGCCTATGATGCTCGCATACTCAGATTGTCTAACACCATCACCGATGTTCTTGAACAACTTCACACTAGGGTCATAAGGAGTACATGCTGGTTTACAATCAAAATAATTGTATTTCTTTATAATCTTCTCTATATAATGAGATTGATCCAAAGAAATTCCATGTTTAGACCTAATTATTTTAATAGCAAGGATTACACTTGCTTCACCAAGATCTTTCATGTCAAAATTAGCACATAGCATGGATTTTACATCATTCACAACATGAATATTGGAACCAAAAATTAGCAAGTCATCCACATAAATACATATAATAGTGCAAACATCATTTTCAGATTTATAGTAAATGCATTTGTCACTTTCATTTACTTTAAAATCATGTGAAATGACTAGATTATCAAATTTCTCATGCCATTACTTAGGTGCTTGTTTCAAACCATAAAGAGATTTATTTAATTTGCATACTTTGTTTTCTTGACCAGGAATAACAAATCCTTCAGGTTGGTCCATATAAATCTCTTCTTCTAATTCACCATTCAAAAAAGCAGTTTTAACATCCATTTGGTGCACAATAAGATCATGAATTGCAGCAAGAGATAAAAGTATACGAATAGATGTAATTCTAGAGACAGGTGAAAAAGTATCAAAGAAATCTACATTCTCTCTTTGTCTAAACCCTTTGGCTACAAGACGAGCCTTATATTTATCAATGGTTCCATCGGAATTCAATTTCTTCTTAAGAATCCATTTACATCCTATTGTTTTACAACCAGGAGGTAAATCTACCAAATGCCAAGTTCTATTTGACTCGAGAGAGTCCAACTCATCATCTATAGCCTCTTGCCATAAATTGGCATCAATAGAGGATAATGCCTCTTGGAAGGTAAGTAGATCCTCCTCTAAGGTATATGCATAGAAATCCGAACCAAAATCTTTAGCTATACGAGGTCGTTTACTCCTTCTAGGTTCAATATCTAATTCCTTATTAGATTCATTAATCCTAATGATAGGTTCATTACTAGAAGTCGAGCCTCCACTATTCTTCAATTTGAAAGAAAATTTATATTCATAAAAATTAGTATCATTTGATTCAATGATAACTTTATCTTTCAAATCATAAAATCTATAAGCTTTACTATTTACCGCATAACCAATAAAAACACATTCATAAGCTCTACTGGCAAGTTTTCTTCTTTTTGGGTCAGGAATTCGAACATATGCCAAACAACCCAAGTTTTAAAATAAGACAAATTTGGTTTCTTATTTTTGAAAACTTCATAAGGTGAAATTTTATTTTTCGATTTGGGAACTCTATTAAGTACATAGCAAACCGTTAATAAAATTTCACCCCACCAGTGAGAAGCTGCACCGGAGTTAAGTAAAATAGCAACTACTGATTCAGCAAAAGTTCTATTTTTCCTTTCAGCCTTACCATTCATTTCAGGAGAATACGGTGCAGTTTTTTCATGAATAATCCCATGAGAATTATAAAAATCAATAAAAATATCATAATCATATTCTGTTCCTCTATCACTACGTAATCTCTTAATTTTCTTATTGCATTGATTTTCAATCTCAGTTACAAAATTTTTAAACATATCGAAAGCTTCACTTTTATTTTTCATGAGATAAATATAAGTAAAATCAGAACAATCATTTATGAATGTAATAAAATAGCGTTTACCATTCCTAGTCAAGATTCCATCAAATTCACAAATATAAGAATGTATCAAGTCAAGAGATTCCGATTCTCTAATTACTAATTTATGAGGGGTTTTAGTAATTTTAACTTGACTACAAAATTCACATTTTTCAAAATCATTCAAAGACAATTTAGGAATTAGTTCTAAGTTGCTTAAGTTTTTAATAATGCGTTTGTTAACATGACAAAGTCTAGCATGCCAAATATTAAAAGAACACAACATGTAAGCAGAAGAAGAAATTTTATTAATTTCAACATTCAGTTTGAACATTCCATCAGTTGCATATCCTTTCCCAACAAAAATATTATTTTTGGTTAAGGTGTACAAATCAGCCCCAATAGTTTGAGTGAAGCCCGCCTTGTTTAGAAGATAGCCCGAAACCAAATTCTTTCTCATCTCTGGAGTATGCAGAACATCTTTAAGGATGACTGTCTTTCCAGAGGTAAACTTTAATTCCACTTCACCAGAACCGGCAACAATAGTGGAGTGGGAATCACCTAGCAACACTTTCTTGTCTTCACTTTCAGAATAAGATTTGAATATGGTACGATCATAGCAAACATGGCGTAAAGCACCAGTGTCTACCCACCACCCTTCGGATCCACCAACTATATTGATTTAAGAAATCATAGCTATAAGTTGGTCCTCGGTAAGATTCGCCTATAGAACAGGACGACATCTTTGCCGACAGTTCCGAGCCAAATGGCCCACCTTCCCACAGTTATAACAAGTAAACTGTTCAGAATTATTTCTTGAAGGGAGTTTGTTTCTATTCTGATTTTGATGCACATTTCTGTTCTGGTTGTTGTGGTTGCGATTCTGATTTTGATTTTTCATATTTTTCCCTTTAGGTTTCAGAATAGCGTAAAATGATTTTTTGTGAGCGTTGTTAGAAACAATAAGCACTTCATCTTTCTGATCTTATTTTCGGGCCTCCTCCTCAATCCAAAGACAAGTGATCAAACTTTCTAAAGAAAACTCTTTAGTTTTATGCCTTAGAGTATTCTTAAAATCTTTCCAAGAGGGGGGTAATTTGTCAATTAAAATAACAACTTAAAATTGTTCATCAAGGGACATACCTTCAGTAATTATTTCGTGAGCGATTTTCTGAAGTTCATGAGACTGAACCTCCACTGATTTGTCGTCGGTCATTTGATATTTCAGATACCGAATAACAACATATTTTTTACTTCCAGCCTCCTCAGTGTCGTATTTCTTCGAAAGAGCATCCCAAACTTCATTTGTAGTTTTGTTAGAGTAGTAATAATCATACAGATCATCAGACATACCATTAAAAATAAAATTCTTACAACGGAAATCATTTTCCTCCCAAGACTTAACTTCTTGAATCTGAGCGTCTGTAGGAACTTGAGGTAATTGAGGTTTTTCGGTTGTACAGACATATACTACTTTTTTGATAGTAAGAAAAAATAATATTTTCTGTCTCCATCTTTTAAAATAAAACCCTTCGAAACGAAAGGGTTTGTTGAGATCAACAGTTACTTGTTTAAAATCGTGATCAATAGACATCTTAGCAGATATTGATCGTCTTAAAATTGTTGTAGTAGAAAATAAATAAAGAATGAGTTTACCAAAATTTCTTAGGATGAGTCGCGGATTAGGTCGCTCTCTTTAAGACGTTTCGCGGCTCTGCCCAAGAACGTGCAAGCAGTGTATCAACCCCGTCGTTCCCAGGATAAAACAGCTCAGAATCACCTCTGTCTAGAACCTTCTTTGCACAACAGAAGGTCTGAATACTAAACACCCACTCACTGTTTGAACAAACAAACAGACTGCTCGAAAATCGAAATTTAAAAGAAATAAAACTATTTCTGATAAAGAAGCTATTTCAGATGAAGACGAAGACTGTTCTGTGTTCTTAAAATTGAGGAAAAAAGCACTATTTATAGGAGAAAAAAAAAAAAAAAACCGTTTGAATCTTTTTTTTTTTAAAACCGAAATTAAAAAAAATGTTTTAAATAATTAAATTATTAAAACGTTCAACTTTAAACGTTTTTTTATTTAAAACGTTTAATAAATTAAAACATTTTTTAATAAATTAAAAACGTTTTGTTTTTTTCCAACGGTTCAAATTATTCAAACGTTTTAGTTTTTATTTTTTTATTTTTAATTAAACTGTTTTTTTTAAAAAAAAAATTAAATAATTTTTTTTTCTAAAAAGTAAATAAGTGCCACCTCATCACACGCGCGACTCGACTCGACTCGGCACGGCCGGACGGATGGACGGCGGCGGTGGCGCTTGCGCGGGTGTGGTAAACCGATAGGGATGTAACTCCTCTCCCCTCCACAAAATGTGGGTACCCCTTGGGGCACACCCCAAGTGTCTCACATACCCCTAGATATCCTCATTAATTTCACATCTCCCAACCAATGTGGGATAAAAGGGCTAGAGGAAATTGCACATTTGACACTTTTTATTCTAAAAATTTAATTAAAATTCATTTGTTTCAACAATTTATAATAGAAACAAAATGTTTCATTTGTTTTATTGTTTTTTGTTACCAAATTGGCATTTATGTTACCACATTTTTTTTTTCTAGGGAACAAAATTACGAAAAGTGACAAAGTTGGTCTTTTTTTTGTACCTATTTTTTGGTACGAAACAATAACCTTAAACAAAAAATGTAACCAAATGTAGGCTAGAAAAAAGTAGCTTTAATGACAAAAATGTTCTTTTCGATATTACCTGAGACTACCTCGTGTGTTCTCTTTTTGACAATGGAAACAGGTAAATACTTGATCATACAAGGCAGTAGTTGCTCGGTGACAATGGCTACACCCCATGTACCACAAGGGCTTCTCCAGGTTAACAAGAAACAATCGACATTTAACCCAAACAGAGTGTTGCGAAAAAAAAAATTATGTTTAGAAAAAATGTCAAATTAATGAGATACATATGGAATACAAATTTTGTGATACACAATTATAAGAGAGAGACATTATCAGGAATTCCAGGTAAAGTTGCAAGTGGAACTATACGACGCTCGCGAGGTTCGTCTTGGAAGTTGTTGGCTTTTGGATCGGTTGCAAGTGCAATATGACACTTTATTGAAGAGATATTCTGGTTCATCCTTGGAAAAAAGATAAAAGAAATTTAAGTGTTAATTAATGGATAAAAAAATTTAACATTGTGAATCAAGTATATAGAATGATAAGGAGACATGTAAATAAAGTTTGAAAAGTGAACACTACTAAAATGTTAAATTTAACTAAAAGATAATAATAGTATGATGGATGAAATAATATACCATGTGCACAACTGATCAGCTTCCAGAATGTTTGGATTAATGATAAAATCACTTGAAGATCGTGTAGATAATGAAATACCTGAAACACACATCAAGATATAAGTAACAAATGGTTGGCAAAATCAATCACTCTATTAGGGATGGAAGGAAAACCATGATAGGTAGAGGTACGAAGGCGCATAGCAATAATTATAGGTTTCGTCTCAATCATCCGCTTGATGGCCATCCCCTCATTTTCGGTGAATTGGTTCCACATTGTCAGAATTAGAGGCTTGTTCCTATAATTCAAAGTAAAAACAATTTACTATAACCTTAAAAACTAAGTATAGTTAATAAAAAATATGAATTAAAAAAAACTATGGATCTTACGATTCAGTGATGAGGAGGAACTTTTGCACCTTAGAAGGGCCATTTCTAGTAGGTTGAGTTTTGGCCGGAAAAGCATGCAAGACAAGAGCAATGATATCTGTACAATAAACGAAAATATAGTTACATAAAAAATAAATGATTTTTTTTTTACAACACTTATAGTAACATATATAAATAAGGTGTGTATTTTTTTTACAATAAAAGATGGATAAAATGCACATACCAACTTCCTTGTCCTCGTTCTTGCACTCTAAAATTTCAGTAAATGAAGTGAAATGGAACGGAGGACTTATAATGGGTGGAATACTTTTAGGAACATGTTCAATGACTGTCCGATAGTTGATTATCCACTGAAAATCATGTGTGACAAGACGGTGTTCGGGGGAAACAAATTGTACAATGGCATTTGAGATATTGTACGTTTCAAGCTCAGCAAGAGTGTTTTGAAGTAGCTTGATGTCATTTCCAAAGATAGTTGCCTGAACTCGTGTTCCTTAACAAGAAGGTTTAAGACGAAAGGAAAAACGATGTAAGTTAATAATCTTGATGTGAAAAGACATAATGAAAGCTATGTTTGTGAGATTTGCAAAATCAATCTTAATTCTATTGCCAAAAAAATAAAATAAAAGAAAAAGGCATTCATTTGAAGAGGTTTAATCATTGCTTGCTCCCATACCTTTAACATATAACATTCACTCAATTTCGAAAGTGATTGTTAAGACAACACCACTTAGCATGTAAGGGAAACCCAACCAACTATACTGGAGTTTCTGCCAAAGTAGAGGCCAATCAACTATAAAGAAAAATCTAACCCAAAATGAACAACCAACAATACAAACATCCAAACAACCACCTCCCTTCTTATGCTGTGGAAGCCAACGTGTCATTGAATACAATGAACCCAATGACCTCTTCAAATGATTAGAGAGGAAAAAACAAAAACCTCCACTACGACCCCCAACTAATCAGGCCACCAATCCGAAAGAGCAGCTCACCACCACTCCCTTTTTTCCATTTAACAATTTTACTATATAGATTTTAACAGTTATGTAGAGAGTGATAAAACCTACAAAGAGATCATGTAAGGGAACGCGGACATAAGTTTTCTGGACCATAGTTTGTTTGTAAGAAATAAAAAAATGGGAAAAAGCCAAAAAAGTATTCATAAATGTACTTAACTTAATTTTTTGTGTTTTTGCTATTTTTTTAAATATAAGATACGTTTCTTAAAGCAATTCACATTATTTACTTATGAATTTATGCATTTTACCTTCATCTTATAATTGCTCCTCGCAAGGCATTTGTTTTGAAAAATAAGTTACTTCAATTCCTAGCAATTTATATTAGTAATCATTCTTTAGTTTAGGGTTTATATTAACATAAAACCAATGCAAATGAATGAAAACAGGGGTAAGCGCCTAAATGATTATATTATGAACTACAATATTTAAATTGTTGGAGTACATCTTTAGCAAAACTTTTAATAATTAAACTTTCTCACATGATTAAATATCCAACAATAAGTTGAAGTCATAGTATCCAAACCTCTAAGTCAGCAAGTATTATCCTTTGGTATTTTTTGGGGCTAGAAATCGATTGTCATGGATACGTTTTTTCAGCAACGACAACTTTCACAGTCCAAGGCTACTTAGTTTGTGGTGTAATTTCTTTTATCGAGTTTACTTCTCTATGCATTTTTGAACTTGTTAAGTGAGAAGAAAAATGAAGGAGAGGTAAAAATAAACATGAGAAATAAAAATCGATAATGAGAAGAAGTATGGGTGTAATATATATATATATATATATATATATATATATAATAGAAGAAAAGAAAGTAGCAAAATAAAAAACACGACTAAACAACCAAAAATATTTACGTTGCGACTTCGAAAGATATTTTTCTGAACCAATTGTAATAGAATCTTGAATGTAATAGAGGGCATCTTAAATAAAGAAACTGAAAAAGATAGGAAATATCTAAAGTTTTTTTGGTATTTTTGGAAATTACAAGAAACTCTCGAATTTAATGAACACTAAGATATTTACTCTACCCTGTCAAACATACAATAGTTTTTTTACTCCGGCATTTAGGCTTTATTTTGATAAATTACTGTAGGCTGCCATACGAATCACATCATTTCAAATGAACATATTACATAGCTTACAAATCAGAATTTCACTTTTCAATGGTTAAATCTCGAATCAACTTTTCAAAATTAACCATTTTTTTTTTTTTTTTTTTTTTTTAAAGTTTACCAAACAAGCATAGAGTAATTTTCCACATAGAAATATATTTTAAAGTATTCAAGACTCACCAATTATCATTCAATCCAAACATTAAGCATGTGATTTCCTCAATTAAAATTTGTTTTTTCAATACTTCATCGTGATTGACTAATGACTTAATTAATGGAACCTCTAAGAGATATTCATACTTCGTTGAAATTCATGTCCAGAGAGTAGATTTTGGAAACAAGTTATTAATGAAAACAAACATGAAGGGCAAGAGTCAGTGGCTGTGGTGCACCAAACTACCTTAGACTTAAACTATGTATACCATCATCTTCAATCTAAACCTAATCTTCCAACCCCAAACAGACCTTTAAAAAACCCTTTATTCATGAGCTTGTCCTATAAAAAAGAAGATCCTACACTTGTACTTTCTTAAACCCCCCCCCAAAAAAAAGGTATAAGAAAAAGCTTACCAAGCAAAAAGAACAAGATTTTGTTGTATGCTACCCTCTCTTTTCCTCTTTTGGTTATGACATTTCTTCACTAAGTTGCTAAATTTAAAGGATTGGTGGTCATAGGTTCAAGCAACACCAGTGTCACGGTGAATGGGCAATACCATGGGCCGACGATCGAAGTGAACAAGAGCGATACCCTCGTCATTAACGTACTCAATAAAGTTCAAAATAACATCACAACTCATTGGTAATTTTTGCATGCATGCATGCACGTCAAACGTCCATAAATTGCATTACCTACCCCTATAAACTAACAAAATCCGAAAGGGTTAGACCTCTTTTGAATTCTGCATAGTTAAATTAAATTTGCGAATGTCAACAAGAGAATTAAAATGCAATCGTTAAAGTGATGATATATATATATATATATATATATATATATATATATATATATATATATATATATATATAATTAAATTAAACCTATGCATGCGAATAATAGAATAATGATTGTAACTACATTTGGTTGCAATTGTGTTAAATAAAAGTGTTCCATAGAAAATGCAGGTTAAAAATGAAGGTAAAGAAAACAACAGCATTACAAGTAATTCTAGTTGATGAAACAATATGCATATAAAAAATGCTATTATAGGCTTCAATATGTAGAAAACGTAAAAGATACAAAAAATAAAATATCTAAGACTAAGAAAAATAATGACAAAGCTTATTGAACTGGTCATATCATTAATACAAATCGAGAAAATAAAATTGCATTTTAACTTCGAATTATGACCATTTATGAATGGGGTTCAAGTTACCTAAGCGCATGATTTATCATCATGTATGCATGCAAGATAATGAATCATTAGTATGCTAGTTAAACAAAATTACATAAGTAAAACATCATATGTAAATTTTGTTGTGATTTCATATGTTATGGCATTATACTGTTAAGCTTGTGATACAAGTTGCAAGATTTCTTGGTACACCACGTTCCTTGTACAAGCAGTGTTAATTTCAGGAAATGTATTTGAGTCGATGAGAATTTTGACACTTCTGGAAGTTTGAGCCCTGGATAAAGCGACATATAATTGACCACGGGAGAAAACGGGTTGTGGTAAATAAATGCCAACAAAGTCCAATGTTTGACCTTGTGCTTTGTTAATAATCATTGCAAAACTTAGGCGAATAGGAAATTGTGTTCTCTTAAATGGATAAACTCCGCTTTCATTCTCCGGAGGTAGTAGTGGAATTCTTGGAAGAAAAACTCGGTCACCTTTATGTATTCCGACGGCTATTTCAGCATCTATCATAGTGGGGTAGAATTTTTTACATACCAAACGGGTGCCGTTACACATTCCTTTGGATGAATCTATGTTACGTAGGAGAATAACAGGGCAATTTGGTTTAAGGCGTAATATATGCGGTGGGAATCCAGTAGGGTTTAGTATATTGATAAAATCATCTTGGAATCTATGATCTGAAATGTCTAAAGGTTCATCATAACAAATATACTCTTTCAAAATTCCTGGAAATTGATCTATTAGGAAAGAATTAATGTCGTCGACCATGTCATTTTTTGGGGCTAAAATTGCACGATTAATGAAAGCATCAACATTGTTAACATAGTCAGATAAATTTGAAAATGTGGCATCAATAAGTGCATTTAAAGGGCTATGAATATTATCATTTAACAACATCGAAGAAGGAATTTTTATATTATCATCGATAATAGTCTCCTCTTTTCCATCACCTACTCACAATAAGAAATTAGAAAACTCTAGGTCTAATCTTGCACGCATATTTTGAGTTAATTTTATTTTTTCAAGTGTATTCCACAAATGTGATTTAACTAAACTCGAATCAATGGTTTGCTCGATAGTTGAACGAGGCAGTACAGGCAAAACTTGTCTAAAATCACCACCAAATACGATGACTTTTCCACCAAATAGAATATTTGAGGTACAAACATCACGTAACATACGCTCGAATGCCTCTATTGCTTGTCTTTTTACCATTGGTGCTTCGTCCCATATGATAAGTTTGGCTTGTTGGATCAAATTTGCCAATCCGCATTGTTTGCTAACATGGCATGCGGTGTCGTCATCCACATTAAGTGGAATTTTAAATCTTGAATGTGCAGTACGACCACCTGGTAATATAGATGCAGTTGCTCCTGAACTTGCAGTAGCGAGAGCAATGTAACCCTTGGATCTTATGAAAGCGAGCAATGTACGATACAAAAATGTTTTCCCAGTGCCCCCCGGCCCATTAACGAAGAAAGCGCATGCTTTGTTAGAAAGGGCATAATGAACAATTGAATTAAAAGCGGCTTCTTGTTCACTATTGAGTTCATCAACACATTGAAGGTCGAATTTGGAAACTTCAATACTCATTTCCTCATCAATTTCTTTAAAGCCCCTTCGTACATCTTCGTTAGTAACATTTTCTTCAATAATAAAGTAATCATTAATATTCTTGCCCATTGATTTGAGTTGCGACCCTATTATTTGAAGTGTTTTTTTGCGGCTAGCATAAGCGCTCATTCCAGGAAGGCGCAAATAGTCTTCACATAAATGTTCTTCAAATTCAAGCCAAAGAGCACGTGCATTTACAGGGTTACAATAGATAAGGATGGTAGCAAAAAGATGCCTCAATGCAGCAGGCATTTGATATAACGATGACTCTTGTAAGCATAATTGTAGGCTATTATCAGCATGCAACAAACCACGTAGCAAACAAGCTTCCCTAAACGAATTTGCTCAAATTCCATCAACAATTTTCAATGCTTCAAAAGAAGTTGGACCCTTTACATGGTTTAATAACAAGCGTAAATAATATCTGTCTCATTCAGTAGGGTTGACTGTAACGATACGACCAATGGAGAAACCTTGCTTTCATGGGGTCCATATTTTGTCCTTTTTATTCCAAACATAATGCTCAAGAAATTCACGATATTAGTAATTTTGTGCATTAGCATCAATTTCATTCATGTGAAAGAATTCAGTAAGCATTGTCTTTGTCAAAAGAGCAAAGCTAACAAGATTTAACAAATTAGTTGAGGGAGGAAATACCAATTGTTGTTGGTCCTCTAGGTGAAGCTGTAAATTTATAACAGCAGAAGATTTCATTCATCAGAAATTTGTAAATTCTCCACGTAGCCTCAGGAGGTGATACCCATCTGGCAGATTGGTACAAATCAATCTCATCGAGGATTGTGTCAGCAGTTGCTACTACTTGAAATGCTATTCGATCATGACCCTTGTAAATATATTTGTACAAGTACTTGATCGCTTTTATCGTAGAGCAAATTTCTACATTAATATGGCAATCATATTTAGCAAGCAAATAAAGATTATAAGGGACGACCCAACGATTATCAAGGATGTGTTTGCGCACTTTTATTGTCCTTTCATTTTTTCGACACCTATAAATTGGAAATGAGTCTTTTGTCTGGGTAGTAATATTATTAAAGACTTTAGGATAATGATTTTTACAAGTTCCATCTTTTTTCATGCAAACATTTTTAGGATTAAGTGTACCACGTGGTCCGTGCATCATATGTTTCCACACAACATGATATAAATGGGGATTAATATCTTTATCTGGTATTTCAGCACAAACGTACTTGTCAAATATTTCTGGATTTTTAATCTTTGTTTCTCCTTTCAGGATGAGAAAAAAATGTACATGAGGCAGGCCACGTTTCTGAAATTCGATGACATAGACATATCCGGCGACGGAGCCAAAAATTTGCTTCTTAAACAAATCATTTTTCAGTTCTTCAACTTTAGCTCTAAACACTCTTGCAAGTAAATCTGGACGATTTTGGGCTTCTTCCCCATAAAGGAGATGTTGTTTAACTTCAGACCAAGATGGATTGCACGTCATGGTTAAAAAGAGGTGTGGTTTTCCATAGCATTGTACTAAAGACATAGCATCAGCATAGCGTCTTTGCATATCTCTGGGGCCACCTATGAACGATGACAGTAGAATAATACGTTTCCCAACGTTGGCACCGTGTGTTTCGCTACTTAGTATACTGTCAACTATTCCTTGGTACAATTCTGCTATAATATGTCTTTGGTTAAGACGAAAAAAGTCCAACCGAGAAGTTTCAAGTTTAATATACATGTCGACTGCATATTGTTGGAACGAACGGCTCGAGTGTAGAATAATGGCATGTTTGGTTGAACGGAATGGAATGAGGATGAAATGGAATAGAAAAAGTAATGGAATGAGAGAAGGAATGGAATGGAATTGTGAATGGAATCACTATTCCATTCTCTTGTTTGGTTGGTATGGAATGAAAGAAATAATGGAATAGTGAAATATAGTAAAATTTTCGTTTTACCCTTATAAAATTATTATTCCATTCTCTTCCTTGTTGGTTATAATAAAATTTTATTATATTTCACTATTCTATTCCTTTCCTCATTTTATTATATTTCACTATTCAACTCAATTTTAAATTTTTGTTCTCTAATTTCTATTTTTGTTCTTAATTTTTAGTTTCTATTCTTTAATTTCTGTTTTTGTTCTCCATTTTCAGTTTCTTTTTTTAATTTTTCTTTCTCTAATTTTCTATTTTTTGTTCTCAATTTTCAGTTTATGTTCTCAATTTTTTGTTTTTATTCTCAATTTTCTATTTTTATTCTCAATTTTCGGTTTCCGTTCTCAATTTTCTATTATCTAATTTTATGTTTTTATTCTCAATTTTCAATTTTTCGTTCTCTAATTTTATATTTTTGTTCTCAATTTTCAGTTTATGTTCTCAATTTTCTGTTTTTGTTCTCCATTTTCTGTTCTCTAATTTTATGTTTTTGTTCTCAATTTTTAGTTTATGTTCTCAATTTCTTGTTTTCTAATTTTCTATTTTTGTTCTCAATTTTCAGTTTATGTTCACAATTTTCTGTTTCTATTTTCAATTTTCAGTTTCTGTTCTCAATTTTCTAATTCTGTTCTCAATTTTTGTTCTCAATTTTCTATTTCTATTCCCAACTTTCTGTTCTCTAATTTCAATTTATGTTCTCTAATTTCTGTTTTTGTTCTCAATTTTCAAGACTTTAATTATAAGGGCTATCATGTAATTTAAGATATTGATTACATTGGGTTGGAATTCCATTCCACCCCATCTCAAATGGAATCCCATTTCATCCAATTTCAACCAAACAACGGAATAGGAATCGAGGGCGGAATGCGATTCCATTCCACCCTCGATTCCATCCAACCAAACATGCCGTAAGGGAATTTTCAAATGGCCTTATTTGCATTTTGTAACAGTAATATTCGCGGCATGAAATACAACCGCGTTTTTTTCGCCCACTTTGAAGAACTGAAAGAATTACAAATTGGTTAGAGACAAAACGAAGGCAAAAAAAAAAATATGTACCAGAGGTATACGTAATAAGAGATATAGACGAACCTTGAATTTCTTTTTCAATTAATTCGGATGTTGAGGAAACCGATTTTAGATCAATTGGAGATGTTGTTGACATAGCAATACACCTAGATTTATCAATGATATTCTTCTTGATTCCTGCATGTCAACCACTCTCTCCTAAAGGAAATAAAATGGGGTATTGCAAAGGATCATAGCACCCAAAGTAGTATTGTACTCTATGGCTGTAGCCCGGTTTACTATATACAATGATGTCACGATCCCCACAATTAGCAGCCTCATCACTTTCTACCCATATTGCTGCAACTTGTGATGCAGAATGAGCATTGTATACACGTTGATCCAAGCTGGGGTTAGCACGTATTACAATTTCATGGTCAATAAGGTTTAGTAAATCCCTTAAGGTCCTAAAGAAGATCGTGTAAGGATTTTTACTTAAGGCTGACATTAAGATATTCAAGATATCAAAATTTAGACGATCAGATAATTGCATTCTATTTTGGATTTCATGGTTTGTATCGTAGATGTATAATAGCAAATAAGTTGGGTTTCTATCTGCAGGAAGTAATGAATTGATGTGATGGTAGACCTGACCTTGTGCTTTGAAAGTGTAAATACCATTGCTTCTCTTGCAAAGGTCCTTATCGTACTTCACACATGTCCTTATTGTACTTCACACCGAATGACGTGAAGGCAAATGTGTTGTTGTAGGTGCGAATATATGTGCAAAATTCATTGGATTGGATTGAGTTCGAAGTTAGCAATTCCCACATGAAAGGGGTCGCATTGTTTGAGGCAAGAGCAATTTTCCCATTCAAACAACAAAATGTGATCGGCTCATATTGGAATTGGACAGCATTGCAAAAAGAGCATACCGAAATAGGTTGCAATTGAGAAGGCTCTGAAGGTACAACTTCAAATAGCGGAACAATCTGACTGTATTTTCTTTTACCTTGAAATGACATAATTAAGATAATTCAATTTGTTGGATATCAATAATACAACAAAAGGTTATGAGGTATGGGTGGGTATTAAGGATGCTCAATAGTCTTGCAACTAATTACCGTTATCATGTGGAGAGGCTTGTACAGTAAAAGAGGGCTGAATTTGAATATGGTCCCTAAAGAGTTGGAACAAAAACGAGAAAGGGGGAAAAAAAAAAAACACGATAGAGGTGAGGTCAGGGAGAAAATAGTATTTTTCAAATGCATATTTTTGGTGATTAATGATGCATTTGTCACCTTTCTGAGAATACTATATAAAATAGCAATAGATAATAGGGAGAAGAAAAATGGCTCTACCATTTGTTCTCTTGGGAGATGAGTCGTCTGTTGTGTGCTTGTTGTACACAATGAAGCAATTACATCCGACGCATGTTCATACATCAGTGAATTGTCTTGGGAATTTGGATGGACTGGTACAACGAATGAAGGTGACCCATATTCATTCAAACTGGCGTTTCTACTTCGTTTTCGACGAACAGGATTAGCGTTCACTGTTTCATCTGTTTCCAAGGAAATATGTAATGAATTTTTTTGTAGCGAGTTGTGTTAGGTGTTAGGAAAACAGTGACAATACCTATTTTATAACACATCATCCTAGCTTTGTCATAAGACATTTGACGTGCTCTTTTCATCTTTATCAGGTTGTAGGCAAATGTGTTTAGATTTACAACATGCTAGGCAAAAGAAGAAGCTGGTAGGAAAATTGTGACATATAGAATGTTAGTATAGGTATTCTAATGATCAATTCCTACTTATTACAAAGAATAATTTATAATTCGAAAAGAAAATTAAGAGAAAGAAAAAACTTTGTGCATTTTAGTATTTCCTAATCATAACATAAAGTACTCATTATCATTACGTGAGAGAGAAAATGACATAAATTCAAGATGTTAAGTAACAGAATGGACAAAAAGGTCACATATATTATAACAATTGAAGTAACTGTCGGGAAAATGAGCATTAAATTAAAGATAAAAAAAATTTAAAAGTATGTATGCATGCATTGTTATGAAAATCACATAACTCCAATGTAGTTATTTCTAACATAAAATAAATTTGTTTGCATAATTACCTGTTCTAAGATATTTGACTGTTAATATTCATTTTTCTTAGCGCAATATCTTTATAAATGACTGGTAAAAAAAATATGTTTCTAATTGTTTGAAGTGGTTAAGCAAGAAAACATGACATTGAAGTTGGTTATAATTCATTTGTCTATGTAATTGACATTATTCACTACCAATTTGCATATGTAAAAATTACCTATTTGTCCTCCAAATATTTGAAAAGTAAATATCTAAGTTTTCACTTTTTTTTTTCTTTATATCTATCCCTAAATGAAGGAATTTTATTGTTAATGACTACCATGAAAATCAATTTTTTCAATATTCATTTGTATAAATAAAATTTGAAATTTCGTCCATATAAATAAAATTTCAAATTTATCTTTTTATCTTTATAGTTCATATAAGGTAATTCTTGTTACAATTCATTTCTTAAGTGAAATTATGAAGTTGTGCAAAAGTTTCAAAATCAAAGACCAAAATCCTTTTTTTGTTATTATTATTTTAAAAGAAAAAATCAATGCATCTATCTATCGTAATCTTATTACACCGGTAATCTTTTAAAAAAATAATATTTTATCTACTATTATCTACATCAAGGTTTGTTTTATTATTCATTTCCACACGCAAAATTACAAATTTGTCTTAAAAATTTGTGAGAATTAAAAGTCAACTTTTTACCTATTTTATGTATATTTATTATATACATGTATATGTATGTGACAATTAAGCTATTATCTATGTTATCAAAGTTAGTTTTTTTTTTTTTTTTGTTTACTGTTCATATGCACAAGTAAATTGTAAATTAATTCATAGTAAATTTGAAACTATTTTTTTTTAAAAGAAAGGCATTTAATATTTTTGTATATTTTATAGCAATAATATACATGTAAACGTAGACATTTTATTTGTATAATAATTTTATACACAAAGTACATTTATAAATGGCACTTAAGAATATTAAAAAAATAGTCACCCTTTTTTTGTATTGCACACTTAAAAGAACTATTTTTTTGTTCAAAAAATTCTCAAATTGTTTAATAGAAATATACAATACAAACATAAGTAAAATAAATATGTAACGACAGACATAAATACCGATATTTAATTTAAAATTATTTAAAGTAGTTTTAAGAGACAGTTTTAAAATAACAGATGATATTTTTTGCTCTATTTAGAACAAATTTTATATTAATTGATACTTTTAATAGTTACAGATTTTATTTTTGTACTTACATAGTAGTTATAGTTTTTTTTTTCTACTTTCATACATTTGTTGGCATTATCATGGTCATTTTTTTATTTTTTATTTTTATTATAACATATAAAAAATATCAATAGTGTGACTTAACTGGAATTAAAATTAATTTGACTTTACTACAATTATATGGCTTATTTAGCTAACTACTATTCTAAATGGCACTTAAGAATTTTTAAAAAATAAGTAAAATATATACGCAACGACAGACATAAATACCGATATTTAATTTAAAATTATTTAAAGTAGTTTTAAGAGACAATTTGAAAATAATAGATGATATTTTTCACTCTATTTAGAATAAATTTTATATTAATTGATACTTTTAATAGTTACAGATTTTATTTTTACACTTACATAGTAGTTATAATTTTTTTTTCTACTTTCATACATTTATTGAGATTATCATCATCAATTCTTTTTTTTTTTTATTATAACATATGAAAAATATCAATAGTGTGACTTAACTGGAATTAAAATTAATTTGACTTTACTACAATTATATGGCTTATTTAGCCTACTATTATTTTAAATGGCACTTAAGAATTTTAAAAAAATAGTCACCCATTTTTGTATTGCATAATTACAATACAAATATAAAATACTCACCCATTTTAAAAGAATTTTAATACAAATATAAGATATAAAAATAACTAAAACAAATATGTAACCGCAGACAAAAACACTGATATTTATTTTAAAATAATTTTAAGTAGTTTTAAGACATAGTTTGAAAATAGTAGATGATAATTTATTACTCCATTTAGTACAAATTTTATATTAATTGATACTTTTAATAGCTATAGATTTTATTTGTGTACTTGCATACATTTGGTGGGATTATCATCAATAATCATTTATCTTTTTAATTACAACAAATGAAAATTATCAATAGCATTACTTAACTGGGGTTGAAATTAATTTGGCACTACTACTATTATATGGCTTATTTGGTCATCTGCATTATGAAATTTTTAAACGTGTCATTTACTAAAGATTACAATCTCAACACTTTATGTAATGAAATGAGAAGGTTATAGTTAGCTAAAGAATTGAAATTAACTGAATACAAACATTGTGCCCTAGATTAAATGATGATAAGGAAAAAAAAACATAAATATAGTTCAAGCGGAATTTATATGTCTAGTAATTAGGGATGTAAATGTTACTTGAAGAGCCGATCCGGCAAGCCCTACCCACCCGACCCAATGGCGGGCTAGTCAGTTATGAGTAGGTTTTTTCCTTGATTTTGAACCCGACCAGTCCAAATGTAGAAACGCTTCGGCTCGACTGACCATCTACCCATACCCAATGCACCCGAACCGTAAACTCTAATAATATATATTTACCAAATAGTCCCCTAAAACATGGCATATTACGAAAAGACTTCAATCTACTCGAATCACTGGGTTTGAGGTTCCGTGCGTGCTCATAAAGCTTCTCGCTATAATAGATTGATATGGTTAATTTTTTTGAGGCTGTTGTGGCAATTTAGAATGCTCAAAGAAGAGTTGCAAATGAGAATAGTTTTGGAGTATAAATGATTATAAGTTAGAGCTATTTACTTGTGATTATGTAAGTTTTACCGGAAATGCGCAAAGGTGTAATCAAGAAGCATGAAATGGTCGGAATTATTGTTCAATATTTGTGTTCTTTAGCAGGTCCGCATTTAGAAATTAGAAGTCATAAGTGAAATTAATATTGTGTCTCTTAATGTTAAATATTTTTTAGAATACTCTTAATTCTTTTTTCTTTTTCTTTTTTTAAAAAAAAAAAGAAAAGAAAAAAAGAGCCCGAAAGAAGATAATTATTGAGCCAAAGATGAGATTTTTTATTTGACATAATATTAATCAAAAAAATATTTGGAAATAAAAAAAAATATTGGTATCAAATTGAAGGGCCTCCTATATGTTGTTTATTGAGATCAATATAATCAGCCATGTTTAGCAAATATATTCTTTTATTTTAGATTTAATTAATGGACTATATGTCCATGTGGCTAATTATGCGAAGAAAATTCAGGTCTTATATTCGATGTGGAGATTAAAATTTCAGATTATTGTGTTCCAAGCTTCAATTTATATGTTAATAGTTTTCTTTAATAGTGTGCAATTTTGATCCCAAAATATTTCGTCAAAGAAATTATTTTTGATATTGTTTCCTTTACAACTATAAAGCAAATTAAATGGCTAGGTTTAATCATAAGGTAATCTAGGTTGACATATAATTTTTT
Source organism: Eucommia ulmoides (assembly GCA_016647705.1). Lineage (NCBI taxonomy): Eukaryota > Viridiplantae > Streptophyta > Magnoliopsida > Garryales > Eucommiaceae > Eucommia > Eucommia ulmoides. The sequence continues at coordinate 55,886,627 of CM028328.1, forward strand.
TATATTTTTTATTTTTTATGACATATAAAAAATATCAATAATGTTATTGGGAGTGAAATTAATTTGACTTTATTACTATTATATGGCTTCTTTGGCTTACTACTATTATAAATGGCACTTAAGAATTTTAAAAAAATAGTCACCCATTTTTGTATTGCATACTTAAAAGTACACATATTTGGTATAAAAAAATCAAATTGTTTAATACAAATATAAAATATAAAAATAACTAAAACAAATATGTAACCGCAAACAAAAAGACCAATATTTATTTTAAAATTATTTTAAGTAGTTTTAAGACACAAATTGAAAATAATAGATCATAATTTATTACTCCATTTAGAACAAAATTTCTATAAATTTTGATACTTTTAATAGTTATAGATTTTTTTTTGTGTACTTACATAGTAGTTATGGATTTTATTTTTGTATTTTCATACATTTGGTGGGATTATCATCATCAAGCATTTATTTTTTTTATTACAACAAATGAAATTATCAATGGTGTTATTTAACTGGGATTGAAATTAATTTGGCTTTACTACGATTATATGGCTTATTTGGTCATTTTCATTATGAAATTTTAGAATGTGTCCTTAACTGAAGTTCACAATGTCAACGCTTAACGTAATGAAATGAGAAGGTTATAGTTAACTAAAAAATTGAAATTAACTTGAATACAAACATTATGTTCTGCACACACATATATATAATTAAGTAGGTAAATTACCTGGAATATTGCTAAGCGGATGTAAGAAGCAGAACTGAAGTTCACATATACTCCTATATCAAAATTAGAGAAAAATAGAGTTGTTGGCAAGGGTAGATAAATAAAAGGAATTGAAGAGGAAGAAACTCAGTAGGCAAAATTTAAAGAAATTCAACCGTGTCTCAAATTCCATCTGACCAAACAAAGAATATCAACTCACTGAACACTAAAATGAAAGAGATTCAACATATTTCGAATAAAACTGAACACCTAAAAGACCAAAAGGTCCATATACATGCACAACATTCACACACAAATATATAATTAAGTGGGTGAGCAATGGATTGGCCCAATTCCTGGAAAAGCAATCCAAAGAACAAAAAAGTTATTCACAATCAAAGTTAACGAAGTAGACATGAACTAATACAAAAAGATGGTGCTAGAGAGCTATGCATCAACAATGAAGACACAGGTAAATTCCACATCACTATTTGTCTAAATGTCACATTCTCAATAATAAATCCCCTATATTTAGTTTGTCAAAACATTGGAATAGAGTAATGTGAGGTGCTCGGAAAAGACTGAAAGATGATACGGGTAAAAGAAATCATGTTCGCATGTCCAGCAATTACTCAAGGCCTCTAAAAGCCATATATATTCAAGGCATTTTCCTATCAACTCGTTATATTCGGCGAATGGTCAAATCATAAAATTATAAGATTCCGTACTCATCCTAGAGGGGGTCGAATAGGCTAGGCTAGACCAACAAAAATAAAATGAAATAAGCAATATATTATACAATGCAATCAAAACTAACAACCGACTTTAGTTATACCAAATTGTGTTCAATAAGCAATGAAAGCCCCCAACCACATAACGATCTACATAACATATCAGGAAGGTCTTTCCCTCCCGCTCCAAAAAGTACTCGGGTCTCAGTAGAACAAGTGCTCAAAATACCTTTTTATTTGAACAGTTAAGATTTTTCCTCCTTTAATTCCAATATTGCATGGCAAACCCAACTCAAGAAAAGAATCTTTATCACCCAAAACAATCACACCAACTTAATTCAATCTAAAATAAATAAAAAATACTTTCTCACTCAAAACCATTACTTATACTCGATGTCCCATAAAACTCAGAAAGTGTTGTTTACATTCATTAGTTACTAATCATCATCATATTTCCTAAATCTCTAGTTATATAATTGTTAAATCAACTCTTTAATGGATAAAAATATATATTTTAATTTATAATACATTAAATCATATAAAAGAAATGTAGACATTATGATGCATGTACTTGTGGGTAAAGCAATAAATCAAAATATTATGTACAGAGTAGGGAAGCAGTCAACATAGGTGACACAATTAGGACCATTGTTACTCAAGGGTGCACTAAAGCATATGGATCTCCCAAGGGCTAAGCATGAAGCGTAAGACATAATGCAAGCTTCAACACATGGGGCATATAAAATTAAGTTCTTATGAATATATAAGAGTCTATTTACACAATTCTTTGACGTGTCAGTTCATTAACTATCAATCATTCATGGACCAAACTAACAATTTCAATTAGTGACAAAAAAAAAATGAACAAAGTATTGAATGAAACAAATTATGCAAACAAAGAATTCTAATTTCACAAAGCATCCCAGAAATTCAAATGAAACAACACACATAATCTCTTATTAAAATATAAAATATATTTTATATAAAATATAAACATAAGTAAAACAAATGTGTACCGACAGACATAAATATCGATATTTAATTTAAAATTATTTAAAGTAATTTTAAGAGATAGTTTTAAAATAATATATAATATTTTCCATTTTATTTAGAACAAACGTTATATTAATTGACACTTTTAATAGGTATAGATTTTATTTTTGTACTTACATAGTAGGTATAGCTGCTTTTTTTTTTTTTTTTTTTTTTTTTTTTTTTTTTTTTTTTTTTTTTTGTTTTTTACTTTCATACATTTGGGGGGATTATTGTCACCAAATTCTGTAAGGTTGCTTGAATTTGGTCCAAAATTATGGAATCAAACGGAGATAGAAGTAGCATTTCTATAGTATATTTCACACCCCACCCCAGACTCCTGTCACCCTGGGGCTGGCGTGATGTCGACATGACATCACCTAACTGATTAGACAACCACAATAATGACAATATACAAACAAATGATATGTACGACATATACATAATTCCAACTGATAGGGACACACTGTCCAAAATATAAGAATAACCAAAATTCGAATCCCATGAATCTTACTTAGATTCATCTCTGACACCTCGCCTCAAAATTTCTCTCAAATGACTCTATCGCATGACCCGCATAACTCTATCTAGCGCCAGTAGGGGACCGATTGACTCCTAACTATTTTACCTGTGAGTGTACTGCTTTCTTAGTAAAAATATTTTGTAATAATAAATCATTCTACAACATCTAAATAGATAAAGCGTAAGTATGTAAACAACGCGTAACTAGTAAAATTCTCCAGAATATAAGCAGTGAAAATAAACCAATAAGTATAAGTTTCATCCAAATCCATTTAGTATAAAGTCATACCAATCACCAGAATAAATAATAAATTACCCAATATAAGTAAAACACCACATCTCAAACACACATCTCAAACTACCACTCCATCACAACACACACACTAGCTAGCCATAGTTGTCACAACCCATCCCGGACTCCCATCATCCCGGGGCTGGCGTGATTACAGCATGACATCACCAAAATCCAAACAACCTAATATGACAATATACACCCACTGTGTAATACATACATCTATTATGGGGGCGCACCCGGCCCGAAGTTTTTCTAACTAAAAGTATTTATCCCTGCACCTTCTTAGGTTCGCCTCTAACAGCTTCTCTCAATCATCCACAAGACTCCATCACATAGCTCTACCTAGTGCCAGTAGGGGACCGACTCCTAGCCGTTGTATCTGCGAGTGTATTGCCTTCTTAGTAAAATATTTCGAAAATATTAATACTTTCTAAATATTTTCACAATCTAGTATGGATCAAGCACAAGTATATAAGCAATGACAATAAAGTGATATAGATAAGTTCCATCTAGTATAAAATCCTACCAATCATCATAATAAATAATATCAAATCAACCAATATACGTAAAACACCACATTTTAAGCACCAATCTCAAACACACACCTCCAACACACACACACTGGCCAGTCCTAGTGATCGTTTTAATTCGGGAGTTGCAACAGTACCGTAATATCCGTAGAAATGCCTTTCTACGAAATATCCACACCCCTTTTTGGGGAGAAATATAATCCACACACCCCTTACGGGGAGAAACATAATCCACACCCCTTACGGGGAGAAACAACTATGGCATCGTCAAAATCAGATACAACATCATGGAATCACAACCCAATAAATATCGTCTAATTACCACGTCTATCTCTTTTCTCTCAAAACCAACTTTTAAATCCAGAAATCATATATCACACTCTCTTTTAAGGAAAACGTCTGATTTTATTAAAACCACTTTTCCACCCTTTATTTTTAGAAAACCAGGCATTTCTAGGAAACCGATGTTTTCTATTCTCTTTTTAAAAATACCGTCTGATTTCACTAAAATCCAACAAAAATTCGTTTTCATCTTCCTTTTTGAAAACCATCGAAATCCAATTTACCAAATTATTCAAATCCTGCTTGATCCATATTATTTATAAATTCATACAGTTTAAATAATCACATATTCCATCACATATATTTATAGAAAAATAGCCTAGCAAGAAGACAGTACACTCACCTCAATATCTGTTTGCAAAACTGACACTGACCGTACTTTATCTGGACGCCAGTGCCTGTGAACCTAATAGTGGCAGATTCTAAATTAATATTTTATCTAAAATATCCTAATCATGCAATGCGGACCCTATATTCCGAATCGTTACTAATTTTATGTACTACATACTTAAAATTAATTAATCGTCACGAAATTATTATGATTTTAGGATTTGTAACACTAACTAAAATTTAATTTAACGAGAATTAATAATCGATTGAAGTTTCACCTGTTTTCGAAACGTTTGGCGACCACGAGATGGGTTTTGGATTCTCCTGAGGTGGTTTCTACAATTTCCCCCTTTTCTTTTTTTCCTCTTTTTTTTTTTTTTTTTTTTTCCTTCTTCTTCCCCGTTTCCTGTTTCTGCTTCCCGGCTCTGTTCACTGTTTGTTGTTTTGGGGTTTCCACCGGCCGGCCACGTACTACCCGTCGGCAAGGTGGTACCCACCTATGCACATCGTCACAGACAGACAACGGCCGACGGCCGTCCACCCGTACATCCACCGACCAACCGAACCGACGAACGCCCCTCCGTGCCGATCTCTCTCTCTCACCAACTCCGGCCACCCCACTAAATATACACACCCACATACACACAAACACGTTTAAAAACACTCACACACACAGACAATAACTCAAAGCAGAGCACACACGCACGGCTGAACATATTATCAAACACTTACCGGACGACCGGCGACGATCACCCACCACCTATGCCGAACCACCCTCTCTGTCCCTCCTGAAATTTGACAACGGCACACCCACGAAGCTCCCCGTCGACCAACGAATACCCATGCACACCCACAACCCTGTAACCGGAACACCCTGCCTTCGCCGGAGAACCCTCCAATCTTCTCTCTCTCTCTAGATTTCCTCTTTTTTCCTTCTCCGGTTTGCGGTTCCTGTTTCGAGAATTGTTTCTTCGTGATCATTACATGCATAGGTCAATATTTATATGCATGTAGCTAGTGGATTAAGCGATAACCTCCTCCTGCCACGTCGTCCATGCACTGCTCCGGCCGGTGGCTCCCGATCACCTATATATATATTTTTTGTGAAATTACCCTTTTCTCCCCTTAACTTCTTAAAATCTTCATTTTAGTTTAGGTCCACTTTTAAGATTTTTTTCTTAAATTGCAGTTGCACCCCTAAAAGTTTTAATTTTAAGTTAAATGTCAATTTACCTTTCTAAATTGGGATTTACTGTTTCCATATTTTCAATTTGACCCTTAGACTTTTTATTTGAATTTTTAATTGTCCCAATTCTACCCCAAATTTTCACAATTACTCTAAAATACCACTGAAATGACTCACACGTTACAATTGGGGTCTTACAATAATGATCGTTTTAACCTCATGATCGGGAGTTGCAACGGTACCGTAACATCCGTAGGAATGCTTTCCTACGAAATATCCACACCCCTGTTGGGGAGAAATATAATCCACACCCCTTACGGGGAGAACTATCCACATCCCATTGGAAGAATCCACACTCCTTACGGAGAGAAATATAATCAACACCCCTTTTTGGGGAGAAACCACACCCCTTTCGGGGAGAACAACCATGGTATCGTCAAAATCAAATACAACATCATCGAATCACAACTCAATAAATATTGTCTACTCAACATCGTCAAATCACCACGTCTATCTCTTTTCCTCAAAACTAACTTTTCCACCATTTATTTTTAGAAAAATCAGGCATTTTTAGAAAAACAGATGTTTTCTATTCTCTTTTAAAAATACCGTCTAATTTCACCAAATCCAACAAAAATTCATTTTCAACTTCTTTTCAAAAACTATCAAAATTTCCCGAAAGTCTAGTTTACCAACTCACTCAAATCCTGCTTGATTCATATTATTTATAAATTCATACAGTTTAAATAATCACATATTTCATCATATATATATATAGAGATAAATAGTTTGGCAAGAGGACAATACACTCACCTCGTTATCCGCTCTCCAAAACCTTCACTGACCACACTCTATCGGGACACCGGTGCCTGCGAACCTAATAGTAACAAAGCCTAAATTAATATCTTATCTAAAACATCCTAATCATGCAATGCAGATCCTATATTTCGAATCGTTACTATTTTATGTACCACGTAATTAAAATTAATTAATCGTTACGAAATTATTACGATTTTAGGATTTGTAACGCCAGATAAAATTTAATTTCATGAAAATTATTCATCGATTGAAATTTCACCTGTTTTTAAATCGTTTGGCGACCACGTGATCGGTTTTAGATTTTCCTGGGATGGTTTCTGCAAATTCTCCATCTTTTTATTCTTTTTTTTTCCCCCTTTTTTTTTTTTTTCCTTTTTTTTCTTTTCTTTTTTTTCCCGTTTCCTGCTTCTGCTTTCCGTTTCTATTTGCTGTTCCGCTGCAGCCGCCGGCCTCTTCCACTCCTCCCTACCACCGTCCGCCAGCCAACCCACAACCGACCACCCGCCTACAATCGCAGCAGCACACACACATCACTCATACAGAGACAATCACACACCCACACACACATACCCACTTCCTCTCTCTCTAACTCTCCGGCGATCTACACACACACCGCCGAACGGCAACACCACCGGACCAAATACACACTCTTATGTACAGCACACACACAACACACACGGATGCACAGACCCACACACGGCCAACGGAAAACACACCCATTTCTCTCTCTAAACTTACCGCCGGCAAACATCCGGCAACACCCACACAACCACCGCCGTCCACGCCACGCCCACAAGACACGATCACCCGCACACGCATCAGACTACACACACATGCCGATTGCAAATCACACCCAGACACACACAAACACGAACGTCCGAAACACACACACACACACACTCGTCGGACAAAACCGCACTTTCGACCAAACCAAACCGACGAACCCCACCCCCTCACAACGTTGGGGGTCATCGTCAATCGATCAGGAAACGCGCACACACACACACACACACTGTCACGAACAGAAGAGCCGAACGGCACACCCACGTATACCCACAAAAATCGCCGGAGGAACAAATGATGATTCCACACATACCCTCGCAACATCGACCTGCACACGAGCAACACACACACCTACTCACCAACGACAACCGACACACCCACGCTTGAACAGTGCCATCGCTCCGAACCCATCACCGCCGGCCAAGCTTCCTCTCTCTCTCTCTAGAATGTTGTGTTTTCAAATTTCCTTACCTCGTTTTTTATCATGATCCCTACACGGATGCATTTATATGCACGAATTAAGTGGTATTCATTGATCATAATGTTGCCACGTCGTGAGTTTGATTTGCTCTGGATCCCATTGACGCATACTGTATACATATATATATATATGTTTATAAATTCATTTGCCCAAATTTCATTATCCCCCCCTCAGTTTTCATTAGCTTTTTAGTGGAACCCAAATTCAAATTTAATATTTTGAAAATTTCAAATTGACCCCTACACTTTTAAATTTTAATTTTTACTAACAAAAATTTATCCCAAATTTCCCAATACTTTAAAATACAACTATTAATGACGTACTTATTATGATTTGGGCCTTACAGTGTATCCGTTTAGAAATCATTGTTTCTATTCCCAAAAATGTTGGAATGGAGAGGGTAATTTGGGAGCAATTCTTTTCGGTTCCCCAATATTTGATCTAAAAATGTGGGTGCAAGACCAAAAACTGAGAACAGAAACACTAAACAAATGGATTTTTTATTTTTATTTTTTCTGATCCCAATTTAGTTTTTTCTTAACAGAGAGGGGGAAAAAAAAATCGAAACACTAATCAAAAGGCTTTTAATTAGTGTTTTTGTTTTTATTTCAAGAAACTTGAAACACAAACAAAAACCAGAAAAAAAGAATATGTTTCTGTTCTGATCCCAGAAATTTGTTCTAAAACTCTGGGAACATCACAGTGTTTTTTTTTTTTTTTTTTTTTTTTTTTCCATTTTTGCCTTTTTTGTTCCCAAATCTCTGGAAACAATAACACCATTCACACACACAGACCAGGGAAAAAAAAAAAACAGAAACAGAAACACTTGTCGAACGACAGTTCAAATGCTATTTTTAGATGTTTCTAGTGGCCAATTATGCCCATCTATTAACTATTCTTGCATTCATTTACCAAAATGATTTGGAGAGCATGTCATCCAAAATTCCTGACTGTCATCAAGGAGGGCTTGCTCTCTATACGTTGATGCAGGAAGCTACAAAAACGTAATGAGTTCTCCATTGTTGCTTTCTATGGCTATCAATTTATATACCTTCTACTTGATACCCAAAAATATAAAAAATAAAATAAAATAAAAAGAACATTACGCGAGACGATTATAGTGTTAATTCTAAATATCAGACAAAAATTTAAACAAACACATTATACCACCATATAAGCTAATTCTAGGTCTAACTATCTGCATAAAAACAAATTATATGCATTTATCTATATAATGAAGTGAGATGAGAGAAGAACCTGGTAGCTATGTCGCTTGAACGTGGGAGGCGAAATTGAAGTTCACATGTTCTAAACCAAAAATATAAACAATTAGAGGCCAATTGGCAAATGCAAGAGAAGTAGGAGAAATTGAAGGGGAAAAAGATTAGATTGATTTATTGAACAAAAAGAGAAATGTAGAAGAAATTAGGGCTCTTACCGAACGGAAATGGCGATGTAGCATGATAGGAAGGAGAATGTGAGATTTGGACCTGCCAACTTCATATATAGAACAAAAGACGACACATGGGTGTGATCTCCGGCCGTACGCGGTAAGGCAATGTACTTCACTTCTGCAGAGGCCATGATAACTGAGATGGAAATGATAGGTTTAGGTGATGATTTTGTGAAGATAAATCAGAATAGATAGGATTAGGTAAGTGATCTTGTGTCTTAAGAGAGAAATGCGTATAGAAGAAGGGTTTTGGTTTTCTGTACAAAATACCTGCTCACGGTTGTTGCAACGGCGAAATCGAACTGGAAGATCAAATAAATGGAGGAAGACCATACCCATCCAAGTCCATGCCTGACTGTCTGCTCCAATTGGCCAGAGATGTGAGCCTCCATTGGGAATACCCAAAGCAGTTTAGTTTTGATAAAAAAAAAAAATTCCTTCTATTTATTGTTTCTGCACAGATGAAGAAGTGTCAATTTGTGTAGTCCATGCTTTACTGTATAGTCCATGCTTTATCCATCCAAGCCCATGCTTTACTGTGTAGTCCATTCCGTCAGAGAAGTGTCAATGATTTTTTTTTTTCCTTTTTTTATTGCTTCTGTATAGTGGAAGTGCTTGTGGATAAAGGAGAGGTTGAGTGACTTTGTGGAAAATATATATGTGAGCTAAGGATTCCGTCAGAAAAGTGTCAATGGTTTTTTTTTTTTTTCTTTTTTTATTGCTTTTGTATAGTGGAAGTGCTTGTGGATAAAGGAGAGCTTGAGTGGCTTTGTGGAAAATATACATGTGAGCTAAGGATATTTTTGTAAAACTACGTTGCAAAAGGAATAATGCTTCAAACTCTCATTTATATAAGAGTAAAGGAAATAATAAAATTTCCTTAATAAAATATGAATATAAAATTTTAAAAATTAAAAAACTAATTTAGCTCAATTGGCTAGGAACTTCGGTGCGTTTGGTTGGATAGAATAGCTGTGTAATGGAATCGTAATTCCACCTTTGATTCTAATTTATTTGTTTTGTTATCCATTGGAATAAATTTTTTTATTCCATTGGAATGAAAATTAATGAAATTGAATTCCATATTTCATGGGTTAGAATCGGATTCCATAGTTCATGGCAATTTTTTTTTTTTTTTGGATTGCACCTAAAATAATTCACCTTATTTTGACCTGTAATTATCAGTTTGAAAATGACTTCGATATTTCCTATAGATTAATTTTATCAATTTAGTTCTATATTAATTTGAATAAAAAAAAAATATTCATTAAATGACAAAAATAAAATATTTTGTTCTCAATTTTATATTTTTATTTGAGAAAAGAAATTTGATTTTTTTCTAATATTTTGTTTTTGTCATCGATTTTTTTTAGAATAGAAACATGTTTTTTGTTTCCAGTTTTTTGTTTATGTTTTCTAAACAAAAATATATTTTTTTGTTCACAAACTTATATTTCGAACAAAAATAAAAATTTGAAAGCGAAAAAAATCAGTTCATTTTTCTGAAATAGAAAACATAATTTTGAGAACAAAAAAATATGCTATTGTTCCCAAGATAGAAACAAAAATCTGAGAACAAAAAATCTAATTGTTTTCCTAAATCAGAAATAGAAATTTGAGAACAAAAAAAAAAATCTATATAGGAAATGGAAGTGAAAAATTGAGAACAAAAAATATGTTCCTATTCCTGAATAAAAATAAATATTTGAGAAAAAAAAATCTATTTATGTTCCCAAAGCGAAAACAAAAATTTAAGAACAAAACGATTTTAGTTATTGGTAAATTTTTAACATTTTTCACATGGGATATGACTCATATTCTATAGTCATTTTTTCTAAATAAATTCTTGTTAGATACATTTGTGAATAAATTTGTTCTCAAAATTTATATGTAAAATAACATTATTTTATTATATTCTTTTAAACATACAATAACAACCAAACAAAATAATGAAATAGTTATTTCATTGACAAATGAATCCATTACCCGTCTCTCATTCTATTTTTTACCATATTTCATTCTCCTTGATTCAATTCCATCTAACCAAAAAAGCTGGAGGGTGAAAAATATTTGGATTATTTTTTTTTTCTTAAAAATATTGTAGAATAATTTTATTTGTTTACTTTTATCAAAATTAATATCAATAGTTAATTAAAAAATATTTTTAAATATCAATTTAGAGTGGAAATTTATTATTTGGTCCTTACAAGATATAATATTGAGAAAATGATCATCCAACTGCCAGATTTAAGTTTTTGATCTCCGTAGCATTCTTAGAATTTAGTCCTTAATAAATGCCCCTAGTTATATTATATTTACAAGTCATGCCATTGTGCACACAAGAACAACCAAAATGTGACAGTTTCTATTTTTAAACTCATCAAATCACCAAAATCATCCCACACAATTCACGATTGATCGAAATTTAAAAAAAAAAAAAAAAACACCAAAAAAATCTACAAAAAATTCTCTTTCCGGTGATATAAATTTCAATTTTTTGGGGTAAATTTTTGTTGGTTTGTAAATGTTTATATTTTATGAAAAATGGAAATCTCAGAACAAATTTGTTTGAACAAATTCAAGATTGATAGAAAGTTAAAATCAATTTTAGATCTAGAATTTTCGACATCTAAAAAATGGAGATAGAGAAACCAGATTTAAAAAAACATTCAACTAGATCTGAGAATGCCGAACAAATTGACATGAACATTCAAACCAATTTCAGATCTGAAATTTTTCAGATTTGGGAATAGAGAAATAAAATTCACGAACATTCATAGATCTTGAATTTGAACACAAAAATAATCGATAAAAACTTCAGATACACACATTCATTGCGATTTGAAATATTCACATAGAAAATGCACAATATGAATATTCATAGAACAAAAAAAAAACTCATTCAGGTAAATAAACGAAAACTCCACATAAATCAACAAAAAATTACATGAATATTTATAGATATTGAATGTGAACACAAAATAATCAACAAAAAAACTTCAGGTAACACGTTCAGTGTGATCTGAACATTCACATAGAAAACAAAATCAACTCAACAAATTACAGAATTGAAAACATTCACATAAATCTGGAAAATTCCAGATTTGAAAAATTTCATCGCCATTCATCATTCGTTCATCATCACCACTGTCACAGAATGTTCATATTCTCCGTCCAACATCGTCGTCGCAGAATGTTCATTGCAGAATGTTCGCCTTATGTTCATCGTAGAATATTCATATCCCAGGTCCATTCATCGTCTTCGTTTGATGTTTGGTTGGCGCGGTGGTGGTTCGATATTGAGAGAGAGATGAGTCATTCGACGGCAACGGTCATTGGCGGCATAGGCGATGGCAGTCGAATAGGTGCGGCGGTGGTTCGGTGACGACGGTTGGCGGTAGTCGTTAAGTGATTGAGAGAGAGAAGTGCAGTCGTTCGGTGATTAAGAAGGAGGAGTGCAGTCCATCGGTATTGAGAGAGATGAATGGAAAAAATTAGGGTTTGGTGAAAATGAGAGAATTAGGGTTAGAATTATGTATTTTTATACAGGGGTATAAATGTCTATTCCTTTTTTTTAAAGGACCTTTCTCTGATAATGTTTTCAAAAAAGTTTAAAAAATAATATTTTTAAAGAAAAAACATTTGAGGAGAGAGAATGTTAAATATGGCCTAAAGAAAAAAACCCTTTATAATATTGATTTTTGTTGAATAATTGACGAAATTAAAATTTTAGCCTATATAGTTCATACGTTAACAGTAATTTTTTGAGAAATTCAATAATTCTGTCAAAAGTTCAAAGCTAGTAAGTTATTACAATTTTTTACATGCAAAAATTGCAGTAACAAAATTGAGAAAATGAAAGGTTTTGTGTAAGAATTCAATCTAACATCCGTTCAATTATTATAACAAAAGTCCAAAGTTATTACACATTTTTACATGAAAAATTACAATAACTTTCGTATAGTATAATGATTTTGAATTTCTAAAAAATTATTGTAGTATGTGGATTACGTGATAATAACAATAACAACTAAATCTTTGTCTCACTTATATAGGGAAGGATGCATGAATCCGTTTACGACATAATGATCGATCAAGGGTTATCCCCTCAGTTAGGTTTTATGTGATTAAATCAATTTTAATAGTATCGTCCAACGACTTTTTAGATCTACCTCTTCTTCTAGTAGACCTTTCCACTTGAATTAAATCATATTTTCTCACTGGTGCTTCAATGGGTCTTCTATACACATGCCCAAAATATCGTAAATGATTTTCTCTAATTTTCTCTTCGATGGGTGTTTTCCTAAATTCTTTCCAATAATTTCATTATTAATTTTACCCATTCTCGTTTTCCTACTCATCTACTACAGCATCCTCAGTTTTGTCACTCTTAGTTTCTAGACATGTGTCGTTTTTACCTCCTAACATTCTGAATCATACAGAAGCGCTGGTCTTATAGTAATTTTATAAAAAAAATTTAAAATTTTTAACAGAAATTTACGATTATAAATTATTTCAATTATATTTTTTCATTTTAATTGACGCGCCTTGACTTCAAATATAATTGTTTAGTTATGTCTAAATTAACCGTACAATTATTAAATGAAAGATATTTTTTTTTCAAATCGAGCGCTCAAACCGATGACTATAAAAGTCAAGGCGACCTCCATTTCTCCCTCCTCTTCGTCGTCTTTCTCTCTCCTCCGACCTCACTCTCACTCCTCTCTCTTTATATATATATGCCCATTCCTCTTCGCGCGTTAATCAAACGCCAAACCCTAGTCTCAATCCTCAACTTCCTGAAATCGATTCGCAACTCAGTTGCCTACTTCCTCGGCATGGATTCCGTTGAAAACGACGACCGATCGTCGTCTTCCGATGTTCCGCCGTTTGATCCTCTGGCGCCGGCGGTTCCGGTGTCGTTCCCAATCAAGACACTCGAGGACCTTGAATCGAGATCTTATTTCGATTCTTTTCATTTTCAGTTTAACAAAGCTTCGGTGAAGCTTCAGGCCGGCGATGTGCAATTGCCGGAGCGGGAGAGGATTTTGGTGTGCCATGACATGGCTGGAGGGTACAGTGACGATAAGTGGGTGCAGGGAGGGACGAACACTGATGCTTACGCAATATGGCACTGGTACTTGATTGATGTGTTTGTGTATTTTTCGCACTCACTTGTTACGCTGCCGCCTCCCTGTTGGACTAATACAGCTCACAGGCATGGTGTGAAGGTATATCAGTGTTTCGATTGATTTTTCATTCTATTTCAATGCTTTCAACTCGGCTGAAAACCGTGTGCCATTTGTTTGCTTAGCTGATTTAGACACTTTGTTTTACTTGTCAGTGGCGATTGTTTTAATTCAAGTCAATTTTGATATTTAAGGAGTAATTAACCTCTATCCAACGTAGGACTGCGAGACTCAATAGTCATAATGAAATTCCGACTTGATTGATAGAGATTGTGGTATGAAGTATTACCACTTCAACTCCGGCTACTCAATGTGTCATTCCAGGGACCTGCTAGCCAGTATGGATAATACAAAAGATAATTTATATGGAGGGGGGATACTAGCAGTCCCATATTGATTCCATATTGATTTCTTGAGAGTACCCAAACCATTATATAAGTTGAAGGAGTTACTCTACTTGGTACTACATGGTTTTGAGTTGGAACCTCAATTAATAGATATGGTTATGGGAATTTGCCTCTCTTCTCTCGCAGTCGAATCTTCTGTGCAAATCAAGAGTTGCATTTAAAGATGGGTGTTAAATTTCTATCCCACATCAATTCTTTAAAAGTACCCTCACAATTATATAATTCAAATGAGTTTCTCCACTTGGTATCATATGGTTTTAAGTTGGAACCTCCTAACGCTATTGATGAATATTGGTTGTTTATGTATATAATTCCTGACTTGAGAAGCAAGCCTTCTGCCCTTCTCCATGATTTGAGCATTGATGACATGATAATTGGAGTTACTTCGTCCCACAATTAATGTAGTAAATGGCTGATAGAATCGTAGTCTGATTAGGTCGACATTGATTTTTCCTTATGCTTTACAACAAATTTTCTTGTTGTAATTCTTTACTTGATCACCAAATTGGCTTGTTTGTGTGCATACACATTGAATTTAAAGCGACATTTGTTTCTTTTATTGTTCTTCACAAGGGTTATTTTAATGGAACACATAAAGAAAAGAAATAAAGTGCAGAACAATACCTTGGGATTATCTGCTAAAGCTATCCTTTTATTCTCCCCAATTCTCTTAAACTGAGTACTTATATATTTTATTTGCTTTAGTTTGTCGCGGTTTTTATTTGGTTACTAATAGATTGGATTTAGAAGTGAATTGCTGGCTGATGGTTAATTCTTATTTATTCAATTCTTTTGTTGGATTTTTTATGCCTATGGGAATCAGGTCTTGGGGACTTTCATCACCGAGTGGGATGAAGGCAAAGTTATTGCTAACAAGCTGCTCTCAACAAAGGAATCTGCCCAGATGTATGCTGAGCGCTTGGCTGAACTTGCTTTTGCTTTAGGCTTTGATGGGTGGCTGGTAACCTATTTTGTTCTTTAATAGTTTTATTCTGTATATATCTAGCTTTTAGTTTGCTTTGCAATTTACTTTTGTTTATCTTCACAAACTTAATGTGCCTATAGTGGGGCATCGTTTCCCCTACCCCTACTTCTGAAATAATGCATATTATTCTTGACAAATTTATTCTCTTTGTTGAATCCTACATCGCTTGTGTTACCTGATCCTAAGCTATATATAAAGCTTAGGGCAATCCTCATCTTACAACTCATCTTTTGAGAGTGAATGAGGTCCATTGGATTTCTATATGGTATCAGAGCAAGGACTTTTGTTTGATGTTGGGTGTGTTGAATCCACATTGATGTTGGGCCCCCTAATATCCGTTCGCAGTGGTTTGTTAAAAGGTACACCCTGCGCGTAAGGGAGTGTGTTGAATCCCACATCGATGTTGGGTCCTTCTCCCGATATCCGTCTGCAGTAGTTTGTTGAAAGCCCACTCTGTGCGTGAAGGGGCATGTTGAATCCCATGTCGCTTGTGTTACTTGATCCTGAGCTATATATAAAGCCTAGGACAATCCTCATTTTACAAGGCGTCTTTTGAGAGTGAGTTAAGGTCTCTTTGGTTTTCTACAAAAACACAAAAAATGATTTCCGGAAATAAGAGAAGGTAGAAAATAGTTTATATTCCATGATTTTGACAGACAAGTAAAGGGGCTTTTATTGAATTCTTGAAACCCATTACTCTATATCAAAGTGGATGATCTATAGCACTCTCTTTGTACCTGTAGATTAATATGGAAATTCAGTTGGATGAAGCGCAAATCCCTAACTTGGAAGAATTTGTCAGCCATTTAACTCAGACCATGCACTCCATGGTGCCTGGATCTTTAGTCATATGGTTTGTACTACGGAATTCAACTTTTTTTTTTCAACTCCTGAAGATTTTATTTTTGTAAAACAGGTTTAACCGGTCAATTTTTTTTAATTTTTTTTTTGGGTTTGGCTGGTGATGCAGGTATGATAGTGTAACTATTAAAGGTGACCTTAATTGGCAAGACCAATTAAATGACATGAATAAACCTTTCTTTGACATATGTGATGGTATATTTGTGAATTATACATGGAAGGTATTTTTGTTCCCTTTTTCCATTGTTTTGTTTGTTTGATTGCATTTTTTTGGGCTCCTCCTTTAAGGACTTCCTTTGGTCCGAAACAGGAAGATTATCCAAAGCTCTCAGCTGCTGCTGCAGGTGACAGAAAGTTGGATGTCTACATGGGTGTTGATGTTTTTGGGAGGAATACTTACGGCGGTGGACAATGGACTGTAAGTGCAAACTTTATTTTGTGACATGAAATTCTTGTTATGAATATTTATGAAATTCTTTGTCGGTTTGTTTCTTGAATTCTGGCAAGAGTATTCTTGATAGGGACATTGCTTAAAAGAGAATCCCAAAAGAAATATTGAGATAATATTCATTTTCTTTAAGAAGGAAGTGTAGGGTGGTCTTGGGTTTTTCTCAACCCCAAAAATTAGCTGGTGAGGTTTTCTCTCACACTTATAATCTGACCACTAACCCCTTTCACATTCAATGTTAGATAAATTGAACTATCTTCTCCTCACACATCGGGCCTTTGGTCGGCTAGCCCTCAAATTAAAAAATATTAAAAAAATAGTAGAACAAAGAACAATGCGCAAGAGAATTTAAAAGGAAACAGAAAAGGAATTTGTTGTTTTTTTCTCTCTCTCTCTCTTTTTTTTTTTTTGAGGTGGGGGAATGGTTTGAACCAATATGGTTTAGAATAAGGATCAATGTCAGCTGTTGGATTTCGTGTAAAGAATTACTGACGCGGCATCAAACTCTTGCAATATTAAGTTATTAGGGATTCCGTATCTGAAGGCAGTCAGGCACTCTATCGATTTTTAAATTTGTATGTGTAAAAACATAATAAATACTAAAAAATGGTCAGTTAGACACAAATTTAAAATTTAATAGGATAAAACGTATAATTTAATTCAACTGCCTGTAAAGTGGGTGTGTGAAATATTTTGGTCAGATTTCCCCCCGATTCTATAATTCAATCTCATGCATCCATTTTCCTCAAATCAATCCCGATATCTAGCCAATAGACATTTTCAAAAAAAATCGTAATTCATAATATAGATGGTACAACTCCAAGCAGTTTCTTGTGTACATATGCTTGAGTTGACCATTTTTGTTTATATTTCTTGATGGATTCCAACTTGAGTTTTGATCATATACAACTTCTGCCTCTCAGACAAACGTTGCACTTGATGTGATAAAGAAAGAAAATGTGTCAGCTGCCATATTTGCTCCTGGATGGGTCTACGAGACTAAGCAACCACCTGATTTTCAGACTGCTCAAAATCGGTAATTCTCTTATCCCATTTTTTTTTGTGATGTTCGATTAACATATTGTTGGAATATTTAATATTTTTTGAAATGTATTATTTATTATTTAGGTCATATTTCGTATTTAGGTCATGTTAACCAATTTGGTAGTTTCATTTTTCCTTTTATTAACCCGTTTATTAGGTTGATATTCTTCCTAATTTAGCCAACCATTATGGCTATACAATAGGGAGTGTAGAGCGTTATTGTATAGAATATATTACATAACAACAAAATATTCTCTTACTCTCCAAAATTCTTTCCATATTAATGAAATATTTCAATATGGAGAAGTGCAGTTGGTGTAATATATTATGGCAGGATACTGATGAAATTGATAGGAAATTTATATTATATAAGACTGCTATAGGACCAAAGATTTTATACAGGTAGTATGTCTAGAAAGAAACTGTAGATAAGATATGGATGTGTTAAGGTAGATGAATGGTAATACTAGAATTGATAAAATTAGGAATGTGTTTATTAGGGATGGAAAAACCTTGAAACGATCTAAAAGGTGCAAACAACTTTATATAACCGATCCATTTAAGTTATTTGGACTTTGTTTTTGTTATTTCGGTGTTTTGTTTTTGAAATTCTTCAAAAAATCATGCATATTTGTTTTTGTTGGAGGCTTCGAAGTGCTACCAAATGAATTTGTGAGATCCCCATCAGAAGTAGTAGAAAAAATAGTTTGATATATAAAATACCTTTTTGACCACGGTTAGAATCTCACATTGAATTTGTGAGACTTTTCAATGTAGTCGATATATGAAAGAAGTTACTCCACGTAACACCATATAGTTTTAAGTTAGAACCACCTAACATGGTATCAGAGGTAAATTTGGGAAATCTCGTTTGTTTGTCCTTGATTGTTTGAATGTTTGCCTTGTCTCTTTTGTTGTTTGATCGCATCACGTGCAATGCGACATCGCATTTGAGAGTGGGTGTTAGAATCCCACATCGAATTTGTGAGGCTTCTCAATGTAGTCTATATACGAAAGAAGTTGCTCCACTTAACACCATATGATTTTAAGTTGAAATCTCCTAATAATTACTATTAGTAACTTGGTTTGTTCAATGGTTGATTAGCTCTGATTTTGTCATATACCTCGAAATTTGTAGTTGGTGGGGCCTGGTTGAGAAATCATGGGGAATTGTGCAAAATTACCCTAAAGTACTTCCATTCTTCTCAAATTTTGATCAGGTACCTAGCAGTTTTTATTTTTACAGAAATGCACTTCATTATTAGATAGTCCTCATTATGGATCTTGGAAACATGGGAAAAATAGTGATTTTTGCCATGTGTTGGATCGTTTTTTGTCTGATGATGGGCGTGTTGAATCCCACATTAATGTTGGATCCCTGATATCTGTTTGCAGTGGTTTGTTAGTCTATCTTGTGCGCGAGGGGGCGTATTAAATCCCAAATTGATGTTAAACAATAGTGATTTTTGCTGTGAAGTTTTACTTCTCATGCAAAGATAAAACTTGTGGAGAGGGTTCCTCACTTTCTTTCTATATCGTCCCCTATACAACAGTTTTTATCTTGTTATTTTTTAATCCTATTTGATATCATCAACTAGACGAGTTCAACTAATTGATATTAAACTGAAGAATAACTAGATGGATTCAACAACTAATTTCTATTAACGAAAAATTAGGGCAATGTGCACATTTTTGTTAGATAAGTACAAGATTATCTAAATATTAAAAAAAATAAAATAATGTGAATTATTTTGAGGACAATATAATAATTTTCAGTAAAATCAAGACAATACATGGACTTGGTCCCCCAAATCATCATGGGTGATAGGCAAGATCTAAGGTGGTTAAAAGAGTATCTTGTAGGGCTATTAAATGAATTGAGCTGTTTGCCAACAGTTAGAGCCCTGCTTGAGTAAAGTTCAAGTTCAATATTTTGTTTGTAATACTCAAGCCGAGTCAAACTTTGTTTGTGAACAACTTGAATATAGGCTTGAATATGTTCGCAAACAAATTATACATATAATATATATTTTTTCAATAAATATTTTATTATATTTAAAAGGATTTTGAAGAGGAAGAGAATAACTTTTTTATCAAGTAATATATTTTATACAATAAGGTTCTACACTCCTTATTATATAGCCATAACGGTGGGATAAAGTAAGAAGAATATCGCCTTGATAAATGGAACAATAAAAGAAAAACGGAAACTAACAAATTAGTAATTTTAAACGGGACATGGGATGTTGTCGGCTCATACCTGCACTTTACTAATCGGGTTGGCTCATTTGCAGGCCTAATGTCTTGAAAAGAAACCAAATCCTATTTGTTGTTGTTCATTGATAGTTATAAATTTCTTGTTCAGGGTCATGGTTACCATATTTCAATTGATGGAGAGCAAGTATCAACTGTTCCTTGGAACAACATTTCTTCCCAAAGCTTTCAGGTATCCACCAGAAATCTCTTTTTCAATTATTAATTTGTATGAAATTCATCGATATTAGGTTCCGCAATTTATTGATCAACGCATTATTTTATTTTATTTTTTTCATTTTTTGGGGCATAATCTTACTAGCTCATGCTTATGTATTACACAGCCTTTCCTCGAGTTTTCGGAAGACACTAGGCCAGACTCGGTTCAAGTTTTTGTTGAGTAAGGTTTATTCCCAGCACATATTATTTATTAATATATATCTTTTTTCAAAACTCATCCAAACAACTTATCACAAATTTCAAAAACTGTTTCCAAAATTTTCCCGAGAACTATTTTCGAAAACAAAATCCAACATGCTTTTTTGTTCGATCGAAATTTTTTGAAAAATATGGAGAGAGAGAGTGACAGGTGATGTGATTGACTGAAACTGTTTGCATGAGAGAGAAGAGAAATAAATGTGAGAGAGAACCAAAATAGTCTTTGAGTTGTGTTGTAAAATTAAAACCAAAAAAAAGGGTTTACACTCCATACATGATCCAAATGCACCCTAAACCAATCTATATCCGCGTTTTACTTGCATTTATTTTCTATCTTCGATTGAAATAAATTGTCACAAAAATTGCAGCTTTAAAGAAGATTCATATAGTGGAGGCGGGAACGTCGTGTTTAAAGGGACTCTTGAGGATGGCGATTCTTTTGCAGCAAGACTCTTTCAGGGCGAGCTTCTTTTGGGGGATTCACCGCTGCATTTCATTTACTCCGTAAGCCATCTCAATTTTTTCTCATCAAATTCGCTCATACAAAAAAATATTTCTCATTTTTTATAAGTTAGGTCGCATTTTGGCTATTGTTTTTATTTTTGTTTTTGTTCCCTCGAGAACTTAGAACAGGAATAAAGAAATTTGTTTCTGCTCTCTTGATTTTTATAGCAAAATTCTGGGGATTGAACAGAAACAGATTTCTTTTGTTTCCCCCCCCCCCCCAATTTTTTTTTTTTGGCTTTGTTTCAATTTTTTGGGAACAAAAATACTAACGCCATCTAATGTAAAACAAAAACAGAAAAAAAAGAAAAAAAAAAAAACTGTTTCTGTTCTCTTCCTTGTTTTTTGTGGGGGTTGGGGTGGGGGCGCCACTCTAATTCACTTACTCCGTAAGCCCTCTCAATTTTTCTCATCGAATTTGCTTATACAAAAAATTATTTCTCATTTTTGATAAATTAGGTCGCGTATGACTATTGTTTCTCTTTCTGTTTTTGTTTTTGTTCCCTTGAAAACTTAGAACAGGAACAAAGAAATTTGTTTCTGCTCTCTTGATTTTATAACAAAATTCTGGGGATCGAACAAAGTAGATTTTTTTTTTTTTTCCCGTTTGTTTTTTTTGGTTTTCTGTTTCAATTTTTTGGGAACAAAAATACTAACCAAACGCCACCTTAGGTAAAATAAAAACAGAAAAAAAAACTGTTTCTGTTCTCTTCCTTGATTTTTTAAGGGCTTTTGACTTACCCCTGAAGTTTGACCAAAATTTCACTTTGGTCCCTTTGATTTCAATTTGAATATATGACACCTTAAAGTTTTTTAGTTATCCCGCTACCGCCCAAGTTATTTTCCCATTATAATTTTTTTATGGAAAACACTAACTTGCCATGCACCTGACTATTTTTAAGAAACTTTATGACCAAGCCCAACCTCCTCCGTCCCTCCAATTCTCCTTCCCGTCTAAATATTCAGTAACACATACATATAATATATGTATATGCACACACACACACATATAATAAACTTTAAACTAAATTATTAATTTACTTTAAACTAAATTACCCTAAGGGCCTATTTGGTAATCCTTCAATTCACAAATTGTAGTATTTTTCGATTAGTCAATTTATTTGTTATAGTTAAGTGTTTGGTTGTAAAAATTAAAAACACTTAAATTAGTTATCTAACCGTTTTACATCTGTTTTAGATGCTATTTTTTCGTGTAATTGCAGTAAAATAACTTACAAATTTAAATAAACCAAAACAATTATACGTTTAATTGTGCAAACAAACAATATGTAAATTTGATCAGGTTGGCCCTAGGGCTAGGCCATCATGGTGGTCGCTTAGGGCCCCCAAACTTTGTGGGCAAGTTCAAATTAACCCTATATATATATATATTATAATAATTTATAAAAAAATCCCAATAATAATTCAATCATTATTTCAATTGTTTTTCTAAATTAATATTTTAATTTTATGAAAAAATTACAATTATATACAAGAATTGTTTAAATAAGAGGTCCCAATTTTCAAAATTTGCCTAGGGCCATCAATTTCATCAATTTGTTAGGGCCGGCCCTGAATTTGATTAATCTTAGATAAATAGAAAAATACATAAATAAAATAATTTAGACAACCAAACGGACCTTAATTTTTTTTTTTCACAGGTAAAATCAGATGGAAACTCTCTCTTAGGCCTTTCTCTCGATTTCTCTTCATCCACAAACGAGAAAAAGACAGTTCTTCTCGCTTCCAGTGGAAATCAATTACTTACAATGAACCGATTCTCAGCCAAATTCAACACCATAATCATGCCAAATTGGGTAACAAAATCCAAATCGGATCCAAATTGGGTCATCCAAGAGAGCACCATTTCGATGAACCGATACAAATTAACAAAAATTCAAGGCCTATGCTACAATTTCAACACAAGAACAAATATCTCTTCTTCTTATTATGCTGTTCTTGGTCATCTCCAAGTCAAAGCCTCAACCCAAAACCCGGTTTTCCCGCCTTCTAATTCATGGCTTATCGAAGGTGAATTTACCAAATTGACCCCGGATTCTCATGGTTCGATTGCCCTCAGCATCAAACTTTTTTGGAAATTAAACGATGGGAGTTCTTCAATTTTCTCGAATTATAATATCTATGTTGAGAAAATCGAAGGCGGTTATGATTTTCTTGGATCGGCTCAAGTTGAAGCATTCTACGTTTATGATCTGTTGATTCCTTCTGGTGTTTCTGCTCTCAAATTCGTTGTTCAAGTCTGCACTATTGATGGGAGTTTTCAGAAGCTCGAGGATTCGCCTTATTTCCAATTGCATGTTCAAGGTTAGTAAAATTTTAAATGTTGATTATTTTTTTCGGCGAATAATAATTGTTGTTAAATAATGTAGCATAAAATATTTTCAAATAATTAAATTATATATTTAATCATCAATTTACTCTTATATTGTCTAAAATTATCAATTATATTTTTTATTCTCGAGTTGTTACCAATTAAATGTTGAATTTGTATTTAATATCATTGTTAATGTTGACTTAAACACTGATAAGGACTAAAAAATAAATTTGTTGTATAATAGGATAAAAAAAAACCGTCGTTCCCCAAAACATGCTAAGGATTTAGGAAAATGGCGGTGTTGTTTATTTTCTAACTATACCCTCGAAAGATATTAAATTGACGAATAGAATCGCCAAAATAGATTCATAAGAAGACCAAAATGCCCCTTCGATTCGATATGGCGGATACATGTTGTGACCAAGGTGGACTAAACACCCCCCACCCCCACCGCCACCCCCAAAGTTTTATAAATTATAATTATACCTACAATTTTTTGTTAGATCTCCTTAAAATTATACTAAGCCCCCTAAAGTTTTTGGAAATTATAGTTATACCAACAATTTTAGTTAGTTCTCCTTGAAATTATACTAAGCCCCCCAATTTTTTTTATGAATTATATTTATACCTACAAATTTTTGTTAGACCTCGTTAAAACTATACTAATTCCCCCCTATTTTTTTTAGAAATGTAGTTAGTTATACCTAAATTTTTTAGTTAGATCTCCTTAAAATTGTACTAAGCCCCCCTAGAGTTTTTAGTAATTATAGTTATACCTACAAATTTTAATTAGATCTCAAAATTGTTTTCTAGAAAAAAAGAAAAGGATGAATTATCTTAAAATTCTTCTATAATTACGTTAAATTCCATATAAAATCGATCCCAAAAGTATAAAACTCAAAAATGTTAAAGGGTCAATTGTAAAATTTATAGTAAAGAGCATGCATAAAACGATGAATCTATCCATAACTTTTAAACCATTTATTTTTAGAAAAAAAATCAATTCCAACAAATCTCTAATAAAAATTAGAAGCCCACCCACCTACCCAAAAAAACAAAAAACAAAAAACAACAATAATTAAGTCTTTGTCCCACTTAGGTAGGATTGGCTACATGAATCCATTTACGCCATAGAGATCGATCAAGGGTTATTCTCTCTGTTAGGTTCTAATAGTCTCGTCCAACGTTTTTTTAGATCTACCTCTCCCTCTAGTAGTCCCCTGAACTTGCATTAAATCACATTTTTTCACTGGTGTTTCTATGAGTTTTCTATGCATATGCCCAAAAAAAAAAAACAAAAAAAAAACCAATCAATTTTCTGAATTTGCCACTTGTCTAGGTTGTATTCATCTGCAATTTGTTAAGTAAACGGGTCATCGGATTCAGGTCGCATTTGGATTGTTGCATCATTAACTATGATCCATATATAGATAGCACGGATTGCATTTAGATTCGGATCAGGCTTAGGTTTTACTCTTTGTTATAGTATTTTGTTAAAATATATATCATTTTAATTATATTAAATTATATATAAAAAATTAATAACGTAGATATACCACATATGAATAATAAATTTTTGTTTATATAATAATATACAAAATAATTGTTATCGAATTAGATCGATCAAAATCCATATATCCGATCTGTTTATTAATAGAATTATTCAATGGGACAATCGGTGGGAGATCCTCTATTTAAGCTCTAATTGGTCAAAAGTCCTACATGTGGTAAATTTTTTTGATTTAATCCCATCTTTTTTAAAAAAACGGAAGTTTTACTCACGTGATAGCCACGCGTTAGTTACATGTAACTACTTTCTGTGTAATATTATTGTTATAGGTAACTAATTTTTTTTTTTTTTTTTTTTTTCAGTTAAATATTTCAATAATACGTAACTTTTTAGTTACACGTTTCTGATATGTAATTTAAAAGTTTGATATTTTTCAGTTATATATTTTAATAATATATAACCTTTTAGTTACGTGTCTCTGATATATAATAAAAAGTTAGATATTTTTTCAGTAACGTCACAAAATATTATACATATATATGTAATTGTAACATATAACTAATATTATATAATTATATGTAACTAAAAATGACCAAATATGTGTGAAAAATAACAATCATGAAATTGTAACTAACATTAATTACATGTAATAAAATTCACTATAAAAATCGAATGTACTTACTAAAAGACTCTCTACAATTCCTACAATATCTCTACAATTCCTGCAATACGAGACTAAAATATAAGTGAAATTTAATTTAAAGAACTAAATCAAAATCTAATAACACAAAAATACTTTTCACCAATCAAACTTAAAATAAAAAAAAAAAGATTTTTCACCGATTTTTTCTTATTCAATTCATGTCATAATCAAATCATCAAATCATAAACTATGATCCACATCTGAACAAACAGAGCAAATTAAGATCAAACTCTCATCCATTTACAGGCCTCATTGGATCCTCTCGTTGTCGCCCACCTCTAAAATGTCATACTGTGTCGGCGTCGGTGTTTGTCTTTTAGCAATGCTAGTTGCTGCCCACGGGTAAGAGAGGAAAGTTTTAGAAGAGTCTCTCCCTTTCTATCCCTTTCTCTCTTACCTCTTTACCTTGAACCTTTCCTTGATTAGACGTTTAATTATGTGGGAGAGATGGATTTAGAATGGAAAAAGACATGTCTTGTTGTTTTCGTGGACTAAAAACTTTAAGACAAATAATTAAGAATCTTAATTAAATTAAAGGGTTACTTGTCTTTTTCTTCCTTATACTTTGTTCTTGTTTCATTTTGTGCCCCTACTTTAAAAACATACACGTTATTCCCTTCCAATTGGAATTTTTTGTTGGGGAGCGAAATGAATGGCATTTCTTAGCCCAAGAATCAGTCACACAAATACAAAATTCACACGCAAGAGATTTAGCGTGGTTTCAGCCAACAATTTGCCTATGTCCACGAAAAGAAACTAATTCCATTATATCAATAGGAATTATAGGGGAGGAGAAAAATCGTCACACTCTTAACTCACTCACTCACTCAATTCTTTCCATGTCAAGCTCTCTATCTGTGTTTATTTACTGCCCGAGCATCTCTCTCTCTCCCCGAAGCTCTTGCTTTTCTCTTGCCTCAGTTCATATAAACTTGTAAATTCAAAGCCAATTTATAATTTGAGAGAAGGGCAAAATGGGTATTCTAGAAAAATGCAAAACACCTTTTAATGTTCATGCATACATGGAATTCACATTTACTGTTCACGAGAATTCACTATTCATACATATTTTACTATTCACTGTTGGTGGAACCGCGTACTATTCACGCGTAGGACAATATTCACTCGTTAAAATATTAAGAAAATACCCAATATTTTTTGGTTTTTTTTTTTTTTAAGTTAACGGGATATATTAAAAATTGGGTGATAAATTCTCAATCTAAATTTTGCATGAAATCAAAACTACCCAGCTATATGGTATTCTTATAACAATTGGGGTTATGAAGTTTGAATTTAAGGGGGGTAGTATGGGATCTGCAGGCAGTCGGGGAAAAAATTACTCTATAGCATTCTGAAGTATCGCTTGCAGAACCATTAGTGAATAAGACAAATGTGCTTTTTATTTTCTTTTATCATTATTAAAAAATAAAAGTAGAGAGAGAAAATATTAATTGTTCCTATTTAACCTTTAAATACTTAATTAAAATTAAAAATAAAGAAAAATTAAGTCGTTTTAATTTTTTTGGATCAAAATTTTAATTTTTGCCTTCGTCGAGAGTAAAAGTCGGTGATATAAAGTCTTTATAGTAGAGGCGTGAAAATGAAATAAGATCAAAGTATATGGGGGACAAAAGTTAATTAACCCTTAATCAAATCAAATTAATGTAGGTAGACTTGCCCATGAAGTGAGCACTACTTCACACCCCACGTGAACTAAGCCTATATCTATATTCTATATGTAGCCACGTTACATGATAGTGCCGTACCATTTTTTCATTTCTCTCATCATTATCTTTTTGAAGATAAATGACAATTTATACCCCTTTGTGGTTCGAGCAAATTGCGCTTACCCCCATGTTATTTTTGTAAGCACATAACAACTGATGAAAATACGACAAGGGTTAAAATGCAATTCGCATAAAATAAACTATGCACTTTTAGATTTTTCAAGGGTAAATTCCGCGTCGGATCTATAGATAGAGGGGGAGGGGGGTAATTTTTTTATATGGTTATTAGATATTTATATAAATCAGGGGGCTTATGTAAATTTTTAAGTGTTTTAATTGATTTTTATAAAACAATAAGGTAAAAAATAAAAATAAAATAAAAAATTGAGGGGGTGGTTATTAGATATTTGTATAAATCAGGTGGGTTTATGTAAAATTTTAGATTTTTATTAAACTATGAGGATAAAAATAAAAAATTTCAAAAGTTGAGGGGCCGGAGCCCCCCGCGCCTAAGGTGTTTGTGCCCCCAGGTAAATTGCGTTTGGCTGAGAGTTGCGTTTTGCCCCCTATGATATTTTGGTCACCAGTGCTGGATGCATGATTTGGGTGTTAGGGGGGTGAATATAAAATATAAGGGTAATATTTTTTTAAAAAAAGCTAAGGGTAAATATGTGTATATTTTACTTATCTATATATAAAAAACACTAAAAATAGTTTGTTTGTTTTTTTTCATTTAAATTTAGGGGTCGCCGCCACCCCCTTGGTGGGTGAAAAGTGCAATGGTTAGATGAATTTACCTTTTATCCTAGGTTTTCAATAGAAATGTATATTTTGACAGAATCAGCCTTTTGGGTTTTGACGGTCAAATTTAACAGAAAATTTAAACAAAATGGAGGCCAAAATAAAATAGGTAATAAAGTACAATTGGGTCAAACTACAATGAATAAAATATCATTTATCCTTTTTTAAAATTGATTTTTTAATTAGGACATCTTAGTAGTAGTCCATTTAAATTTGGTTAGTGATCTACTAACCATTCACACCTAAATTAAAACCTTAATTTAAATAATTGAGAGAGTTGAATGTCTCAAGAAAAACAAAGATATATAAAACAATTCCTAGTTTCATTATTGAAAAATTAACTTAAAGCTCTCTCTCTCTCTCTCCCCCCTCTTAAGTGTATAATAGAAAATTATTAAATTGTTGTGTATACGTAATCTCAATTAATTTATTATTTGTATGACTATTTTGCCTAATTATAATTCACTTCAATTTTATTAGTCTTATATATATATATACACACACATGCACACACACATATATATATATTGAGAAATTCATGAAATTTATTTGGTAAAAACGCTTTTTACTAGTATATCAGGGTGAAATTGTTGTCCTTTTTTCTCGTCCAAAACTCTTTTTTTTAAAAAGATCTCAAATTTTAATGAAGAGACGTTTTTTATTATTATTTTTGGGTTAATGGCACTTTATTTTCCAGTTGTTTGACAGAGTTGCAATTTATCATTTTGTGGTATTTTGATTATAAGCACTTTACGCATAAATCAAAATGTACTAGTTAAATAATTAATAAAATTGCTTGAAATGATAAATTTGTCCTTATACTAAACGCGACACGACCGGGGTGTGTGAAAAAAAGGGAAAAAAAACAAAATAAAGCAAATGGATGTTTTTGTCCTAACTTGGGGTTTAAGTGTAAATTAATAAATAACGCAAGGGGATAAAGTGTAATTCAGTTAAACCACATGGGATAAAATACCATCAACCTTTTTGTGTGTGTGAAAGAGAAAACACGAGAAGGTTTAGAGCGCAAGAACACCCCCATTTTTAGTTTATTTTACATATAGGCCGGTAAATATACACATATTCGCCTCCCCTCAGCTTAGAAAATTCCAAGAACTACCCTAATATTTTTTAGTTCAAGTACGGGATTACTAGAGGGAGAGGTAGGTTTAGAAAGACTTGGAACGAGACTAGCTATTAGAATTGATTTGATGACATTAAACCTAAGTGAAGGGATGACCCTTGATCGATCACTATGACGTAAACGGATTTATGTAGTCGATTCTAATTAAATAGAACAAGGCTTAGTTGTCGTTGTTATATATATATAATCAACATATATATACTAGGTAAAGATTCATTTGAGTACTAAATTAGCCTTCTATTCTTATACTCCTTGTCCCCCACATGCTAGGGTTGACTCCATGCATGCATTTACCCATGTTTTCAGACACAACCTACTCTCTCTGCTCTCTCTCTCACACACACACACGAACACACACTAGATGGGTTTTCAACAATATGAACATTAATGAAAAAAAATTGAGAAAAATAATAAAAAAAAGGAGCAAAAATAGGTAAATATATATCATTATTGTTTCTATTAATTAATTACTAAGAAACCATGTGATGTCCAAAGGGAGACTCTCTCTTGAGTGAGTCATGAATTACTACACTGCTGGAGCTGGCAAAATTTAGATACTGACTATTACTAGTAGTAGGAGGAGGTGGGGAGAGGAAATACGGCTCGACTGGCTCGGTCTGTGGGCTAGCTAACCCCACCGGCTCATTCTGCATATGAATGCAAAGTATCTCGGCTTGAGCCACAGCCAGCTGCATTTGGAGCTGGGAAACTTGGTTCTGTAAGTACGATATTGCCCCTACACACCCGTAAACCGGGTCCCTCACTCTCGCCTCCGCTTCGTATACTAGGCTGCTCACCGCGTCGGCTCTCTGATCAACCGGCAGCTCCTGTGACAAAAAAAAAAATTGTTGCCATCTAGAGATAAAAAGAAGATAGAATTTAAACAGGGGCGGATCCAGAAAATTAGTTGAGGCTGTTAATTTTTTTTATAGAGTTTATTAGGTATTTTTATAATTCATGGCGATTTATGTACAGTTGTTCTTGTTTTGACCCCTTGATGTTTTATTAATTTTTAGTTTAATTCTTTTAAAGTGCAAAATAAGTTATAGTTTTAGGGGTAGAAAGTGTAATTTATCAATATGTCAAAGAAACGTAGGATTTCAATGTCTATAAGCGTTCGTGTGTGTGATATATATATAGAGAGAGAGAGAAGCTTGGGGCTTATATGATGTGTGAGTTGGGGTGAGATCAATATCAAAGAATAAAGGGCAGTCGGTGCTACAAAACTCGTGCTCAGGGTCCTCCACAGACCCCATCACTTTTTTTTTTTTTTTTAAGAGGAGGTCAAATGGCGACAACTTTTATCGTTGCGCATGTTTAATTACCTGTAACATTTTGCTGACATTGCTAGCGCCGAACACTTTATGAACAATGGCAAACCTGTGGGGATCGTCGGAAGGGAAATAGGGTGCGAAAATGCAGTCTTTCACACACCGGCGCCGGAGCAATTTACACGAAGCACACGGGGAATTTCCTCCCATTTTGTACATGCTCTTAACCCACACCACCTTCTAGAGAGAGAAAACGATCACTTCCAGAGAGAGAAAGATGCCACCTTTTAGATAGAGAGAGAGAGAGAGACCACGTCTAGAGAGAGAAGATAGCACTTCTAGAGATAGAGAGAGATCACTTGTAGGGAGAGAGAGATCACTTGTAGGGAGAGAGAAAGATAGCACTTTTAGGGAGAGAGAAAGATAGCACTTTTAGAGAGAGAAAGAGAACACTTGTAGGGAGAGAGAAAAAACACCTTTTAGAGAGAGAAAGAGACCACTTCTAGAGAGAGAAAGTGATCACTTGTAGGGAGAGAGAAAAAACACCTTTTAGAGAGAGAAAGAGATCACCTCTAGAGAGAGAAAGAGACCACTTTTAGAGAGAGAAAGTGATCACTTGTAGGGAGAGAGAAACCACCTTTTAGATAGATAGAGAGAGAGAGAGACTAAAAAAAACTTTTAAGAGAAAGAGACCAGTTTTAGTGAGAGGAACTGAGGAAGAGAACACTTTTAGAGAGAGAAAGAGAACACTTAGAGAGAGAGAGATGGCAAGTCTAAGATGATATTACATGTATATATATATACACAAACAAGAATGAGAGTGGAGGAGGACGTGTGTGAAAACAAAGTCCATGTAACCTAGTAGATTAATATAATATAGGAAAATTTTCTCAAAAGTTTTATTCCATAAAAATACCATTTTATGGAGTCATGTAACAATAATTTTTTTATATATAAGATAGTTCTGAAAAAGTTATTTTTGAAATCTTGGGATCCTACAAAAGTCTCCCATTAATATATAGGGTTAATTATCTTTTAACTCCCTCTACTTTTGCTTTATTTCATTTTAATCAGTATACTTTAAAAACTTACATATGTATCACCTCTTTTTACCCTTTCAAAAAAAAAAAATTCGAATTTTATTAAAAAAAATATATATAAAATGATTTAATTTAATTCTTTACTATTGACTAATGGAGAAATTCAAAATTTATTTTATTTTTTATTTAAATGTAGTAAAAGGAAAAAATAAACATTTTCTCGCTCGAGCTCGGAGTAGTTGCCGACCCATACCACAATGATAGTTTTGTTCATTTCATGTTATCCATTTTTAACATATTCTATCAAGTTAAAAAATATCTCTTTTGATAACACAATTCAATACTTAAAATTAGGCGCATCTAATTAAGTGCATTTGATAATAAACATCAAACAATCACTTAAAATTTGTTAGTGATGTGTGAGTCATTTATTTTTTTAATATTTCTCACTTAATACCATAAAATATGTAAAAGATAAATTTTTTGAAATTATAATTAATTAAAAAATTTAACATTTATAATTTTAGTACTATAAATTAAGCACTTATGGTATGTTTGGTTGGATGGAATCGAGGGCGGAATGGAATCGCATTCCGCCCTCGATTCCTATTCCGTTGTTTGGTTCTCTAATGGAATCACTTTCGTGATTCCATTAGAATGAAATTGGATGGAATGGGATTTCATTTGAGATGGAGTGGAATGGGATTTCAACCCAATGGAATCAATACCTTGAATTACATGATAGCCCTTATAATTAAACCCTTGAAAATTGAGAACAAAAACAGAAATTAGAGAAGAAAAAGTTGGGAATAAAAATAGAAAATTGAGAACAAAAAATTGAGAATAGAAAAAAAAAATTGAGAACATAAACCAAAAATTGAGAACAAAAACAGAAAATTAGAGAACAGGAAATTGAGAACAAAAATATAAAATTAGAGAACGGAAAATTGAAAACGAAAACTGAAAATTGAAAACAAAAATATAAAATTAGATAATAGAAACAGAAAATTGAGAAAAAAAATATAAAATTAGATAATAGAAAATTGAGAACGGAAACCGAAAATTGAGAATAAAAATAAAAAATTGAGAACAAAAATAAAAAATTGAGAACATAAACTGAAAATTGAGAACAAAAAATAGAAAATTATAGAACAGAAAATTGTAAAAGGAAATTGAAAATTGAGAACAAAAACAAAAATTAAAAAATAGAAACTGAAAATTGAGAACAAAAATAGAAATTAGAGAATAAAAACTTAAAATTGAGTTGAATAGTGAAATATAATAAAATGAGAAAAGGAATAGAATAGTGAAATATAATAAAATTTTATTATAACCAACCAAGAAGATAATGGAATAATAATTTTATAAGGACAAAATGGAAATTTTACTATATTTCACTATTCCATTCTTTCTTTCATTCCATACCAACCAAACAAAAGAATGGAATAGTGATTCCATTCACAATTCAATTCCATTCTTTCTCTCATTCCATTACTTATTTCATTTCATTTTACTCTCATTCCATTCCGTCCAACCAAACATGCCGTTAGAGTTGTCGGCTCTTAAAAATTAAGCGTTATTGTGGTCTTAGTTTTTCAATTTATTTTAAGTAAAAGGGAGTAAAGTGTAGGTTTTTCAAATAGAGGGAACAAAACGAAATAAAGCAAAGTATAAGGGGATAAAAAGACAATTAACCCATGTATACACTTTGAGTGATTAATATATTAAAAAAAAATATTAGAGATAATAATGGATAACTTTTCAATAGTTTTTGAAAATCACAAAAAAGGACGCAATCTTGTAACGCCGTGCTTAAAGGGGCGAATGTTTAACTAAAAAGACAAGAAACCCTCTTCATAAAAAAAAAAAAAAAAAAAATTATTGGATATTTTGTTATCATATAGAAAGCTTAAGTGTATTTTTTTTTTTTAATAAAAATTGTGAATTTGATTTTTTATTTTTTTTTATATTAAAATGGATTTTTGTGTGAACAGTACATAGAATTAATATTTTAGTCTATACAGTCTATTCTACACGTTATGGTAGCCCATAAAAGGTATTGTAATTTTTTGCATGGAAAATTTATTGTAACTTTTTTGTGTTATAGTAACTTTGGATTTCTAAAAAATTAATTATAGTACGTGGATTGTATGGTTAAATTTTAAATGTATAGATGTTTACCAAAAATCCCTATAATTGTATTTTGGTGGTGCTAAATTTGGTGAGAAATTTGGGATTTGAGTTGTTTGAATAATGGTAACTTTTATTAGGTAACACCACATAAATTATATACGTTTCTGTATATTAATTTTAAAATTCTGGGAGTAAGAATAAAAATCAAAGCGCGAAAACACTAAACAAACGGAGCCTAAAGTCAACACCCCACCCCCACCTCCCGCGATTTATTTAGAAATCTAGTAGACATCTAATTTATTTTTTTTTAATCTCCCTAATTTATTTCAAAATCTAGTGAACATTGAAACTATGTTTTTATCGCTACCTCGATCAATTTTCTAGATCTGTCGTTGAAAGGAGGTAGCATGTGGGTTTTTAAAGTATCGGGAACAAAATGAAATGAGATCAAAGTATTGGGGCGGTAAAAGGTAATTAATTAACCCCCAAAAGCTACCATGATCTCTTGCTACATGCAGCTTAAAAACTAGGGTTATTATTGGTTGGCAGCAAAAGGACTTGTTTGGCTTCCACGTTGTGCTTTGACTCCCTCCCTTAACAAATTATATACGAAAACACACACACACACACATATATATATTCTAAGGGTGTGTTTGGTATGGATGGACACACACATATATATATATATATTCTATAAGGGTGTGTATGGTATGGATGAAAAATAGAAGGGGAATGAAAATGGGAAGAATAAAATACAAATTTCGAGACAAGTTTTTTCCCTCCCAAATTTGGAATGAAAAAGAGAGGAAAATGATTTTGGATATCAAAATTACAATCATACCCTTAATAATTGATTTTTTAATTTATTTTTAGAATATATAAGGGCAAAATAGTAAATTACATTAAAGTAAATTATTTTCTATCTTTTCATTTTCTTTCCTAACCAAATAACACTAGGAAAAATAACTTTTCTTTCACAATGGATAAAAATATTTTCTTTTGCTTTTTCCTTTCCTCTCCTTCTAACCAAACATACCCTAAGTCATGACATATTTTATATTTTAAACATTT
The DNA here is from genome assembly GCA_016647705.1 of Eucommia ulmoides. Lineage (NCBI taxonomy): Eukaryota > Viridiplantae > Streptophyta > Magnoliopsida > Garryales > Eucommiaceae > Eucommia > Eucommia ulmoides. The sequence continues at coordinate 55,921,704 of CM028328.1, forward strand.
TGAACCTTCGGATCAAATTTTAAATCCAACGGTTGAGATCAAACAACATTTTAAATTCTTATAATCATGTATCATATAATATTTATAACAAACTAACAATCAATACCAAATTATCTCACAAATCTAAATAGTAAATTAGGACAATGTTTTTAAAATGTCTTTTCGTTAAGGGTTCAAATTGATTTGAGGTGAATGGATGACTAAAATTGGATTATAAAAGTTTAGGGGAGAAAATTTCTGCCCAAAAATTTCACACCTCTACTTTTAAGATAGTTAAATTAAATTAAATTATATTTTTTACCCTTTGAGTTTTATATTTGTCTTTAATTAGTCCATTTTTTTCACTATTTACTATTTTTTTAAACAAAATAGAAAATCAATATAGTGGGAAAAAATTTAGTATATTACATTATGTGTATATTTCTGAGTATTTAGATGAGGGTGGAATTATTCCTAAAGTCTCTTAAAAGTAGTCAGGTGCACGGGACATGACTGTTTTAAATAATAATAAAAAAAAAAAAAGATAATGACTTGGACTTTACTGGGATAATTAAAAAACTATGAGAACGAAAGTAACATTTTGGTTAAACTTTAGGGGTATAAAATGTCAAATAGACATTTCACGTGAAAAACACAGAGACACTTTATACTAAAAATTGGTATATATTTTCAATGATATTGAAAACCAACGGTCGGAAATTATGTAATTTTCTCATCAAACATGGGTGATGTCATTGTTGTACTTCAGACTTGAGTGTAATTGTTTAAATATTTGACCGCATTACGTAAAGTAATAAAGTTTTTCTTTTATCCAACCGACCAGGAAAAAAAAAGGACAAACGCGTATTATCCGTCATGAGCCGATCCTCGGTATAAATTTTAATTAAATAGTAAATAATTTAATAATTTTGACTTTTTGAATTTTGAACGTTAATAATTTAGGTTGTGTTACATGTGATAAGGTGCTCACAAAAAATATTTCAGGAATATAAAGTGCAATTTGATCAAATTACAGGAGACAAAATATCATTAATCATATTTTATATATATATATATATCTTATTATAATATTAAAAGTGGAAGACAAATTAAAAGTTTCAAAATAACCACAATCAAGGTTTGCCATTTTCTTTTATCTCCTTGTTCCTACCAAAATCAAGGGTCAAGATTAATCCCTGACTTATATTAATTGTATTCATTATAATAATTATTCAAATAATTTATTAATTTTTTTTCAATTCAAAATGTCTATTTTTTTTAATAAATATGTCATATAAAATTGGTCAAAAAAATTGTATTTTCTCTTTCTTTATTTTTTATTGTGATTTTTTATTGATATTTTTTAATAATAATATTTAAATTGAGAGTTATTATACTGCTTAAAAACTAATTTTAAAAACAAAAAATCTAAAAATAAATAAAATTGTTATTCAAATACACATTAAAAAGTTTAAAAAATATATATATTCTCTTGGAACTTAATATTTAAATTTTTTTAGTTTTTTATTATTTTATTTTTAGGTGTGAAGACAAATGAGAGTAATTTAAAAAAAAAATTCCCGAAATGTATTGTTTCTTTTTTAAAAAAAAAATATTATTAAACATGAAAAAGTTGCACATTGCACAAGTCTAAAATTAGTATATATATCTATTAATAAATCAGGAAGGTTTTAACTGACTGAGACATCTCGACGGTCCGGAATGAATTTTGAAAGAATGAATGATTCAGATTTACACTGCTATTTAGGAATAACTGCTTTCTAAGTAGGTCGGGATAATTTTATTTATGCCCCTTCAATTATAGTGATATTCCACATACACGTCCTAATTTTCGAAATTACCACGGCGACCCCCTGCCTGAGTTTTTTTTTAATGAATTGCCTGTTTTGCCCTTATTAACCCTAACATAAAAAAATAGAAAAATTAAAAAATAATATGAGAGGTACAATTACCAATTACAATTATATCCATAAAGTTTTCTAACTCATTCTATTTTAGCCCTCTAATTTTAATTTAATGATAATTTGTTTTGGGCTATAACTAAAGATGAGGAAATAAAGACACCGATTGTAATTATACCCTTAACGTTTTCTCATTTTTAATTTTAGACCATTAATTTTAACATAAGAATAATTTGGTTTAACTCTAACTAAAGAGAAAAAAATTAATTTAGGTAAAATAATATATACCTGTTATTATGTGTGTGTTAACTTTAAAATTAGACATCAATAGTTACATTCGTGCCTTGAGACACGGGGTATCGCTAGTATATATATATATATATAGGAAGACCCTACCAAGTCATTAATGAGGTCCTGGCATGATACTAAATGTTGGGTATTTTTTATTTAAAATGAAAAAAAATAAAAATAAAATAAAAACTCAATTTGGAGGGAGATTATTAATATTGTAAAATAGAAATGTTGTAGTTGTAGAACCCTAAGCCCTTTTGCATTTATTGCTCTTCACATGACCCCAAATTTCTTTTCTTTGTCTTATTAATGAAAACACACACTTCACATCCACATTTGCCCTTTTTTCATTTATTCTTCCAAAACTTCTCATTGTACTTATTATAATTCAATTCACCTCTCACATGGCACAAAGTCTATCACATTCATAATATATATATATATATATATATATATATATATATATATATATATTATGATGCCTTTTTTTTTTACAGTAAAGTGTATAGTGTCAGTTTACACACATCTCGACTAATCACCAGTTTGAACGATCTTAAGATGTACTCTTCTAAATCGTCTTAATGTATTCAAGATTTAATTATGGTGTACTATTGATCTAATATGTTGGGATGAATTCGAGTATGATAGTTTAAAATAATAATTTTACAGTTCAGTTCAAAAATTCTATTATTAGAGATTTTTCATGTCTGAAGCCAGAACGGGTTATATCGGTTTTTAAACTTATAATTTTATAAAAAAAATAATAAAAAAATAATGAAGTACATATAGAAAACTTGAAGGGTATAAATATAGTTACATCATTGAGTGATTTGAGTAGGATGAGTGGTGTATAGAAATTTGAAATTAGTAAGTTGAGAGTTTGCACAATTTCAATCTCAATAATTCATTTTTCAAACTTAAATATGAACTGTTAAAATGTATTTTAGTCCTGATTTATATATAGGTAGAATCGATAAATTTAATAAAATTTTGGGATTTTAACCAGGGACAGATTAAAAAATTGATCAGGGGATCTAATTTTTTTTGAAAAATTATTAGATATTGTTATAATTCGGTAGACTTAGTGAAAAATTTAAAGGATTTAATTTTTTTTTTTAAGTATTAGGATAATAGTGAATTTTTTCAAAAGTTCATGGAATTTGCCCCTCATGACTAAGAACTCCGCCCCTTGTTTTGACATTCGGCGTATCTAAAATTTGACCAAAATCTCACTTTGTCCCTAGAATTGAACATATAACATCTTAAATTTTTTTAATCATTCCACTACAGTTTAAGTTATTATCTCCATTATAATTTTGAACAGAAAACAATTATTTTATCTAGACAATCTTATTCGTTAAAATATATAAACAAGATAAAAATATAATGAAAAAATAACAAATTGTTCTTGTTACTTATCTTTTTTTTTTTTTTAATGAGTTAATCTATCGAGCGACTGTTAATTACTCATGGATTTCATATTAGATATCAAAAATTTTATTAAATAGGGAGAAAAATAATATATTAAAAAAAAAATTGGTAAGAATTTAAAAAAAAAAAAAAATACTCTATAAAAAGAAAAAAAAAATTAATAAAAATTATATAATAAAACCCCCCAAATTAATTGATTTATATAAAATATTGAGGCTTGTTTATATCATGCCAAGCCAAAAAAATTGATATTTCCTAGAGAAGGTTCCATTTAGAAACCCTATACTCTATAATAGAGAGACTATATATATATATGGGTGGGATAACTACAATGCATGCATGTATCAATACATCTCTCTCGTTGCAAGTTCTCCCCCCAAAAGTTACAAGTTCATTCCATAGAAATTGCAACTTCATCTAAGAACTTGCAATGGACCCGTTGCAAGTTCATTTCAAAAAGTTGCATGTTCGGCCCAAAGAAATCGCAAATTATTTCACTGAAGTTAAAAGTTCGTCTGAGAACTTGTAACTTTACAGGTTACAAGTTTTTCTCGAAAAGTTATAATTTCGTCTAAAACCTTATAATTTCTTTGAACCGGTCTTGTAAGTTTCGCGAGTTGTACCAGTAAAGCTGTTGTGCAGTAGCAAAGTCCAAATATATATATTTGTGTGTGTGTGTGTGTAAGTTAATTGTAACAATCTTGTCCTTTTTGGTAAACGTGTTTAATATTTTGTTCAAATCTGAGACAAATTTATTACATTGGGGGTGCAAAAAAGTCAAAAAAAAAACAGACATCTTTTCGCCAGCCTTTAGAAGAAGGAGAAACATGGGAGCTCCAAGATAAGCATTAAATTAGCTTTGGAAATATTCATTTTTGGAGTTTTTTTTTTTTTTTAAATCTTAATTAGTAATTTAATTAATTAATTAATATTATTTATTGCTCGAATTGTACTTTGTATTTCTATAATATTTTCGTGAACACTTAATCTACCGGGGTTTAAATTAAGGTAAAATGGTTACATAATTCATGGAATTGCGTAAAATGGCATGTTTAGCCTTACTTGGCATGTCCAACTGGAGAGAAGGAAGGAAAGAAAATAAAGGGCACAGAATGAATATTATCTAATCTGACCTGACTGGGCTATAAATATAAATTATTATTATTGATTTATTAATTTTGATTTTTTTGAGGCTGATCGTTAATTTTAATGAAAATATAACTATTACACTTTAATTTGAATCGCATGAGGAGTGTTTATGAAAATATTACAGGAGATAAAGTGTAATTTGGTCAAAATATTGGGTACAAAGTGCCATTAACTTTTTTTTTATAATTTTTTTCTTATCGTCTCGAGAAAATAAATTAGGAAAAATTAAAAACAATCCTAATTTTACCATTAAAATTAAAATGGGTCACTACTTACAAACCTATATCGACAAAATACCAATTATATAATTATTATTAAAGATAAATCTAAATACATATTCTCTCACTACATCAACAATAGCATAATAAATGAGGAGTGCAAATGTTACTGCCCAGCGACAATGTTAATATCAATATAATCAATGGGGAGATGCAAATGTTGTTGTACGACAACAATGTCAACTATAACATAATGAATGGAAGATATAAATGTTACTGTACAACAAATAATTATCAATGACAATTGGGTTTTTCTTTAAATTTAAATGGCTACATGGTTATAAGAATAAATTAGTAATGGGTCTTAGGGCCTATTATAAAATACTCATTAAATTATTGGGGGCAAAGTGCTATTTTAAAGTATAAATTATATTTTACCCCCTATGATTTATATAAATTGTACTTCACTCATCTATACTATTTTCGTAAGCATATAGGTCCTTTTAATTGTTTACAAAATGTAAGTATCGAGGAGTTATGTGTTTACGAAAATAACATAGGGGAATAAGTAAAATTTGTATAAATTATAGGGGTAAAATTGACAATTTTGGGAGATGCCCCTTTCTATCTTACTAGTCACTATCATGCTCCCCAGCATGGGCCTATATGGAGTTGTTTACTAAATAAATATTAAAAAAAAAAAAAAAATCTGACAAGACAAGATTTCAAGTTTATCAACAGGACAAGACATATGTTCGCGATAAAGAATACAAATTTAGTCACCTAACACTTTGAATCCAAAATTGAAAGTGAAAACAGATTTTATTTGAAAAAATACTCGACAAAATACCTGAAATAAAGAAAAAAATCACCCCAAACGGACCACCGAGCATAAAGTTATGTCCATCCAAACTTTTTCTATTATCTTATATAAGTTTTCTCTTCTCTCATAATCATATATTCACTAATCCGTTTTTGGTGTTCTCGATTTTATTATTTAGCGTTATGAACGTAATTTATATGCAAAAAAATCAAGTTCATTTCTATTACGGATAGACGACCATTTTTTGTTAATTCAAAATTTTTAAAAAAATTGCATCGTCATCAAAATAACTCATCCGACCAATTTTAACGATTATTTAAAAATTATTTACTAGTTCGTTTTTAGTGTTCTAAGTTTTGTTATGTAGTGTTATGAACATAGTTTATATACAAAAAAAAAATGGTTCATTTATGTTACAGATATGTAATTTTTTGTTAATTCTAAATTGTCGAAAAAAATTCCGCCGTTATTGAAACAGTTTATTTAGTCAACTTTGGCGATTTTTTAAAATTCATCCACTTGTCCGTTTTTAATGTTGTAAAAAGTATTATGAAGTGTTTTGAACGTAATTTATGCAAAAAAAATTAGAAATATCGATAGACTACCGTTAATCAACTCAAAGTTGCCGAAAATTTTAAAAATTTATTGGAGCAAAACATACACATAAAAATATAATTTTTTTTTATCCTGGCCTTCACAAGGCCGAGATCAAAAAAAAAAAAAAAAAAAATATATATATATATATATATATATATATATATATATTTTATCTCGACCTTCACAAGGCCGGGATCAAAAAAATAAAAAAATATATATAATTTTTTTTTTTATCCTGGCCTTTGCAAGGCCGAGATCCAAAATAAAAAATAAAAATTAATTGATCCCGGCCTTCTGAAGGCCGAGATGCTCGTCTTTGGTAAATAAGTTGAAACTTGCCTGCAGTCAGTATTTTTTTTTTAAAAAAATATTCATTTAGTAAACAACTAGGCGTATATGGGCCTTTGGCCCATTATAGAACAAACTTGGCCCATCAAAGACCTATAAAATAAACCCATTAAGAAGAGTAAGTTGTGCCATAGCCCAAACCCCCAATTAATATGATTAAAAGTCCTATTTTTTTTTTAAAAGCCCAATTCCAAATTTAGAATTTTGAAGAGACCCGTTTGGCGGACACAAATTGTAGCTCAAAATTAGTACTCGTTTTAGCGCAACATACTTTTTTGTTTAAAATTTCAAATCGAGATTTGAAAATCAAAAGTCAATTGTGTTAGGATATTTGAATAGCAGTTTGAGGTATTGTTTGGTTGCATAAAATTTTGGGTTCTGAATTAGATCTAGAAATGAAATGCGTGTAAATCGTCTGTATTTTTTATTTCTGGTTTTATGAAAGTTTGATTCGAGATTTTAAAATCAGAAGTCAATTCTATTAGGATATCTGAATAGCAGTTTGAGATAGTGTTTAGTTGTACGATATTTAGGTTGTTGAATTAGCTTTAAAGAGGAGTGTATCATATAATATCGTATTATCATGTTTAAAAGTGGACGACAAGGATTAGGAATGAACCATTACTAAGTATTAACAATCTCTTCCATCTCCTTGCTCCTATCACAATGGATGGCTAAGATCTATTGTTCATCCCTCTTCCTATCCTTCTATTACAATCAACGGTCATGATACTCTATATTCCTCTCTTGTTTTCCCCATTAAAATAATTGCCCATTAAAACAAAACTCTTCCGTCGAAACGATGGGTTTTGATTAAAATAATGTCCATTATTAATTTTTTCATTAATACAAAGCAAACAAAGGGTTATGATTAATTCATTTAATTATTCATTATATATCCTAACTTTATCTCCATATCACCCACAACTATTTGTTTCACCCACTGTCACGTCAACTAAAATATCACCCACTACTATTTCTTTCACTCACTGCCATTACAAATTTCCCTTCCCTCCACAACACAGGATTTGAAAACAAGCTCCCCCTCCACCGGGCTCCTGTTTACAGCCAAAGCTTCCAGCCTCATCCGACGCAGCCACAATCGCTTTTGTCCATATCCGTTGCAATCGCTACCGTTGCCGACCATCAATTGACCAGATTTGATTTTAACCACATCCGATGCTGCCACCGTCCCTTTTGTCCAAATCCATTGCAGGCACTACCGGCAACGGCCATCAAATAAATCCCTTGCAAAACATCGTCGTCGACCATTTGCACAACCACTTACCACTGGGACGACTTATCTTCACGCCATCACTATTGCCTTCATCATTATTTCGATGTTTTCCACATCTCGTTCAGACGCATTTTGTTTCCGATATTACAGGAGAAAAAAAAAATCTGACATTTCGCTCTTCTAGATCTAAAAAGAACAACTTTAGATCTCAAATTTTACACCTCTACATTTGTGAAATTGCAAGAAAAAGCCAAAAAAAAATGAAGAAAAAAAATTAGATTTGAGATTTAGCTTTCCTAGACCTAAGAACAATTATTTTATATTTGAAATTTTGCTTCTCTTCATCAAGGTAGAAGATAAAACATTGCAGGAAGAAAAAAAAAAATTGGATATGAAAAATTACACGAAAAAAAATAAATAATATTCCATGATTACAACACAATTTTGTTTGGAGAAATATTTGAAAATTAAAAAAATAAAAATCTATTAATGTCTTAATTTTACCTTATCAAATTGATATATTGCGATAACAATTAATAATGTCTTGGGACATGAATGCTACGGACTAAACTTGTAGTGAATGACAAATTTAGGTGGCGTTTGGTTAGTGTACCCATTTTTTTTAACCCAACTGGAATGGGTTGGGTTGAGTTGAATTGAGTTGGGTTGAGAATTTTGGGAACCGAATTGCGTTTGGTAATGACAATTTTTGTTTTGTGCTGAGAACAGAATGTGTTTGGTAACGATTTTATCCTAAAACTAATTTTTTTTTTTAATTTTTTTTTTGTGTTCGGCGTGGTTGGCGGCGGCGGTGTTAGACGGTGGCCGGACTGCCGGACGCCGGTGACGGCGGTTGTGTCAGACGGTGGCTGGACAGTCGGACGCTGGCGACGGCGATGGTGTCCGGCGGCGGCGGACGGACAGCGACACACGGTGTCCGGCGACGGTCACCGAACGGCAGAGACAGACGGCGGTGGACGGTGACTAGCGGCGGGTGGTCGTCGGACGGTGGGCGGAGTTGAGAACTTTAGGTTGAGTTTTTTGGGCACAAAAAAAAATAAGTTTTTGTTGTTTTTCATTTCCTTAACATTTTGAAAATCAATTCCTATTTTTTGGGTTGGATTGGGTTGAGTTTTGTATTTGCCAAACGCGTTTCCAAAAATCAAACTCAGAATTTTTGGGTTGGGTTGGGTTGGGTTGAGTTTGGTTGGGAACACTAACCAAACGGGGCCTTACTAATCAATGCACTACTTCTATGAATTTTTCTATGATTTATGTTTCTGTTTTCAGAAAAAGTTAGAACATAAACCAAAAGGGGAGAAAAAACAGATTTTTTCTCCAAAAATTTGTACAACAGATTTCTGTTCCCAGAATTCTGTCAACAGAAACATAAATATGGGTTCAAAAAATTCTAATTTTTTTTTCAACACACAAAATTTCATAACAAATTTTTGGAGTCAAATTTATTTTTTTCATCGCACTTATTTATATGTTCCTAAAAAAAATTAGGAGAAAAGAACAAAGATCATTAGCAAGGTGAGAGTACTAATGAAAATCGAAAGTCAATTGTGTTAGGATATATGAATAGCAGTTTGAGGTAGTGTTTGGTTGCTTAAAATTTTGGGTTCTTAATTAGATTAAGAAATGAAAAGCGTGTAAATCATTTGCGTTTTTTACTTCTGATTTTACGAAAGTTCGAATTGAAATTTTAAAATCAGAAGTCACTTCTATTAGGATATCTGAATAGCAGTTTGGAGATAGTGTTTGGTTGTACGAAATATTGAATTTATTTTAATTTAAATTTCATGTTTTCAAAAGCCGGATATTTAGTTGATTTTTAACTTTTGAATCACAATTTGAAATTTGGAACAATTCCACTAAGAACATTTTTTTTTGGTAGGATGTAAATTAGGTGGCGTTTGGTAACTGTTTCTATTTCCATTCCAGCAGTGGGATGGGAATGAGATGAAAATTTTGTTTCCTTCTTGAGAGTAGAATCTCGTTTGGTAACGATTATTATTTTTTATTTTTTATTTTTTATTTTGGAAAGAGAATCGCGTTTGGTAACGATTTTATCCTAAAATCAATTTTATTTTTTTTGAGATTTTTTTTTTGTTTTGGTGGCGGTGACCGGCGGGTGGGTGACGGCGATGGTGACCGGCGGGTGGGTGACGGCGGCGGAAGGCCGGAGGTGACAGGCGACAGTCGCCGGAGATGGCCGTTGGACGGTGGCGACGGCGGTGGGCGGCGACGGCGGATGAACAGTAACAGATATTGGGAATGAAATGGGAATAATGAGAAATAAAAAAAAGTTGTTTCTCATTCTTAAGAAAAAAATGGGCACAATTCCCAAATGGAAATGAAATGGGAACGAGAACAAAAATTACCAAACACTATTTTCAAACAGAATTTCCAAAAATGTAGGAATGAAATGAGAATTTTTTGAATGGAAACAGTTAGCAAACGGGGCCTTAAAAACCAGAAAAACAAACAAAAGTACAAAACAAAGAAAAAACTAGATTTCCTAGTACAAATCAAAGGTCCTCTTATCCATCTCTTGGAAAATAACGTCTTTGATCTCCTTAATCGGCATATCAAGTACTTTAAGAATGCAATTAGCATGAACTCCTCTTCTAGCCAGAATATCGGCACAACAGTTAGTTTTTCGAGGAACGAAACAAAGGGTGTAGTCCTTTGAAATAATTAAGCTCTTGCAGTCCTCAAATTCTAAAATCGACTAATGAAACACAATACTCTCATATACTATAAATTTAAAAAAAATTAATTTTCAATTAAAAAATGATTACATGATCTTTAGGGCAAAGATTTTCCACTTTTGAGGGGTAAAGTTGTCCAAATAAGTGTTCATTGGATTTGGACAGCGATGTCTACATTCTTCTTTGCCTTCAATAAGTGTAATGAGACATTTTATTTTACTCTCTTTACACATTTATTTATGAGTTTTTTACACTTTATACCCCTAAAGTTTTGGATAAATTTCACTTTAGTTCTTATACTTTCCATTCAAACGCATTAAGCCCTAAAGTATCTAAATCATGTCATCTCAATCCAAATCGATAATTTCGTCATTTTTAATGTTGAAAATCAGTCACGTGTCAATCATTGAATCATACATGTAGGTAAATTCCGTCATAAAAATGACGTAAGAATTCACTTGACGCGATTTAGATACTTCAGAGTTTTCAACGGTGCAAAATGCGAAAAAAAAATCTCTTTACACATTTATTTATGATTTTTTTACACTTTACACCCCTAAAGTTTTGGAAAAATTTCACTTTAGTTCCTATACTTTCAATTCAAACGCATTAAGTCCTAAAGTATCTAAATCGTGTCATCTCAATCCAAATCGATAATTTCGTCATTTTTAATGTTGAAAATCAGCCTCGTGTCAATCATTGAATCAGACACGTGAGTAAATTCCGTCATAAAAATGACGTAAGAACTCACTTAACGCGATTTAGATACTTCAGAATTTTTAAAGGTATAAAATAGGGAAAAAACTATTTATTTATTATTTAATATATCCTTTTTTTCTTCTTCTTTTTGTCTTATAATTGAAATAGAATCTTATGGTGTTCACACTAGTAGATATTTTTTTCTACAAAAAATAATAAAAAAAAGACAGGTGGCAAATAAATACATTATTGACCCATAAAACAAAGATTCTACCAATCTTTGTCTTTTTCTTGCATAAACAAGTGGACACCCCAAGTCCCAATTTTTAAAATAATTTTTTTTTGAGTTTTGACACTTTTTTCTCCTAAATTTTGACTAAAATCTCAATTTGGTCCCCATGGTTTCAATTTGAACATTTGACACTTCAAAGTTTCTTAATCTTCCTTACAGGATTATCGTAGTTACAATGTTAGACAGGAAACAATCAATTGTCATGCTCACGACTATTTTCGAGAAGCTTTATGGGCAGTTCCAGACTCCTGCTTTTATCTCATTTTTATTTCCTGTTAAACTACTCATAAATATGCATATAACATTATGTGTGTGTGGAAAAAATTGTCAGCGGAAAAATAAGAGGTAAGAAAATGCCCACAAAGTCCACTTAAAATAGTAATGAAATTATTGATTTGAACCCAAACGAGATGATTATGAAATGTTAGGGTATTATATGTTCAAATTTAAACTATGAGGGCCAAAGTGAAATAATGGGCAAACCTCAGGAGTGCAAAGTGGAAAAACCCTTAACGGGTCATTTGGTAGTTTCGATACTCAAACGGAATTGGGTGGCAAGCGCCCCTCGTAAGAAAAAATTACCGGATAAACCTATATTAAAAACCAAATTACTAATTAATACCAATTGTTTGGGGTTTAAACCAACTAATCTCATTCATTTTTTAAACTGTTTAATCCCAATTTTAAAAGTGCCGAAAAATTCATGATCAAAGTACCCAGAAAGATCTGGGAGATTTAGTAGTTTTCATTTTCAAACGTTGTTTACCAAAAAAACACACACACCAATTTTCTACAAATAACATTTGTCTAATCAACGAATGTTAAATTTAACATCCAAACAAAAACGAGGGTTATGATTGTGTGTTTTGCAGAAGAGATATACTTTAATTTACAAACAATCCCTTTATATGTAACACCAATACACAATGTAATAATGCATTTTTGTCTTTGTAATGCATAATGTGTTGAATATAACAAGAATTTCTATCTAATACTAAAAAAAAAAAAAAAAAAAAAAAAAAAAAAAGGAAGAAAAAGTAACGTTATATTCAACATCCAAACAAAAGACAAATGTTATGATTGGCGGAAGACATATACTCTACTTCAAGCAGATCATGTTATGTGTAACACCAACAAACAAATGTAATAACGTATTTTTTCGTCTTGTAATATATACAATGTTTAATATACGATTGATTTATATCCAATGTTAAAAAAAAATGATTGACATCGTTCGACATCGTGGAATCGAGATAGAGATCCTGTCAGAATCAAGGCTATACTGGAAATACCACTGCCCAGGAATTTGCGAGAGCAACAAGCTTTACAAGAAAAGCAAGCTACCTTAACTTCTCATTTTAAAGACAATGAATCAGAGATTATTTCTGTATAATTTGACGACGAAATCGGTGAATATATTTAGAAGTGTTTTTTTCGCAAACATATATGGTAATTGCTCCACAAATTAAGATATTCGTATAAACAGAATGTTAATTGATCGGAAATAGAAAATAACGACACTTTAATAGAGGCAAATTAGACCAAATATTTTAAAAGAATCTCCGGGTGTATTGAAAAATAATTAGGCTCATTTGGTAGTTTGGATATCCAAATGGAATTAGGTGCCTTTTTTTTTTTCCTCATTTTTTTATGAAAAATTTTGTGAAATGTCTTATTCCATAAAATCATCACTCGGTATACAGATTCTGTAATAATAATTTTTTAACACATAACATAATTTTTAAAAAATAATTTTTTAAAAATTGGGACCACTCAATATTCCCATTTTTAATTAGCCATGGATTAGATTTTCTATTGGCAACCCAAAAAGCATCTCCAGATATTATGGCACAAGCCAGCCACACGCCCCCTAATCTAATCCATCCACGTGTCATCTCATCCAACGGTCTAAAATCCACCCAATCATGTATTTATACTCGGTTATCTTCTCCTTCTCCCTCTCACGGCCACAAACAAGCCTCCTCTGCATCTTCCTCTCTCTCTAGAATCCTGTGTCTCTCTCTCTCTACATTTCTTCCATCTTCGCACAATCATGCTTCTCAGAGCATCGCCGGCGTTCTCTCTCCTGAGCGCTCACGGAGACACTCAGGCTCCACTGCTCTCCGCCGTCTGCGTCCCTTTGTCGTCGTCGGCAAAGAGCGGGAGTGGATTCGTTGTTTGCGCCTCGAAGGAGGCGAACAGCCGGCCGATCACCGGCGTCGTGTTTGATCCGTTTGAAGAGGTGAAGAAGGAGCTCATGCTCGTGCCGTCTGTTCCTCAGGAGTCTATCGCTCGCCAGAAGTACACCGACGAGTGCGAAGCCGCAATCAATGAACAGATCAAGTGAGTTTTGATTTCTATCTCTGAAATTCGTCGTTTAAGTTTCGCATTACGTCGTTTTTATCGTCCGTATCGTGTTCATGGATTAATCTGTTTCTAATTGTTTTCATATCATCCGGATCTGATTTCTGATGTTTTCAGTTTGTTAGCGTTGATCATTTTATCATTTCGTTTTAGATTGAGCTATAATTTGTTGCTGTTCACAGTGTGGAGTACAATGTTTCATATGTCTACCATGCCATGTTTTCCTACTTTGATAGGGACAACGTTGCTCTCAAGGGTCTTGCCAAGTAATCCACTAAACATCTCAGATTTGATTTTGTGTATATATCTGTAAATTGATTTTTGATGTTTATTTTCTCTGATATATGCTACTTTACATGCAGGTTCTTCAAGGAATCGAGTGAAGAGGAAAGAGACCATGCTGAAAAATTAATGGAGTATCAGGTATTTCCAAACTGTGAATACTTAAAGAAGATTCTAAGATTCTTCTGTTGATTTCCTGTATTGATTGGAACCTTTATTGATGGATTTGAAATGAATAGATTTTTAAGTGAAATTTTTAATTTGAATTTAGTATTAATAAGAAGAGATGAATATCAACAAACTAAAAACATGCATAAAGACAATGACATGTTTGATAATGTGCTAAAAAGTGAATAGATTAAGTCATTTTTTGTAATAATTTTGTTCGATAACTACAGTTAAGATAACCTAATCAAGTAAGTTCTTAAATTTTCATACAAATGCAAATTATTTAATTATCCTGTCGAACATACTTGGCCAAAAACTTGACATTTAAAATTTTGCTTTTATCAAATAAGTTTTAGATATTTTCATCACTTAAAATTCAACACAAAAAGTTTTCTTTAAGTTTTATCAAACTGACTGGGAAGATTTGAAATGACTCGGTAAAAGAAATTATTTGAAATCCATCATGCTAAGGTCCTTTTTGTGTTTCCAAATTTACTTTTAAGGCCTCTTTTGATACAATTTACTTTTGTGACCAACATTTTCTTTGCAAATGAAAATACTTTGGGTGCCTTTAGGTAAGTATTTGAAGAAAGTATTTCATTTCAAGAAAGGATTTGTAGATCTCTTAACAAAATTTCTTTAAAAAAATTTTCAAATTCCTTCTTGAAATTAAGTACTTTCTTCAAATACCTCCGCCAAACACAATCTTAAATTCTTTGATTTCAAACCCATTCATCCAAAGGGAACCTTAGGCAGTGTTTGTAATTGGAAGTTGTTAAGATAAATGAATAATATAGAATCTAGCGAGAAAAGAGAAAAGAGGTTTGAGTTTGCAATAGAATGATTTAGAATCGAAGAAAATACTATTTTACCCTCAATACTAAATAAATATAATAACTCAAGTAAATTTATGCGAATTTCCCCCAATTTAATATTGTTCCCCCAAACATTGTCTTAGTACTTTGCTCAAGACTAGATTTCAATTGCTAATATAATTGTTCTATGGTTGTAGAATAAAAGAGGAGGGAAAGTGAAGTTGCAGTCTATCTTGATGCCTCAATCGGAGTTTGAGCATGCTGAAAAGGGGGATGCATTGCTCGGTGAGTTGTTCTTTTGTTTGCATGTTATATATAGAGTTAGGGATGGGAATTATATGCATCTAAGTACGTTTGGATCAGGTATTTGAAGTAACTATTTGATTTCGAAAAGGGTTTTTATAAATTTTTCTTAACAAAATTTGATTAAAAAAAAATCACAAATCCTTTTTCGAAATCAAATATCTTTTTCAAATTCTTCACCCAAACGGACCATAAGGGCGCGTTTGGATTAGTTATATGAAGAAAGTATTTGATTTCAAATCGGGTTTTTGTAGATTTTTCTAAGCATAATTTCTTTAGAAAAATTTTCAAATCTTTTCTAGAAATCAAATATCTCACCCAAATAGACCATAATAGCTTTGAAATATGTCACTATTCATGTCATGACCAAATGAATATTGGAATAATCTTATGGGGATCGTTGAATCCCACATTAATGTTGGACCCCCCAATATCCATCCGCAGTGATTTGGCAAAGTCCAGCCTGTGCATGAAGGGGGCATGTTGATTCCCACATCGATGTTGGCCTTCCTGATATTTGCTTGCAATAGTTTGGCATAGTCCACCCTGCACGTGAGGGGGGCACGTTGAAACCCACGTATCTTGTGACACATGATCCTAAGCTATATATAAAGTCTAGGGCAATCCTCCTCTCTCAAAGCATTTCTTGAGAATGAGCTAGGCTCATTGAGTTCCTATAGGCATGATATTGGATGGTACCACTTTGTTAGTGTTTGGTTATAAGGAATTCAAGGCTTGAAAATGAAATTGAAAATGAACGCATGCAATATTTTGATAATGCGTTCATTTCTAATTCCAACTCTTAGGCTTCAAACAAATGCAACCAAACACGACCTTAATGTTATTCCACCGTTTTCCTTCATTATTGGATAGTATTTGGGAGAATCCGATCCTCGAAATTGGCATATATTTGTCAATTTTCTTTGCCCTAATTTTTTCTTATTTGTTGTTTTTTTTAGCAATGGAGCTTGCATTGTCTCTTGAGAAGCTAACGAACGAGAAACTTCTAAACTTGCACGAAGTAAGTTTGTGTTTTCCTACTTCCTCGTCTTTTTAAGGTCGCGTTTGGTTTCACGAAATTGAAATCCAATTATTAAAATCGGAAATGAACATGCTTCAAATTTCCCGTCTACCAAACGCAACCTAAGTTGTTTATTGTTGCATTGAACAAACATTTTCAAATGGTGTCTGGATAAAATAGGTAGCCAGTCGGAACAATGACGTGCAGTTGGCTGATTTTGTTGAAAGCGAGTTTTTGACCGAGCAGGTTTATACTTTTGATAGTTGAATTCTACTCAATTTGTAAATTTCATGTGAAAATTCACTAATTGTTCGTTTTTTTAAAAGGTGGAAGCCATCAAGAAGATATCAGAATATGTTGCTCAGCTGAGAAGAGTGGGCAAAGGACATGGTAGAAACTCACCCAATTTATACCCTTTTTTCCCCTTAAAAAGCTCCTTATATTAGTTATATATATATATATAAATATTAATCTCTAAAAATTGGAAAAATTTGTTTAGGGTGTGTTTGGGCTACCACGTATTTGAAGAAGGAATTTGATTTCTTTGAGAGATGAGACTTGTAAATTTTTCTTAACCAAATTTCTTAAGAAAAAATTACGAAATCCCTCTCGAAATTAAACACCTCCTTCAAATAACTAATTCAAATGGACCCTAATTTTTATTTTACAAAATCCCATCTTGAAATCAAATGCTTGACCCAAACATACCACTACAGTGTGTTTGGGTAAGCTATTTGAAGACGGTATTTCATTTTGAGAAAAATTTACAAATACCTGATTTCGGACTAGTAGGGTGTGACTAGGGAGAGGATTTGTAGAATTTATAAATTTGTTCTCGAAATGAAATACCTTTTTAAATACTTCGTCAAAACGAAGCATTAGGGTATGTTTGGGTGAGGTACTCTAAAAAAGAAATTTGAATTTTTCAATTTCTTTTTTTGCCAAAATCTAATTCCTTCTTTAATCAAGTACCTCACCCAAACGCACTCTTATGGTCTGTTTTTGATACAAAATTTCTTTTAAAAATAAAATTACAAATCCCTTCCTCAACCTCACCCAAACAGATCATTAAGAAATTTTATTGAGAAAAAATTTACAAATTTCTTCTCGAAATCAAATAACTTCCCCAAACGCACCCTTATTTTTTTTCTTCTCCTGAACTATATATATATACATATATGTATTTCTTTATTTATGTTTGTGAAATTTTGCAGGAGTGTGGCACTTTGATCAAATGCTTCTCCATGAGGAAGAAGTGGTTGCTTGAATGGAAAAAATTGGGTTTTTTGTTTCAATATGTTGTTCTCTTCCATTTGATGTATTGGTTTAGACCTTGGGATAGCATTTAGTACTAGTACCTATAATAGTTTCAGCAGATGGATGTTAGATTTGCCTTGTAATGGAGAGGACATTGAGAGACATTTGGAAAATCTATATATTCCATTTTGTTTTATGGTAGTGTTTGGATGCATGGAATTAGAAGCACTTGAAAGAACCGAACGCCTTTTAATTCTGTTGGCAAGAGGATATGTCTTTTTCTTTCTCAACTAGGATTTGACTTTTCTGAAAACTACTCTTAAAAATTAAATTTCGTATTTCATTCTAAATATATCAGAATGATGTTGGAAAATGCGTCTTTAAGATTGTTTGGAGAGATAATTAGTTGATGTGTGCATAAATTAGTTCGAACACACTTTATTGTAAAAGCTGGAAAAAAAAACACTAGAAAAATTACAACAAAGATAGACAAGTAACACTTAAAAGGCAAGCAGACAAGTCATCGTTGAGCATCTTCAACTCAAATAAGTATGATGTGAATCTCACCAAATATTAGTGAGACTAGAAACCAACTTAGAGTTTCTTTGCAAAGAATCGAACTAAATTCAGATTTATAACAAACTGAAAATACAGAAATTGAAAAATAAATTATATTGAGCCAACGTTTATGAATGAAACGCGAATCGAAGGTATAAAGAGAACAAATATCGACCTAACGATTATAAGTGAATCACGAACCGAATGTATAGAGTTTGAATGCCACAAGAAATTCTTAATAAGTTCAGGAAAAGTTCGTTGAAGAACTTAAGAGAAAACTCTCACAGTTGTATTAAAAAAAAATAATGTGTTTTTCCCATGGGATACAAGTCTTTTAAATAGGTGGTCAACAATAAAAGAAAATCCTAGGCTAATGAATAGTGCAGCCGTGAACAATACCTCGTGAATAGTGGGACCATGATAAAAAATCAGAGAAAACCCTAGAGGAGCAAGGAATCATAGAGAAATAAGAAAATCCTACTCCTATTCTAAAAAAGAAATGACTAATTCTTAATCTAAAAAGAAAAAAGGCTAATTTGTCAATCATGCCTTACAAAATTAAAAGACTAATAAATAAAATAAATATGCTGAGAATTTCATGGTTCTCATGCTTAGGTTCATTCAAGTTCAAGCCTAAGCCTATTCGCTTGCCTTGATGAGATGAATCAGGTTCTGATCGTCATTTGGGTTTAATCTGAGCTTCACCATTTTAGATTCAACACAACTTTCTTGAATTAACCCATTGCATGCTTCTTTAATCTTCTTGGATTTTACCTTAGTAATTGGCCAAACGGGAACATACAGCAGATCATTTGATGGTGCTTGTTGGTTTTCATCAAAGTATTTGTATTAGTTAAAATCTTATTTTGATTTATGAATAATGTTTTGACTAACAAAAATTTAGAGTTGTATTCCAAAAATACTAACCAAATGAATTAACTATTAACATTTTAATTCTAATTTTGGCTAAACAATCATTTTACTTAGTGGCTTGGAGTAGATAATATTTATGTTCAATAGACAAATCGGTAGTCAAAAGTTCCCATCAATTTTTAACTAATCGCTCCAACTTAGGTGGAAACAGCTATTGAGGTAGCTCTATTAGGTAAAATAGCTACATTGATGGCTATTGGACTGAAGTTTAAATTTTTAAATATGGTTAGTCAAATGGTAGTTACACCATTTGACTCATGATATATGCAATGCGTTAGAGTTGCTCTAAATTCGTGTGTCAATGTACTAAGTCTGCACAAGAAACGAAACATTTTGTTTGTTATAGCGAGGTGCATTGTGTCCAGTAGCTAGGAAAACAAACAGATAAACAAAGGAGTGACATTGTTGATGCGTGCACAAGAAAATAAATGACATTGGACAAGAAACGAAATATTCAGCATCAGTAGTGCAATTAGTGAACACGTATATGAACGTGAATATTGATATGATCGACGTGGTATACTAAATCAGATGTTTTATGGGCTTAATATTAGTGATTAGATGTTTTACAGGCTTAATTAAGAAGATTAAAAAGTTAAGGACCTATTTGGCAATAACTCAAAAATCAGAGGCTACGCATAATTTCATTGCTTGTGTAGAACTAGCTAGTTTCAGCTTCTCCTCGAAGAAAGGTGAACCATTTCAGAGCTTGCTGTTCTTCTCTCTCCCACGCACGCACGCGCCGCCGCTGTTCGTCGTCATTCAGCGTCGGGAAGCTCGTCTGACCATTTCCGCCGTCTAACACGAACAATTACTCCGAAATTCTCTCCAGGTATGAGGTTTCAATTCTCCATTTTTTCTATTTTTTTCTTACTGGATATTTCTCTTGAATAAACGTTGTGATTGCTGATTTTATTCAATTATTGAGAAGCAATTGAGTTTGATTTCGTGATTTCGGGACAGATGCGGTTAATAGCAAAAAGAAGAATCATGAATAAGATCATCGCCGCTGTTTCTCTACTGTTGATGTGTGTTTTGATACATTCGATCGCCGGAGATGCTTTTGACGTTCGGCAACATCTCGCAACTGTTTCAAGGTTTCTCCCTCCATTCTGACCTTCCCTCGATGCTTAACAATATTATGTAATCACAAATAGGGAAAAAATTGGTTCTAGGGATTACTATTTCTGTTAAATTAGTTGTTTCTGCACTTCATATTGATTCATAAGAAGAATTTTACATGTTCTGAAGTCTAGATTCTCTAATTTGTAGGGGATTTAGCCATATATTTTGTGCATTTCTCTCTCTCTCTCTCCATTTCATTAGGGGCAATATATGATATTGATTTTAGTACAATTTATACAAGCTGTTAATGTTTATACTAGTTTTTTCTAGTTGATTACATGTTTCTATATGTTTTTATGCAGATATAATGTTGCCAAAGAGATTTCTGACAATTCATTTGAACCTTCTAACATTCCTGATCAATGCACTCCTATCCACCTCAATCTTGTGGTAATCCTCCTTTACAATTTCAGTTTGCTTTTGCAAATTCATAGGATTTTTATATATCCTGTTTGTTTGGACATCAAACAAGAAGAAGAAGATGTGTTTTTTTTGTTACTTATTAGGTTTCAACTCAGAATTAGTTGTTGCTTGATAGTTTATACATCTTCATTTGGGAAATAATTTATTTTCGCAGGCTAGACACGGAACCCGTGCTCCTACTAAGAAAAAGATGAAAGAATTTGAAGATTTGGCTGCTCAATTGGAAAATTTCCTACACGATGCAAAAGAGAAGAAATCTTCTTTAGAGAAAGTTCCTGAGTGGATGTTGAAATGGAAATCTCCATGGAAAGGGAAGATTAAGGGTGGAGAATTGCTAAGTCAAGGAGAAGATGAACTTTATCATCTTGGGATCAGAATTAGAGATCGTTTCCCTGAAATTTTTAAAGAGGATTACCATCCGGATATATATTCAATAAAGACAACCCAGGTTCATTTTTTTTTTTATTTATTTATTTCCATTTGTATTCGTTTGTGATTTTGCATGAACTCTTGAATGTGTTGTGGATGAGACTTGTGTTTGGAATTTCACACATGACATTGGATAATTTACTTGTTGAACATTTGATTGCTATTTTAGGATGGCTATTTATTATTACATTTATGTTAAGGACCTCTTTGGTTGAGTTTTTTTAACAGTTGGAAAATTTTGAAAATAGTTTTCGGGAACAATTTTTGAAAATTGTGAAAAATGTTTGGTTTATGTTTGAAAAAGTTGTGAAAAGGAGAATATTTTGAAAGTAAAAGTGACATGATTAATTGAAATATGGTTTTGAAAACAGAGATAATGATGATGTTTGTTGGGTGCATGTGTGATAATAAAGATATTAAGAAAAAAGTTAAACTCTAATTTAATTTAATAAAATTATAATATTAAAGTCGGTGATGTGATAGATTGGGTATTGTGAAAATTGTTTTGTAAATTGTTTTTGAGTTACGTTGTTAAAAGAAAAATAGTAGTATTTTTTAGTTTTTGAGAAGTGGAATTGTGGAAACAATATTTGCATTCTCAACTAAACAAGGCCTAAACATTTATTTCCTGAATTATAGATTCCTCGGGCGTCGGCTAGTGCTGTGGCTTTGGGCATGGGGCTATTTAGTGGAAGAGGAAAGCTTGGACCAGGGAATCATCGAGCTTTTGCAGTTACAAGCGAAAGCCGTGCCAGTGATATAGTGTTGAGATTCCATGATTGTTGTCAAAACTACAAGGTGCACCTTTAGATCCTCTTTATAAAGTATCTTTATTTCTTATTCAACTTGCATAATAGGGTTGTAATATGTTGTGATATAATACCACTATGATGAATTTAGGCTAATTGGCAACTTTGTTTAATTTAAGAAAGAACTTGAAAATTGGAATTTTTTTTTTTTTTTTTTTTAGTTGTGAAAGAAACTTGTTAAGCATACAAGTTCTTTTAACATTGGGGCTAGGCCATCAAGGCGGTAGTCTAGGGAGGCCCTTTAAATTGAGCCTTATATTTCTTTTTCATTTTATTTTTTTATTAATAACTATATAATAGAGAATGAGCCCTGGGTACAATAGTAAGGTTGCTCCATTGTGGTCCCGGGTTCAAAACTTGGAAACAATCTCTCTGTATATATGGGTAAAGTTGCGTACATTTTATCCTCTCCAGACTCTGCAGTAGTGGGAGCCTTCGTGCACTGAGCTACCCTTTATTAATAACTATATGATAAATTAGCATTTAAAAAAAAAAAAACTTATGTTTAAGGGTTGAGATTGATTTGAGGGGAATTGATGGATGAGATTGGATAATTGAAATTTTTGGAGGGAAAATCCCTGGCAAAAATTTTTACACCCCTACTTCTAAAACAATTAAATTAAATAATATTTTGTACTCTTTAAGTTTTACATTTGTTTACTATTTAGTATCTTTTTACACTTAAAAATTAGAAAATCAATAGTGCCTTTAGGCACAAAAGTCCCTAGTAATAATACTATCTTAAAAAAAAAAAAAATCCCAATTCTAGTTGAATCACTATTTGAACTATTTTTCATTGGATATTTTGATTTTATGAAAATAATGATTTTATATATAATCATTATTTAAATATTAAGAGGCATCAATTTTCAAAATTCGTCTAGGGCCAACAATTTCGTAGGGCCGCCCCTAAAGTTTTAAATATCATATGCGTGTTACGGTTTCTAGCAATGTATATTCCTAATTTCTTGTTTCTAAGGAGCCTAGATCGAGTTGGTCTATACTTTAATATTTGCTTAACCCTTGCTTCTATGTGTGTCTAGTTGTAGGCTTTGGATCTCATTAGCCTTATCTTTGATCTTTCAATGCACAGGCATTTCGAAAAAGTCAGGAGCCCGCGGTTAACAAGCTTACACAACCCATCTTGGATGAAATTACTCGTTCATTAGATACGCGCTACGAGCTAAACTTTAGCGGGAAATATATTTCTTCTCTCTGGTTTCTCTGCAAACAGGTCAAAACTTTACTTTTAAAAAAAAAAAAAAAACTATTCAATCTTTACTTATTTAATTATGGTTCCTTAATATGCAGGAAGCATCCTTGTTTAACATAACTGATCAAGCATGTGCATTGTTCAGCCCTTCCGAGGTATGTGGGTTTAGTGTTGTTAATACTCCCTCCTCCCAGATTAATTGTCCTCCTTTCCTTTTTTAGGATGTTCTGAATTAATTGTCCTCTTCCCTTTTTGAGCTAACATGCTTTATCACTTTTTCCTAAATAACCCTTATTCTGAACCTCATATTCAAATTTCGAAAAGGTTTCTCACTTTAACACCAATCCCAATAAGGGTATTATGGAAGGAGTTGGTAGTCAGGTTAAATATTCAACTGAAGTAAAAAATATTTGTTGAGTTTGTCTCATACTGGATGTAGAAGGAACTTGTGATCAAGTTATAAGTGTGAGAGAAAGTCTCACCTCATGAGCTAACTTTTGGAGTTGAGAGAGGGGACCAAGACCACTATTAGAGCGTAGGTTATAACAACTCTGGCTCAATAGTCAATAGTCACAAGGGAGAGACCTGGTCAAGGGTAAACC
Organism: Eucommia ulmoides; assembly: GCA_016647705.1. Classification (NCBI taxonomy): domain Eukaryota; kingdom Viridiplantae; phylum Streptophyta; class Magnoliopsida; order Garryales; family Eucommiaceae; genus Eucommia; species Eucommia ulmoides. The sequence continues at coordinate 55,945,709 of CM028328.1, forward strand.
GACCAAAGGCCCAATGTGTAGGGGGAGATTGTTGGGTTTATCCTACATTGGATTTAGAAAGGACTAGTGGTCAGATTATAAATGTGAGGGAAAACATCACCTCATGAGCTAGCTTTTGGGGTTGAAAAAGGTCCAAGACCACCCTACATTGGTATTAAAGTTCTGGTTACATCTCCTCTAGCCCAATAGTTACAAAGGGAGAGATTGATCGAGAGTTATCCGACCAAAGACCCGATGTGTGAAGAGAATATTGTTCTTATCCCATATCGGATGTGGAAGGGGTTGGTGATTAGGTTATATGTATGAGAGAAAGTCTCATCTCATGAGTTAGTTTTTGGAGTGTGAGAGAAAGTCTCGCCTCATGAGCTAGCTTTTGGGGTGAAAGAGACCCAAGATTACCCTACAAAACACTACCTAAAACTTTATGCAAAATTAAATGTGACAATAAATTTGTGACGGGAAAGTAATTAAGAATCAACTTCCTTTTTTCTTGCATCATTTATTTTGTCTGGCGTCTAAAATTGATTGATTTATTATTAGGTTGCGTTGTTGGAGTGGACCGATGATCTGGAGTTGTTCATATTGAAGGGCTATGGTAGTTCGTTAAACTATCGAATGGGAGTGCCATTGCTTGAAGATGTACTTCAGGCCATGGAGCAAGCTATCACTGCAAGAGAAGGTACTACATTAACCCATCAATGGTTTCCCCTCTTTTAGCTCCTTTATTGAAAAATTTTCAAAAACAAGGGCGTTTCGTAGAGTCCTATCACTTTCAACATTTAATTTCAAGTCCTACAAACTATTTATATATCAATCATGGTGGTATTTGAAAATGTATTTTAATTAGTGGTTGAGATTGATTTTGATGATAATATAAATGGATGAGATCATTTGACCAATTTTTATTGGGGGAAAATTCCAACTCAAATATACTTCCACTTCGCAGTCAGTCAATTGAATTAAATTATATTTTGAGGTTTTTGCACTTTCACCCCTGAAATTTGGAGAAACCCTACTTTAGCACCTGTACGTTCAATTTAAACACATTAAACCCTAATGTATCCAAATCGTGTCAAGTCAGTTGAAATCGGTAACTCCGTTATTTTTATAACAGAAATTAGTCATGTATCAAATTCCGTCATAAAAAGTACGGAAGGACTGACTTGATGATAAAACTCTGTTATTTATTATCGTTTTACACTTATAAATAAGAAAATCGATGCAGTGCATATCTTTAGGCACAGAAAATGCCTAGTACTATTAAAATTTAATAGCTAATCATAACTAACTAGTTACTTAACGGTGAATGGTCATAAAATTAACTATTAAAGTCGATGGGATACTATTTAACTATTTTGTGCACACAATTAATTAACCCTTAATACAATGAAAGGTTGAGCAACCCCGGAAAGAAAATGTTTAATTACACGGATGGTCCTTAAAGTTTGGGTATAATGTCATTTTAATCCCTGGTGTTCTAATTTTATCAGTCAAGTCCCTAAAGTTGTGAAGTCATCCTAATTTTGTCACTGGGACTAACATCAAAGATGAAAATGTCTCTACCTCCAAATTTTAGCGGTCACCGGTGTAATTAACCTGAAGAGAAAAAATTGGACTTCTAGAGATAAATTTCGCCCCTAAATAACATATGAATGTTAATAGTGTAATACTTGGTCTTTTGATTCGATTTCTTATAGAGGAACATGCTCCTGGAAGCTACGAAAAGGCAAGACTTCGGGTTGCTCATGCAGAAACTCTGCTTCCATTCTCATGTTTGCTTGGCCTCTTTCTCGAAGGGTCAGGTGAGTGCTTTAAGTATAGAAGTAAATATTATTCTATGTTATTATTTTTCATTTGTATTTGCTTTATGTTTAAAGAAAATTAGTATATTGTCCTCGAAATAACACACTTATAATTTCTTATCCATGTTTTTTCTCTCTCTTTATTTTTCCGTTCGGCGAATAAATTTAGGCACTATTTGGTAATACATTTTTAGGTACTTTTCTACTTTTAAGCAAACAAATACTTATTTTTAAAAGCGACTTTTGGTTACTTTTAACAAACAAGAAAGTGAAATTATGATTTTAAATACTTTTTTTGAAAAGAAAAAAAGGAAAATACATGATTTTAAATAATTTTTTCAAAAAGCAAAAAATAGTTGTCTTTTGATTTTTTTTCGAGCTTTATATTATTAGAGATCGAGGAATTAGGACCTCTCCACCAATAGTTTTCATTCATATATGATTTTTTATTTTTTGTTTTTGGATTAAGAGATCATTAATTCATTCATAGGGATAATATTAAGTTATAATCCGTAAACTATCATAAAAACACTTTTTATTTGTTTACTTTTGCTTTTGCTTTTAAATAAAAGTGTTTTTTTTGTTATTTTAACCTTTTTCTATTAAAAATACTTTAAAAACGTTACCAAATGGTGCCTTATTCTTTCAGTTAATATCAACTAGACAAAATTAGCTAGATTTTGAATTTGTATTTGATTTAATAGTTACATTCAACTAAAATAGTTGAATATTGATATGGAGACGGACTAAAAAAAATACGTTCATTAGGCTTAAAAAATTAGTATCCCTCAAAACAAGATAAAAATTAAAAATAAAAAATAAAAACAAAAGAACAAAAAAGAGAGGACTATATAATAAACACCCCTTATGTTTAAATCTATAATTTTTTTATTTTTTTTTTACTATTTCAGAGTTCGAGCTAATGCTTAAAGAACAACCCTTACCACTCCCTCCAAAACCGCCTCAGAAAAGAAACTGGAGAGGTGGTATGGTGGCGCCCTTTGCTGGGAACAATATGTTGGTTCTATATGCCTGTCCCTCTGATAGTTCGAGCAAATATTTCGTGCAAGTACTCCACAATGAACGACCCGTTCCAATGCCTGTAAGTTTTTCCTTTGATTTTAAATTTCATTATGACTTGGGGCTTGTTTGGTTTGGTTTTCAAAAACAATAAAATTGAAAACAATTTTCCTTTTTCGAAAACAAGTTCCTATTTTCGAGATTTCTCTCATGTTTTTATTTTTTCTTAACTTACCCGTTCGAGTATTTAAAAAAAAAAAAATTGGGATTTCTTATAAATGTTTATTTATCAATTTTGATATTAATTATAATTTCAATGCTTGCAACTCAACTTATTTGTTTTCTTTGATTTGTGCATCTACTCCATGGTTGCAATCTGAAGAAAAAAATTCTAGTAATTCTTTTTTTTTGGAGACGAGTATTAAATTTTGCAATTGACTATTCACCCAATCCACTTGGTAGAGTAATTTTTTGAGAAGTCCAATAATTTTACAAAAACTTCAAAGTCACCGCACGACATGAAAGTCACTGCAGTGACTTTCATGTAGTATAGTAATTTTGTACTTCTAAAAAAATTAAGGTAGCGCGTGGATAGGTAATGTGAACTGTTCACCAAGAATCTCTCTTTTTTTCTTTTGTTGTAGACAGACTTTCCCATTTTTGTGAGAGAAAATTTGTTCGAACAAATTCTGAAAATAGATTTTTTTGTTGCGAACCAAAACAAATCCAAAATGTTTCGACTTTTGGTCGATCATTTTTGTACATTATTTATTTATTTATTAGTTATAGACCGGTTAATTGTCGTGAATACGAGTCGTGTTTGTCCTTGTATATTTCAAGCTTTGATCTCTTGTTCTGTTATGAACAGGGTTGTAATAATTCCGACTTCTGCCCGTTTGAAGTTTTCAAGGTACCAATAATTTAAATCCCAACTCCAAATTTTGCAGTTTACTATTCATCCAGCGCACTCAATACAAATATTTTTAAAAGTCCAATAATTTTATCAAAAATCCAAAGTCATTGTACGCTGTAAAAGTTATTCCAATTTTTCACATAGAAAAATTTATAGTGATAGACTTTTATATAATACAGTAATTTTGAATTTATGGAAAAATTACTGTAGCATGTGAACTGAAGCTCCGTTAATCCTCCTTCTGTCTACAGAATAGGATAGCTGCTCCTCATTTGAAGCACAAGTACAATGATCTCTGCAACTTAAAATCTGAAGAATCAGAGCAAAAGAAGCCTGTAGCACCAAGCAGTAAGTTATATAGAATTTTCAATTGGCTCTTCTCCAACAACGACGATGTTACACAGTCCCATAAAGACTTGTAATTTTTCTCTTTTTCCTTTTTTAATATTATTTTTTTTAACACCAATTGCAGCGGGTTCGTCTTAGCCGTTGGATTTCGTTCTCTCGTATTGATCTGACCACTTTATTCAAAAGACACACGTAGGTAGCGTTTGGTGGCGCAAAATTGGAGTATTGGAATTTGATTTTGGAAGTGAATGGATCCTTGCGTTTATTTCTAATTTCAATTTCAAAGCGCTAATTCCATGAAACCAAACGTTGCCGTAGTTTTCTTCTTGGATTTTTGACGAACTTAGTCTATGAATGAGGTTTCCCCTCTCTCTCTCTCTTTCTTCAATGTAGAGAGAAATTTTGCTTCTTCCTATTTCTAAATGTATGGTTTATGTTGCAATTTCGTATTTAGAATTGTACATGCAAACACACGTTGTGATTCTAAGGATCTACGTTTTTTATGAATCGTTTATGAAATTAAAATTTTAGCTTATATAGTTTACATGGTAATTTTTTCAAAAGTCCAAAATAATTATAATATACAAACATTTGTTTTCACTCAACCAGTGTTAAAATCCAGACACACATTTAACTCTACACTAACTCTATAGCAAGGAGTAATGAGTTTAAAACTGAAAAATAACAATACCTTGAGAAGGATGCCATATGACAAGATGAAAGAGTAATTCTCATTGGAAGCATATCCATGGTGATGAAGCCTGCTTTATGTTGGAAAAAGGTGGAGTCAAGTTGGATGAAGAATGTAAAATACCTTTCTTCTTTTTGAATTGTAATGTTGTATCTGTTGTTTATAAAAAAACTGTTGGATTTCATCCGTCGCAAACAAGTGTTGAAATTCCAAGAATAACGTTTTTGCAAAAATAGATTTGTCAGCAATCATTTCTTGGATGAACTGTTCTAAACAATTTGGTTCTCTTGGCGAATCGATAGGAGCGACTCGATATGAGTTTTGAGACGTGATGTTTTGTCACCAAGTGCGTATTGGATGACCTGATCTAAGTAGTTGGGTATGACATGACGAACTGATTTAGGCAGTTCGGTTTGAGTTGTTGCAAGTAGTTCAATGTCCTTGCCAAGTCAACCTGAGCAGCTTGGTATAAGCTTCGAGATTTTGTGATCTGCCATTAAGTGTTTATTTGAGTGGATTGATCAGGGTAGCTTGGTCAGTGCTTCGAGCAGGTCTTGATGCTTCGGTTAATTTGGTGAACTAATGAGCTGATCTTTGATGCTCAGTTTGTTTGGTGAACTAGGCAGTCTAGTTGGTCGATGAGCTGATCTTGGCAGTTCGATTTATGGATGAACTGATCTGGGAAGTTCGGTGGTTCGATAGGCTAATTTTGGTAGCTTATGGGTGAACTGATTTAGCTAGTTTGGTTTGTGAATGAATTGAGCTAGGGAGCTCAGTTTTATTTTGACGAACTGGTTTGCGAATGAATTGAGTTGGGCAGTGAACTGATTTGGGCAGTTGGCAAACTGAGTTAGGCAATTGACGAACTAATCTAGGTTGTTCGATTTGTGAATGAACTGAGCTAAGCAATTGACGAACTAAGCTAGGCAGTCAGTTGACGGACTGAGTTAGATAGTTGTCGAACTAAGGTAGCCAGTCTGTACGTGAACCGGGTTAGGCAGTCACGTTTTGATTTGGACTGGCCTTGGCAGCTCAGCCGATTTTGACGAATTGGGCTAGGCAGTTTGGTTTGTACGTGAACTGGGCTAGACAGTTACATATTGATTTGGGCCGACCTTGGTAGCTCAGCCAATTTTGATGAACTGGGCTAGACAGTTAGAGTTGTACGTGAACTGGGCTAGGCAGTTACGTATTGATTTGGGCTGACCTTGGCAGCTCAACCAATTTTGACAAACTAGGCTAGACAGTTCGGTCTGTATGTGAATTGGGCTAAGTAGTTACGTTGGATTTGAGCTGATCTTGGCAGCTCAGGAAGAACTGAGCTAGGCAATCATGTTCGCACATGAACTGGGCTAAGCAGTTACGTTCGATTTCTTCTTTACACTTGGTGATTTTTATCACTGTAAGTATTTTATTATCGGGGAGGTATCTTTGGACCCATCTTCTGCTGCCGAGGAGACGTCCTCATATCCAAGGAATTTGTAAGTTCTTCTCTTCCTCTTTGCCCTCCTTCATAACTGGTTTATTTGTTGACCAAGTTATGAATGTGAAATTGTTGTGGTTTGTTTAAAAATTATCTTGCCCCCTTGCGGAGTCCTCAGGCATTAAGTTTGGAACTTAGTTTCCTTCGCGAGTTTTCATTTGATTTAATTTTTTCGTAATTGATTTTCTTAGGGAGGGCTAAATCTTCTCCCTTTTCTATATCATTCCACTTACCCCTTTGTTTATGGGATTTGATGTGGATATGTGATTTTTTTAACCTACTCTTGTAAGAATAACAGTTTGTATGCCACATAATAATCATCAACGAACAAATAATTACATTTTTCAGGATGTCATACAAGTTCATATTTCTATGAATATTCGGGTTACAAGTCGAATTGGGTTTGAATCCTTAAAATTACCGTTTATCAACGAGAAATACTCTCGAGAATAAGTATTTGATTTTTACTCCTGCTATTTCAACTTTTAAGATATGTCGTAATTGTGTAATTGCCCAAAATATTTCCTTAGGCGAGTTGCGTTTTGTGATCTTTTAAGAATTTCTCCTGAGACTTTTAATGCTAGAATTTGTAGTCTACCTAATTTTGTTGTATATTCGTTACATCATCTAGTTATGCTAAGTGATTAATTTATTATTCGTCGTACAACAAGTATTTCTAATCGGAAAATTGCAACTTAAATAGTTTATCTTATATTATCTTTGGGGCAAAATAAAAATTTACTTCTAGCCACTAAATTTATATCTCATATGCAAAGTTTGAGGGTACAGTTTGTCCTTTATAATAACCACACGGGCCTCAAATGATTTAACTCATAGATCGAGTATTACCCATACTCTCATCTAATATACTTGTTTTATCTCTGTACGTATATGAAAATGTAGAGGTATTAGTTGTAATTCGTCGATTCCCCCGAGGGAATCTTAACTATTCTTTTAGTACATTGTTCCCAATGCAATATTTTAGGGGTAGAATAAATAAAATATTACCTTTGGGGGTAGACTAATTAAATGAAAACATGAATGAACTGGGCAGTTCAGTTCGATTGGTGAGCCAATCTTGACAGCACAATTATGAATGAATTGACCTAGGCAGTTCGGTTTAGACTGATGAGTTGATCTTGGCAGCTCAGTTTATGTTGACTGACATTTTTCTATTTTTCCATATGGAGTTTGGATACTGATTCCATAGTATAACCAAGTTATCAAATTTTGTACACTTTTGAGTGTATTTATTTTGAAGTCCAACAGTGCTCTCATAACATGTAATTTGTCGGGATAAAGTTATAAGGGACAAAGTATAATTTTGCTATGCCCTAGGACTTTGGATAATCTTTATCAAGTTATGGGGCATATTCTGCAATGGTAATACACTTCCTATATTTATTACTTTAGTAAATGAACTTCCCCTAATTATCACGTGTAGCACTATGATTCATGACTTAGGAGATGCAAAGTGTAATTTCAATATATCTTCAAGGTACTTTAAGTATTTAATCAGAAAATGTAATTTTTTTCCAATTCTTGATTTATCAATATGCCATCAATAAATCATAAGCTTATTTAAAATTTGATAGGCATTAAATATGAATATACTTATTACCTCATGAGTTTTAGAGTAATTAGACCTACCTCATGGGCTTTAGAGTAATTAGCTCTAGGTTGTCAATTTGTTTGCATGGGTGTAATGTTATACTACTCCAGTATGTTTTGTGTTACACATAGCACAATTTGTGGCACAGTACATAGTGCAACATTTTGCTGTTATACAGTACTAGTTGTTTTCACATACTATAATGTTTATTGCACAGTAATGGCGCTAGAGGAAAGCCTGATGTGCAAGTAGGGCAAAAATATGTTATTTACGTCATATGAGTTGCAATTCGCAAGCAAAATGAACTTGAGGGTATAAACTGTAAATGTAGATATTACCTTAGGGACTTTAGTGTATCTCCCGAGATTTTCCTTTTTTGTTCTTATGTAGCTCATTGACATTGCAAACCATATACTTGTTGCCAAGAGTAAATTTGAGGGTACAAATTATAAATATGGCCCTAAGATTTTAAGTAATCCTATCAAGTTATGGGGCATATTCCGTAATTATAATGCACCTTAACATATCACTTCTCTATCACAAGTGTTAAATTGCCTCTAAATATCATAGCGTAATTCATAAATTGAATTTAGAAAATGCATGTTGTAATTTAATATTTTTTCAAGAGTATTTTAAGTTTGTATTTATTTTCGATTCTTAATTTATCATCAAAACTTATAAATTTATTATTTTAAAATAAACTTTAGGGCAAAAACTGTAAATATTTTTGTTACCTCAGAGGCCTTAGTGTATTTCCAACAATGTGCTAGTAGTGGATATGATATGCATCCCACCAACTTCATTTCAGAATGTTCTCCCATGTGGCGCGAGATCTCCGTCACCTCCAAAAAAATTATCGCCGAGATGAATCCCAGCGTGTTTGCATCTTGTTTGGCGATGTCACCTCTGTCGGCATCATGCTCATCGTCGTAGTCCGAGCTAAACTTATCAACTCACTTTTCGCAATTCTTGGCTTATCAAGACTCGATTTTATAAGTTTAGTAAAAATAAACTTAAGGGTAAAGACTGCAAATACACATATTGTCTCAGGGCACTTAGAGCAACTTATGAAACTTTGCTTACATAGATCAAGGATGGAGTTGTAGAGGGGAAGGACTTTGTTGTGTCAGTGATGTTAAAGGAGCAGATTTATGCTCTCAAGGATATAAACTTTGATATGGGTAAAAACCGATCTTCTCCACATGTCCACCACCTTGATCAAAATAGTCCCGTCACTAGTGTCGCATCATCAAACGGCCTCAAGAGCTCGATGAATAGGCAGCCCAGTGAACTCTTCGGGTCTACAGAGGTGAAGGGCCATCGAATCCCCAGACCGGAGTCTCCTTGGGGCATCTCCTGTGAATATCAGGTTGGTGCAGAAAGCACAACCTTCACCTCGGCGTCCGGGCGGCCTGTCATCCTTAGCAGGCTAGGTCCATGGCTTCTCCACCAACGAACAAAGGGCCCAGGGCCCAGACCCATAACTCTAATCCGCCGTGTTCCTCACGCGCTTGACTGATTAGTGGATATCCGAGTTTAAGGCCCTAATTTTCCAGAATGATAATCATCGCCTCGCCTATAAATAGAAGGCTTTACCAACACATTTACACACAGAAAAAAGCACACTCAACAGGTTGAAGTAATAGTTTTACTCCAAACGACCTGTTCTCTTCCCCCCAAGCTCTTACTCTCACGCTGAAGGAGACACACTGGGAACACCGCAACCTATCATGTGTGCAGGTGGCAGATCGGAGCTTAGCCCAGACGGCGGCTCGGACAAAGGACCAGCAGGACTAGGCTCTCCAGCTCGGAGAACAGGTCAGACAACGCCTGGCCAGCACGGATCGAGGACTGCAACAAGGACGGAGGTCATCTTCACAGCAGCAGCTCTCCACGCAAAGGGTGATTGGATCATACTGCTAGGTGGACTATTTTCCAACACCAACAAACTTCAAGGGTATAAATTGTAAATATAATTATTACCTCAGGGGCTTTAGTGTATTTAGCCCTAGGTTAAGTTATTCATACCCATCTCATATTGCAAGCCGCCGCCTCAATGGTTGATTAACTTGTTTTCTTCCTTCATAGTTGACAATTGAGCACCGATTCCTTGTTTCTGTTTATTGATCAAGCTCAGAGAAGACCGATCTTTGTTTGTAATCAGATCTGTATTGTTCCTCAGATATGTCTTTGATCCAATTTCGTCGATTAGGGTTTGAGATTTCAGCTTGACTTTTTCACCATCGATTGATAATCGATTTGCTGGATCTTGTTCTGAACAATCAGGATTGTCCTATCTCCAATCGTATGGTTGAACACCACCGAAGGCTCGTCGTGGAGGAAATCGAAGCACAGCCACATCAACATCAAAGCTACGAACACGATAGTCTGAATCGCGTGCCATCATCGAAGGCTGAGGAACAGATTCAGTCTTCCATTCTAACCACTAAGCGTCGATTGCTTGTCGTCTTTTTTGATGAATCGCCACAGTGCTTGAGAACACCAAAGGCTCGTTGATTGTTGAACCGTCATTGTTGGCGACGCTATGGAGGACGAAAACCAAGACGTTCCGGACGTCGACGAACGACCGAGCCGATCTTCCGATGATACCGTTTGGGTTCAGATCCGAGGTGCGATTCAGATCGTAGATCGATGGTTGCGATTCAGATCAGATCGGTGTTGCAGTTCAGGTCAGATCTGAGGTCAACTTCCTGTTTGTCGATTGTTTATTCATCGATTGTATTTTGATTTAAAAATCGATTGTATTCGGTTCATGGTTGGAGGTGGTGGCCGATTATCTATTCGCCGGAGGGAGGAGGCCTGCAAAAATATGTGAAAAAAAACAGAGATGGGTTTTTATGAAAAATACATTTTGACTCCCTTAGTTTTGGAAATATTTCGGTAAACGAGTAAAAATAATTTTTTTAAAAGTAGGGGTGTTTGTGGTTTTTTTTTTTCTTTAAAAAATTAAAGAAATATATATTTTTAAAAAAAAGATAGGGGTATTTATGTCTTTTAACACAAAAAGTTGGTTAATGGAAGGTATCTGGTATTTGCAAAAGGACGGAGAAATATCTAGTTTAGTACAAAACTGAAGGGGAAGTAAATGGTATACACCCATATATTGATCTTATCTTGAGTATTTGCCATTGACAACTGCTCTCTCAAAGGTTCTCTGTCAAAGAGTTTCAAAGGTTACCTCGAGTATACCGATAAAGCTTGGGCTATGGATAGAATCATTCAACCTCCACGAGTAATTTTGTACTTTTTATTTTTTATAGTTTTTTTATTCAACCGCGCTTCGTTTAGCGGTTGAACCGATGACCCGTGATTCGATGGCTTTTTCGATTCAACGTCCGGTCTGGTTTTAAAAACATTGCTCCCGAGAGTTATCCCTTTTTGGTCCATGATTACTAGGGAGGGTCATGGGCCGGGTTCAGGCCGTGCTTAGACTAGTGTACTACAAAAAAATGTTGAGCCCTAGTCCGGCCCGGTGATCGAGCCTTAATTCTATGCCCAAGCCCGGTCCTTTTTTTTTTTTTAAATTTCAAAAATAAATACAAAAAATTCAACACCAAACCAACAAAAAATATTAAAATTATAATTTCTAAAAGCAAATCAATATTTCAAACAAACCAAACCAGCAAGAAATATTAAAATTACAATTTCTAAAGGAAACTAATATTCCAAATATTAAGGTTGTATTGTAATGTATGTGTGTCTATATATATATATATATATTATTTTATTTTTTTTAAATATCCTTCGGGCCGGGCCTAAAATTTTTGGGTCTTGTCCAAGTCCGGCCCTAATTTTGATCGGGCCCTAATACCCCGGCCCAGGCCCGACCCATGGGCTCAAACTCTAAGCCCAAGCCCTAAAAAAATAGGGCCGTGCCGTTCGGGCTGGGCGGGCCCCCAAGCCCATAACCATCCCTAATGATTACGTCCTCATTTATGGGGAGTTACACCTTCATTTATGTCCCTATTAATTAGGGAGTTACAATTCCTTTTCGGTTCTCCCACTAGATGGGAATTTCTCCCTCATCAGAAATGAAACAAAGGACAATTGATTATAATCCATTACGATACAATACATCACAATAAACAATATGTATATATGTGTGGATGATTGAATTCCTTGTACTGCCTGCTGCTGATGAAGAAAATGAAAGGCTGATCATTAATGGTGGTGGTTGAAGGTGTGAAGGGAAGACCAAGACTATGAAAGGCTGATCATTAATGGCGGTGGTTGAAGGTGTGAAGGGAAGACGAAGACTATAATGTAAATAAATGAAGATTGAGAGAGATTTATTTGTGTTGGAAGGAATAGGTGAAGAGAGAGGAAACGTGGGCAAGTGGGCAACTAGTGAGGTGAGAGAGAGAGCAATAAGTGAAGAGCAATATTATCTCTACCAGCAATTGAGTTCGATTTCGTGATTTCGTGGTTAATAGCAAAAAGAAGAATCATGAATAAGATCATCGCCGCTGTTTCTGTACTGTTGATGTGTGTTTTGATACATTCGACAGCCGGAGATGCTTTCGACGTCCGGCAACATCTCTCCACTGTTACAAGGTTTCTCCCTCCCTTCTGATCTTCCCTTGATGCTTCACGATATTAAGTAATCACAAATAGGGAAAAAATTGTTTCTGCACTTCATAACATTCATAACAAGAATTTACATGTTCAGAAGTCTATATTCTCTAATTTTTAGGGGATTTAACCATATATTTTGTGCATTTCTCTATCTCCCTCTCTCCATTTCATTAGAGGCAATATATGATATTGATTTTAGTACAATTTATACAAGCTGTTAATGTTTGTAGTAGTTTTTTCTAGTTGATTACATGTTTCTATATGTTTCTACGCAGATATAATGTTGCCAAAGAGATTTCCGACAATTTATTTGAACCTTCTAACATTCCTGATCAATGCACTCCTATCCATCTCAATCTTGTGGTAATCCTCCTTTAAAATTTCAGCTTGCTTTTGCAAATTCATAGATTTTTGATATATCCTGTTTGTTTGGACATCAAACAAGAAGAAAAAGATGTGTTTTTTTTGTTACTTATTAGGTTTCAACTCAGAATTAGTTGTTGCTTGATAGTTTATACATCTTCATTTGGGAAATAATTTATTTTCGCAGGCTAGACACGGAACCCGTGCTCCTACTAAGAAAAAGATGAAAGAATTAGAAGATTTGGCTGCTCAATTGGAAAATTTCCTACAAGATGCAAAAGAGAAGAAATCTTCTTTAGAGAAAGTTCCTGGGTGGATGTTGGAATGGAAATTTCCATGGAAAGGGAAGGTTAAGGATGGAGAATTGCTAAGTCAAGGAGAAGATGAACTTTATCATCTTGGGATCAGAATTAGAGATCGTTTCCCTGAAATTTTTGAAGAGGATTACCATCCGGATATATATTTAATAAACACAACCCAGGTTTTTTTTTTTTTTTTTAATTTCCATTTTTATTTGTTTGTGATTGTGCATGAACTCTTGAATGTGTTGTGGATGAGACTTGTGTTTGGAATATTGCACGTGACATTGGATAATTTACTTGTTGAACATTCGATTGCTATTTTAGGATGGCTAGTTATTATTATATTTATGCTAAGGACCTATTTGGTTGACTTCTTTTCAACAGTTTCGGGAAGTTTTGAAAATAGTTTTCAGGAACAGTTTATGAAAATTGTGAAAAATTGTTTGGTTTATGTTTGAAAAAGTTATGAAAAAGAGAATATTTTGAAAAGTAAAAGTTAATTGAAATATGGTTTTGAAATAGAGAGATAACGGTGATGTTTGTTGGGTGAATGTGTGGTAATAAAGATATAAAGAACATTTAATATATAAAATGATAATATTAAAAGCAGGTGAAATGATAGATGATTGGTTATTGTGAAAATTGTTTTGTAAATTGTTTTCGAGCTATGCTGTTAGTAGAAAAATAGTAGTATTTTTGAGTTTTTGAGAAGTGAAAATAATATTTGCTTTCTCAACCAAATAAGTCCTAAACATTTTTTTTTCCTGAATTACAGGTTCCTCGGGCATCGGCTAGTGCTGTGGCTTTAGGCATGGGGCTATTTAGTGGGAGAGGAAAACTTGGACCAGGGAATCATCGAGCTTTTGCAGTTACAAGCGAAAGCCATGCCAGTGATATAGTGTTGAGATTCCATGATTGTTGTCAAAACTACAAGGTGCACCTTTAGATCCTCTTTAAAAAGTATCTTTATTTCTTATTCAACTTGCATAATAGGGTTGTAATATGTTGTGATATAATACCACTATGATGAATTTAGGCTAATAGGCAATGTATATTCCTAATTTCTTGTTTCTAAGGAGCCCATCGAGCTGGTCTATACTTTACTATTTGCTTAACCCTTGCTTCTATGTGTGTCTGGTTGTAGGCGTTGGATCTTATTAGCCTTGTCTTTGATCTTTCAATGCACAGACATTTAAAAAAAGGCAGGAGGAGCCTGCTGTTAACGAGCCTGAACAACTCATCTTGGATAATATTACTCGTTCATTAGATACGCACTACGCGCTAAACTTTAGCGGGGAAATTATTTCTTCTCTCTGGTTTCTCTGCAAACAGGTCAAAACTTTACTTTAAAAAAAAAAGAAAAAAGAAAAAGAAAAACTATCCAGTCTTTACTTATTTAATTATTGTCCTTAATATGCAGGAGGCATCCTTGTTTAACATAACTGATCAAGCATGTGCATTGTTCAGCCCTTCCGAGGTATGTGGGTTTAGTGTTGTTAATACTCCCTCCTCCCAGATTAGTTGTCCTTCTTTCCTTTTTAGGATGTTCTAAATTAATTGTCATCTTGCCTTTTTGAGCTTACATAATTTATCACTTTTCCCAATAATCTTATTCTCAACCGCATATTCAAATTTCAAAAAGGTTTGTCACTTTTAACTCCAATCCCAATAAGGGTATTAAAGTAAAGTAAAAAACGCTCAAACATGTTGGGTTTATTAGACATCGAATGTAGAAGGGGCTGATGGTCTGGTTATAAGTGCGAGGTAAAACCTCACTTCATGAGTTAGCTTTTGGGGTTGAGAGAGGCCAAAGACCACCCCATAGTCCTACACTGCCATCAGAGCCTAGGTTATAACAACTTTAGCGCAATAGCCACAAAGGGAGAGACTGGTCGAGGGTTATCCGACCAAAGGCACGATGTGTGAGGGAGAAATTGTTAGGTTTATCCCACATAGGATGTGGAAAGGGTTGGTGGTCAGATTATAAGTGTGAGGGAAAATCTCACTTCATGAGCTAGTTTTTGGGGTAAGAGAGGCCCAAGACCACCCTACAAAACACTACCTAAAACTTTACGCAAAATCAAGTTTGACAATAAATTTATTATTAGGTCGCATTGTTGGAGTGGACCGATGATCTGAAGTTGTTCAAATTGAAGGGCTATGGTAATTCGTTAAACTATCGAATGGGAGTGAAATTGCTTGATGATGTACTTAAGGCCATGGACCAAGCTATTACTGCAAGAAAAGGTACTGTACTAACCCATATCAATGGTTTCCCTTCTTTTAGCTCCTTTAGTAAAGAATTTTCAAAAACAAGGGCGTTCTATCGCTTTCCACATTTAATTTCTAGTCCTATAACTTAATAGTATGGAAACTATCTATATTATAAATCATGTCAGTATTTGAAAAATATATTTTAATTAATGGTTGAGATTGATTTTGATAAACATAAATGGATGAGATTATTTTACGATTTCTTTTTTTTTTGGGGGGGTGGAGAAGAAGTTCTAGATCAAATATTTCACACTTTCACTTCATAGGCAGTTGAATTAAATTATATTTTTTACCCTTTAAGTTTTATGTTTGTGTTTTATTGGCCATTTTTTATTTATTTATTATCATTTCACTCGTAAATTAGAAAATCAATACAGTGCATACCTTTAGGCACGGGAAATCCCTAGTATTATTAAAATTTGGTAGCTAATCATAACTAACTAGTAATTTAAACGGTGAATGGAGGTCATAAAATTAAGGGTTAATTATACTTTATCCCCTTGTGGTTTGGCCAAATTGCACTTTACCTCCTTGTGGTTTGAAAATCGCCACTTACTCTCCCTGTGGTCAGATTTTCTAACCACTTACCCCCTGATGTAGGGGGGTAAGTGCACCAAATATTTGACCACGGGGTAAGTGGCGATTTTTAAACCACAGGCGGGTACGTGCAATTTGGCCAAATCACAGGGGGTAAAGTGTAATTAACCCTAAAATTAACTATTAAAGTCAATGGGATACTATTGCGTGCAAAATTAATTAACCCTTAATACAATGAAAGGGTGAGCAACCCCAGAAAAGTAAATGATTAATTACACGGGTGGTCCTTAAAGTTTGGGTATAATGTCATTTTGGTCCTTGATGTTCTAATTTTATCAGTCAAGTTCCTGAAGTTGTGAAGTCATCCTAATTTCATCTCTGGGACTAACATCAAAGATGAAAATGTCCCTAAATAAGATATGAATGTTAATTGTGTAATGCTTGGTCTTTTGATTCGATTTCTTATAGAGGAACATGCTCCTGGAAGCTATGAAAAGGCAAGACTTCGGGTTGCTCATGCAGAAACTCTGCTTCCATTCTCATGTTTGCTTGGCCTCTTTCTTGAAGGGTCCGGTGAGTGCTTAAAGTAGAGAAGTAAGTTATTATTCTATTTTATTATTTTTCATTTGCATTTGCTTTATATTTAGCGAAAGTTAATATATTGTCCTCAAAATTCTTATCTCTGTTTTTTTCCCTCTTTATTTTTCAGTTCGTCAAATATATCTAGGCACCGTTAGATAAGGCCTTTTAGGTACTTTTTTTATTTTAAGCAAAAAAATACTTATTTTTGAAAGTAACTTTTGTTTTGCGCTTAAAAAATACTTTTAGAAAGCAAAAGAAGTAAAAATATGATTTTAAGTATTTTTTTCGAAAAGCAAAAAGTAAAAAATAAGTACTTTTTTCAAAGAGCGAAAAAATATTCGTTTTTTCGAGCATTATATTATCAGAGATCAAGAGATTAGGACCTCTCCACCAACCAATTTTATATTCATGTATGATTTTTTATTTTTTGTTTTTGGATTAAGAGATGATAATGCTAAGATATAATCCTTAAACTATCATAAAAACACACTTATTTTTTGCTTTCGCATTTAAATAGAAGTATTTTTTTGTTATTTTAACCTTTTTCTATTAAGAAATATTTAAAAAAAAAAAGGTTGCCGTACGGTGCCTTATTCTTTGGTTAATATCAACTAGACAATATTAACTAGATTTTGAATTTTTATTTGATATCATAGTTACATTCAACTAAAATACTGATATGGGGACGTACTAAAAAATACGGTCATAAGGATTAAAAAATTAGTATCCCTAAAAACAAGATAATAATAGAAGAACAAAAACTAGTGAACTATATAATAAACACCCCTTATGTTTATATCTATTATTATTTTTTTTACTATTTCAGAGTTCGAGCTAATGCTTAAAGGACAACCCTTACCACTCCCTCCAAAACCACCTCAGAAAAGAAACTGGAGAGGTAGTATGGTGGCGCCCTTTGCCGGGAACAATATGTTGGTTCTATATGCCTGTCCTGATAGTTCGAGCAAATATTTCGTGCAAGTACTCCACAATGAACGACCCGTTCCAATGCCTGTAAGTTTTTCCTTTGATTTTAAATTTCATTATAACTTGGGGCTTGTGTGGTTTGGTTTTCGAAAACAATAAAATTGAAAACAATTTTCGAACCCTTTTTCAAAAACAAGTTCCCTTTTTCGAGATTTCTGTCATGTTTTATTTCCCTTAACTTACCCATTCGAGTATTTTTTTAAAAATAATTGGGATTTCTCATGAATGTTTTTTTGTCAATTTTGATTTTAATTCTAATTTCAATGTTTGCAATTCAACCTATTTGTTTTATTTGATTTGTGCATCTACTCCATGGTTGCAATCTGAGAACAATTGTGTAGTAATTCTTTTTTTTTTTCCCCAATGCGCCTCAAATTTTGTAATCCATGGTTCACTCAATACACTGGGTATAGAGTAATATTTTGAGAAGTGCAATAATTCTGTCGAAAATCCAAAACTCATTGTGCGACATGAAATTTGCTAGTTTTTGGTATGAAAAATTTTTAGTAACTTTCATGTAATGTAATAATTTTGTACTTCTGAAAAAATTATTGTAGCGCGTGGGTTGTGTAGATTCAAAATTTAAAATTGTGGGCGGTCCCCCCTTTTTTCTTTCTCCCTATAAACAAACTTTCATTTTCGTGAGGAAATTTTTTGCAAACCAAACAAACCCAAGATGTTTCAACTTTTGGGTGACCATTTTGTGTGTGTGTGTATATATATGTTTTGTTTTTGGAATTTCTTGATATAATTGTTTGGTTCCATGAATCCTTCTATGGTCTGCTATATATTTCAACCTATGATCTTCTCATGTTTTGATATGAACAGGGTTGCAATAATTCCGACTTCTGCCCGTACGATGTTTTCAAGGTACCAATAATTTTAATCCCAACTCCAAAATTTTCAATTCATTATTCATCCAATTCACTCAGTAATTGACATAGTAATTTTTGGAGAAGTCCAATAATTTTGTCAAAAAGTCCAAACACTGTACGCTGTAAATGTTACTATAATTTTTTACATGAAAAAATTACAATAATTGACTTTTATATAGTACAATAATTTTGAATTTCTGAAAAAATTATTATAGTGCATGGATTTCATGGGGTAACATTTTAAATTTGTGAAATATTCACCAAAAGTCCCTAAAAATTAATATAACATGTGGATTGCATGGGATAACATTTTAAGTTCGTGAACTGTAATAAAAAAATCCCTAAAAATTACTATAACTGTCGGACTGCATGGGATAACATTTTAAGTTCGTGGATTGTTCAACAAGATCCCTAAAATAATTCTCTCTTTCTCTCTCTCTCTCCACAGGATAAAATAGTTGGTCCTCATTTAGAGCACAATTACTATGATCTCTGCAACTCAACGTCTGAAGAATCAGATCAAAAGGATCCTGAAGTTGCCAACAGTAAGTTATATAGAATTTTCAGTTGGCTCTTCTCCTCCAAGGAGAAAGATATTACACGATCCGGTAAAGACGATTTATAGTTTTTTTTTTAACACTAGTTGCAGCAACATCTGAAGAATCAGATCAAAAGGAGCCTGAAGTTGCCAGCAGTAAGTTATATAGAATTTTCAGTTGGCTCTTCTCCTCTAAGGAGAAAGATATTACACGATCTGGTAAAGACGATTTATAGTTTTTTTTTAACACTAGTTGCAGCAACATCTGAAGAATCAGATCAAAAGGAGCCTGAAGTTGCCAGCAGTAAGTTATATAGAATTTTCAGTTGGCTCTTCTCCTCTAAGGAGAAAGATATTACACGATCTGGTAAAGACGATTTATAGTTTTTTTTTAACACTAGTTGCAGCAACATCTGAAAAATCAGATCAAAAGGAGCCTGAAGTTGCCAGCAGTAAGTTATGTACAATTTTCAGTTAGCTCTTCTCCTCCAAGGAGAAAGATATTACACGATCCGGTAAAGACGATTTATAGTTTTTTTTTTAACACTAGTTGCAGCAACATCTGAAGAATCAGATCAAAAGGAGCCTGAAGTTGCCAGCAGTAAGTTGTATAGAATTTTCAGTTGGCTCTTCTCCTCTAAGGAGAAAGATATTACATGATCTGGTAAAGACGATTTATAGTTTTTTTTTAACACTAGTTGCAGCAACATCTGAAGAATCAGATCAAAAGGAGCCTAAAGTTGCCAGCAGTAAGTTATGTACAATTTTCAGTTGGCTCTTCTCCTCCAAGGAGAAAGATATTACACGATCCGGTAAAGACGATTTATAGTTTTTTTTTAACACTACTTGCAGCAACATCTGAAGAATCAGATCAAAAGGAGCCTAAAGTTGCCAGCAGTAAGTTATGTAGAATTTTCAGTTGGTTCTTCTCCTGCAAGGAGAATAATATTACACGATCCGGTAAAGACGAATTATAGTTTTTTTTTAACACTAGTTGCAGCGGATTCGTCCTAGCAGTTGGATTTCGTTCGTCTCATATTAATCTGGCCATTTTATAGCATTCAAAAGACACACTTAGGTGGCGTTTGGTAGCACAAAATTGGAGTATTGGAATTTGATTTTGGAAATGAATGGATCCTGACGTGCGTTTATTTCTAATTTCAATTTCAAAGCGCTAATTCCACGAAACCAAACGTTGCCTAGGTTTTTTCTTGGATTTTTGACGTACTTGTAAAGTCTATGAATGAGGTTTCCTCTCTCTCTCTCTCTCTCTATTCTTCAATGTAGAATGAAATTTTGCTTCTTCCTATTTCTAAATGTATGGTTTATGTTGCAATTTCGCATTTAGAATTGTACATGCAAACATACATATCATGATTCTAAGGATCTACGTTTTTTATGAATCGTTCACGAAATTGAAATTTTTGCCCGTGTAGTTTAGATGGTAAATTTTTTCAGAAGTTCAAAATTGTTATAATGCACAAACATTTGTAATTTTTTAATGTGAAAAATTGTAATAACTTTTTTGACAATAATTTCAGGTTTGGCACAACAGTTAAAAACACTTGAATAACGATTTTCAGGACTCATCGCATGTTTTTGTTTTTGTTTTTTGAATTTTCAAAAAATCTCAGTTTGAGATCTCTAAACAGCAATTGCCCGAACAGGTTCTTAATAGAATGAATCAAATACCATTCAAACTTACAAAATATATGCAAATTTCTTTGCCTAACTTTAACTCTTAATTTGGACCTTATATCACTAAGTATTCGTTTGGCAGAACAGTTAAAAACACCCAAATCATGGTTTTTAAAACCCATCAAATAAGGGTTTTTTCTTTTCTTTTTCTTCTCATTTTTTCCGAGAAACCTCAATTTGAGATCTCCACACAGTAATTGCCCAAACGGGTACGAACAGTAACGAATCAAATACCATTCAAACTCGAAAATATATGCAAATTTAAGTTTTTTTTTACCTCCTTCACTTTAGACTTTCACCAAATGTGCCTCGGCCAATGAAGAATGTAGATCTTCCCGGGATTGAGATCTTCGACTCTGAAGATGCATTTGGCCTAAACTACCCGGAGAATAGCTATTGAAAACCCCACTTGTTAACGATGATGATGATGTAGGATGATATAGAGAAGATGATTCCATTAGTTCAAACCCGTTACCAAACGCTCTATTCTGGGCACTTGCGATTGGACTCAATGGCATCTTCACTGCATCTGTGCGAGGAAGATAGTTACGCAAATTAACGATAATTTTTTGGGGTTCTTGGTAAATAATCAACAAATTTAAAACTTTCGCACATGCAGTCTATGCGCTACAATAATTTTTTTACAAGTCCAAAATTACTGCATCACATAAAAGTCACTACAATTTTCTCATGTAAAAAATTGCAGCGTCTTTCATGCCGTGCAATAACTTTGAACTTTTGACATAATTATTAGATTTCTCAAAAAAATTACTGTATGGAGTGGGTTAGGTGAATAGTAGGTTGAAAATTTTGGAGGCCATGCGTGAAAACCCAAAATTTTTCACCCATGGCACAAAAAAAAAAAAAAAAAAAAAAAGCTATATAAATTGGAATTGGAAATGAACGCATGTAAATTTTTTGAGATTTTTATGACGTTTATCTCTAATTCTGATTCCATGAAACTAAACGTTACTTGAAGAGAAAATTAACGACGAATTTTCTCTAAGGCAACGTTTGGTAGCACGGAATTCGACCCGCATAAATTGGAATTTGAAATGAACGTGTATAAAAATTTTGGGATTTCTTTTTTTTACCTGAACTTATTCGACTCCATCGCTTAAAGTGGAAAGGATTTGGAATGTTGACACCGGAAGTAGTCGAGGCATTGTTTGGTGTAAAAAGAGGAAGATACATCCTCTGAAAAATCTTCTTCCTCCAATCGCAAACCCAAAATACTCCACACGCGAAAAAAATCAACGAACCAAACAGAACCCCAAAAATAATCAACGGGTTAATCTTAATTTGAAGCATTTCATAGCCCTTAATCCCCGTTCTAGTCGATACGTTCTTGGCAGCTTCCAATAAGGCGACCCCAAGTGTCCAAGTAATACTCCCCGAACCAACAGTAACATTTTGATCACTTATATGAAGCCCTTCTCGCAACAGAAACACAATGTAAGGTGATCTAAAACAATATTGTTCTATAAATGGCTGAGGAACAACGCTCTTTTTAGCAACATCCCATGTTTTTTCACAGAATTCTTTGCCCTTTTTCAACACATCATCAAGAGAAGCATCTGAAGTCAGATTGAAAAACCGAAACACGACGTAGAACCCAGACATGGCATAGAATTTTCCATAAGGACGAGGCAAATCTGACTGTTCAGACAAATTGACAGCAATTTTAGCGAGTGAACTACATTCTTCCCAATTTGGAGCACCCATAAGTTGAATTTTAGCCCCCGCCGCTTCACACTGAGAACATGAGTACTGCTCGTTATAGCCTGTTTGCAGGCACGGGTGCTTGATTTCGATGTTTTTTGCATTAGTAATTGGTGGAAGCCTATTGAGAAGATGAGCCACGGATTTGTCAAAAGCATCATTCAAGCCATAGCCCGCTAGAGAATAGGCAACTAGATGGTGAATGTCACGGTCTATTTTAAGCATTAAACCCGTGTTGTTCTTCAAATGTTCTTTGCTCTCGAAAGTAACTTGCAATGATGATCCACCCAAGTCAGCTGCACCAAATGTTCCCCTTTTAGAGCCAATTCCAAGCACACCAGTGTGATAGTTTAGCGCTATCCACCCGTAGTAAGCTTCCTCCACGCCAGTAATGACCTTTACCCACTCTCTCCGGCATAAAAATTTTGACTCCTTTATAATGGACCAGGCACTGTTGAGAAGCCATTCGGATTCTGAATTTTGTAGCCTTCTAACCCCTGCTGTTGCATAGAGAAAGAGGGAAGTGGATTCGAGGGCGTTTTGAGGAATTTGAGTCTCGGCCCATTGAAGAAGCGGTTTTATTGCATTGTTCAAACCAGATATATTGGAAACCAATTTACTTAAACCAGGCTGAGTCTCCATACGATTGTAAGCACGCCCTGAGTGCATACTAGGTTTATGACCCTCTGGTAGTGATCTCAATAGGATCGGAAAATTACCATCTCTTTCATGATTAACTGAAGCTTGATATACGTAAGCTCGTGTCCCTGTACTGCCACAATCAAGCACGACATAGTATTTCGAACGACCTTTCAACCGATTAGAGTAGAAGAGCTGCAACGCATATACAAGAAGAGCAAAAGAGGCTACACCAAGGAGAATCAAAAGGAGACGCACCCATCTTTTTCGGGTAAAACCTTTCTTTGATGAAGTTTTTTCTTTGGAAAAAGTTGGTACACCATTTTCTTCATGGGTCTGTTTTGAACGAGTCGAATTTCTTTCTATACCAGAGATGATATCAATAGTGTTTGGATCGAGCCGGTGATAAGAAGAGAAATCTTGAAGGGATGAGGAGGTTCTCAAATGGTTCTTTTGCTTGGAGTTTTCAACTCCAAACCCATCAATGGAACCCGCTGCAGGCGACATCATGCTGAAATTCGGCTTATTCTAAACACCATTTTCTCGCAAAAATTACCATATATTAACGCTCATTGCAGCCAAAATAAGCAAAGAGACATTGCTCCCCTCTCTGATCAGTGTTCTTGGTCTTGGAAAAACATTGAAGAATCATTTGAATTTCTGCACATTATGTGCATACAACTAGGGTCACTGACCTGCAGCAATCAAATTATGAACTACTTAAGTAACATCAGAAATGAAACTCATGTATTTCAGTCTGTTTTTAGGGAAAAATTAGTAGTAGGAGGAGGAGGCTTGGCTCTAATGGAGGAGGAGTTGCAGATTATCGAGTGAAAAACGTATATACTTTTATCAGATTGTTCTTGCATTGTACAGTCAAGTAGGGATG
This sequence comes from Eucommia ulmoides, assembly GCA_016647705.1. NCBI lineage: Eukaryota > Viridiplantae > Streptophyta > Magnoliopsida > Garryales > Eucommiaceae > Eucommia > Eucommia ulmoides. The sequence continues at coordinate 55,969,580 of CM028328.1, forward strand.
TCAATGGTCCGGTTTTGGTTCGGTTTCATACAAAATCAAAGCCATTAGACATATACCAAAACCAAAACCACCCGTTTTTTTAAACGGTTTTAAAACCAAACCATTTAACTTTATACAAAACCAAAACCAAAACCAAAACCTGTGAAACTATTTATTAATTTTACAAAAAAACAAAACCAAAACTGTGAAACCACGGACCGTTGTTTTTTATATATAGACAAAAATATAACTAAAATATAAGACAAATTCTTAAAACCAAAACAAAACCACAAAACTATTAATTTTTACAATGAACATTCCTAACCATAATTAAAAATACAACGATAGACATCTAAAATTTATATATACTAAGAGTTAAAATGTAAATAAATAAAAAAGTACAGGTATATATATCATAAAAATATATCTAAAATATCGGTTACACGGTTCAGTTACGTGGTTCGGTTTTTCGGTTACTATCCCAAAACAAAAACAAAAACCGCTTCGGTTACTAATTTCAAAACCAAAACCCCAACCAAAACCATTTAATCGGTTTCAAAATTGAACCGTTTGGTTCAATTTTGTTTGGTTACCCATCAGTTCGGTTCGGTTTGAGTTGCCATCCCTACAGTCAAGTGATTTCCCTTCTCCTTGGTTTTGATCTTATCACTTGGCAGCAAAAGAAAATGATGAAAAAAAAAATAACAGAAGAAACAACTCAAAACTACCAAATCATAGGAATTACTATTGATTATCAATCAATATATGTAATTCAAAAATAAATCTCACAGCTACCAAAAGGGCGCGCGCGCGCGCACAAGCATACAATACACATCCAAGAAACTTCGTAATTTCAGCAAATTGGGTCTGTAATTATCAAGGAAGGCATGAAAAATCCATGGCGAGCACATGATAAGATCCAAATTTCGAAATCTAAAAACCAAAAAAAAAATGAAAATCGACATTGACAGAGCAGAGAAAAACGTCCGTACGCAAATCAAATTCACAATCAATGATCGCGAAAAAAATTCTACATACTTGTATATATGGAGGAGGAGTTGCCTGATGCAGGAAATTTCAGAAGATTTTCCGTCCGTTAGCACGTCGCCGCAGCTGGGCCCGTTGCATTCTGAATCAACGTGCACTCCAATTGTGGATTGCTGAGAAACACCACACCATACATAAACAGGTCGGCGCCGGACGAGCTACAGGATCGAGCCTCCGATCAAATACAAACAAAGGTAATACGATCGCTACGCACTGTAATTTAACTTCGAATCACAGCAGAAAATTGCTAATTGAATCATGATCGTTGAACACAGATCCAAAGAGATCGCCAATGAAGAAGATCGGTTTCGTTCTTTTGACTCTTCCACCAGTTTTCACAGTGATCGCGACGAGCCGAAGGGAAACAAAAAACGGAGAGGATGATCCCGGAGGAGTTGTGTTCGCCGGCGACTGAAACAAAAAGGAAAAATCAACCAGTTTCTCCTTCTCCGGCGACGAACAACCCCTCCGCCGTTAGTCGCTCCGATGCAGAGAAGGACTGTCAGTTTGACTATATGAGCTAAGCTGGGGCGACCGACCTTCCTTTAAATTAGCCTAAATAAAAATAATTTATGAATTAATTATTAGGAATTTTGGTCTACACTCAATAGTGATATTATTTATGAATTAATTATTAGGAATTTTGGTCTACACTCAATAGTGATATGAAGGGGATTCCAGCTCTTTAAGTAACACTTTCAGGGATCAAATTTTAAAAAATTGTTAATGAAAAGTGCTCTGTTGGAAGAGGTATCCCGTTTCTGGTACCCAACAGTATTTTAAAGGATTAGTTTTCGCCGACCATGGTGTGAGAATATCCTGAGAAACTGAAAAAAATAAAATAATAACCTGAACGAAATTAAAATTTTATCCCATGCAGTATATACTAGAGTAATTTTTTCAGATATCGAAAATTATTATAATATAATTTTTGCATGTAAAAAGTTAGATTAATTTGTTCTTAATTCGAATTTTCGGGAAAAAAAAAAAAAAAGAGTTGCCGAAAACAGCCGTTGAAAATAAATGAAATGGAGGATGTTGTACGAACAAGAAAAGGGAATTAGTGGTGGGGGTAGAATAAAGGAAAAATATATTTTAGCTCTTAAACTTTGAATAATTAATCAAATAGATCCTATTGAATAATTGCTTAATTGTTTTTAAATAGTTAACAGTAAAATTGTCATTACAATAAAATTTTAGCAACTAACTGGTCTTTGCCCAAAAATATAAAGGGGTTGACTGGTATTTAGTAAATAACAGAGAAAATTTCTAGTTAATAACAAAAAAATCAGAGGGGGTAAAAAGTTATAATAACTTTTATGACATATAGTGATTTTGAGATTTTTAACAGTAATTTAGAATTTTTAGAAAAAAATATTATTATGCATGTGTGTGGACTGCATAAGCTAAAAATTTAATTTCGTGGACTGTTTATCAAAAAAATCTTAATTAAGTTAGAATATAAATATATATAAAGAAATTAAATAACATAATTGTAAAATTTTGAAAAAAATAATAGGAAGATAAATGATAACCAGATTACAGTAAAAAATTTGGATCCTCTGTTTGCTTTTTTCTTTTTGGGTTAAATTCAACAGTTGATAAATATTGTGTTTAACACGTCATTTGATTGTATTTCATTGTAATCATTGAATTTAACTCAACAAGTCAAACGTGATAAATTAACAGTTGATAAATACTGTGTTTGGCATGCCATTTGATTGTGTTTCATTATAATCGTTCAATTTAACTCAGCACTAGTCAAACATGAAAAAACAACAGTTGATAAAATAATATGTTTGACACATCATTTGATTGTATTTCACTGTGATAGTTGAATTTAAATCAATACAAGTTAAACTTGAAAAATCAACGGTTGAGAAATAATGTATTTGACACATCATTTGATTGTATTTCACTCTGATCGTTGAATTTAAATCAACACACGGATAATGAATAAATAAATAAGCACGTGTGGATAATTTCTTTAAACTACTGATGTTGTTATTTTATATTGTTTTATTTATTTTTTGGTTCACAGCTGCCCGTCTAGCTCAGTTGGTAGAGCGCAAGGCTCTTAACCTTGTGGTCGTGGGTTCGAGCCCCACGGTGGGCGTCTATTTTGTCTAATTACCACTCTACTTTTCTTTACTTCAAAAAGGGGGCGCGTTTAGGACGGATTATCTTTTTTTTTTTTTTTAATTCGACATTCTTTCTGTTTAACGACTTTTTAAAAGCCCCTCTAATATTTAATTATTTACCGCGATACCACCTTCCTCAGTTTTGCCTCTCTCTCTCCTCTCTCTCTCTCTAAGCTAACTGTTTACAGTATCTTCCTCATCGAGAACGCGTCAATGTACTGAACCATCTCTCTCTCTCTCTCTCTAGAGCTTCAGAGCATTAATGGCGATATCATTACAGGACCTCTTAAAGGAGCGAAAATTTCCTTTCATTATCTCTTTTTTTCTCTTGTTTTTCTTCGTCACATTTCTCCTCTTAAACAACAATCAATTCCCAATCTACTTCACCGCCGATCTCCGCCGATCTCCATCGATTCCGGAACTGCATTCGCCTGCAAAGCCGATTCGAATTTCTCCGGTGTCAAACCCCATCGAGGCGGCTCCTCCTCGACTTAAAGACAATGTCTCGTCCGATTTCGCTGCGGTTGATGTGGAATCGTGGAATTGGAAGATCTGCGACGGCGCGGTGGCGGTGGATTACATACCGTGTCTCGATAACTGGAAGGCTATAAAGGAATTGAAGTCGAGGAGGCACATGGAGCACAGGGAGCGCCATTGTCCGCAGCCGAGTCGTCGGTGTTTGGCTCCGTTGCCGACGGGATATAAGGTTCCAGTTCCGTGGCCTAAGAGCCGGGACATGGTGAGAATAGTAGTTCGGTAAGATTTGTTTACTGTAATGCTTCTAATAATTTCCATGGATATAGTATGTTGGAATCTAGATCAGCATATACGTTCCACCTTTTTCCCGGAATAAGATCCTTCCTAAGCCTTGGTTATTGCATTGCGGTTGGGCCTTCCAGTATTACACCTCCGCTGTAAGAATAACTAGTATTTTTGGTAGAAATTTGACGGAGTATTGACTTAGAAAGTTGTGCATAACATGACCTGATAACCCTTCTGTATTTATAGGCGTAAAGTCTTTTCTAAGATCTCAGTCAATCCTTATTAATATGCCCATTAACGTTGATGCAAGATTTTCTTTCCTTATTTAATGAGATTTGATATATGTTCCCCAGCAAGAATCATAGCCTGAGCTTGGGACGTGGTTTGGGTCATCTTTGGTTATTCTGAGGAGGAACCATCTTGAGTAGACCGAGCTCACGGTTCGGGTGATTCGAGGTTATAGTCGATAATGATGATCTCGGTATTCAACTTGGGTCCTGGGCAAAATCCTCGTGTACCCGCAAGTCGTGCTCGTGCCTCAAGTGTGTGACACGCGAGTTCCTTCTTACACATGTTCTTAATTTGGGACTTCACGAAATACCCCTGATCGCACATATTTTCCTTTTTTAGGATTTGTTGCAGTGTTCATTTTCATCTCTGATTTTACAGAACAATGAAAACAATCTTTTGCTATGAATTTAGAGCTTCGCGAGTAGTAGGAACTATTGTTGCAACTTGCAACCTTTGGGGTATTCACTCTGTGTCTTAAAATGTCATTATGATGAAGAGTTGCTGCTGGTTTGATATTTATTCCTTTGTTTTGTATTGAAGTTTTTGGGTTCCGGCAATTGATGCCATCATATTAAAACTTAAATCCATTTCCCTTCATTTGTTTGTATCAACTATCAACACAAATGTTTTCTGTTCATATTCATTGTTCTTTCTTGCAGTCTAAACTAGTTCTATCTCATGATGAATTTATCTGTTGTACAGATATGGTATGATAATGTCCCTCATCCTAAGCTGGTTGAATACAAGAAGGTGCAAAACTGGGTGCGCAAATCAGGAGACCACTTTGTTTTTCCCGGCGGTGGTACTCAATTTAAGAATGGAGTAAATAACTACATTAAGCTCATAGAAAAGGTATGTCATAGACTTTACACTATGTCACTAACAATAGACTGTTCAGTTATGCTTCTTTGTAAGAATTTGTCATTCAAAGATATTAAAACAAACTGCCTACGACGGGAATTTCATTTGGAAATGGTAGTTGTTGCATAATGGTATATGATTTTTATCCATGTGCATAAATTATGGGATTATGTTAGAGAGTTGAAGTTTATTTTTAGACTATGAACTTGAAATTTTAGGGAGATTCATGGAATTTTAAAAATGATGAGATTTTGAAATTTTGAGTTTTATAATTTTATCACTTGCAAACTTGTTGTTCGGCTATATATTTCAAAATTAAAATTTTATTGATGTAATTTTATCTCGAGATGGAGCGGTTGGAAGGATTTATTAAAAAACTACATGTCACAGGCTGAGCCTTTTAGGTTGACGACGGGTTGTGTGGTGGTTCCTAGTATGTGTGTCTAGTAGCAAGCAAGCTTAGACCGTGACACTATGCATTGGAGAAGGTGAAACAAACATAATTATCAATTAATTTGTCTGCAACTACTACATGATCCAATAATTTTGGCACAAATATTTTTTTTATCTATGCTTTAAGGTGCAAAGTGAATTAAAACTTTTTGTGAGTTAGGAATATGTGAGAAAGAATAGGGAATAAGAAATAAAATTAGAAGGTGTGGTCCACAATTATCTTTTAGATAAATACAATTAGATTAGGTCCAATGAGAAGTTGACAAGTAATTAAAAATAATTTAAAAACTCAAAAAATTTAGGACATTAAGACTTATGGAGGTAGGACATTAAGACTTATGGAGGTAGGACTTCTTATTCCTCCTGCATTCGCTAGTTATATAGATTTTGATAGAGTTCTTAACGAATTAAATATATATTAAAAACTTAATTTCTGAAAACAGTACGGTCGAAACTTATTTACGGAATCAGAGTAAAACGCAAAACTGATTTTTCGAAAAACGCATTTTGAAAATGCGTTTTTAAAGTGGGGACTGTTCCAATGAAAACGCAAAAGGGTTTTGCGTTTTCTTTAAAAACGCAAATCCCTTTTGCGTTTTCCAAAATAGGAAAAAAAAAAAAAAAATGTTTGAAAAACGCAGAAAGCTTCTGCGTTTTTAAAAAAAAAATAAAAAATAAAAAAAAGAAGAGAGTAACGGTTAAGCAGCAGTGTGTTTTTTTTTTTTTTTTCTTCAGCAGAGAGTCAGTGCAATCCATGCAATTTTTTTTTCTGTTTTGGAAGCGTTTTTGCTTTTTTTTTTTTTTCAAGAGCGTTTTGTTTTTTTTCGCCATTTTCCCACCGTTTTCCTCATTCATATTTGACTTAGAAGAACCATTTTGTGATTAGTGTGAAATGATTCCAAAAAAAACGAAAATAATATATGCGTGTTTTTAAAAAAAAATTACACTAATTGAAATTAAAATAAAATTACATGTGAATATATAATATATTTTTACAAATTATAATACATGTCGTCATTGAGTTTCTATATACCACACCCCCTACGTTTGATGTTTCTCCGTTGCCGCCGTAAAAGAAGTGGAAGTTCTTCGGTGTCATCTGTCTGAAAATGATCAACTTGATTAATGTGTCCCAAGTCCATAGTAGATGGATATGTTGGTTCCTCCACGATGGGCAACAAACGTTCATCATTTCGCTCCCATGGGACTGGCGACACGCGTCTTCCAATTCCTCTGGGTACACCATGTGTCACACTAGGAACAGATACTGAGCTCGATGATGGAACAACCATCATCGGGGTGACAAATGTGTTACCCACTAACCATCCGCAACTGACGCCCAGTTCGGTACCATAATCTGAAAAGAAATTATTCATCCCGTAGGTAGATGGTTCGGCACTGGTGTTGGCATCCAATGGCGGATCTCGCGTATCCAACGGCGGACTCAGCATCTGGTGTCCCGGACTCGGCATCTGGTGTGGCAACTGCCGACGATAGGCACGGGAAGAAATGTCGTGCGATAAGTATGTAACCCGTTCAAAATCTCTTGGTTGTCTTGTTTGAATTGCAAGTTCACTCATTCGCATCAGGTCTGAAATATCGGGTTCCTGCAACATAAAGTTAATTACACCTAAGTAAATGAATATTACATAAAATAATAAATATATGTTCTAATTAAATTATACCTCTATCGTCGGACGACCTCCTACTGCATGATAGCCGAAGTTCGGTCGGTAAGATGGGTTCACTATGAACCGGCTTGTGACTCCCCAATACCAAGGCATGTAATCATCAAATACATCTGTACGAGCCTGAAGGTTACTTAAATCTAGTGGTCGCCGGCTATCCCATGCTCGTATATGTGCCCCGTGCACTATCGACCAGTCTGTGTCAAATTTTTCCCTCCGGCTATTGAAATGCATATCTTTATATGTGTCGCTCAGCCAGGGAATTCCTTGGCAAAAACCAAACTGTCGTAGTGTACGATGGGGGTAATGATACTCTACAATTTCGTAGCATATCAGGGGCACAGACGCCATCCAAATTTCTTCGCCATCACGGCAATATTGTGGTAATTGGTCCAAGAGGTCAGTTGGATACGGCATCCAAATAACCTTGCAAATAACATATAAATTAATTAATTAAATAATAAATATAGTCATAAATAAAACATCAGTAACATCTTACGTAAATCTATAACTGACCTCATAATTTTGTAGACGATCTAACTGATCACGATACACAATCAATACGTGCATCGGCTCGCTATCCAAATTGAATGATACTTTCCAGCTGTATGCAGCCATAAAAATTAATTATTACTACATGAAATGAAATATTTGAATTGCGTAAACATTTATTATATAATAACGTACCGAGACCTTCAACGAGCGCCTGGGAACCTCATGTCCCCTATCTGTAGGTCACCCATCCAATCGCCAGTAGTAGAGAGAGACACGTGCCCTAGTCTCGGGAGTCGTTCCCATGCCCAACACTGTAATAAAAATAAGGGGCCCAAAATTTTTTTGATCTCCTTATGACATCCCTTGCACAACTCTCGATACAGTACCGCTAAAGTGGCACTGTCCCAACTATACTGATGCGACCCAGACATATCGCGCAACAATGGTAAGTACGCTAACTTAACCAAATTATTAGATTTATCAGGCATCAATATTGTCCCGATCAATATCAGGCAGTACGCCCTAGCGTAACACTGCATAATGCCCTCATCGGCGTCGGCGGGTACACGATCGAAAGTGGACTGTAACTATTTCAGTTTCAGACAACCGCCTTTGATTTTGTCCTTCGGCGGTGTGTGACCGAGGAGGATTTGGCAAAGTTCCTGCCAACGTACGGTCGGTAATGTGTCATCAGACCCGGTAACTGGTCGTCTAGGAAGCACGGACACTCCGCTAAGAGTAGAGTGTCGGTGTCCGACACGTGTCGGACATCGACACGCGCCCGACACGCCTCCAACACGTGTCGGACCGTGTCAGATTTTTTTTTTTTAAAGTCCGACACGGCTCCGACACGCCTCCCTCGCGTGTCGGACACTTCGCGGGGCCATGTCGCAATTTTTTATTTTTTTTAGGGGTGATTTGTGTAATATTTTACTAACCTTAGTTGTAAAAATACCCATTACCCACGATCTGTTCAGCCAAATCAGCCGCTATCCTTCTCCTTCTTGCAATTCTTCTCCTTCTTCGAATCAAATTTTTCATTTGAGCACGATTCAGTCTTATCTTCAAGGAATCAAGCTCGATTCGACCTTCAAGCACGATTCGACCTTCAAGTCTTGCTTCAGTTTTTTGCTCTGTTTGCGGTCTGTTCCTGCTTCGGTTACCGGTTGGTTTCTGCTTCGGTTTTTTGCTCTGTTCAACCTTCAAGCTCTGTTCGCGGCTGTTCCTGCTTCGGTTTTTTGCTCTGTTTGCGGTCTATTCCTGCTTCGGTTGGTTTCTGCTTCGGTTTTTTGCTCTGTTCAACCTTCAAGCTCTGTTCGCGGCTGTTCCTGGTTCGGTTGGTTTCTGCTTCGGTTTGTTTCTGCTTCAGCTTGTTAATTTGCTCTGTTCGATTTTTGTTCCTGCTTCGGTTTGTTCCTCTCTCTCTTTATTGTTCTGTTTATTATTTATTTGTTTCATTTCTGATCTTGTTTCTGTTTATAATGTTTATATTATGTGTTTCATTCAATTTTTGTTCATGTTTCATTCAATTTCAGTTCATGGCATTTCTGATCTTGTTTCTGTTTATAATGTTTATTGATTAAAGATAATCATTTGATAAAACCCCACTGTTGAAACTTGAAAGTCTGTTATTTTAGGATCATCAGTGCAACATGTGCTTAAGGATCAACCATTAATCTAAAATGTTGATTATATTCATGAATGTAAAATGGGTTGTTGACTTGTTGTTTATTTGTTTATACTTTACTGTCATTACCAGTGGCAGTGGCAGTGTTACAGTGTATATATTTCCATCGTCCAACTTGAGAAAACTACAAAGTACAAACATTTATTTTAAATCTCTTTCTAATTGTTTTTATCTTTTTTTACTTCTCTTTCTAATTTTTTTTTTTTTAGGAATATGAGTGCATTTTCTAGTGAGGAAGGGATGAATAAAACTTCCCAAAATGAGGATGCATTAAGACCCCTACGGAAATATGTGACAATAATTGAAAAGGAAAAAAAAGTCGGAGGAAATGTTTCTTTTCAGTGTAATTACTGTCAAAGAAACTTTCAGGGGTCATATTCAAGGGTCAAGGCACACTTGTTGAAATTACCAAGTGCCGGGATTTCCTCTTGTGTAAAAGTCTTACCTCAACATCTTGGTGAAATGAAACAGTTAAGTGAGGAAGCTGAAATGAAGAGAGTTAATGCAATGCCTAAGAAAATCCCATTGCCATCATCGTCTAGTCATGCCTCTAATGATTCAAGCCATGGTGCAAGTATGGGATTGGGTGGCCTTACTTTGTTTAAACTCGAAGGTAATCCATCAAGAAAAAGAAAAGGTGACGGAAGCACGGCCATAGAAAAGGCATTTAATATTCAGTGTAGAGAAGAATTACACGATGAGATTGCTAGAATGTTTTATTCCGGAGGATTGCCATTTCATTTTGCAAGAAATCCGTATTATGCGAGTTCTTACTCGTTCGCCGCAAATCACAATATTTCTGGTTATTTGTCTCATGGTTATAATATGTTGAGAACCACATTGCTTCAAAAGGAGAAGGCAAACATCGAGAGATTATTGTAGCCAATTAAAAGCACTTAGAGAGATAAGGGGGTGACAATTGTTTGTGATGGATGGTCTGATCCGCAAAGAAGGCCTCTCATAAATTTCATGGCGGTTATAGAAAGTGGTCCTATGTTCCTTAGGGAAACTAATTGCGAGGGTGAATATAAGGATAAATGGTTTATTTCTGAGAAAATTCTCAAAGTCATTGCGGAGGTGGGGCCTGCAAATGTTGTTCAAGTGATAACCGACAATGCCCCGGTGTGTAAAGCTGCTGGATTACTGGTTGAGAGTAAATATCCCACATATTTTGGACGCCATGCGTTGTGCACACTCTTAATTTGGCTTTAAAAAATATTTGTTCAGCCAAAAATACGGAGGTAAATGAGGTTGCTTTCGAAGAGTGTAATTGGATAACAGATGTTGCGGATGAAGTCATGATGATAAAGAATTTCATTATGAATCATTCTATGAGATTATCCATTTTTAATGAATTTGTGCCTCTCAAGTTGCTTGCCATTGCCGAAAGACGGTTTGCTTCGGTAATTGTCATGTTGAAACGATTTAAACTCATTAAGCGTGGACTTCAAGTAATGACCATTAGTGAAAAATGGAGTTGTTATAGAGAGGATGATACAAACAAAGCTCAATTTGTCAAAGAGAAGGTGTTTAGTGATTTGTGGTGGGACAAGATTGATTATATTCTTTCTTTTACCGGTCCAATTTATGATATGTTGAGGATGGCGGATACGGATAAACCTTGTCTTCATTTGATTTATAAAGAGTGGGATAGTATGATAGAAAAAACAAGAAAGATCATTTATCGGCACGAAGGGAAGCAAGATCACGAAGAGTCAAGTTTTTTTTCAGTGGTTTACAATATTTTACTTGATCGATGGACTAGAAGCAATACCCCTCTCCATTACTTGGCACATTCACTCAATCCTAGGTAATTATTAACTTTGATTACTTTTTAATTTAGATTCTATTTTTTTGACTCCTTAAACTTCATATGTATCTATATATTGTACTTATTTTTTTCTTTTCAATAGATACTATAGTGAAGCATGGTTACAAGAGCTCCCTAATCGAGTTGCCCTGCACAAGGATGGGGAGATTTCAAAAGAGAGAAAAACATGCCTAAAACGTCTTTTTCCAAATTCAGAAGATTTGAAGAAGATATATATAGAATTTGCAAAATTTTCAACTTGCATGGAAGCTTTCTCAGAATATGATTCCGTAAGTCAAAGAGATGATATAGAACCTAAATTTTGGTGGGCTACCCATGGCTCTTCTACATCTATGCTTCAAACTATCGCTTTAAGACTACTTGGGCATCCTTCTTCTTCCTCGTGTTGTGAGCGTAATTGGAGTACATATTCTTTCATTCACTCAGTGAAAAGAAATAAATTGGCTCCTGAACGTGCCGAAGATTTAGTATTTGTGCACAATAATCTTCGGCTTTTATCAAGGAAAAAATCACAATACATGGAAGGGGATAACAAGATGTGGGATATTGGAGGGGATGCTTTTGATCAAATGGATGGTATTGGGCTTCTTTCGGTTGCTAATTTGTCCCTTGATGAACCGGATTTTGAGGCAGTCTTATTCACTGATGACGGATGCGAAGATGACAATCAACCAATTGACCTCGAGTGATATTTTTTAATTTTGGAATTATTTTGTAAGAATATTTTTAACTTGATGTTTTTTGTGGAATGATTAACTTGATATTTTTTGTGGAATGAATTTACTTGCCAGTTATGTGTATATGTATTTCGTTAGTTATGCTATAGACGTGTCCCCGCCGTGTCCGTGTCGGGGTTTTTCAAAAATTGTGGTGTCGCCGTGTCCGTGTTGTGTCGTGTCCGTGTCGCGTGTCCGTGTCCGTGCTTCCTAGCTGGTCGTCCGTTCACGGGCAGTCCAAATAACACTGCTACGTCTTGCAGTGTCACTGTCATCTCACCAGTCGGCAGATGAAACGTATGCGTCTCTTGACGCCATCTCTCAACCAACGTCGTAATCAATGCGTGATCTAACTATTTTTTCTTTAACCGAAAAGTTCCATAAAGTCCGACGGCTTGTATTAATTGTACCACACGATCAGGTACATGGTTCGTCCATTCCCCTGGAAATCGTCTTGCTCCGGAGTAGTCAAGTCGAGAAGAATGCTGAAATATAAATTAAAAGACAATTAATTTAAAAATTACTAACTAAAAAAAAAATTCAATAGACTGGGTAAATATTTTTTTAATATGACTTGCACTCCGCGTTCTTCCCAGACAGTCCCAGATCTGTGGTCTCTCTGCAAATAAAGTAACGACTGATCGACGGGACCAGGCTCAGCCATAGTAGCAATAATCTGAAACTAAAATATGAAGTAGTAATATACGAAATATATTACAACACAATATACTAAACGACAATATAATACAACACAATACGAATGTTGTTTCAACCATAAAGTAAATTAAAAATAAAAAATAAAAATTGTTGTCTCCATTACAATTGTTATCTCATTGGGGTCGGGATGGACATGTTCGCCTATCATAGCCAATTTGAGAACACAACTCACATCGATTTGTCATTGTCCGCTGCGACACATCCATTTCGTTTCGAATGCGAGTGGATTTAGGTCGTCCGCGCTTCACAAATCGAAGTCTATTCTTGTTAGGAAGAAGGATCGGAAAGTTAACCATCAGCCAATAATCCTCGTGAATGATCGGTTCAAATGATGACTCCCAAACTTTCAGCAAGTTTGCTATTGTGTACTCATCAGCGATGTAGCGAAATGCATCTGTGCCACAATACTCCGTCACCGCAAGCATGTGTGAGCATGGATATCTGAAAGTCTTATATTTTCCACAAGTACAATCAGGGTTATCACCTAAAGTAACTTTGTGTGTAACAATACCACCGGACAACGTCTTTCTCGTTTTCACGTGGTAACGTGCATTCTCCCTATTATTAAATATATTTATAAATCAAATTAGATGATCAGTTAAAAAATATATATTACTAATTAATAAATTGCAAGTTAAAAAACTTTACCGATTGAATATTTGGACGTTGTATGTTTTAGACTTCACTTGGGATTTCTGAATTTTCTCAACAACATGTTTTACGTATCCCAAACCCATACCCATATCCTTTAGAGCTTCATGTCGACCGAGATCAAAGTATTTGACCAACCTATAGAAAGTTATTGAAACGGCAGCTGTAATTGGGACATTCCTTGCACCTTTCAAACAGTTGTTGAATACTTCGGCATAATTGGTTGTCAACACGCCCCAATGTTTACCATTATCGTGTGACCTGGTCCATTTATCTTTGGCTACGTTATCCAACCATGTATACGCCCCCATTTTTATTTTCGCAATCTCTTCCATGATAGCGTTGTACTTTCGAACTTGTATTGCAACACCCACATTCTACGCAAGATCTTTTAGTTGTTGATTTTTAAAGATATTAAAATTACTACAAAGATGCCGCAAACAAAATCGATAATACCGAGCGGGCTCGTTCAGTTGATTAAGCCATAAAGTTCTTACTACACTAAGAATGCCAGTCTGTCTGTTAGATATCAACGTGACCTCCGGCCGGTTTTTAACAATATGGCGCTTCAGCATCAAAATAAACCAGGACCAACAGCGGTGGTCCTCCATCGGTACCACCGCGAACGCCATAGGATAACACTTATTGGACGGTGTCATCCCAATAGCGATCAAGATCTTTCCTTCATACTTACCATACAGATGGGTCCCGTCAATTGTGAGGACAGGTCGACAATATCTCCATCCGACCACAGAAGGTTCGAATGCCCAAAAGACCATGTCGAATGTCGAATAACCAGCTGCAGCAGTCAGAACAATACTCCATTCGACAATTGTCCCAAGATTAAAGTGCTGCAATGCCGACATGAATTTCGGCAACTTTCGATACGATTCATCCCAATCGCCGAACAAGGTCTCGATGGCTTTAGATCTAGCCAACCAAGCCTTTTGGTAGGAGATGGTGAATCCCCGAGACTCTTTCACGGACGCAACGATAACACCCATCTTCACTTCTGGATCCTCTTCGACCTGTCCAAGTATCATATCAGAAATAACACCCGAATCCAAGTTTCCATGATCTAATGCCGTATGATTATAGAAACACGTGTGTCGCCCGTTGTACTGCGTAATCTGGAACATTCCGTGACTCTGTTTTAGAGTCGCCCGCATCCACCACCCACAACCATGCTTGCATTTAATCGACCAAATTTTCTGGTTCGTCTCTACCACACGATACTCTTTATTTTTCATAACATGATAATATTTCACGGCATTCTGAATATGTTTCTTGTCCTTAAAGACCATGTCACAATTAAATTCGTCCATTTCCGGGGTCCAAAAATTCTTTCGCAACTTTGGCTCATACTTTGCCATATCATCATCACCCCATTCCAACTGATTATAGAATGAAGGAACCTTGTGTAACGGTAATTGTTCACTCCCATCCATTGTCGGCTCGACATCTATATCTTCATCTTCATCCCCACCATTCTCATCTTCTTCTAACACAAAAACACCATCTAACTCTGTTTGTTCAACATCGTGAAAACTATCAACTGTATTCGTCCCACCCTCCACATTCTCGTGCGGTGGAGCGGTAGAACTGGTGCCTGAATCATGATCAATCACTATTTGGAGATGATATTCTTCAGGAATGTAAGGCGATCGGTGAGTGTAACTGGATTGAACAACTTGAGGGTCAAACATAGGAGAAAACGCGGTAACATGAGGATTGAAATTTTGACTTAAAAATTGGGTAAAAAGACCAGGTTGAGAAGAAAATATTGGAGCGTGATTAAAAGCTCGTTCTACCTCCACATACACCTCAACACCAAGTAGTGAGGGCACCCTAAGAGGTAATTGAAGCACATGGTCTAATGCCGCATCGTCACCGATTGAATACAACATGTGTCTATAATTCCCAGGACCAATAGTAGCTATCGGCAACCTACATTGTAACTTTAAAGTTCCATCAACTCCATCCTCGAAGATATATAGTCGTAACATCGCAATTAATTCGTTTAACGTAATCCCCCGACAAACATCCAACGATTTGACCGTAGACATGCTATATGACACTCCAAACTCAGTTCCTTCCAATATCTTTCCACCCCAATACAAATATAATGTAACATTCTCCATTTCAAACAACTACAATTTCACAAATCAAAATAAAACATGTAACGTATTATTATGATTATCAATTATATTACTAAAAAAAATTAAATTGTCCAATTTACTTCATAAAAACCGAAATCTTTCTATATATATATATATACACACACACATACACACAAAATAAAACCGAAAAAATCGGAAAAAAAAAAAAAAACAAAACCGAAACCTCTAAAAGAAAAAAATTGTTTTACATCTATATTTCTAGATCTAGATCTACATTACGAAAAAACTATTTTCAAATTATATAAATCTAGATCTACATTACGAAAAAACCGAAAATAAAAATAAAAATTGGTTTACTCACCAAAATGAGACGAACAGCGGTGGAGGAGCTAGATCGGCGGCGGATGAGTGGGTGACGGTGACGGAGGGCCAATATATCTACATTTCCGGGAAAAAAAAAATTAAAAAAAAGCAAAATAAAAAAAAAAATCCATATCTCGTATACACACACATACCCGACAGACGACGACCGGACGACCGGAGAAGCGACGGCGGCAGATCGGCGGAGCGGCAAAGTCAGTGTTCACTGTAATTTTTTTTTTCCCTTCTGTGTTTTTACCCTAGTGAAAACGACGAGCAGCAAATGAGGAAGAAGAAGGGTGGGCCGGTGGGGGCATTCGCTTAAAAACGCACGCTTCTGTGTTTTCACTTTTCATTTTTTTTTTTTTTTTTGGTTTTGAAAAACGCAGAACACAAATGCGTTTTTACTTTACATTTTTTTTTTTTTATTTCTTTTGAAAAACGCAAAACCGATTTGCGTTTCTTTAAAAACGCAAATCGGTTTTGCGTTTTTAACCCAACCCCGGTTTTTTAAAAACACATTTTGAAAATGCGGTTTTCGAAAAACGCAAATCGGTTTTGCGTTTTACTCTGATTCCGTAAATAAGTTTCGACCGTACTGTTTTCAGAAATTAAGTTTTTAATATATATTTATTTGGTTAAGAACTCGATTTTGATATGTAATTTTGTCTCCCCTTAAATCTCATTTCAAAATTCCAATGATTTCTACATATTCCTTTCTGAAGTAGACAAAGGAGTTTTAACTTACAAATTTCAAAAATCCTTTACTTACAGACTGCACGGGTTATTAAATGGGGGAAGAACATTAGGGTTGTACTCGATGTTGGCTGTGGAGTTGCTAGCTTTGGCGGCTCCCTGATGGACAAAAATGTAATTACAATGTCATTCGCTCCAAAAGACGAACATGAAGCCCAGATACAATTTGCTCTTGAGCGGGGAATTCCCGCTACACTCTCGGTTATTGGAACCAAGAGGCTCACTTTTCCGGACAACGTGTATGATTTGATTCACTGTGCACGATGCAGGGTTCATTGGGATGCAGATGGTACATCTCTAATCCTTATATCTATACTACTAGCATCTGTGGCACACACAATGTATGTTCGATTTTCTTAATATACTAGGAATTATGTTATTTTTTCAGTTTTTTTTATAATTATTTAACTAGAATAAAAACAGAAAATATAATTATTTAACTAGAATGAAAACATGGAGAGGTAGTTATTAGAGTTCCTGGAGCACACAACGTGTGTGCATTATTTGTTTTTCAATATAATAAGAATTATCTTATTTTTTTATACTTATTTTTAATTATCATTTAAATAAAAAAGAGGGAACATGGAGAGTTCATTATTGTTGCACTAAACATAAGTACAATCCCTTGCTCTTTTATATATAGTATACACCAGTGTTTGTGGCACCCATAATGTATATGTAGTAAATTTATTTTATTTTATTTATAATTTACAACATATTTATATAACAAAAAATTGAAAAAAGATAAAGAATAATTGTTAATTGCACCAAATATAACCACTTACCCTTGCTCTCCCTTGACATATAGCATAGATGGATATATAAAGGGAGAACATGAATTAAGTAATATTACAAATAAGAAAAGTATAAATATTATAGTTAAAAATGTAGCTATTCTAATCAATCAAGCTCCACATTTTTCATACTTTTTCGAGCTTTTTGCACTTTGCACCCCTGAAGTTTCATAGAAATTCCACTTTAGCCCATGTTCTTTTAGCTTGAACACATTAAACCCTGAAATATCCAAATCGTGTCAAGTTAGTCCTTCTGTTTTTTTTTTATGACCGAATTCACCCACTTGGGTGATTCCACTTTTGACACGTGGCTCATTTTTAATGACGGAATTATCGATTTGGATTGACTTGACACAATTTGAATACTTTAGTGTGTTGAAATTGAAAGTGCAGGGGCTAAAGTGAGATTTCTCCAAAACTTTAAGGGTGCAAAGTGAAAAAAACTTTACCTTTTCTCTCTAATTTAAGTTATTTCTGAACAGAAAAATAATTAAATGATCACATTGTCTGTGCAGCCGCTAGTATCCATATAATTGAGAATGTTGATCCGATCATTGTGCTATTTTTTGAATATTGTAGGTGGAAAACCGCTGATGGAACTTAACAGGATTCTTAGACCTGGAGGGTTTTTCCTGTGGTCTGCCACGCCAGTTTATCGTGACGAAGAAAGAGATCGAAACGTCTGGAACTGTTAGTAATTTCTAGTTCTCTTGCTTGATCTTATACTAACTATTAATTTTCAATTAATTCCCTGCTTGGTTTACATCTCGGAAACAATTTTCAAAAATTTCGAATGTAGTTTTCAGAAACAGTTTTTGAAAATTGTGAAAAAATGCTGATTTGGTTAAAGAAATGTTTATTGATAAATTATAAAAACAAAGTTATATAATGTGATCCATTCAAATATTGAAAATTTGAAATATAGAGAAACGGTTGATTTGAGATATTAAAATTGTGTGAGGGAGAAAAGAGCAGAGAAACATATACTTGTGTGGAGAGAGAAGACAAGTTGAAAATTTAGATTGAATGAAAATTGTGAAAATTATTTTGTAAATTTAGTTTTGAGTTGTGCTGTAAAAAGAAAGGGGTTTTGACACTTTACACCTCTGAAGTTTGACCAATATTTCACTTTGGCCCCTTTAGTTTCAATTTGAACATTGATGACACCTTGAAGTTCTGTAATGCCACTTCAGTCCAAATCTATAGCTCCATTGTAATTTTTTATGCCGTGCACCCAATTGTTTTTAAGAGGACCTTAAGCGGATTTCCGTCCTCCTCCTTTGCCCTTAACAAACTTTCTATAAAAAACTCTTCTCTCTCTATATATATTATGCTATATCTATATATTCCGACTTATGAATATTTGGGCAGGAAGGAGAATGGGAGTGAGGGAAAGGAGAAGGTTGGAAATGCTAAAAAAATAAAAAATTTAAAATAGCTGCATGTGTGGCAAGTGATTATTTTCTGCCCAAAATTATAATGAGAATAACATCTTGGATTGTAGTGGGATCATTTGGAAACTTTAAGGTGTTATATGTTCAAATTGAAACTATGGGGACCAAAGCGAAAATTTGGTCAAACTTCAGGCGTACAAAGTGTCAAAACTCTTTATGTTCTCAAATTTTTAGCTGCACCTTCAAATTGACACCCCTTTTTATTGCAGCTATGGTGGCTCTAACTGAAGCTATGTGCTGGAAAGTAGTACTTAAGACCTTCTTTGATACATCTGGAGTAGGGATAGTGATATATCAGAAGCCCATTTCATCTTCCTGCTATGAGAACCGAAAAGAAAATCATCCTCCTTTATGCGATAAGAACACGAGACCGAAAACTCCATGGTAAGCAATAACCGCATTCTATTAGTCTGAATTTATATTATTAATAATATTTTCTGTCATTTTCTTTTTCATTTTACATAAAAAAATATATACGTTTGATTGCCTTTTTACCCCTTGTACTTTGATCTTGTTTTGTTTTGTCCGCTTTACTTTAAAAAACTACATTTTACCCTTCTACTTATAAAAACTAGAGCCTTTTTCACTTTGTACCACTGAAGTTTCAGAGAAATCCCACTTTAACCCCCGTCCTTTCAATTTGAACACATTAAAACTTGAAGTATCTAAATCGTGTCAAGATTGAAATAAGTCCTTCCGTCATTTTTATGGCAGAATTCATTTACGTGAATGATTCCGTGTTTTGACACGTAGTTGATTTCTGTCATAATAAATGACGGAGTTACCGATTTAAACTGAATTGACACGATTTGGATACTTCAAGATTTAATATATTCAAATTGGAAGTACAAAGGCTAAAAGTTGGATTTCTCCAAACCTTCAGGGGTGCAAAGTGAAAAAACCTCAAAAAACTAACATTTTTAGTTTAAATTAACTAAGTATGCTAAATATTGGGTGAATTTAATTTTTTCATCCACATTTTACATGAAATAGACAAAAATGACCATTTATTTGAATTTTTGTTTTGATTTTTGTCTTTATTGATTTTTTCTTAAATAGAAGTAGAGAGAAAAAGAGAGCTAGAGAGAACTTCAGTCAATTTATATTTTTTACCTTTAAACGTTAAATTACAATTGAAAAAATGGAGGACAATTAAGTCATTTTATATTTTTTTGCGGATAAAATGTTAGTTTCTACTTTCTACCCTTGGTCAAGAATAGAACGAGATGATGTGTAGGTTTTTAAATTACAAGAGTTAGAAGGAAAAAAGATCGAAATAATATTATTATTAATATTTTCCGTCAATTTTTTTTTTCATTTTACATAAAAAATATATAGGGTTAATTGCCTTTTTACCCCTTGTACTTTGATCTTGTTTCATTTTATCTTCTCTACTTTAAAAAACCTATAGTTTACCCTTTTCTACTTGTACTAGCTTGACAAACCAACATTTTTCTATTTAAATTGACTGAATATCCTAAAAAAATTGGTGAATTTAATTTTGTCATCCAAATTTTACATAAAATGGACAAAATTATCATTCATTTTAATATTTATTTTGATTTTTGTCTTTATTAAATTTTCTTTTTGAAATAGAAGTAGAGTGAGAGAGAGCGCGCGCGCTAGAGAGAGAATGTTTTCTCTCTTTTTTAACTTTTAAACGTTAAATTTCAATTGATGAATGGAGGAAACAATTAAGTCGGTTTATACTTTTGGGGGGATAAAATGTTGGTTCCTACTTTCTCTGCTTAGTCAAGAGTAGAACGTGGTGGCGTCTAGTGTGTGCATTTTTAAAGTACGGAGGTTACATATGTATTTTTTGCGTATAGGTATGTGCCACTCGAAGATTGTCTTTCCCCATTGCCGGTATCAAGCAACGGTAACTCGTTGAACTGGCCCAAGCCTTGGCCTGAAAGGCTCAAGGCTAAACCTCCATCCTTATCTAATGCACCAGAGGCTAAAGAGATCTTTTATGAAGATACTAAACACTGGTCTTCACTTGTTTCGGATCTTTATCTGGAAGGTCTCGGCATAAACTGGTCGAGCGTGAGGAACGTAATGGACATGAACGCCGGTTATGGAGGGTAAGATTTTGATTCTTTTCTTTTTCTCTCTTTTTCTATTTAAATTGAAACAAAAATTCTGATATTGTTTGATAACGTTTTTTAAAGTACCTAAAAGGAAAATAGCGTTTGTTTTGCACTTTACTAATGAAATTAGAATTATTTTTTAGGGTTAGGTTTTTTGCACTTTGCACCCTTGAAGCTTTGGAGAAATTTCAATTTAACTCTTGTACTTTCAATATGAGCACATTAAACCCTAAAGTATCTAAATCGTGTCAAGTCTATCTAAATCGTTATCTCTTTTATTTTTTATAACGAAAATCAGTTACGTGTCAAACACAGAATCATTCACGTGGGTGAATTCCGTCACAAAAAATAATGGAAGGGCTAACTTGACCCGATTTCGATACTTAGGGTTTAATGTGTTCAAATTGAAAAGATGGGGACTAAAGTGGGATTTCTTTGAAACTTCAGGGGTGCAAAGTGCAAAAAACTCTTTTATTAATGAGTGCTCTATTTTTGTTTTCAAAGTTTTGGGATAAAAACCTTTTTAATCCCTGATAAATGATCTGAGTGTCCAATTGGCCCCTAACTTTTGCAACTCGACACATTTGTCATTGACATTTCAAAATACTGTCAAATTGGCTCTTGGGTCGGGTTCTGTTAGTAAAATTTGGGAATTTTGGATGGAAACAGTATGTGACAGGCACGTGACTATTTGGCCAAGGGTACATGCGTCATTTCAACCTTATTAATTTAATGGGGTCTGTTTGTAGATGTTGTTAAATGTAAGGGGTCAAAATGTATTTCCTTCATCTTCTTCACAACCCCAATCTCCTCTTCACAACACCACCGAATGAGACACTACAACACCACCTCCTCCACCATCGCCAAAGGTCGATCCCGAGCCACCAGCAGAAAGATTCCATCCAATTTCCCCAAATTTGCACAATCTTCGTCTCTCCCTCCAATTTCTGTCTCTGTTTTGTTTCTCTCTTGAGGTAGAGGTTTTAGAGAGAGAGGTAAAGCTTCAAGTTTAGGTCTTTCTTGAGTGTTATGATTTTTATCAGAATTTTAATGTTTTCTGTGAATTAATGTGGAGAAAATTTATGAATTTTAATGTTCTCTTTCTCCACTGAGGTGAGGTTTTTGATTTTTTTTTTTTTGTTTTTTTGGGAAATTTATTCCTTCTCCTTATTGGATATTGCTAGTGATGGTTATGAGTTATATGATTCAATTGCTTCTTTCTCTATTTTCTCTCTCTCTTGTCTATCGGGAATATTGTCGAACAGTTTATGGGCGAAGAAGAGAATCACCCCCACAGACATTGAAGAAGAAAACCCCAGTGCCGCAACGACAATTAGCCATTTTCATTTATTCTGGTTGAAGAAACCCAGTTCTGGAACCCAAGACCCAAATGGGAATCGCCATGAACCCAAGACCCAGAGCTAAGATTTGCTCCTGAAAAGCTTCGAAAATAATAAAATGGCGGCCTTCTTCTTGTTATCTAGCACTTTGGAGAATTTGTCTGCGAGGGACAACCGACGTACGAGTCCGAGGTCGATGATAACGAGGTTTACCCATATCAAATGTTGCGTTTCTTCCATTCTTTACTCTCACACTAAACTTATAACTTCTCTCTCTAGCATACCCACCATTACTCTCTTTCTACTCACTCTCTAAAAGGTAAAGCTATCTGGGTTCTACATTCATTTGGAGTCGGTGACTTATGGAGTCTACCATTTCTGGTTGAGACGAACGATCTGAAAATCGAGAACAATTTAAACCCATTTGTGATCCTTAATGTCGATGGATTTTTTTTTGCGAATCATCGAGCTATTTTATTCAATTACCGCAAGTTCTTCCTCTTTCGAAAGGCACCTCTCCAACGGCGATCTGTACATCGGTAGCTTCGTTGGGAATTGCATATGGTTCCTGGATGAACCAAACAACAGTCAAATGAAGAAGAGAGAGAGAGAAGCTTTTGGTGGTGGTGTTCGACGGTATTGTTTGTTTTGGTGGTATTTGTTCGGCGGTGGTATTGTTCGTTTCGGTGGTATTTTTCGACGATGTTGATGTTTGTTTTGGTGGTGGTGTTTGGCGGTGTTGTTCGTTTCGGTGGTGTTTGTTCGTTTTGGTGGTGTTTTTCAGCGATGTTGACATTCGTTTTGGTGGTGTTTTTCCTCGGTGGGTGAGAGTAGCATTAGGGGTCGCCGGAGATGGAGCATGGGTAGGGGTTGGCTTGCTGGAGATGGGATGGGGAAGGAAATGAAGAAGATGAATTATAAGAAAAAATACACAATGCACCCTTAAGTTTTAGATAAAAAATTAAATGACCCCCAATTAAATAACTTTTCAAATTAACCCTATTGAATAAAAAGATCAAAATACCCTTAATGAAACGTTGACTGTTAGTTTGACTTAACAAAATTTGTCTCAGGGGCCAATTTGACACTATTTTGAAATGTCAAGGGCAAATGTGTCGAGTTGTAAAAGTTAGGGACCAATTGGACACTCGGATCATTTGTCAGAGACCAAAAAGGTCTTTATCCCCAAAGTTTTTTATACTTTCCAGTAGAGAATTTGAGAATTTATTTTTAAATCCTTATCAACTTAATTTTTAGTCAAAAATATGAAATGAAAATTCAATCGACATATTCAATCTACTTGATTTTAACAAAAGGATTAAACAATAAAAAGGAAAAAAACGGGGACAAAAAATTATAAGTTACTTATTTCTAGGATTATATAATAATTTTATCGTTTTTCTATTGTTGTTTTTTTGTATCATGAATTGTTATATGTTTAAGAGATTAATGGACCAGGAGTTCAGGAGCTTTGTATCAAAATTTTCTCAACTATCTACGGAATTCTTTTTGTTGGGTAATGGCAGTAAATTTATGGGCAGTAGAAGACAACTAACAATTAAAGCGAAATGAGAAAATAAAATGAAGATAAACTGGACACAAATATTTTATGTGGAAAACCCTCGAACAAATTGAGGTAAAAACCACATACAAGTGTAGGAGGATTTCACTAATATAAATAGGGATTACAACACATTCTCTCAAAATACAAGGAGATAACAATTCTAATATCTCTTGTAATAAGAGAAACAACTCTCTCAATTTTGAAAAAATAATGCCTACAAAAGAGAAATTAATTATCTTCTTTTGTAGTAATTCACAAAGAAACTCAATGGAATCTTGGATTTTGGATTCAACTTCGTTCTTTCTTGGGTATTGTACATCACGTACATAGGACATCCAAACGAATGTAAAGAAGAGTAATCCGTTGACTTACTAGTCCACATCTCCATCAGTGTCTTTAAATCAATTGTCGTTGATGGCGATCGATTTATCACATAATAGACGGTTTTGGCTGCTTCCGCCCAAAAAGAGTCGGGTTGACCCGCAGTTCTCAACATAGCTCTCATTTTTTCTATAAGAGTTCTGTTCATCCGCTCTGCCACTCCATTTTGTTAAGGTGTGTATGTGACTGTGAACTGTTTCTTGATACCTTATCGCTTACACATAGCAAGAAACTCGCCGTTCTGTATACTCCCATCCATTATCTGTCCTCAAACACTAGATCCTTTTTCCAGATTCAAGTTCTACCCACGCTTTGAAGTCTTTAAATACTGGAAATACATCTGACTTCTTCTCGATTGGATACACCCAACATCTCCTAGAGTAATCATCAGTGAAGGACACAAAGTACTTTACTCCTCCTAGGGACATTTACGGTGATTCCCATACATCAGAATGAATCAAGTGTAGAATACTTTTACTCCTTGCACTAGATCTGTTAAACTTCAATTTATGATGCTTATAACGCAATGCTCACAAAAAGGTAGATTTACCGATTTGAGCCCAGGAAGCAGTTTTCTGTCGGAGAGAATCTTCGAACCTCGTTCCGACATGTGACCAAGTTTGAGATGCCACATCATCGTCGACTCTTCTCCTTTGCTGGTTGACGTGACACACGCATCACCTTCTTGCAGTGTTTCTCCTTTGAGCATGAATATATTCGTCGCGATCTTTTTTGCCTTCATTACCACAATCTTCATGACCTCGTATTCGACAAGGGTCTTGCGTCCAAGATTGTCTATTTGTCCCAAAGACAATAGATTCTTCCTTAGGCCTTTCGCGTGTCGTACCACCTGAATAGTGTGAACCGTATCATCAAACATTTTTATTTTAGTAGTACCAGTACCAGCGATCTCCAATGCATGATCATAACCCATGTGTACAACACCTCTTGAGATTAGTTCATATTTGTGAAACCATTCTCTACGAGATGTCATGTGTCATGTTGCTCCTGAGTCTAGTAACTAGACATCAGAAAATTGCTTTATGCTTTCAGCTGACGTTGTCGCCTCGCTGTATAGAGCTTCACCATTATCTGAGGTATTGCCACATTCCCTTGAGCATTTGATGACTCAGGGTCTCCACTTTTTTTTTTTATTCCGACAACCTTCTTGAAGTTCCCTCTTTTGCCACAGTTGTAGCACTTGAAATTCTTCTTACTTCTTGATTTCGATCTAGCATGATTTTGACTCCCACTAGAGTCACGTTCCGTTGATCTTCCTCTTGTCACTGTCAAAGCTTCCGCTTGCTACGAATCTGCCTGTAGGTCATCCTTGTTTTTGCGCCTGGTTTCTTCTTCCAAAACAGAAGCTACAATTCCGTTGAAGACCAAATAGTCCGTTAGGATGTTGTTCGTTAGGTTGATGACGAGTTGATCATACGAGTCGGCAGACTCTGAAGTAAAAGTTTCGCACATTCAACTGTCTCTATTTTGTAACCTATCGAGGTAAGTTGTGAAAATAGAGTATTTAAGGTGTTGATATGGTTGGTCACCGAAGTGAATTCTGCCATTCAAAGAGTGTAAAGTCTCCTCTTTAAGAAGATTTTGTTGTGAAGTGACTTGGCCTCGTACAGATTTGTTACGGAGAGCAACGTTGCATACTGTCTTTTAAAGGAGGATGGAGAGCCCTCAACTTTCCATGAAGCTACAAGTAGCATAGATGCACCTCTGTGGATGACAACAATGCAAGAAGAGATTGAAGCTCTACACAAGAACAAGACATGGGAACTAGTACTATTACCAACTGGAAGAAAAGCCATTGGTAACAAATGGGTATTCAAGATCAAGCGGGATAGCAATGATCAAGTAGAATGGTATCGTGCAAGATTGGTGGTAAAGGGATACGCTTAGAAAGAAGGTATTGATTTCACGAGATATTTCCCCCAATGGTATGGCTTACAACATTCAGAGTAATCCTGGCTATGTGTGTAGCGTTTGACTTACATTTGGAGTAGTTGGATGTAAAAATTGCAATTATTCATGGAGAGCTTAAAGAAGAAATCTATATACTCCAACTAGAAGGTTTTGTTGAAACAGGCAAGGAGAACTTGGTTTGCAGGTTGAACAAATCTTGGTCTCAAATAGACGTCAAGATGTTGGTACAAGAGATTTGATTCCTTCATCATTAGCTTTGGGTACAACAAACTCAGTTCATACCATTGTACCTATTACAAGAGGTTTGGGAATGATAACGATTTTTATCATTCTGTTGTTGTACGTGGATGACATGTTGGTAGCAGAGCCCAACAAAGGTCGAATCCAAGTATTGAAGGCACAATTGGCTAGGGAGTTTGAAATGAAAGACTTGGGACCAGCAAATAAGATTCTAGGGATGCCGATTCACCAAGACAGAAATAATAGGAAGATATGGCTTTCCCAGAAGAACTACTTCAACAAGATCTTGCGGTGCTTCAACATGCAAGATAGTAAGCCAGTTTCTACCCCACTTCCTGTTAATTTCAAATTATCCTTAAGTATGTCTCCTAGCAATGAAGCAGAGAGGAATGAGATGTCTCGAGTACCATATGCATCTGTAGTGGGAAGTTTGATGTTTGCTACGATTTGTACGAGACCAGACATTACTCAAGCAGTGGAAGTGGTTAGTCGATTTATGGCGAATCCTGGTGGAGAGCATTGAAATACCGTGAAGAGGATTATGAGATACATTAAAGGAACCTCAGATGCTGTATTATGTTATAGACTTACGGGGGATCAGAATTTACTGTCAGGGGGAATGTTGATTCAAATTTTGCAGGGGATCTCAACAAAAGCAAGTCCACTACTAGTTATGTGTTTACACTTGCAGGAGGAGCTGTGAGCTGGGTTTCAAAGCTGCAGACAATTGTGGCTTTATCCACAACGGAAGCAGCATACGGGGCGGCTACATAAGCTTGTAAGGAAGCAATTTGGATTCAAAGGTTATTGGAGGAGCTCGGGCACAAGCAGGAGAATATTGTTCTGTTTTGTGATAGTCAGAGTGCCTTGCATATCGCAAGGAATCCAGCCTTTCATTCGCGGACAAAGTACATAAGGGTTCAATACCACTTTGTTTGAGAAATAGTGGGGTAAGAAAGTGTGGATACACAAAAGATTCACACCGACGAGAATCTAGCAGATGTCATGACCAAGCTGATCAACACTGACAAGTTTAAATGGTGTATATCCTCGTGTGGTCTAGCGAGAACGTAAGCAAGCATGGCATTAGCAGGTGAGGATTGATGGAAATATTACAAAAAATGGCTTTAAGTGGGAGAATGCGAATAGCATTTTAGTGGTAAAGCCGCTTTAAATTGTCTATTCATTTTTTTTGATTTAATGGTGGTCATTAAGACCATTTTTGTTTAATAGTGGTCATTAAGACTACTTTTGTTTAATGGAGGTCACTATGACCGTATTGGATTTAATGGCCACTAAAATCTGCCACAAAGAACACTAAGGGAAATCTATTGGTGTAAGGCTTGCAAGTCTTGTTGAGTAGTGTATATACATCCCTTCTGTGTGGGGCATTAATACATAGGAAAGTCAAGAGTAATCCCATTGAGTTTCTTTGTGGCCACTGATGAGGTCTTAGTGACCATTAAACCCAATATGATCACAGTGATCTCCATTAAACAAAAGTAATTTTAATGATCACCATTAAACAAAAGTGGTCTTATTGACCACCATTAAACAAAGGAAAAAGAATAGACAATTTAAAGTGGCTTTACCACTAAAATGCTATTCACACTTTTGGATTAAGAGATCATTTTTATGGAAATATAGATATATGTTATCTGCCTTATCAAACACACTTTTGATTTTAGATTTTGCTTTGAAGTAAAACACCATTTTTTTTTGGTACTTTTTAAAATAAAAATAATAATAATTTGACACAAAAGTACTTTTACTTAAAAGAAAAAACCAAAAATCGGAAAGTGTGTTTGATAGTTTAACAAGAATATGTTAATGCCATCCCTCTAAATAATCTTTAATCAACAAAAATTCATAGATGGTTAAAATAAGTGGATGAAGAGTTTGTAGTCCGCCGATCTCTTAAAATATGAAAATAGAATAAACAAAAAGCAATTATTTATCCAATTTTTGGAGAATGTATTTAAAAAAGTATTTTTTAGTGAAAAACAAATGCTAATGTTAATATTAATAATCAAGAAAACTACTTATAAAAGCGTTACTAAACAATTCCTGTATATATATTTATACATATTTTTTGTTTCAATTGATATTATTAATTACAAAAAGTACTTAAAAACGTGTTTTTTTTGTTCGGTTATATATTTTGACATTTTTCTAACCGGCATTACGATTCCAGATTTGCTGTTGCACTTATCAATCTACCGCTCTGGGTAATGAACGTTGTCCCTGTCAATGAACCAGACACTTTATCTGTGATCTTCGATAGAGGGTTGATCGGTTTATATCACGAATGGTGTGAATCATTCAACACATACCCTCGGACCTATGATCTTCTGCATTCGAGTTTCCTATTCAAAAACCTAACTCAAAGGTACGAAATCGCAAATTAATAATCGAATATCGGGTTTTATTTTTTTTAGGCATTGTTTGGTTACATATTCTGTGTTTTCGAAAACAAAGAATTCAGCTATATTTTACTTTTATAATATAAGTCAAAAAATATTTTCGAAAACAATTTTTTCTTAATATTATAACTTTATTTTGTTTCCAAGAAATCCCAATAACCAAAAAATAAGTTTTCCCAATTTTCGAAAAATGTTTTTGAATTTTGTTTTCAAACTTTTAAATTTATTTTCTGAGTATTTTATCTCTTTCTTGATATTATAATTTTATTATTTTATTTTATTTTTGAATTCCAATTGCAAAAAAGTAAGTATTCTCAATTTCCGAAAAACTGTGTTTGAAATTATTTTCGAGTTTTAAACCGAACAGGCCCTTAAAATTTTTATGACTTGGCCAAGGTTGCCTTTTGACTTTTTTTTTTGGGGGGGGGGGGCAAAAGTTTTCACAATTTAAAAAATCGTTTCTGAAATCTATTTTGGAACTTTTCAAAAAACTATTTTTGAGTTCTAAAACAAACAAACCCTTAAATTTTTATGATATTTTTTGGGTGGGGGAAATTAGTAGATTGTCCTCGAAACTAGCCAGTTATAATTTTTCATCCTCATTTTTTAGTCCTTCAATTAATTTAAATTATATTGAGTTTATCGAGTTAATATTATAATCAAATATGGAATCTGCATTTGATATATTATTAATGTGATTTAAGGACTAAAAAATAAGTTGTTTTAGTTGGAAATAGAATAAAAAATTAAAGAACCGAAAAAACAATATAATAAACACCTTTTTTTCTTAACGCATTTAGGTTGAAAGTTTTCACAATTTAAAAAAACTATCTTCAAGTTCTAAACCAAACAAGCCCTTAAAGTTTTACAATTTGGCAAAAGTCGCAATTTTTTTACCCATCTTTTTATTTTATTTTTCTCTACAAAAGGTGTGATATGGTAGATGTGGTTGTGGAGATAGATCGAATACTACGACCAAACGGAGTACTTTTAGTTCAGGACACAGTGAAAATGATCAGTAAACTTACTCCGATTCTGAATTCTCTAAATTGGTCAGTGACTTTGTATCAAGAACAATTTCTTGTCGGTAAGAAAAGTTTTTGGCGCCCCAAAAGTAAGACGAAAATTAGATGAATGATTGAATTTTGATAGATATATGTATAATAATAGTTAAATCTTCTTCTAGCAAGTGTAAGGAAAAAGAGAGTTTTTTTTTTTTTTAATAAGTTGAATATTTATTTTTGGAGCTTTGATACTTTGTTCCCCTCAAGTTTGACCGAAATTTCAATTTGATCTGCTTGGTTTCAATTTGAACATATCACACCTTGAAGTTTTCTTATCATCTCACTATAGTCCAAGTCATTATCTCCGTTACAATTTTGGACAAAAAATAATCACTTGTAGCGCATGTGACTGTTTTCACGAGGCTTTATGGGCATTTTCTGTCTTCCCTTTTTTTCCTTTCTATTTTCCGTTCTGTCCAAATATTTAAATCCGAAATACACACACACATAAACACATATACACAACGCCTTTTTAATAGAAAAATTTTTAAGGGCAAAATTAGATGATGGAAATGTGTCCTTGAGGTTTTCTTAATAATAGGTGGGTGCACCACATGTGATAGTTTGCTATCTAAAACTGTAATAGAGCTATTAATTTGAATTGAAATTAGATCATTGCAAAACTCCAAGGTATCATGTGTTTGGATGAAAATTACAAGGACCAAAGTGAAATTGGAATTGAAAGCTTGGAATTGGAATTGAAGGCATGTAAATTTTTAGATTTTTACGTGCTATAATTTTATTTTATTTTATAGGCACACTAATTGTTTTTTAATATATATATAATTGTACGAAAAAGGAATTTATAAGAACAGAACAAAATTGTTCTTAAATTTCTATTTTTACTCTTAAGTTATTTTTGGAACAAAAATATTAAACAAACATTAGCTAAATCATTGCTTATATTAGTCCATTAATGTACAATTAGGATACGTTAGGTTCTAAGTTTAATTAATTTTTAAATATTATTATCAAAGTTAAGTGACAAAATGCATCGATACTCTAACTTTTAGGGTGTAGTGTAGTGTAAATACCTTTTTTTTTATTGCATAAATTTTCTTTCATATGCAAGTAAAATGACTAATTTTGCCCATAAAATTGATTTGAAGTAGGTAATTGGATCAAATAAATATAAAATATACAATTTACCATTTTTCAGTCGATACAGTATGTTTTTTAAGAAATTTGATAATTTTGTTAAAAATCTAAAGTTGCTTCATTTGAGTTACTATAATTTTAAGGAAAAATCGGTGAAAAGTTTCATTTTTTAAGTGTAATTGATGAAAAGTTCTTTTGTGTTATTAAGTTTTGATTTAATCATTTAAATTAGATTTCACTTGTATTTTAGTTCCGCATTACAAGAATTGTAGAGATATTGTAGAGATTGTAGAAAATCTTTTAATGAATACATTTAGTTTTTATAGTGAATTCTGTTACATGTAACTAATGTTAGTTACAATTTCATAATTGTTATTTTTTACACATATTTGGGTATTTTTAATTACATGTACTTATATAATATTAGTTACATGTTACAATTATATATATATATATA
This sequence comes from Eucommia ulmoides, assembly GCA_016647705.1. Classification (NCBI taxonomy): domain Eukaryota; kingdom Viridiplantae; phylum Streptophyta; class Magnoliopsida; order Garryales; family Eucommiaceae; genus Eucommia; species Eucommia ulmoides. Next base: position 56,000,972 of record CM028328.1, read on the forward strand.
TATATATATATATATATATATATATATATATATATATATATATATAATATTTGTTACGTAACTGAAAAAATATCAAATTTTTTAGTTACATATCAGAGACATGTAACTAAAAAGTTACATATTATTAAAACATATAACTGAAAAATATCAAACTTTTTAGTTACATATCATAAACATGTACCTAAAAAGTTACATATTATTGGAACATATAACTGGAAAAAAAAAATTAGTTACAAAGTTACCAATAACTAATATAGTAATATTACACACAAAATAGTTACATGTAACTGGCGCGTGGCTATCACGTAAATAAGACTTTCGCATTTTTAAAATAAATGGGACTAAATCAAAATTTTTTACTGCATGTAGGACTTTTAACCAATTAGAGCTTAAATAGAGGACCTCCCATTTATTGTCTCTAATTTTAATGAGGTTTTTGCATTTTGCACCCTCAAAGTTTTAAAAAAATTCTATTTTAGTCTCTGTACTTTCAATTTGAACATATTAAATCTTAAAATTTTCAAATTGTGTCAAGTCAGTCAGAATTGGTAACTTCGTTAATTTTACGACCAAAACCAGTCATATGTCAAACACAAAATCTCCATGCGTGTGAATTCCGTCATAAAAATATCATAGAAAGATTGACTTGAGACGAGTTAGATACTTTAAAAGTTAATGTTTTCAAATTAAAAGTCCAACGGTCAAACTGAGATTTCTACGAAATTTTAGGAATACAAAGCAAAGAAATTTCTCTATTTTATAGAGAAATTGTAGTGATTTTTATTCGATACAAAAAATTTAGACTTTTCAAAAAAAAAATTATTGTAACCATTGAACATTAGAATTACAAAATAAAAAAATAAAAAAAATAAAAAATGAAATAAAAAACAATCTATTCAACTCGAAAGGAACTCTTCCAAGTAAACACTATAAAAATAATCACAGATAATATCGAGATTGGGCCCACTATGACTTGTCCTCTGCTTTTGGTCAATCTCACCACCAAATAATATTAATTACTTCTCACTACCTATATTTTAATATTATTTCATTTTGTCCCAACTATTTTTAAAAACCTATATTTTAGAAAAAACTAACTTTTTTTTCCCTCCTATTTAACTTAGGATATGATTGGTTGGAATGATGGAAAAGAAAAAGAAAAAAAAAAAAACAAAAAATAAGAGATTAATATTTTTATTCATTGTGAAAAAGAAATTATTTTTCCTGGTATTGTTTGCTTGGGAAGAAAAATGAAAGAAGGGAAAATAATTCATTTTAATATGATTTACTATTTTGTCCTCGTATATTACAAAAATAAATTAAAAAAACTAATATTAGGGGTATTATTGTAATTTGATTAATTTTTCATCATTTTTTTTCATTTTCCTCCCAAATTTATGAGGAAAAAAAATTGTCTCGAAAATTATGTTTTTTCTATCTTATTTTCTTTTTCCTCTCATTTTCTATCCAACTAAACAAGATTTATTTTTTATTTTTTTATTTTCTATTTCATTTTGCTTTTCGTTTTCTTCTACATCTATTTCTCACCCAACCAAACACACCCTTAAGGAAATATAATAAAATTGACAAAATTCTCTTTATTCTAATAAAAGTAGAGCCAAAAAGAAAAGATGAGAGGGAAAATGTTATTTTTTATCTTTTTATTTATTTATTCATTTATCTATAAAATATTGAATTTAAATTAACAAAATAAATAGAAATTAAGGCTCAGTTTGGTAATATTTTTTTAATTTTATTTTTTTTAAGTGCAAAACATACTCTACTTTTAAAAAGTTTCTTTAACAATAAAAAATATTTTCGAGTTGTAAAACAAACAAACCCTTAAATTTTTACAATTTTTTTTGAGTGGGGGGAATTAGTAGATTGTTCTCGAAACTAGCCAGTTATGATTTTTCATCCTCATTTTTTAGTCCTTCAATTAGCTTAAATTATATTAAGTTTATCGAGTTAATATTATAATCAAATATGGAATCTCTATTTGATGTTATTGTTAATGTGATCTAAGGACTAAGAAATAAGTTGTTTTAGTTAGAAATAGAATAAAAAATTAAAGAACCGAAAAAACAATATAATAAACACTTTTTTCTCTTAACGCATTTAGGTGTGATATAGTAGACGTGATTTTGGTGATTGTTTTCACAATTTAAAAAAAACTATCTTCGAGTTCTAAACCGAACAAGCCCTTAAAGTTTTACAATTTGGCAAAAGTCACAACTTTTTTTACCCATTTTTCTTCTTTCTTTTTTTTCATCTACAAAAGGTGTGATATGGTAGATGTGGTTGTGGAGATAGATCGAATACTACGATTGAACGAAGTAATTTTAGTTCAGGACACAGTGGAAATGATCAGTAAACTTACTCCGATTCTGAATTCTTTAAATTGGTCAGTGACTTTGTATCAAGAGCAGTTTCTTGTCGGTAAGAAAAACTTTTGGCGCCCCCGAAAGTAAGACGAGAATTAGATGAATGATTGAATTTTGATATATATATATATATATCATAATAGTTAAATCTTCTTCTAGCAAGTGTAAGGAAAAAGTGAGTTTTTTTTTTTTTTTTTTTTTCTCTTCTTCTTAATAAGTTGTAGGAATATTTATTTTTGGAGTTTTGACACTTTGTTCCCCTCAAGTTTGACCGAAATTTCAATTTGATCTACTTGGTTTCAATTTGAACATATCACACCTTGAAGTTTCTTTATCATCCCACTGTAGTCCAAATCATTATCCCTGTTACAGTTTTGGACAAAAAATAGTCACTTGTATGCATGTGACTGTTTTCTCGAGATTTTATTGGCATTTTCAGCCTCCCCTTTTCTTCCTTTCTATTTTCCTTTTTGTCCAAATACTTAAATTCAAATTACACACAAACAAACACAAACACACAACAACGAAAAATTTTAAAGGGCAAAAGGAGATGATGGAAATGGGTCCTTGAGGTTTTCTTAAAAATAGGTGGGTGCAAAGCATGTGATGGTTTGCTATCTAAAACTGTAACAGAGCTATTAATTTGGACTGAAATTGAGTCATTGCGAAACTCCAAGGTATCACGTGTTCAAATGAAAATTACAAGGACCAATGTGAAATAATGATCAAACTTTAAGGGGCTAAGTGTACAAGCCCCATTATTTTTCTTGCAAGTTTATGCCTTGTGTAGTGTTCGGTAGCACAAAATTGAAAGCTTGGAATTAGAATTGAACGCATGTAAATTTTTAGATTTTTACGCGCTATAAATTATTCTTTTTTATAGGCACACTAATTGTTTTTTAATATATATATATATATATATAATTGTACAAAAAAGGAATTTACAAGAATAGAACCAAATTGTTCTTAAGTTTCTATTTTTACTCTAAGTTATTTGGGGAACAAAAATACTAAACAAACACTAGCTAAATCATTGCTTATATTAGTCCATTAATGTACAATTAGGTTACGTTAGGTTCTAAGTTTAATTAATTTTTAAATATTACTCCCTATCTTGAATTTTATTTTTCGTATCGATTTGATCCAATTATTATTTTTTTTATCAAAGTTAAGCGACAAAATGCATCGATACTCAAACCTTTAGGGTATAGAGTACAGTGTAAATACTTTTTTATTGCATAAATTTCTTTCATATGCAAGTTAAATGACTAATTTTGCCGATAAAATTGATCTGAAGTGGGTAATTGAATCAAATAAATATAAAATATACAATTTACTATTTTTCACTCGATACAATATTTTTTTTCTCCAGAAATCTGATAATTTTGTTAAAAATCTAATGAGTTACTATAATTTTCATTAGGTTTTTGCATTTTGCACCCTTAAAGTTTCGGAAAAATTCTATTTTAGTCTCTGTACTTTCAATTTGAACACATTAAATATTGAAATTTTCAAATTGTGTCAAGTCAGTCAGAATTGGTAACTCCGTTAATTTTATGACAAAAATCAACCACGTGTTAAACACAAAATCTCTATGTGTGTGAATTCTGTTAGATCACAAAAAGATTTACTTAATACGAGTTAGATATTTTAAAAGTTAATGTTTTCAAATTAAAAGTACAACGATCAATATGAGATTTCTACGAAATTTTAGGAATACAAAGTGAAGAAATCTCTCTATTTTATAGAGAAATTGTAGTGATTTTTATTCGATACAAAAAATTTGGACTTCTGAAAAAAAAAAAATATTATAATGATTGAACATTAGGATTACCAAAAAAAAAAAAAAAAAAAAAAAAACAAAAAAAAACAATCTATTCAACTTGAAAGGAACTCTTCCAAGTAAACACTATGAAAATAATCACAGATAATATCGAGATTTGGCCCCACTATGACTTGTCCTCTGCTTTTGGTCAATCTCACCACTAAATAATATTAATTACTTCTCACCCCTATATTTTAATATTATTTCATTTTGTCCCAACTATTTTTAAAAACCTATATTTTACCTTATAATAAATTGAAAAACTAATTTTTTTTCCCTCCTATTTAACTTAGGATGTGTTTGGTTGGGTGAAAAATAGATGGAAAAGAAAATAAAAAGCAAAATAATAAAAAAAATCTTTTTTGGTTGGATGATCTTAAATCAACAAAAATTCATAGATGGATAAAAAAAGTGGATGAAGAGTTTGTAGTCCACCGATCTCTTAAAATATGAAAATAGAATAAACAAAAAGCAATTATTTATCCAATTTTCGGAGAAAGTATTTAAAACCATGTTTTTATTTTTATTTTAAAAAAAGTATTTTTTTAGTGAAAAACAAACGCTAATCTTAATATTAATAATCAAGAAAACAACTTATAAAAGCGTTACTAAACAGTTCCTGTATATATATTTATACATATTTTTTGTTTCAATTGATATTATTAATTACAAAAAGTACTTAAAAACGTGGTTTTTTTTGTTCGGTTATATATTTTGACATTTTTCTAACCGGCATTATAATTCCAGATTTGCTGTTGCACTTATCAATCTCCCGCTCTGGGTAATGAACGTTGTCCCCGTCAATGAACCAGACACTTTATCTGTGATCTTCGATAGAGGGTTGATCGGTTTATATCACGAATGGTGTGAATCATTCAACACATACCCTCGGACCAATGATCTTCTGCATTCGAGTTTCCTATTCAAAAACCTAACTCAAAGGTACGAAATCGCAAAATTAATAATCGAATATCGGGTTTTATTTTTTTTAGGCGGCGTTTGGTTACATATTCTGTGTTTCCTAAAACAAAGAATTCAGCTATATTTTACTTTTATAATATAAGTCAAAAAATATTTTCGAAAACAATTTTATCTTAATATTATAACTTTATTTTATTTTGTTTCCAAGAAATCCCAATTTTCGAAAAATGTTTTTGAATTTTGTTTTCAAACTTTTAAATTTATTTTCTGAGTATTTTATCTCTTTCTTGATATTATAATTTTATTATTTTATTTTATTTTTGAATTCTAATTGCAAAAAAGTAAGTATTCGCAATTTCTGAAAAACTGTGTTTGAAATTATTTTCGAGTTTTAAACCAAACAGGCGCTTAAATTTTTATGACTTGGCCAAGGTTGCCTTTTGACCCTTTCCTTTTTTGGGGGGGGGGGGGGGGCAAAAGTTTTCACAATTTAAAAAATCGTTTCTAAAATCTATTTTGGAACTTTTCAAAAAACTATTTTTGAGTTCTAAAACAAACAAACCCTTAAATTTTTATGATATTTTTTGGGTGGGGGAAATTAGTAGATTGTCCTCGAAACTAGCCAGTTATAATTTTTCATCCTCATTTTTTAGTCCTTCAATTAATTTAAATTATATTGAGTTTATCGAGTTAATATTATAATCAAATATGGAATCTGCATTTGATATATTATTAATGTGATTTAAGGACTAAAAAATAAGTTGTTTTAGTTGGAAATAGAATAAAAAATTAAAGAACCGAAAAAACAATATAATAAACACCTTTTTTTCTTAACGCATTTAGGTTGAAAGTTTTCACAATTTTAAAAAAACTATCTTCAAGTTCTAAACCAAACAAGCCCTTAAAGTTTTACAATTTGGCAAAAGTCGCAATTTTTTTACCCATCTTTTTATTTTATTTTTCTCTACAAAAGGTGTGATATGGTAGATGTGGTTGTGGAGATAGATCGAATACTACGACCAAACGGAGTACTTTTAGTTTAGGACACAGTGAAAATGATCAGTAAACTTACTCCGATTCTGAATTCTCTAAATTGGTCAGTGACTTTGTATCAAGAACAATTTCTTGTCGGTAAGAAAAGCTTTTGGCGCCCCAAAAGTAAGACGAAAATTAGATGAATGATTGAATTTTGATAGATATATGTATAATAATAGTTAAATCTTCTTCTAGCAAGTGTAAGGAAAAAGAGAGTTTTTTTTTTTTTTAATAAGTTGAATATTTATTTTTGGAGCTTTGATACTTTGTTCCCCTCAAGTTTGACCGAAATTTCAATTTGATCTGCTTGGTTTCAATTTGAACATATCACACCTTGAAGTTTCCTTATCATCGCACTATAGTCCAAGTCATTATCCCCGTTACAATTTTAGACAAAAAATAATCACTTGTAGCGCATGTGACTGTTTTCACGAGGCTTTATGGGCATTTTCTGTCTTCCCTTTTTTTCCTTTCTATTTTTCTTTCTGTCCAAATACTTAAATCCGAAATACACACACATAAACACAGATACACAACGCCTTTTTAATAGAAAAATTTTTAAGGGCAAAATTAGATGATGGAAATGTGTCCTTGAGGTATCATGTGTTCAGATGAAAATAATAGGTATCATGTGTCCTTGAGGTATCATGTGTTCTTAATAATAGGTGGGTGTACCACATGTGATGGTTTGCTATCTAAAACTGTAATAGAGCTATTAATTTGGATTGAAATTAGATCATTGCAAAACTTCAAGGTATCATGTGTTCAGATGAAAATTACAAGGACCAAAGTGAAATTGGAATTGAAAGCTTGGAATTGGAATTGAAGGCATGTAATTTTTTAGATTTTTAGGTGCTATAAATTTTTTTTTTTTTATAGGCACACTAATTGTTTTTTAATATATATATATAATTGTACAAAAAAGGAATTTATAAGAACAGAACAAAATTGTTCTTAAATTTCTATTTTTACTCTAAGTTATTTTTGGAACAAAAATATTAAACAAACACTAGCTAAATCACTGCTTATATTAGTCCATTAATGTACAATTAGGATACGTTAGGTTCTAAGTTTAATTAATTTTTAAATATTATTATCAAAGTTAAGTGACAAAATGCATCTATACTCAAACTTTTAGGGTGTAGAGTAGTGTAAATACCTTTTTTTTATTGCATAAATTTTCTTTCACATGCAAGTCAAATGACTAATTTTGCCGATAAATGACTAATTTTGCTGATAAAATTAAACTGAAGTAGGTAATTGGATCAAATAAATATAAAATATACAATTTACCATTTTTCAGTGGATACACTATGTTTTTTTAAGAAATTTGATAATTTCGTTAAAAATCTAAAGTCGCTTTATTTAAGTTACTATATTTTTTTTTTAAAATTTAATTGATGAAAAGTTCTTTTATGTTATTAAATTTTGATTTAATCCTTTAAGTTAGATTTCACTTGTGTTTTAGTTCCGCATTGCAGGAATTGTAAGGATATTCTAGGGATTGTAGGAAGTTTTTTAGTGAGTACATTTAGTTTTTATAGTGAATTCTGTTACATGTAACTAATGTTAGTTACAATTTCATAATTGTTATTTTTCACACATATTTGGGTATTTTCAATTACATATACTTATATAATATTAGTTACATGTTACAATTATATATATATATATATATATATATATATATATATATATATATATATACTAGGGCATAACCCGTGCCTGAAAGCACGGGTGAAAAAAAAAATTAAACAGAACATCGATAATTAATTATACAACAATAATAACAAACAATCGAGTTCCACAGTTACATAATTGTATGGCACAACACAACACAACACCAAGTGCAACTGGAATCAATATGAAATCGAAATGGATAAACAACTGGAATCGATATGAAATCAGAAAATTCCATCAAAGAACGGATAAGGTAATGGTGAAATTATCAAAATCTGACTGACATTCGATTCCTGTGACATCCTAGATTGGGATCCAAATTCAATGAATAAGCTAAAGATATCCAAATAATAAATTTGGCCAAAATAGAGTCAATGATCCACCAAATCGTGGCCAAATCTAGGAAATAAAAATATTACAAAAATTAAATTTGGCCAAATGCAAGAAATAAAAATATTCCTAAAATTACTGGTAAAAAGACAATAAAAAATTCATGAACTTATTTTAAGAAACATCTTGGTCCAAGTACAAACACCATAAAACATTGACAATAATTAGATACACAACACCTTCAATTCGCTTCCGTGGACAAAATCTCAAAGCCATTCTTCATCTGCAAATGGATGAAAGGCGTTAGTGCTATCCATTTCAATTTATAACCCAAAGCGATGTATACTTGAAGGAGCTGAAACGTAACTCTTAAAGTTAGAACCATACCCACACCTTCAATTCGCTTCCGTCAATAAATTCTCAAAGCCATTCTTCAACTGCAATTGGTCGAAAGGCGTTAACGCTATCCATTTCAATTCATAATTGGAACTCAAAAAATAATCCAAAGAGATCTATACTTCAAGGAACTCGAACGTAGCTCTTAAAGTTAGAACCATACTCACACCTTCAATTCGATTCCGTAGACAAATTCTCAAAGGCATTCTTCAACTGCAATTGGACGAAAGGTGTTAGTACTATCATCAACTCTTGTTTTTGTAATGAACACGGCATAAACAAATATGATTAATAAGAAATTTAAAATATAGACATAATCCCATTTGTTTATACGACACTCTAATATTTGAAAATTGGACATAATCCCCCTTATTTATTTAACATTCCAAACTATCAACTCATATTTTTAAATAACACAATATTAATAAACACAACTAACAATCACGCAAACAATAACTACCACAATGAACTTTAACAATATGACAAATAATGACAATTAATCATATACATTTTAAATTTAGTAATGATAAGTCCACCATCCAGGACTACTGGAACTTATAAATTTCTACGTGTTGAACTCAAAGTCATTCTTCCACTGCAATTGGACGAAAGGCATTAGTGCTATCATCAACTCTTGTTTTTGTAATGAACACGGTATAAACAAACATGATTAATAAGAAATTTAAAATATAGACATAATCCCCTTTATTTATACGACACTCTGATATTTGAAAATTGGACATAATCCCCTTTATTTATTTGACATTCCAAACTATCAACTCATATTTTCAAACAACAACTAATAATCATTCAAATAATAACTAACACAATGAATTTTAACAATATGACAAATAATGACAATTAATCATATACATTATAAATTTAGTAATGATAAGTCCACCACCCAGGACTACTGGAACTTACCGTAATCACCGAAAGTATACTTCTATATCATAGTTTTGCAAACTGCTGACCGATCTGTTGCAACATCAACTCCAGTCACAGAAACTGAACATGCAAGAATGTTGAACATCAGACAAAGCCTAGTACTTAAAGAAATAATAGAAGTAAAAATTAATTAGGAAGGTCACTTTAAACCCTCGTCAATCAACATTGGAGAGAGGAAGGGGATAAAAATAGTGAGATTCAACTCCACAGTATTGGCTCAGGAAAAAAATGATTTCACCTTTATGAATTTTAACAGTACTACAATGATTTTCTATATCCAAGGTGCATTCTTGATGTTTTTATATGCATGCTAAAAAAAATAAAAAAATTACTTGTAGTGTAAAATGAAACTGGATTCAAAGTAGTTGTTACAACTTATAAAAAAAAATAGTACTTGAGCATTTCATGGCCTAAAATCGGATTCAAGAGAAGAATCAATTCCTACAGCTAATAAAGAATCATTTTTTGTGCGTTAATTAGGATCAATACGTTGTGGTTGAGGGAGTGAAAGTGTTAAATTTTAGTGTATCGATAGTATCCGATTGCATTCCATTTTTATTATATAAAAAAGATTAATTATACTTTGCACCCCTATGGTTAGACCAAATTACACTTTACACATAAAAAAATACTTTTGTACCTTTTTTTTAAACTATAAAATGAGACACCAATGAGATGGGAAATGCATACCGAAACCTTCGGGTCATAACGATTCTCCCTTTGCAAGGCAAAAATATATCACCGAATGAGGGGCAATCCAGGATGGTCTAATGAATTCCTCTACCCCCCAAGTCACTCCAAATTCATGAAAATTCTTACTTAAGAAAGATGCACAAAATCAATTTCAGATGGTAGCCTAGTGGTGGACCTACTACCTTCGCACACAACTCAATCCAAAAATGATTACTATTTTTTAAAGAATATAAACAATCAATAATACAACAATAATAACAAACAATTTAGACAATAGAAAGTTGAAATCGATCCTAAATAAACAATACTCCAACACAACACCCAGTGCACGTGGAACTTTTTTGGTTCGAGTGCGATTAAGTGATTAATAGATAAGGTGACTATGTCTTCGCCGAAACAATTACATGATTGAGAAAATAAATTAAAATGTGTTAGAAATTATGAATTTAATTGAATACCTGTTGTCTGAATCCACTGATTTGTAGTCCTCTTGGTTAATTGTACAATGACTCGAGCCAATAGATCTCAATCCTGTATAGTCAAATTCAAATCAATGTTTTGGTCTCATAAATCAAAAAATAAGGTAAACTATTTGTTTATTGGCATTGGTACCTTTATGATATTTAAGACAAATTATAACAGGACTTCAGGATAAACGATGTTCGTTGTTGACAGAGATCCCCGATCAGGTAGTAGGACACTCAATCGATCAAATGACGTACATCTCGATAGAGCAACGTAAAGTTGACCATGACTGAACACCGGCATGGTCAAGTCAACTCCAACATATTTTACAGACTGTCCCTGGGATTTATTGATGGTCATGGCATATGCCAAACGAACCGGGAATTGGCGTCTCGTCATTTTGAACGGAAATTCAGTAGTTGAAGGTGTCAAAGAAATTCTTGGAATGAACGCAGTATTTCCAGCTTTTTCCCCAGTTAAAATTCTTGCCTCAATTATACGCGAGACACATCTTACAACCATCAATCTTGTGCCATTGCAAAGCCCCTCATTCGGTGCGATATTTCGCAGCAACATAATTGGACAACCAACTTTAAGATCTAGCTTAAAAGGGGGCAATCCAGGAGGGTCTAAAGAATTCAAATACTCATTAGGATAACGATTTGTAATTTGAGGATCAGCTCTATCTTCTTCGGACATTTTATCCGCTGCCAAGTACATAATGGTATCGCCAGGAAACATTTCTAAAGCCTTTGAATTTACTACGCTAACATCATCATTTCGTGGAGAAAGAATGGTTCGCTCAGTAAGAAACGTAGGAGTGACAATACTTGGCGTATTAAGTCCTGGATAAACAGATGATATTAACTCATCGATATTACGACAACAGTATATGTTTGATGGCAACTGTACACTTTCATGAGGATTCTTTCCAATCTGAAATTTGAAACATAAACATCTAATTTAGTTACTTTGAAAAAGTAAATAAGTATTCACAAATTGTAAAACTCGATAACGACAACTGCAGTTTACCTGAAGTAGAAATTCAGAGAATTCCGTATTTTGATTGTTTGTGCTACTTAAGCGCATGTTTAATTCCAGTGTCAAGACAGTAATATGCTTCCAAAGGTTGGAACGTCTCAACGTCGAAGCAACAATTTGTTGGCGGACTCCTTTTGGTATAACAGGTAGGATTTGCCTGAAATCCCCCCCAAGTACTACAGTTATACCCCCGAATGGCTTGTTGTTATCTCGAATATCTTGCAACGTTCGATCGACAGTTTCAACGCAGTATCTATGTTGCATTGGAACTTCATCCCAAATAATAAGTTTGGTCTCCCTGAACAACTCAGAATGCAACGACTGTTTACTGAAACCACATACTGAATTATCCAGTATGTCCAATGGGATGCGGAATGTAGAATGTGCCGTTCGGCCTCCTTCTAGTAATAGCGATGCTATACCAGACGATGCGACTGTAATAACAATATGACCAAGAGAACGACATTTTGTTGCAATTGTATTATAGAGAAATGTTTTTCCAGTACCAGCACCACCATTGAGGAAGAACATAGTTCCTCTGTTAGCAAACACGGAAGAAATTATTGATTTATAAGCACTACGCTGTCCATCATTAAGGCGATCGATGTTAGTCTCAACATCCAATCGCTGCGCCTTCTGTTGTAATTGTATGTGTTCCCATATTAGCCTATTTCCTACAACTGTATTCCAATCCATTACAGGTAGTGGCATTGGCGGAAAATCGATTAAACTTTTGCTACATTCTTGCAATAGTTGATTCAAAAGATACAAACCAAAATCTTTAATATGGTCTTCAGTTGGATCAGAAATTTTGTATGATATATGTAGTTTATGTGGTATATCATCACATAAATATAATGAAAATCGATCCCATAATTCATGTGGATTTATCGGTGCACAATATGTTAGAAGTACACAGAACAATGTCCTTAACTGATGACCAGTTCGAATGATGGACGCTTCTTGAAGACATTGTATCCACTCACCATCATCTTCTAAGAGTCCCATTGCCACACATGCAGCCTTAAATGTCACATGTTCAAAGTTATTCACGGTACGTAGGCACTTAAATGACTTTGGTCCTTTGGTAACTGTTAACAGTAGACGTAGATAAAATCGTTCACCCGAATTAGGAGGCACAAAGTACATTCTACCAATAGCAAACCCTTTTTGTCTTGGTTTCCATCTTTTTTCATTTTTCATCCAAACAAAGTATTGGGAAAACTCCTGATAAGTATATGCACGCGCTTCCTCATGTGCTGCGCAATAGGAAAAATAACCCGTAAGAGTTGATACTTGTGATTGTGCCCTGGAAACAATAGTTTCCATACTTTCATTAGGATTAAAGAGAACTCGATGCATTCCAGGCAAATGGATTTCCAATCGTACAACATTTGGACTCTCGTCATGCAAAGGGAAACTAAAAAGTCTCCAAGCCGCTTCCGATGGCCCTATGTATCTTGCATCAAGATATTGCTTGATTTCATCTATTTCTCCCAAAGTCAATGTTGTTCGATCCCCACCTTTGTAGATATACTTGTGAATATATTTAACACATCGAATTCCAGCGCAAACCTCAACATTAATATGACAATCGAATATTCTTGAAAGGTGCGGATTGTAAGGAACGACATCCCTATTATCAACTTGGTGTCCCCTAACAGTATAAACTTTACCATTATTCCGACGACGGTAAATGGGATAACCATCTTGATCCATTGTTGTTTCATTTGCCCAAACCCTTGGATACCTCTTCGTACATTTGCCATTTTCCATGCAAATAGATTTTGGATTTCGAATACCGCATGGCCCATGAACCATACATTTTTTTACAGTCTGAAAAAGCTCTGGTTCTTCTACTTGATCTGGGAATTCTGCACATACTATTCGATCCACTTGATCACATGTTCGAATTTTATGTGGCCCGTCAAGAAAAATAAGCAAGTGCATGTGTGGCAATCCTCTTTTTTGATACTCAATTGTGAAAACATGAGCAACCTTTTTTCCAAAAACTTGTGTTTTTTCAATATCTTTCATCAAAGCATTCTTCTTTTGTTGGAAAACACGGGCAATTAAGTCTGGGCGATCACTTGGCTTTTGATTTTGAAGTAAGGCTGAAGTCACTTCATTCCAATGAGGATTTGCAGTCATAGTTAGAAAAACATCTGGATGATGGTTGTGACGCGTTATAGCCATTGAATCTTGAAATATTTCAAACATATGCCTTGGTCCACCGATGAATGAAGAAGGTAAAACTATTCGCCTACCTATTTGATCAGGTCCCAACCCGTCAAATGATACGTCGGTAAGGTTTTGATATAGTTCAGCACGTAGATTTGACTGATTAAGTCTGTAGTAATTCAATCGATTTTGCTCTGTTGCAGCCCAAGCATCAACCAAGAATTCTTGGAATAAATTTCCACCCCTTAGAATTGATGAGTACTCAGTCGGTCGTTCAAACAATCGATAACTATAAAATTGCATCTGAGTTAACCGATCATCTGTATGTTGACAATTTAACACATCCCACTGTCTAAATCCAGGTTCCCATCCAAGCTCACCAAAAGGAAAGAATAGAACATAATGCAACGGTAAATATGCAGGATGACATTCATTAATTCTCAATAATTCGTTACCTGCCCTTAAGTGTAGAACAATGTCTCTCATACCGCCAAAATGAGTTCCGTCCCCTGGTAATATGACTGCAACCTCATCCGTTGTAGGCAAATTGTACCGTCGTCGATCTGCACTTGAATTGTATTGAAGAATTGCAGGCAACGTTTGAAAATTCAAATCCAGTTGATTTAGAATTGCGTGAGCCTGCCGAAACTTATTCGTGAATGCATTGTATTGCAACAAACTATCTTGAATAATTTGTAGAACATCACTTCTCAAAGAAGGATTTCTGCGACATCTAATACTATGAGCGTGCGCTGGATCATAAATATACAATTGGGCGTAAATAGGATCTTGTCCGTCTTCAGGAATTAATGATCCTGTTCGATGGCGTAGTTCACCATGAATAGTAAATGATGTTGGACCTCTTCCAGTAAATACTCTTTGATCCAATCTAGCTCCAAGGCTTGTAAAAGCATTTGTTGCATTATACTCTCGAATGTGACGACGGAATGATATAGATCTTTCATCTATCCCATCAAATAACGCTTTGATTTGTAGAGGTGGCATTGTGAGCAAAGGTAATCTAACCTTACCTTGTAAGCAACATGTTCCAAATAAAGGACGTGTTGTTGTTGATTTGGACAATCTTTCATCCATCCAATGCAAAGCAGAACAATAAGTGCATACGACATCCATTTTACCTAGACAATGACGTTTCGACGTTGTATTATCCAAATGACTAATTGGTATATTTTGCAGGTCATCATTGGCTTGGCTTTCATCAAAACATTCACCCGCAGATGTTGGCCTACACCAAAGGAGAAAATAATTCTTAATCCTAACAACTTAAATGATCTAGGAAGAGAGGATAATTTTACCATATATGATCGGAATCTAAGACAATTGGTTGCAATTCCACTCTATTACGTTTTCTTCCCGTTCGTTGTGCAGGAGCAACATTCGATATGTTCTGAGTAGTTATCGTCAGATAATTATTAACATAGTCAAAGTAAATGTAATGCACATTAATTTAGATAATTAACTGGATCACACCTGTTCACACTGCAAAAGTGTCTCTTCATCGATAATGGGCATAGGAGATAAGTTTGTATTTGTAGCATGTTCAGTATCCACAGTCATGGGTCGTTGCAGATCTTCAGTCATAAATCCACCATTTGTACGACACAAAAATTGATGACTAATTCTCTCACGATGTCTTCTCGCTCGTTGTGCTAGTGCAGCTTTTGATACGATCTATAGCAATACAAATATCATTTGTTCGAATTTAACTATAGCAAGATATAGTTAAAGAGTAGGCAACACACCTGTTCATCTTGAATCATTTCGGCATCCACCATTGGTGTATCAGTTAGATCATTATTAATGTCCACGACCGTTAGCAGTTGTGGAACATGTATGGTGGATGGGCCAGTTGCAAGCTCAGTACGACATTCTCTCTCTCTCTCCCTTCGAGCTCGTTGTGCGATGGCAGCTTTTGATATGTTCTATGATCATTGGCCATGCAATTAAGTTGGTGAAAAATTGTTTTACGATTTGGTCAAACAAACGAAAGAAAGATTACACACCTGTTCACATTGCACAGCAGAGTGTATGCGTACTCTCTTTTTATGAGCTTGTTCGACTCTTTCTCGTTCCCTTCTCTTTTTTTGGGCCAAGGAGGCGGTTGATACGTTCTAGAGATATGGAAAAAACGAACGACTTGTTTAATTTTTTATCTATGTTGAAGTGTATTTCAAGTGTTTAAATGTTTTAAAAACGATCATGAAAACTATAGATTTACATTATTGACGTAATAATGGTGTATGAAATTAGATTTAAACATGTTCAATCAATAAAAGCTGTAAAGGTAGTTTGATAACTAAAATATTCATACCAAATTGGGAGGAACGTTCTCTTTTCCTTTCTCCTTTCCTTTGCAATTTGCATCTTTATTTTGCATGGCTATTCCGTTATCCTTAAAAGAATGAACCGTAGAATCGCAAAGATATAAAAAAGAGATTTAAAGCAATTATATATTTTTAACAGTGTTTGATTTCATTTAGGATAGAAAAGCTATAATATATAAGATAGATGATAAAAAAAAAAAAACTTCAAGCAAACTTTCAAGGAAAAAAAAAATTAATTGACTTCGTCGTTGCCAACTTAGACCAAAAACTGAAATAAAACCAAATAAAAAAAATGGACAATTGAAAAATAAAAAAATAGACAATTGAAAAACGAAAACTAATATAACAATATTCATGTTGATACGTTGTAAAGATATGGAAAAAACGAACGACATGTTTAATTTTTTATCTATGTTGAAGTGTATTTCAAGTGTTTAAATGTTTTAGAGAACGAAAATGAAAACTATAGATTTACATTATTGACGTAATAATGGTGTATGAAATTAGATTTAAACATGTTCAATCAATAAAAGCTGTAAAGGTAGTTTGATAACTAAAATATTCATACCAAATTAGGAGGAACGTTCTCTTTTCCTTTCTCCTTTCCTTTGCAATTTGCATCTTTCTTTTGCATGGCTATTCCGTTATCCTTAAAAGAATGAACCTTACAATCGCAAAGATATAAAAAAGAGATTTAAAGCAATTATATATTTTTAACAGTGTTTGATTTATTTTAAGATAGAAAAGCTATAATATATAAGATAGATGATAAAAAAAACAACTTCAAGCAAACTTTCAAGGAAAAAAAAAATTAATTGACTTCGTCGTTGCCAACTTGGACCAAAAACTGAAATAAAACCAAATAAAAAAAATGGACAATTGAAAAATAAAAAAATGGACAATTGAAAAACGAAAACTAATAAAACAATATTCATAATCCAACACATTCATGGAGATCAAGATAAAACAAACCATTAATCTTATATTGGTCAGTAATGCAGGTAAATTAAGATATTTTTCAGAGCTAGAGTAAAGAAAATAATCAAACGATTGATAGATTTGGTAAAAAAAACATTGATGTTCCAATATTCAAACCCAAAACTAATTCAAATTGAGTTCTGTTCCAATCAGGATTTAAATAGTGATTTGAAAACCCAAAATCGGGAGATTGAAAACCCAAAATCTGTTCCAAAACTAATACTTAAATACAAACCTAATTTTTCAATCTCAATCAATCGCAGTGTTCTGTTCCAAGGGAGATTGAAAACCCAAAATCTGTTCCAAAACTAATACTCAAATACAAACTAATACAACAACCAGATCGGTTGAGAGATTAAAAAACCAAAATCAACGGTGCTAGGGCTAGATTCAACAACCAAATCGGTTCCCAAATAGAAGAATAGAGCGAGAGATGTACCTAGATCGGTTAGTTCAGGCGATGGAACTGGCGGCTCTTCAATCTCAATCGATCGTCGTGTTCTGTTCCAAAATTGATTTGGAAACCCAAAATCAACGGTGCTAGGGCTAGATTCAACAACCAAATCGGTTCCTAGATCGGTTGGTTCAAGCAATGGAACTGGTCGCGGCGGCAGTCTTCGACGTGGCGGAGAAATGGCGAATGGCGACGATCTCAGTAGTATCTGATGGCGACAGAGCAAAGCACCGGTTTGTAGAGAGAGAGAGAGAGAGCGCGAGTGAGAGAGAGCGGAGCACAGGTCTGTAGAGAGAGAGCGTGACTGATAAGGAGAACCGGTTTGGAGAGAGAGAGAGAGCGCGAAAAATGTTTGTAGAGTGAGCTAAAGGCCAATTAATTATGAACGCTAATTTTTGTCTTCATCAAAAACAAAAATTTATTGAGAAATGTTTAAAAAAATAACCTAGAAAACTATTAATGTCGATCTCTAAAATTATTAACGTTGACTAATATTTATTTTTTTTGAAATAGTGAATATTAAGTAAACAATTCCTAGAGGGTTTTTCAAT
This sequence comes from Eucommia ulmoides, assembly GCA_016647705.1. Lineage (NCBI taxonomy): Eukaryota > Viridiplantae > Streptophyta > Magnoliopsida > Garryales > Eucommiaceae > Eucommia > Eucommia ulmoides. The sequence continues at coordinate 56,019,199 of CM028328.1, forward strand.
TGTTTAGCTTTATGTTTTTCAGATAATGGTTTTAAAATACTATAAGAGGTTTTTTCTTTATATTATTTAATAGTTTCTATTATTTGGTCAAAAATTATTGAAATACTCTTTCGAGCAAATGAAATTTATAAATTTTATATGTAATTAATAGATAGAGAGAGAGAATTTTATTAAATAGTACGACAGAGAGAAGGCGAGCAAAAAATGAGTCACATATAATTAATTATAATAAAAACAAAGATAAACTATGCGAGTAAGTTTCAGTACTGTCCCTAGTCATTTGGAAAACTTACAACGATAAAATTCATTTAATCTACTATAATAATAAAATAACACAAATATTCAGCTATTAAAATAATACCAGAATTGAAATAATACAAAAATTCGGCTTCAGGCACGGGTATAAAACACACACAAAAAATAAATAAATAAATAAATCCATATCTATAAAACATCTGTATTCGAAATAATCTAATGTATAACGCGTGCCTGAAGGTGAGTATTTTAATTTTATAATATTATCAAACTATAAACTCCTATTTTGTAATAAACCTGGCATAAACAAACATGATTAATAAGAAATTTAAAATATGAACATAATCCCCTTTGTTTATACAACACACTCTAATATTTGAAATTTGGACATAATCCCCTTTATTTATTTGACATTCCAAATTAGTAACTCATATTTTTAAACAACATAACATTAATAAACAAAACCACAAACAATCACACACAACAATAACTAACACAGTGAACTAACGACAAATAATGACAATTAATCATATACATTATAAACTTAGTAATAATAAATCCACCATCCAGGACTACTTCAAAGTAGTTGTCACAAATCAAAAAAGAAAAGTATTTGAGCATTTCATGGCCTGAAATCGGATTCAAGAGAAGAATCAATTCCTACAGCTCATAAAGAATCAATTTTTTTGGGCACATTATGATCAATATGTTGTTGTTGGGGGAGTGAGTGTTAAATATTAGTGCATCAATAGTATCTGATTGCATTCCATGATTGGTTGGTTGCTAAAATAAGTGTTGAATTTTGTTGCTAAAAAATTCAATCTTATCACTATTTAAGTGTTAAATTAGTTTCTGACAATAAAGAAAGAGATAGTAAAAGGGTTTCAATTTTTACTTCTCCTCATTTGTGTCCAATGTTTCAAACCTCTTGATGATATTTTTCAAAAAAAAGACAAAAAGCAAAATCACCTTTCCTTTCCAAAAGTAAGGAATTCGAACTTAAAGGTTGCTCATGTAAATCACCTTTGTGTCACATAAAGGTTGCTCATGTAAATCACATAAGTAATCACCCTTTGTGTCACATAAAGGTTGCTCTAATAAGTAATAACCCATGTAAATGACCTTTTGTCAGTTACTTTTGAGTTTTGACTACCCACTTTAGGCGAAAAAGAGAAAAGAAGTAACTCTTCTTCACCTATTACATGAAACTTTAGTATTAGAAGTAAATCAATTATATTTATATACACATATATATACACTCAACCACACTACATAAAATTGGTGAGGGTGACCCTATTACTATGCACCGAACTACAGCGTAATTACAGTTTGTACTCTAACTGTTAATAAAATTTCCCTCAAATATCTCATCAATAGGCTATCGAAGCCAGTGATGGCAGCCAGGAAAATTAAACTATCGAAGCAAGTAATGGAAACCAGAAAAATTGAGTAATGGAAGCCAGTAATGGAAGATTTCATCAGTTAGGCATTTCATCAAACATAAATTGAGAATTGAGGACAAACCTGGATATGAAAATGGAACCCAAAATTGAAGATCAAAATAAAAACAAACCTGAAAACATAAACAAACTGGAGTATTAGGATGCAAAAACATATGCAGTATTAGGATGCAAAAATAAAAATTCACATAACAGTCTGGAGAAGGGTCAGACCACTAAAGTTTATTGTACGCAAACTTATCTTACTTTTTGCAAAAGACTGTTTCCACGACTCGAACCCGTGACCTCTAGGTCACATGGCGACAACCTTTACTGTTGCAATTACCTTATGTTATTATAGATGTATAATTTTTTTTAAATTGGCACTACACATTTTTTGTGACGGCGTCGCCGATTGTTTGAAACAAAAACACTAAGCAACAAACAGAATTTTGGCAACAGACCGTAGAAAAAGAAATTTGAGAATTTTTTTCCTGAAAAACTTTGTGTTTATCGATTGGTGGCCAGGGATCAATTCCCCTCCCATGCATTATGGGTGTGGGTTACCAATGAGAGTGTGTGAGTTAGTTGCGTGAGTACAAAAGCGTTATGACAAAAAAAAATAAAAATTGACAATAATTAATTATAGATTAGTTGTTTATTGATTAACATTTAAATGTTATCACCAACAAATAATTTACATTACATTCCAAACAAATATTCCAGCCACATAAATAAATGATTAGTTGTTTATTGATTAACATTTAAATGTTATCACCAGTTGTATCTCTTTAGGTTCTATTTGGTTTCAAATTGTTTTCACTATAAAATATTTAAACATGATTATAAAACATATGCAACAAAGAGGAAATTCTCACCCTATTTTAGTGAAAATAAATTAAACTTAATTTTTTAAATACATGCATATATACATATTCATACATATAACCAAGCGAACTAATTTTTCTATACTAAAAAAAAAAAAAAAAAAAAAAAAAACTAAAGGTTGAAAATGTCTCCAACCATCCAATGGTTGAAAATACAATAAAACCTTGTCATAGTAACATAGCCTAAATTACGAAGTATCTCAATTTAAATGAGTATATGATCCTTGCCCAAAATGGAAATTTTTTAAATGTGTAAAAGATAGAAAAAAATAGGAAAAACAACAAAAGTACAACAGAAAATAAAAAGAAAAAAATTGTCATTATCTTCAAACTAATTTAATGGGATCTGTTTGCAAAGTTTTTCAAAATAATAGGGCCAAAATGTATTTTGCATTAAAAAAAACATTAATGGAGTCTATTATAAACTCAATCTAGAGAGAGAGATCTAACATGTGAGTAAAATAGTCTTCTTTTCAAATTTCATCATAGAGACATGCTAAATTATACTAAACCGAAAGAATTCTGATATATATCTTCAAGGATTTGTGCTAAAAATCAAGAAAAACAAATATAGAATATTCCTTAAACTGTCATTTGGTTGTTGGTTTTGACGCATACCACCTAATTATAGAATATTTCCTTCTCTGATACAGAGGGAATCATGGTTGATTCTGTAGTAGATGTAGCATTGGTAGTCCAATTTTCCCTCGGTCTTCTTTGCTAAATGCACCATTTTCTCATTGATTATGTTCTTAAGGGAATTCTTCTGCATCTTATCGCCTAAGTTTAGTTGCTGAGCTTAGAAAGTTCTTGAAACTACTTCGCTTCAAGAGTTCAATTCAATTCTTCCCCTTCAATGATTCTGAGCTTACCACCACAATAATTGAAAATCAACGTGCATACATTTTGATATCAAACATCGTTTCATTAAAGTTTCCTACGATTTTCTTATGAACAATGTACTTCTCTTTTTAGTCCAAAATACCATATTCGTTGTAGAAGAATAGGCATTTCAATGATTGTTATGAGAGAACGGAATCTCATTCTTTTTGCATGTAATTTGATTTTCAAAGATTAAATCAAACAACACATCCAAACTCTTTCCAATGATCTGTTACTGTAATGAATACAATGTAAAGCCGCTTAAGCCTTAGCTTACCCTGAAAGTTGGACCGAGTGACGGCCTGATTGCTACTGCCATGCTTGCATATTGTCCGTTGTGCTGTCCCGTTTCAATGATAATACCGACGCCCGTCAACGACTTGTCTTGCTGCCCAGTTTGATCTCGTGCCTTACTTCATCGACGCCCAATGCTTACCAGCATCATCCAGCGACGCCTGAATAGAAGGTTAAAAATACATTCAAAATCAGACCCTCGTCGTGCAGACCCTCGCCGTGCAGACCCTCACCGTGCAAAATTGATGGTTGTGCAAAATCAGTTTCTATCTGTTCTCCAATCAGTTCCCAAATAGAAGAAGAGTATGAGAGACGTACCTAGAGAGGCCCCGGCAGCGGTGGTCTTCGGCGTGGCAGAGAAACGACGATGGCGAGTGGCGATGGCGACAATCTCAAGTAGGATCTTCACCTGAAAAAAAAAAAAAAAAAAAAAAAAAGATTCAATCGACGACAATCTCAGTAGAAACATCAGTTTCTCGCGACGGTGAAGGTTTGCAATCGACAATCGCCGTGCAGACCCTCGCCGTGCAGACGTACCTAGAGAGGCCCCGTGGTGGTTGTGGCATTCGAAGAGGAGAGAGAGAGTGGTGGTGCCGGCAGCGGTGGTCTTCGGCGTGGCAGAGAAACGACGATGGCGAGTGGCGATGGCGACAATCTCAGTAGGATCTTCACCTGAAAAAAAAAAAAAAAAAAAAAAAAAGATTCAATCGACGACAATCTCAGTAGAAACATCAGTTTCTCGCGACGGTGAAGGTTTGCAATCGACAATCGCCGTGCAGACCATCGCCGTGCAGACCCTCGCCGTCCAAAATTGATTTCTATTTATGTACCCAGATCAGTTCCCAAATAGAAGAAGAGAGCGAGAGATGTACCTAGAGAGGCCCGTGGTGGTTGTGGCCTTCGAAGAGGAGAGAGAGAGTGGCGCCGTGGTGGTTGGTTCAGGCGATGGAACTGGCGTCGATGCGGTGGTGCCGGCAGCGGTGGTCTTCGGCGTGGCAGAGAAACGACGACGGCGAGTGGCGATGGCGACGATCTCAGTAGCGTCTGCAGGAGGGTCGTCGGCAATGGCGACGGGGCGAAGAAACGGTGAAGATTTGGGAAGAGAGAGAGAGAGAGAGAGACCCAGGTATGAGACAGAGGAGAGAGCGGGAGTGATAATGATCTAAGCCAAATCTGAGACCCAAATCTAAGAGACAGAGGAGAGAGCAGGAGGAGCAGAGGTCTATAGAGGGAGAGAGAGAGTGAGAGTGTGAGTGGATTGATCTAAGCCCTTAGATCAAAAGTCATCTAAGGCCTAAAATGTCTCTTGGTTGATAATGCATCTCAGCCCTTGGATATGAGATCCAAGGGCCACAAACCTCTCCCGCCTAAAAATGTATGTGATACTGTAGCACACATTTTCAAATTAGGATGTGATTTATATTATATATATATATATATATATATATATATATATATATATATATATATATATATATATATAATATTTGTTACGTAACTGAAAAAATATCAAATTTTTTAGTTACATATCAGAGACATGTAACTAAAAAGTTACATATTATTAAAACATATAACTGAAAAATATCAAACTTTTTAATTACATATCATAAACATGTACCTAAAAAGTTACATATTATTGGAACATATAACTGGAAAAAAAAAATTAGTTACAAAGTTACCTGTAACTAATATAGTAATATTACACACAAAATAGTTACATGTAACTGGCGCGTGGCTATCACGTGAATAAGACTTTCGCATTTTTAAAATAAATGGGATTAAATCAAAAGTTTTTACTATATGTAGGACTTTTAACCAATTGGAGCTTAAACAGAGGACCTCTCATTTATTGTCTCTAACTTTAATGAGGTTTTTGCATTTTGCACCCTCAAAGTTTTAAAAAAATTCTATTTTAGTCTCTGTATTTTCAATTTGAACATATTAAATCTTAAAATTTTCAAATTGTGTCAAGTCAGTCAGAATTGGTAACTTCGTTAATTTTACGACCAAAACCAGTCACGTGTCAAATACAAAATCTCCATGCGTGTGAATTCCGTCATAAAAATATCACAGAAAGATTGACTTGAGACGAGTTAGATACTTTAAAAGTTAATGTTTTCAAATTAAAAGTCCAACGGTCAAACTGAAACTTCTACGAAACTTTAGGAATACAAAGTGAAGAAATCTCTTTATTTTATAGAAAAATTGTAGTGATTTTTATTGGATACAAAAAATTTTGACTTTTCAAAAAAAAATTATTGCCATTGAAATGTTAGAATTACAAAATAAAAAAAAAAAAAAAACAATCTATTCAACTTGAAAGGAACTCTTCCAAGTAAACACTATAAAAACAATCACAGATAATATCGAGATTGGGTCCCACTATGACTTGTCCTCTGCTTTTGGTCAATCTCACCACCAAATAATATTAATTACTTCTCACCCCCTAATTTTAATTTTATTTCATTTTGTCCCAACTATTTTTAAAAACCTATATTTTAGAAAAACTAACTTTTTTTGCCCTCCTATTTAACTTAGGATATGATTGGTTGGAATGATGGAAAAGAAAAAAATAAAATAAAAAATGAGAGAAAAAAAAATTATTTTTCCTAGTGTTGTTTACTTGAGAAGAAAAATGAAAAAAGGGAAAATAATTCATTTTAATATAATTTACTATTTTACCCTCGTATATTACAAAAATAAATTAAAAAAACTAATATTGGGGGTATTATTGTAATTTGATTTATTTTTCATCATTTTTTTTCATTTTCCTTTCAAATTTATAAGGAAAAAAAATTTATCTCGAAAATTATGTTTTTTCTATCCTATTTTCTTTTTCCTTTCATTTTCTATCCAACTAAACAAGATTTATTTTTTATTTTTTTATTTTCTATTTCATTTTGCTTTTCATTTTCTTCTACATCTATTTCTCACCCAATCAAACACATCCTTAACGAAATATAATAAAATTGACAAAATTCTCTTTATTCTAATAAAAATAGAGCCAAAAAGAAAAGATGAGAGGGAAGATGTTATTTTTTATCTTTTTATTTATTTATCTATAAAATATTGAATTTAAATCAACAAAATAAATAGAAATTAAGGCTCAGTTTGGTAATATTTTTAAAAAAAAATATTTTTTTTTAAATGCAAAACATACTCTACTTTTAAAAAGTTTCTTTAACAATAAAAAATATTTTCGAGTTGTAAACAAACAAACCCTTAAATTTTTACAATTTTTTTTGGGTGGGGGAAATTAGTAGATTGTTCTCGAAATTAGCCAGTTATGATTTTTCATCCTCATTTTTTAGTCCTTCAATTAACTTAAATTATATTAAATTTATTGAGTTAATATTATAATCAAATATGGAATCTCCATTTGATGTTATTGTTAATGTGATCTAAGGACTAAGAAATAAGTTGTTTTAGTTAGAAATAGAATAAAAAAAATAAAAAAACAATATAATAAACACCTTTTTTTCTTAACGCATTTAGGTGTGATATAGTAGACGTGATTTTGGTGAAAGTTTTCACAATTTTAAAAAACTATCTTCGAGTTCTAAACCAAACAAGCCCTTAGAGTTTTATAATTTGGCAAAAGTCGCAATTTTTTTTACCCATCTTTCTTCTTTCTTTTTTTTCATCTACAAAAGGTGTGATATGGTAGATGTGGTTGTGGAGATAGATCGAATACTACGACCGAACGGAGTACTTTTAGTTCAGGACACAGTGGAAATGATTAGTAAACTTACTCCGATTCTGAATTCTTTAAATTGGTCAATGACTTTGTATCAAGAGTAGTTTCTTGTCGGTAAGAAAAAATTTTGGCGCCCCCGAAAGTAAGACGAGAATTAGATGAATGATTAAATTTTGATATATATATATATATATATATATATATATATATATATATATGTATATGTGTGTGTGTGTGTCATAATAGTTAAATCTTCTTCTAGCAAGTGTAAGGAAAAAGTGAGTTTTTTTTTTTCTTCTTCTTCTTCTTAATAAGTTGTAGGAATATTTATTTTTGGAGTTTTGACACTTTGTTCCCCTCAAGTTTGACCGAAATTTCAATTTGATCTGCTTGGTTTCAATTTGAACATATCACACCTTGAAGTTTCTTTATCATCCCACTATAGTCCAAATCATTATCCCCATTACAGTTTTGGACAAAAAATAGTTACTTGTATGCATGTGACTGTTTTCACGAGATTTTATGGGCATTTTCAACCTCCCCTTTTCTTCCTTTCTATTTTCCTTTTTGTCCAAATACTTAAATTCAAAATACACACAAACAAACACAAACACACAACAAAGAAAAATTTTAAAGGGCAAAAGAAGATGATGGAAATGTGTCCTTGAGGTTTTCTTAAAAATAGGTGGGTGCAGAGCATGTGATGGTTTGCTATCTAAAACTGTAACAGAGCTATTAATTTGGACTGAAATTGGGTCATTGCGAAACTCGAAGGTATCATGTGTTCAAATGAAAATTACAAGGACCAATGTGAAATAACGATCAAACTTTAAGGGGCTAAGTGTACAAGCCCCATTATTTTTCTTGCAATTTTATGCCTTTATGTAGTGTTCGGTAGCACAAAATTGAAAGCTTGGAATTAGAATTGAGCGCATGTAAATTTTTAGATTTTTACGCGCTATAAATTATTCTTTTTTATAGGCACACTAATTGTTTTTTAATATATATATAATTGTACAAAAAAGGAATTTACAAGAATAGAACCAAATTGTTCTTAAATTTCTATTTTTACTCCAAGTTATTTGGGGAACAAAAATACTAAACAAACACTAGCTAAATCATTGCTTATATTAGTCCATTAATGTACAATTAGGTTACGTTAGGTTCTAAGTTTAATTAATTTTTAAATATTAGAGTCAAGGTTAAGAAACCCAAAAAAATAAAGGTTTAATTGCACTTTACATTTTACTCCATATCTTGAATTTAATTTTTCGTATAAATTTGGTCCAATTAATTAATTTTGGTTTTTTTTTTTTATCAAAGTTAAGCGACAAAATGCATCGATACTCAAACCTTTAGGGTGTAGAGTACAGTGTAAATACTTTTTTATTGCATAAATTTCTTTCATATGCAAGTCAAATGACTAATTTTGCCGATAAAATTGATCTGAAGTAGGTAATTGAATCAAATAAATACAAAATATACAATTTACTATTTTTCACTCGATACAATATTTTTTTTCCTCCAAAAATCTGATAAATTTGTTAAAAATCTAAAGAGTTACTATAATTTTCATTAGGTTTTTGCATTTTGCACCCTTAAAGTTTCGAAAAAATTCTATTTTAGTCTCTGTACTTTCAATTTGAACACATTAAATCTTGAAATTTTCAAATTGTGTCAAGTCAGTCAGAATTGGTAACTCCGTTAATTTTATGACAAAAATCAACCACGTGTTAAACACAAAATCTCTATGTGTGTGAATTCTGTCAGATCACAAAAATATTGACTTAATACGAGTTAGATATTTTAAAAGTTAATGTTTTCAAATTAAAAGTACAGCGACCAATCTGAGATTTCTACGAAATTTTAGGAATATAAAGTGAAGAAATCTCTCTATTTTATAGAGAAATTGTAGTGATTTTTATTCGATACAAAAAATTTGGACTTCTGAAAAAAAAAAAAAAAATTATTGTAATGATTGAACATTAGGATTACCAAAAAAAAAAAAAAAAAAAGAAAAAAAAAAACAAAAACAAAACAATCTATTCAACTTGAAAGGAACTCTTCCAAGTAAACACTATAATATGAAAATAATCACAGATAATATCGAGATTTGGCCCCACTATGACTTGTCCTCTGCTTTTGGTCAATCTCACCACTAAATAATATTAATTACTTCTCACCCCTATATTTTAATATTATTTCATTTTGTCCCAACTATTTTTAAAAACCTATATTTTACCTTATAATAAATTGAAAAACTAATTTTTTTTCCCTCCTATTTAACTTAGGATGTGTTTGGTTGGGTGAAAAATAGATGGAAAAGAAAATAAAAAGCAAAATAATAAAAAAAATCTTATTTGGTTGGATGATCTTAAATCAACAAAAATTCATAGATGGATAAAAAAAGTGGATGAAGAGTTTGTAGTCCACCGATCTCTTAAAATATGAAAATAGAATAAACAAAAAGCAATTATTTATCCAATTTTCGGAGAAAGTATTTAAAACCATGTTTTTATTTTTATTTTAAAAAAAGTATTTTTTAGTGAAAAACAAACGCTAATCTTAATATTAATAATCAAGAAAACAACTTATAAAAGTGTTACTAAACAGTTCCTGTATATATATTTATACATATTTTTTGTTTCAATTGATATTATTAATTACAAAAAGTACTTAAAAACGTGGTTCTTTTTGTTCGGTTATATATTTTGACATTTTTCTAACCGGCATTATAATTCCAGATTTGCTGTTGCACTTATCAATCTCCCGCTCTGGGTAATGAACGTTGTCCCCGTCAATGAACCAGACACTTTATCTGTGATCTTCGATCGAGGGTTGATCGGTTTATATCACGAATGGTGTGAATCATTCAACACATACCCTCGGACCTATGATCTTCTGCATTCGAGTTTCCTATTCAAAAACCTAACTCAAAGTTACGAAATCGCAAATTAATAATCGCATATCGGGTTTTATTTTTTTTAGGCGTTGTTTGGTTACATATTCTGTGTTTTCGAAAACAAAGAATTCAGCTATATTTTACTTTTATAATATAAGTCAAAAAATATTTTCGAAAACAATTTTATCTTAATATTATAACTTTATTTTATTTTGTTTCCAAGAAAATCCCAATAACCAAAAAATAAGTTTTCCCAATTTTCGAAAAATGTTTTTGAATTTTGTTTTCAAACTTTTAAATTTATTTTCTGAGTATTTTATCTCTTTCTTGATATTATAATTTTATTATTTTATTTTATTTTTGAATTCCAATTGCAAAAAAGTAAGTATTCACAATTTCTGAAAAACTGTGTTTGAAATTATTTTCGAGTTTTAAACCAAACAGGCCCTTAAATTTTTATGACTTGGCCAAGGTTGCCTTTTGACCTTTTTTTTTTGGGGGGGGGGGGGTGGTGGTGGTGGGAGGAAATCGTTTCTGAAATCTATTTTGGAACTTTTCAAAAAACTATTTTTGAGTTCTAAAACAAACAAACCCTTAAATTTTTATGATTTTTTTGGGTGGGGGAATTAGTAGATTGTCCTCGAAACTAGCTAGTTATAATTTTTCATCCTGATTTTTTAGTCCTTCAATTAATTTAAATTATATTGAGTTTATCCAGTTAATATTATAATCAAATATGGAATCTGCATTTGATATATTGTTAATGTGATCTAAGGACTAAAAAATAAGTTGTTTTAGTTGGAAATAGAATAAAAAATTAAAGAACCGAAAAAATAATATAATAAACACCTTTTTTTCTTAACGCATTTAGGTGTGGTATAGTAGACGTGATTCTGGTGAAAGTTTTCACAATTTTAAAAAAATTATCTTCGAGTTCTAAACCAAACAAGCCCTTAAAGTTTTACAATTTGGCAAAAGTCACAATTTTTTTACCCATCTTTTTATTTTATTTTTTTCTCTACAAAAGGTGTGATATGGTAGATGTGGTTGTGGAGATAGATCGAATACTACGACCAAATGGAGTACTTTTAGTTCAGGACACAATGGAAATGATCAGTAAACTTACTCCGATTCTGAATTCTCTAAATTGGTCAGTGACTTTGTATCAAGAACAATTTCTTGTCGGTAAGAAAAGCTTTTGGCGCCCCAAAAGTAAGACGAGAATTAGATGAATGATTGAATTTTGATAGATATATGTATAATAATAGTTAAATCTTCTTCTAGCAAGTGTAAGGAAAAAGAGAGTTTTTTTTTTTTTTTTTTTTTAATAAGTTGAATATTTATTTTTGGAGTTTTGATACTTTGTTCCCCTCAAGTTTGACTGAAATTTCAATTTGATCTGCTTGGTTTCAATTTGAACATATCACACCTTGAAGTTTCCTTATCATCTCACTATAGTCCAAGTCATTATCCCCGTTACAATTTTAGACAAAAAATAATCACTTGTAGCGCATGTGACTGTTTTCACGAGGCTTTATGGGCATTTTCTGTCTTCCCTTTTTTTCCTTTCTATTTTTCTTTCTGTCCAAATACTTAAATCCGAAATACACACACATAAACACAGATACACAACGCCTTTTTAATAGAAAAATTTTTAAGGGCAAAATTAGATGATGGAAATGTGTCCTTGAGGTTTTCTTAATAATAGGTGGGTGCACCACATGTGATGGTTTGCTATCTAAAACTGTAATAGAACTATTAATTTGGATTGAAATTAGATCATTGCAAGACTCCAAGGTATCATGTGTTCAGATGAAAATTATAAGGACCAAAGTGAAATTGAAATTGAAAGCTTGGAATTGGAATTGAAGGCATGTAAATTTTTAGATTTTTTTACGTGCGATAATTTTTTTTTTATAGGCACACTAATTGTTTTTTAATATATATATAATTGTACAAAAAGAAATTTATAAGAACAGAACAAAATTGTTCTTAAATTTCTATTTTTACTTAAGTTATTTTTGGAACAAAATTATTAAACAAACACTAGCTAAATCATTGCTTATATTAGTCCAATAATGTACAATTAGGATACGTTAGGTTCTAAGTTTAATTAATTTTTAAATATTATTATCAAAGTTACGTGACAAAATGCATCGATACTCTAACTTTTAGGGTGTAGTGTAGTGTAAATACCTTTTTTTTTTTATTATTGCATAAATTTTCTTTCGCATGCAAGTCAAATGACTAATTTTGCCGATAAAATTAATCTGAAGTAGGTAATTGGATCAAATAAATATAAAATATACAATTTACCATTTTTTAGTCGATACAATATGTTTTTTAAGAAATTTGATAATTTTGTTAAAAATCTAAAGTCGTTTTATTTGAGTTACTATAATTTTAAGGGAAAATCGGTGAAAAGTCCTATTTTTTAAGTCTAATTGATGAAAAAAAAAATTGTGTTATTAAATTTTGATTTAATCCTTTAAGTTAGATTTCACTTGTGTTTTAGTCCCGCATTGCAGGAATTGTAGAGATATTATAGGGAGTCTTTTAGTGAGTACATTTAGTTTTTATAATGAATTCTGTTACATGTAACTAATGTTAGTTACAATTTCATAATTGTTATTTTTCACACATATTTAAGTATGTTTAGTTACATATTACAATTATATAATATTAGTTACATATTACAATTATATATATATATATATATATATATATATATATATATATATATATATATATATATATAATATTTGTTACGTAATTGAAAAAATATCAAACTTTTTAGTTACATATAAAAAATATGTAATTAAAAAGTTACATATTATTAAAACATATAACTGAAAAATATCAAATTTTTTAGTTACATATCAGAGACATGTAACTATAAAGTTATATATTATTGGAATATATAACTGAAAAAAAAAAAAAATTAGTTACAAAGTTACTTGTAACTAATATAGTAATATTACACACAAAATAGTTATATGTAACTGGCGCGTGGCTATCACGTGAGCAAGACTTTCGTCTTTTTAAAACAGATGTGACTAAATCAAAAGTTTTTACTGCATGTAGGACTTTTGATCAATTAGAGCTTAAATAGAGGACTTTCCACTTATTGTCTCTAATTTTAATGAGGTTTTTGCATTTTGCACCCTTAAAGTTTTGAAAAAAAATCTATTTTAGTCTATGTACTTTCAATTTGAACATATTAAATCTTAAATTTTTTAAATTGTGTCAAGTCAGTCAGAATTGGTAACTGCGTTAATTTTATGACAAAAATCAGTCACGTGTCAAACACAAAATCCTCATGCGTGTGAATTCTGTCATAAAAATATCGCAGAAAGACTGACTTGAGACGAGTTAGATACTTTAAAAGTTAATGTTTTCAAATTAAAAGTCCAACGGTAAATTTCTACGAAACTTTAGGAATACAAAGCGAAGAAATCTCTCTATTTTATAGAGAAATTGTAGTGATTTTTATTCGATACAAAAAATTTAGACTTTTCAAAAAAAAATTTATTGTAATGATTGAACATTACAATTACAAAGTAGAAAAAAAATAAAAAAAAAAATAAAAAAAAATCAATCTATTCAACTTGAAAGGAACTCTTCCAAGTAAACACTATAAAAATAATCACAGATAATATCGAGATTGGGCCCCTCTATGACTTGTCCTCTGCTTTTGGTCAATCTCACCACCAAATAATATTAATTACTTCTCACTCCCTATATTTTAATATTATTTCATTTTGTCCCAACTATTTTAGAAAAACTAACTTTTTTCCCCTCCTATTTGACTTAGGATATGATTGGTTGAAACGATAGAAAAGAAAAAGAAAAAAAAAAAGAGAAAATAATATTTTTATCCATCGTAAAAAAAATTTATTATCCCTAATGTTATTTGCTTGGAAAGAAAAATGAAAGAAGGAAAAATAATTCATTTTAATATGATTTACTATTTTGCCCTCGTATATTACAAAAATAAATTAAAAAAATTAATATTAGGGGTATTATTGTAATTTGATTTATTTTTCATCACTTTTTTTTCATTTTCCTCCCAAATTTATGAGGAAAAAAAATTGTCTCGAAAATTATATTTTTTCTATCCTATTTTCTTTTTCCTCTCATTTTCTATCCAACTAAACAAGATTTAATTATTTTTTATTTTTTTATTTTCTATTTCATTTTGCATTTCGTTTTCTTCTACATCTATTTCTCACCCAACCAAACACACCCTTAACGGAATATAATAAAATTGACAAAATTCTCTTTATTCTAATAAAAGTAGAGCCAAAAAGAAAAGATGAGAGGGAAAATGTTATTTTTTATCTTTTTATTTATTTATTTATTTATCTATAAAATATTGAATTTAAATTAACAAAATAAATAGAAATTAAGGCTCAGTTTGGTAATATTTTTTTAAAAAAATATTTTTTTTTTTTAAATGCAAAACATACTCTACTTTTAAAAAGTTTCTTTAACAATAAAAAATATTTTCGAGTTGTAAAACAAACAAACTCTTAAATTTTTACAATTTTTTTTGGGTGGGGGAAATTAGTAGATTGTTCTCGAAACTAGCCAGTTATGACTTTTCATCCTCATTTTTTAGTCCTTCAATTAACTTAAATTATATTAAGTTTATTGAGTTAAAATTATAATCAAATATGAAATCTCCATTTGATGTTATTGTTAATGTGATCTAAGGACTAAGAAATAAGTTGTTTAGTTAGAAATAGAATAAAAAATTAAAGAACCGAAAAAACAATATAATAAACCCCTTTTTTTTCTTAACGCATTTAGGTGTGATATAGTAGACGTGATTCTTGTGAAAGTTTTCACAATTTTAAAAAAACTATCTTCGAGTTCTAAACCAAACAAGCCCTTAAAGTTTTACAATTTGGCAAAAGTCGTAATTTTTTTTACCCATCTTTCTTCTTTCTTTTTTTTCATCTACAAAAGGTATGATATGGTAGATGTGGTTGTGGAGAATGATCGAATACTACGACTGAACGGAGCACTTTTGGTTCAGGACACAGTGGAAATGATCAGTAAACTTACTCCGATTCTGAATTCTTTAAATTGGTCAGTGACTTTGTATCAAGAGCAGTTTCTTGTCAGTGAGAAAAACTTTTGGTGCCCCCGAAAGTAAGACGAGAATTAGATGAATGATTGAATTTTGATATATATATATATATATATATATATATCATAATAGTTAAATCTTCTTCTAGCAAGTGTAAGGAAAAAGTGAGTTTTTTTTTTGTTTTTTTTTTCTTCTTCTTAATAAGTTGTAGGAATATTTATTTTTGGAGTTTTGACACTTTGTTCACCTCAAGTTTGACCGAAATTTCAATTTGATCTGCTTGGTTTCAATTTGAACATATCACACCTTGAAGTTTCTTTATTATCCCACTATAGTCCAAATCATTATCCCCGTTACAGTTTTGGACAAAAAAATAGTCACTTGTATGCATGTGACTGTTTTCACGAGATTTGATTGGTATTTTCAACCTCCCCTTTTCTTCCTTTCTATTTTCCTTTTTGTCCAAATACTTAAATTCAAAATACACACAAACAAACACAAACACACAACAAAGAAAAATTTTAAAGGGCAAAAGAAGATGATGGAAATGTGTCCTTGAGGTTTTCTTAAAAATAGGTGGGTGCAGAGCATGTGATGGTTTGCTATCTAAAACTGTAACAGAGCTATTAATTTGGACTGAAATTGGGTCATTGCGAAACTCCAAGGTATCACGTGTTCAAATGAAAATTACAAGGACCAATGTGAAATAATGATCAAACTTTAAGGGGCTAAGTGTACAAGCCCCATTATTTTTCTTGCAAGTTTATGCCTTATGTAGTGTTCGGTAGCACAAAATTGAAAGCTTGGAATTAGAATTGAACGCATGTAAATTTTTAGATTTTTACGCGCTATAAATTATTCTTTTTATAGGCACACTAATTGTTTTTTAATATATATATATATATATATAATTGTACAAAAAAGGAATTTACAAGAATAGAACCAAATTGTTCTTAAGTTTCTATTTTTACTCTAAGTTATTTGGGGAACAAAAATACTAAACAAACACTAGCTAAATCATTGCTTATATTAGTCCATTAATGTACAATTAGGTTACGTTAGGTTCTAAGTTTAATTAATTTTTAAATATTACTCCATATCTTGAATTTTATTTTTCGTATCGATTTGATCCAATTATTATTTTTTTATTTTTTTATCAAAGTTAAGCGACAAAATGCATCGATACTCAAACTTTTAGGGTGTAGAGTGCAGTGTAAATACTTTTTTATTGCATACATTTTCTTTCATATACAAGTCAAATGACTAATTTTTTCGATAAAATTGATCTGAAGTAGGTAATTGAATCAAATAAATACAAAATATACAATTTACTATTTTTCACTCGATACAATATTTTTTTTCCTCCAAAAATCTGATAAATTTGTTAAAAATCTAAAGAGTTACTATAATTTTCATTAGGTTTTTGCATTTTGCACCCTTAAAGTTTCGGAAAAATTCTATTTTAGTCTCTGTACTTTCAATTTGAACACATTAAATCTTGAAATTTTCAAATTGTGTCAAGTCAGTCAGAATTGGTAACTCCGTTAATTTTATGACAAAAATCAACCACGTGTTAAACACAAAATCTCTATGTGTGTGAATTCTGTCAGATCACAAAAAGATTGACTTAATACGAGTTAGATATTTTAAAAGTTAATGTTTTCAAATTAAAAGTACAGCGACCAATCTGAGATTTCTACGAAATTTTAGGAATATAAAGTGAAGAAATCTCTCTATTTTATAGAGAAATTGTAGTGATTTTTATTCGATACAAAAAATTTGGACTTCTGAAAAAAAAAAAAAATTATTGTAATGATTGAACATTAGGATTACCAAAAAAGAAAAAAAGAAAAAAAAAAAAAAAAAAACAATCTATTCAACTTGAAAGGAACTCTTCCAAGTAAACACTATAATATGAAAATAATCACAGATAATATCGAGATTGGGCCCCACTATGACTTGTCCTCTGCTTTTGGTCAATCTCACCACCAAATAATATTAATTACTTCTCACCCCCTATATTTTAATATTATTTCATTTTGTCCCAACTATTTTTAAAAACCTATATTTTACCTTATAATAAATTGAAAAACTAATTTTTTTTCCCTCCTATTTAACTTAGGATGTGTTTGGTTGGGTGAAAAATAGATGGAAAAGAAAATAAAAAGCAAAATGATAAAAAAAATCTTATTTGGTTGGATGATCTTAAATCAACAAAAATTCATAGATGGATAAAAAAAGTGAATGAAGAGTTTGTAGTCCACCGATCTCTTAAAATATGAAAATAGAATAAACAAAAAGCAATTATTTATCCAATTTTCGGAGAAAGTATTTAAAACCATGTTTTTATTTTTATTTTAAAAAAAGTATTTTTTAGTGAAAAACAAACGCTAATCTTAATATTAATAATCAAGAAAACAACTTATAAAAGCGTTACTAAACAGTTCCTGTATATATATTTATACATATTTTTTGTTTCAATTGATATTATTAATTACAAAAAGTACTTAAAAACGTGGTTTTTTTTGTTCGGTTATATATTTTGACATTTTTCTAACCGGCATTATAATTCCAGATTTGCTGTTGCACTTATCAATCTCCCGCTCTGGGTAATGAACGTTGTCCCCGTCAATGAACCAGACACTTTATCTGTGATCTTCGATAGAGGGTTGATCGGTTTATATCACGAATGGTGTGAATCATTCAACACATACCCTCGGACCTATGATCTTCTGCATTCGAGTTTCCTATTCAAAAACCTAACTCAAAGGTACGAAATCGCAAATTAATAATCGAATATCAGGTTTTATTTTTTTTAGGCGTTGTTTGGTTACATATTCTGTGTTTTCGAAAACAAAGAATTCAGCTATATTTTACTTTTATAATATAAGTCAAAAAATATTTTCGAAAACAATTTTATCTTAATATTATAACTTTATTTTATTTTGTTTCCAAGAAATCCCAATAACCAAAAAATAAGTTTTCCCAATTTTCGAAAAATGTTTTTGAATTTTGTTTTCAAACTTTTAAATTTATTTTCTGAGTATTTTATCTCTTTCTTGATATTATAATTTTATTTGAAAAACTGTGTTTGAAATTATTTTCGAGTTTTAAACCAAACATCCCTTAAATTTCTATGACTTGGCCAAGGTTGCCTTTTGACCTTTTCTTTTTTTTTTTTGGGGGGGGGGGGCAAAAGTTTTCACAATTTAAAAAATCGTTTCTGAAATCTATTTTCGAACTTTTCAAAAAACTATTTTTGAGTTCTAAACCAAACAAACCCTTAAATTTTTATGATTTTCTTTTGGGTAGGGGAAATTAGTAGATTGTCTTCAAAACTAGGCAGTTATAATTTTTCATCCTCATTTTTTTGTCCTTCAATTAATTTAAATTATATTGAGTTTATCGAGTTAATATTATAATCAAATATGGAATCTGCATTTGATATATTGTTAATGTGATCTAAGGACTAAAACATAAGTTGTTTTAGTTGGAAATAGAATAAAAAATTAAAGAACCGAAAAAACAATATAAACACCTTTTTTTCTTAACGCATTTAGGTGTGATCTAGTAGACGTGATTCTGATGAAAGTTTTCACAATTTTAAAAAAACTATCTTCGAGTTATAAACCAAACAAACCCTTAAAGTTTTACAATTTCGCAAAAGTCACAATTTTTTTACCCATCTTTTTATTTATTTTTTTCTCTACAAAAGGTGTGATATGGTAGATGTGGTTGTGGAGATAGATCGAATACTACGACCAAACGGAGTACTTTTAGTTCAGGACACAGTGGAAATGATCAGTAAACTTACTCCGATTCTGAATTCTCTAAATTGGTCAGTGACTTTGTATCAAGAACAATTTCTTGTCGGTAAGAAAAGCTTTTGGCGCCCCAAAAGTAAGACGAGAATTAGATGAATGATTGAATTTTGATAGATATATGTATAATAATAGTTAAATCTTCTTCTAGCAAGTGTAAGGAAAAAGAGAGTTTTTTTTTTTTTTTTAATAAGTTGAATATTTATTTTTGGAGCTTTGATACTTTGTTCCCCTCAAGTTTGACCGAAATTTCAATTTGATCTGCTTGGTTTCAATTTGAACATATCACACCTTGAAGTTTCCTTATCATCTCACTATAGTCCAAGTCATTATCCCCGTTACAATTTTAGACAAAAAATAATCACTTGTAGCGCATGTGACTGTTTTCACGAGGCTTTATGGGCATTTTCTGTCTTCCCTTTTTTTCCTTTCTATTTTTCTTTCTGTCCAAATACTTAAATCCGAAATACACACACATAAACACAGATACACAACGCCTTTTTAATAGAAAAATTTTTAAGGGCAAAATTAGATGATGGAAATGTGTCCTTGAGGTTTTCTTAATAATAGGTGGGTGCACCACATGTGATGGTTTGCTATCTAAAACTGTAATAGAGCTATTAATTTGGATTGAAATTAGATCATTGCAAAACTCCAAGGTATCATGTGTTCAGATGAAAATTACAAGGACCAAAGTGAAATTGGAATTGAAAGCTTGGAATTGGAATTGAAGGCATGTAATTTTTTAGATTTTTAGGTGCTATAAATTTTTTTTTTTTTATAGGCACACTAATTGTTTTTTAATATATATATATAATTGTACAAAAAAGGAATTTATAAGAACAGAACAAAATTGTTCTTAAATTTCTATTTTTACTCTAAGTTATTTTTGGAACAAAAATATTAAACAAACACTAGCTAAATCACTGCTTATATTAGTCCATTAATGTACAATTAGGATACGTTAGGTTCTAAGTTTAATTAATTTTTAAATATTATTATCAAAGTTAAGTGACAAAATGCATCTATACTCAAACTTTTAGGGTGTAGAGTAGTGTAAATACCTTTTTTTTATTGCATAAATTTTCTTTCACATGCAAGTCAAATGACTAATTTTGCCGATAAATGACTAATTTTGCCGATAAAATTAAACTGAAGTAGGTAATTGGATCAAATAAATATAAAATATACAATTTACCATTTTTCAGTGGATACACTATGTTTTTTTAAGAAATTTGATAATTTCGTTAAAAATCTAAAGTCGCTTTATTTGAGTTACTATATTTTTTTTTTTAAATTTAATTGATGAAAAATTCTTTTATGTTATTAAATTTTGATTTAATCCTTTAAGTTAGATTTCACTTGTGTTTTAGTTCCGCATTGCAGGAATTGTAAGGATATTCTAGGGATTGTAGGAAGTTTTTTAGTGAGTACATTTAGTTTTTATAGTGAATTCTGTTACATGTAACTAATGTTAGTTACAATTTCATAATTGTTATTTTTCACACATATTTGGGTATTTTCAATTACATATACTTATATAATATTAGTTACATGTTACAATTATATATATATATATATATATATATATATATATATATATATATATAATATTTGTTACGTAACTGAAAAAATATCAAATTTTTTAGTTACATATCAGAGACATGTAACTAAAAAGTTACATATTATTAAAATATATAACTGAAAAATATCAAACTTTTTAATTACATATCATAAACATGTACCTAAAAAGTTACATATTATTGGAACATATAACTGGAAAAAAAAAAATTAGTTACAAAGTTACCTGTAACTAATATAGTAATATTACACACAAAATAGTTACATGTAACTGGCGCGTGGCTATCATGTGAATAAGACTTTCGCATTTTTAAAATAAATGGGACTAAATCAAAAGTTTTTACTGTATGTAGGACTTTTAACCAATTAGAGCTTAAACAGAGGACCTCCCATTTATTGTCTCTAACTTTAATGAGGTTTTTGCATTTTGCACCCTCAAAGTTTTAAAAAAATTCTATTTTAGTCTCTGTACTTTCAATTTGAACATATTAAATCTTAAAATTTTCAAATTGTGTCAAGTCAGTCAGAATTGGTAACTTCGTTAATTTTACGACCAAAACCAGTCACGTGTCAAACACAAAATCCCCATGCGTGTGAATTCCGTCATAAAAATATCACAGAAAGATTGACTTGAGACGAGTTAGATACTTTAAAAGTTAATGTTTTCAAATTAAAAGTCCAACGGTCAAACTGAAATTTCTACGAAACTTTAGGAATACAAAGTGAAGAAATCTCTTTATTTTATAGAAAAATTGTAGTGATTTTTATTGGATACAAAAAAATTTGACTTTTCAAAAAAAAATTATTGCCATTGAACTGTTAGAATTACAAAATAAAATAAAATAAAAAACAATCTATTCAACTTGAAAGGAACTCTTCCAAGTAAACACTATAAAAATAATCACAGATAATATCGAGATTGGGCCCCACTATGACTTGTCCTCTGCTTTTGGTCAATCTCACCACCAAATAATATTAATTACTTCTCACCCCCTATATTTTAATATTATTTCATTTTGTCCCAACTATTTTTAAAAACCTATATTTTAGAAAAACTTTCTTTTTTTTCCCTCCTATTTAACTTAGGATATGATTGGTTGGAATGATGGAAAAAAAAATAAAAAATGAGAGAATAATATTTTCATTTATTGTGAAAAAAAAATTATTTTCCCTAATATTGTTTGCTTGGGAAGAAAAATGAAAAAAAGGAAAATAATTCATTTTAATATGATTTACTATTTTGTCTTCGTATATTACAAAAATAAATTAAAAAAACGATTATTAGGGGTATTATTGTAATTTGATTTATTTTTCATCACTTTTTTTCATTTTCCTCCCAAATTTATGAGGGAAAAAAATTGTCTCGAAAATTATGTTTTTTCTATTTTATTTTATTTTTCCTCTCATTTTCTATCCAACTAAACAAGATTAATTTTTTATTTTTTTATTTTCTATTTCATTTTGCTTTTCGTTTTTTTCTACATCTATTTCTCACCCAACCAAACACACCCTTAACGAAATATAATAAAATTGACAAAATTCTCTTTATTCTAATAAAAGTAGAGCCAAAAAGAAAAAATGAGAGGGAAAATGTTATTTTTTATCTTTTTATTTATTTATTTATTTACCTATAAAATATTGAATTTAAATTAACAAAATAAATAGAAATTAAGGCTCAGTTTGGTAATATTTTTTAAGTGCAAAACATACTCTACTTTTAAAAAGTTTCTTTAACAATAAAAAATTATTTTCGAGTTGTAAAACAAACAAACCCTAAATTTTTACAATTTTTTTTGGGTGGGGGGAAATTAGTAGATTGTCCTCGAAATTAGCCAGTTATGATTTTTCATCCTCATTTTTTAGTCCTTCAATTAACTTAAATTATATTAAGTTTATCGTGTTAATATTATAATCAAATATGGAATCTCCATTTGATGTTATTGTTAATGTGATCTAAAGACTAAGAAATAAGTTGTTTTAGTTAGAAATAGAATAAAAAATTAAAGAACCGAAAAAACAATATAATAAACACCTTTTTTTCTTAACGCATTTAAGTGTGATATAGTAAACGTGATTCTGGTGAAAGTTTTCACAATTTTAAAAAAACTATCTTCGAGTTCTAAACCAAACAAGCCCTTAAAGTTTTACAATTTGGCAAAAGTCGCAATTTTTTTACCCATCTTTTTTTTTTTTTTCTCTACAAAAGATGTGATATGGTAGATGTGGTTGTGGAGATAGATCGAATACTACGACCAAACGGAGTACTTTTAGTTCAGGACACAGTGGAAATGATCAGTAAACTTACTCCGATTTTGAATTCTCTAAATTGGTCAGTGACTTTGTATCAAGAACAATTTCTTGTAGGTAAGAAAAGCTTTTGGAGCCCAAAAATAAGACGAGAATTAGATGAATGATTGAATTTTGATAGATATATGTATAATAATAGTTAAATCTTCTTCTAGCAAGTGTTAAGGAAAAAGAGAGTTTTTTTTTTAATAAGTTGAATATTTATTTTTGAAGCTTTGATACTTTGTTCCCCTCAAGTTTGACTGAAATTTCAATTTAATCAGCTTGGTTTCAATTTGAACATATCACACTTTGAAGTTTCCTTATCATCTCACTATAGTCTAAGTCATTATCCTCGTTACAATTTTGGACAAAAAATAATCACTTGTAGCGTATGTGACTATTTTCACAAGGCTTTATGGGCATTTTCTGCCTTCCCTTTTTTTCCTTTTTATTTTCCTTTTTGTCCAAATACTTAAATCCGAAATACACACACATAAACACAGATACACCACGCCTTTTTAATAGAAAAATTTTAAAGGGCAAAATTAGATGATGAAAATGTGTCCTTGAGGTTTTCTTAATAATAGGTGGGTGCACCACATGTGATGGTTTGCTATCTAAAACTGTAATAGAGCTATTAATTTGGATTGAAATTAGATCATTGCAAAACTCCAAGGTATCATGTGTTCAGATGAAAATTACAAGGACCAAAGTGAAATTGGAATTGAAAGCTTGGAATTGGAATTGAAGGCATGTAATTTTAGGTGCTATAAATTTTTTTTTTTTTATAGGCACACTAATTGTTTTTTAATATATATATATAATTGTACAAAAAAGGAATTTATAAGAACAGAACAAAATTGTTCTTAAATTTCTATTTTTACTCTAAGTTATTTTTGGAACAAAAATATTAAACAAACACTAGCTAAATCACTGCTTATATTAGTCCATTAATGTACAATTAGAATACGTTAGGTTCTAAGTTTAATTAATTTTTAAATATTATTATCAAAGTTAAGTGACAAAATGCATCGATACTCAAACTTTTAGGGTGTAGAGTGTAGTGTAAATACCTTTTTTTTTTTATTGCATAAATTTTCTTTCACATGCAAGTCAAATGACTAATTTTGCCGATAAAATTGATCTGAATGAGGTAATTATATCAAATAAATATAAAATATACAATTTACCATTTTTCAGTCGATACAATATGTTTTTTAAGAAATTTGATAATTTTGTTAAAAATCTAAAGTCGCTTCATTTGAGTTACTATAATTTTAATGAGGTTTTTGCATTTTGCACCTTTAAAGTTTTGAAAAAAATTTGTTTTAGTTTCTGTACTTTCAATTTGAAGATATAAAATCTTAAAATTTTTAAATTGTGTCAAGTCAGTCAAAATTGGTAACTCCGTTAATTTTATGATAAAAACCAGTCACGTGTTAAACACAAAATTTCCATGCGTTTGAATTCCGTCATAAAAATATCGCAGAAAGACTGACTTGAGACGAGTTGGATACTTCAAAAATTAATGTTTTCAAATTAAAAAGACAACGGTCGAATTGAGATTTCAATAAAACTTTAGGAATACAAAGTGAAAAAATCTCTTTATTTTATAGAGAAATTATAGTGATTTTTATTAGCTACAAAAAAAATTTAGACTTTTGAAAAAAAATTATTATAATGATTGAACATTACAATTACAAAGTAAAAAAAAACGAAAAAAAACAAAAAAAAACAATCCATTCAACTTGAAAGGAACTCTTCCAATTAAACACTATAAAAATAATTACAGATAATATCGAGATTGGGCCCCACTATGACTTGTCCTCTGCTTTTGGTCAATCTCACCACCAAATAATATTAATTACTTCTCACCCCCTATATTTTAATATTATTTCATTTTGTCCCAACTATTTTTAAAAACCTATATTTTACCGGGGGTTCGGTTCCCCGGGTTCTACATAGAACCCGGGGTACTAAATCCCGAGTATAACCCCAATTAAAAAAAAAAAAAAAATCATTTTTGCCCAAGAAATTTTTAAAATTTTCGGCAACTTTAAGCTGATTAACGGTGGTCTATTGATATTTTAAATAAATCTAATTTTTTTTTGCATAAATTACATTCAAAACACTACATAATGTTTTTTACAATACTAAAAACGGACAAGTGGATGAATTTTAAAAAATCGCCAAAGTTGACCAAACGAGTTGTTTCGATAACGGCGAAATTTTTTTCGGCAATTTAGAATTAACAAAAGATTGCATGTCCGTAACAGAAATGAACCAAATTTTTTATATATAAATTATGTTCATAACACTACATAACAAAACTTATAATACTAAAAACGAACAAGTGAATGATTTTTAAATAATCACCAAAGTTGATCAGACGAATTGTTTCGATAAACCTAATTTTTTTGTATACAAACTACGTGAATAACGCTAAATAATAAAATTGAGAATATCAAAAACGGATAAGGGAATATATGGTGTTGAGAGAAGAGAAAACTTATGTAAAATAATAGAAAAAGTTTGGATGGACATAACTTTGCACTCGGTTGGTCCGTTTGGGGCGATTTTTTTTTTTATTTCAGGTTCTTTTTCGAGATCTAGGCGTGGCAAACGCCGTAGGCGATTTGGTCCAGTATTTTTTCAAATAAAGCCCGTTTGCACATTCAATTTTGAATTCGAAGTGTTGGGTGAATAAATTTGTAATCTTCGTCGTGAACGTGTGTCTTGTCCTGTTGATAAAATTGAAATCTTCAAAAGCCAGAGTGATGACTCAGATCAGATCCAACTTTAAAAAAAATAAAAATTGCCCCAAACGGATCACTGAGCGCAAAATTATGTTCATCCAAACATTAAAGAGCAATATAGTGTTTTTGAAACGTTAAAGAGTAATAAAATGTTATGACAATAACCATTATTTAAAAATTATTCACAAATCCATTTTTGGTATTCTCAATTTTATTATTTAGCGTTATGAACATAGTTTGTACGCAAAAAAATCAGGTTCATTTTTGTTATGGATAAACGACCATTTTTTGTTAACTCAAAGTTTTAAAAAAAAAATCAGGTTCATCGAGACAAATCGTCTGATCAACTTTGGCGATTATTTAAAATTCATTCACTTGTCCGGTTTTAGTGTTCTATGTTTTGTTATGTAGTGTTATGAATATAGTTTATATATAAAAAATTTGGTTCATTTCTATTACAGACATGCAATCTTTTGTTAATTCTAAATTCCCAAAAAAAATTCCGTCGTTATCGAAACAACTCGTCTGGTCAACTTTGGCGATTTTTTAAAATTCATCCACTTGTCTGTTTTTAGTGTTGTAAAAAACATTATGTAGTGTTTTGAACGTAATTTATGCACAAAAAAATTAGATTTATTTAAAATATCGATAGACCACCGTTAATCAGCTTAAAATTGCCGAAAATTTTAAAAATTTATTGGGCTAAAACGATTTTTTTTTTTTTTTTTAATTGGGGTTATACCCAGGGTTTAGTACCCCAGGTTCTATGTAGAACCCGGGGAACCGAACCCCGTGTGTAAATAAGATGAATAACGTTCTATTTCAGTAATTTTATTTTAAATTTATATTAGAAATGTAGAGAACTCAAAAAAATTGTCTCGAAAATTATGTTTTTTCCATTCTATTTTCTTTTTCCTCCAATTTTCCATCCAACCAAACAATTTTTTTATTTTTTTTTATTTTCCATTTCATTTTGATTTTCATTTTTTTTTTCCATCAATTTTCCATCCAACCAAACACACCCTTAACGAAATATAATAAAATTAACAAAATTCTCTTTATCCTAATAAAAGTAGAGCCAAAAAGAAAAGATAGAGAGGGAAAATGTTATTTTTTATCTTTTGTATTTATTTATAAAATATTGAATTTAAATTAACAAAATAAATAGAAATTAAGGCTCTGTTTGGTAATATTTTAATTTATTTTTTTTTGTTAAGTGCAAAACATACTCTACTTTTAAAAAGTTTCTTTAACAATAAAAAATATTTTGAAAAAACGTTAACAACACTAAGTTATTTTAGGTATATATTGATGAAACCCAAAAATGGTTTAGCAGACACTTCACTCTAAGATCTGGAATATTTAATCTATCCTAACTTAGATTACTCCCATAACTTAAGTTTCTACAAAACAATGCAATGTGAAGTGAATGGACCTGCTAGAATTGCACCTCTAGTGTGAGAATATTTGAAAACTCTTGAAAAAAATTGGGTAGAGTATAGAAAAAGATAGCGTACTTCCTTAGACCTCCCTGTTGGTATTTTATAGATGTGGATGAAGACTTGTTCGACAAATCTTTTCTGAATCTCAACCTATTACCATTAATACATGTGGTGATAATCACGGAGTTGAGAGTTAATGAGTCATCACTTAGGCAGTGTAACTGCTCTGTTTTGAATAAGTGGAGGATGGTACAATTGCTTCGGGGTAGGATGTCACGATGTATTTATAGGCGCTGGATTCGATTAGCGCCACAAAATTAGAGAGTTAAGGTCGGATTTATTACCCTAATCCTCTGAGCAACCAATGAGCAAGTAGATTAGTGCTTTGATCATTTGAGTTGGACTTTTGGGCCCACTTGTAGAGACCCATGGGGCGAAGCCTCTAGATGGCTCGGGCAGGCCCCGAGCACGGAGACGACGAGTGGAGGGTGCTTGAGTTTGTCAGCCCTGCCCAAAGTCCACCGGCTCGGTTCGAACTTCTTCAACTTGGCAAGACGATTCTCAGCTCGGCTTGGAGGGGACTCCAGCTCCCAACCCGACCGTTTTTCTACACTTGGAACGATATTTTCTGCGTGGTATATGTGATGAAATTCCCCCACATCAATAAGGATTTTTATTCGATACAAAAAATTTAGACTTTTAAAAAAAAATTATTGCAACGATTGAACATTAGAATTACAAAATAAAAAAATAAAATAAAAAATAAAAAATTTAGATTTTTGAAAAAAAAAATTATTGTAACGATTGAACATTAGAATTACAAAAAAATAAAAATAAAAATAAAAAAACAATCTATTCAACTTGAAAGGAACTCTTCCAAGTAAACACTATGAAAATAATCACAGATAATATCGAGATTGGGCCCCACTATGACTTGTCCTCTGCTTTTGGTCAATCTCACCACCAAATAATATTAATTACTTCTCACTCCCTATATTTTAATATTATTTCATTTTGTCCCAACTATTTTTAAAAACCTATAGGTGGGTGCAGAGCATGTGATGATTTGCTATCTAAAACTGTAACAGAGCTATTAATTTGGACTGAAATTGGGTCATTGCGAAACTCCAAGGTATCACGTGTTCAAATGCAAATTACAAGGACCAATGTGAAATAATGATCAAACTTTAAGGGGCTAAGTGTACAAGCCCCATTATTTTTCTTGCAATTTTATGTCTTATCTAGTGTTCGGTAGCACAAAATTTGAAAGCTTGGAACATGTAAATTTTTAGATTTTTACGCGCTATAAATTATTATTTTTTATAGGCACACTAATTGTTTTTTAATATATATATATATATATATATATATATATATATATATATATATATAATTGTACAAAAAAGGAATTTACAAGAATAGAACCAAATTGTTCTTAAATTTCTATTTTTACTCCAAGTTATTTGGGGAACAAAAATACTAAACAAACACTAGCTAAATCATTGCTTATATTAGTCCATTAATGTACAATTAGGTTACGTTAGGTTCTAAGTTTAATTAATTTTTAAATATTAAAGTCAAGGTTAAGAAACTCAAAAAAATAAAGGTTTAATTGCACTTTGCATTTTACTCCATATATTGAATTTTATTTTTCGTATTGATTTGGTCCAATTAATTAATTTTGGTTATTTATTTTTATCAAAGTTAAGCGACAAAATGCATCGATACTCAAACTTTTAGGGTATAGAGTACAGTGTAAATACTTTTTTATTGCATAAATTTCTTTCATATGCAAGTTAAATGACTAATTTTACCGATAAAATTGATCTGAAGTAGGTAATTGAATCAAATAAATATATAATATACAATTTACTATTTTTTACTCGATACAATTTTTTTTCTCTCCAGAAATATGATAATTTTATTAAAAATCTAATGAGTTACTATAATTTTCATGAGGTTTTATCATTTTGCACCCTTAAAGTTTTGAAAAAAATTCTATTTTAGTCTCTGTACTTTCAATTTAAACATATTAAATCTCGAAATTTTCAAATTATGTCAAGTCAGTCAGAATTGATAACTCCATTAATTTTATGACAAAAATCAGTCACGTGTCAAATACAAAATCTTCATGTGTGTGAATTCTGTCATAAAAAGATCACAAAAAGACTAACTTAACACGAGTTAGATATTTTAGAAGTTAATATTTTCAAATTAAAAGTCCAACGGTCGAACTGAGATTTCTATGAAATTTTAGGAATATAAAGTGAAGAAATCTCTCTATTTTATAGAGAAATTGTAGTGATTTTTATTGGATACAAAAAATTTAGACTTTTCAAAAAAAAATTTATTGTAACGACTGGACATTAGAATTACAAAATAAATAAAAAATAAAAGAAAAATACAAACAAATAATCTATTCAACTTGAAAGGAACTCTTCCAAGTAAACACTATGAAAATAATCACAGATAATATCGAGATTGGGCCCCACTATGACTTGTCCTCTGCTTTTGGTCAATCTCACCACCAAATAATATTAATTACTTCTCACCCCCTATATTTTAATATTATTTCGTTTTGTCCCAACTATTTTTAAAAACCTATATTTTACCTTATAATAAATTGAAAAACTAACTTTTTTTTCCCTCCTATTTAACTTAGGATGTGTTTGGTTGGGTGAAAAATGGATGGAAAAGAAAATGAAAAGCAAAATGATAAAAAAATCTTGTTTGGTTGGATGAAAAATGGAAGGGAAAAAACACAATTTTCGAGATAATTTTTTTCCTCACAATTTTGGGAGGAAAATGGAGAAAAGTGATGGAAAATAAATTAAATTACAATTATACCCTTAATATTATTTTTTTAAATTTATTTTTATAATATACGAGAATAAAATAGTAAATTATATTAAAATGAATTATTTTTCTTCCTTTTATTTTTCTTCTTAACCTAACAATATTAGAGAAAATAATTTTTCTTTCACAATCGATAAAAATTGTCTCGAAAATTATATTTTTTTCATCCTATTTTCTTTTCCCTCCCATTTTCTATCCAACCAAACAATTTTTTTTTTTCATTTTCTATTTCATTTTGCTTTTCATTTTTTTTTCATCAATTTTCCATCCAACCAAACACACCCTTAACGAAATATAATAAAATTGACAAAATTCTCTTTATCCTAATAAAAGTAGAGCCAAAAAGAAAAGATAGAGAGGAAAAATGTTATTTTTAATCTTTTTTATTTATTTATAAAATATTGAATTTAAATTAACAAAATAAATAGAAATTAAGGCTCTGTTTGGTAATATTTTAAAAAAAATATTTTTGTTAAATGCAAAACATACTCTACTTTTTAAAAAGTTTCTTTAACAATAAAAAAATATTTTAAAAAAACGTTAACAACACTAAGTTATTTTAGGTATATATTGATGAAACCCAAAAATGGTTTAGCAGACACTTTACTATAAGATCTGGAATATTTAATCTCTCATAACTTGGATTACTCTCACAATTCAGGTTCCTGCAAAACAATGCAATGTTAGTGGACCTACCGGCATTGCCCCTCCAGTATGAGAATATGTGAAAGCTCTTGAAAAAAATTGGGTAAAGTATAGGCTATAAAAAGAGAGCGTACTTCCTCATACCTCCCTGTTGGTATTTTATAGATGTGGTGGAAGAAGATTTGTTCGACAAATCTTTTCTGAATCTCGACCTGATGATGATCACGGAGTTGAGAGTTAATGAGCCATCACTCAGGGAAGATAACTTTTTTTTCCTGAATAAATGGAGGATGTCACAATCGCTCCGGGGTAGGAACAGTGGCGGCACTATGTCCCAGGTTCGTAACTCTGGCTGGGTGAAGAGTTGAGGCCGCAGAGCCAATCTCTCTTGGCCGGATTGATGTTGTAGTCAACTCGGTCGAGGCAAAGTGTTACCCGAGATATTCATTCCATAGTAGGCATGTTGGTTAGCTCACACCTCGCCATTGCTTCTCGTGTGTGGCACGTGCATGTGTACACGTGGAGACAATTTGAGTCTCAAATAATTTTCCTTCATCATATATATATTTGAATAAAACGTGAATCTCTTTCTGTTAAAAAATTTAAAAGTAGTGGTGTATAGATTTTACTTTTAAATATTAAATTTAAATTAAAAATTAAACGAGGATTAAGTTTTTTGTGTTTTTTTAAAATTATAGGGATTGAAATGAAATTAAATCAAAATATATGGGAATAAAAGGTAATTAAGAAGTGGTTTGATCTTTCCTCGAACTGAGTTTTGTAGCACCCGCCGCCGGTCCTGTGAGATAGAGAGTTTCTCTCTCACACAGTCGCACGCAGTAGATATAGACTGAGACCGACAAGAACGACAAAGAATGGCTTTCAGCTTGTAGTGGTCGCTGATATTATTTGAGAAGTCGCCGCCGGCCGCCCACCTGAAAACTCCTCAGAAAACTCTGTCTTCTCTCTCTCTCTCTCTAGGGAGTCTTGTTTGGTGAACCTATCCGAACAGTACATCTGCATGAATACGCATACATTTCAGCGCATTTACAGTTTGCGTCAGGTGATAATTCTCTCTCTAGTTTTTGCTTGTTTTTGAATTGAAGTCAAACAGGTTTAAAATCTTTTAATCCATACGCGTTTTTCGGAACTCGTTTTCTAGGTCTTGATTACGAATACAAGCTGAAGGTGAGCCGTAATTTGATCTATTCAATCTCGAGTTTTTCGCACGTGTGTTGAATTGTATGTTCTGTTGATTCAATCCCGAAGTTCGTTCGATGCGATTGAGATATGTTTTATTCCGATTCGACTCGTTTGAGCTTTGATTGATCGAGTTTGTGAGAAGAAGCAAGGGAGCGATTATTTTTGGTTCTTTGTTCGAATGGCTGAGTTTTTGAAATTCAGTGATTATCGATTGGTTGTGCTGATGGTGATGGCGTGTTTGGTGTACCAGAATTTGAAATTGTGCTGGTCTATCAACGATGAAGGTATGAACTCTGTTTGTATGATCATTGTTTTGTTGAGGACTGTAAGATTCATGGCTTTTTTCTTGTGTAGGTATGGCTTTGTTGAGATTTAGAGAGAGAGTAGTGAGTGATCCATTTGGTGCTTTGTCAAATTGGAATCATGATACTGGAGTTACTGATCCTTGTTCATGGTTTGGTGTCAACTGCTACAATGGAAGTGTTGTCTCATTGTAAGTAATTCTTGCCACAATTGTTCTTGTATGTTCAATCCATGGACTGAGTATTCATTGCAATGATCATTGTTGAATCCCACCTGGCTTGTGTTACTTGATCCTGAGCTATATATAAAGTCTAGGGTAATCCTCATCTTAGCATCTTTCGAGAGTGAGTTAGGCCCATTAGATTTCTACATGGTATCAGAGTCAGACTTTTATCTGATGTTGAGCATGTTGAATCCCACATCAATGATGCGTCCTCCTCCGATATCCATTCACAACGATTTGTCAAAGTCCATCTAGGGCGTGAGGGTGTGTGTTGAATCCTACATTGATTTGGCCCCCGATATCCGTTTGCAGTTGTTTGTCAAAGTCCACCCTACGCGTGAAGGGACGTGTTGAATCCCACATCTCTTGTGTTACCTGATTTTGAGCCACATATAAATTTTAGGGGCAATCTTCGTCTTACAAAGCATTTTTTGAGAGTGAGTTAGGCACTTGGGGTTTTCTACAATCATTACATTTTGCCAATTGAAAAAAGGGGGGTAAAAAGTAGCTTTTCGAATCATAGAATGCTTATTTTGATGAACTTGCATATTAGAGTAGCATAAAGTTTTTGAGAGTGATTCATCTTCAAAGAAAGGAAGGAAAAAGGCAATTAGAAACCCTTGAATTTTGGTCTTTTCTGCTTTGAAATTTGCAACTAGAATTATATTGTTTGGGCTATTTGGCTGATGTATCATGAACACAAATTGCAGGAACTTGAAAGATCTTTGTCTTGAAGGAATTCTATCACCTGACCTTGGAAATCTGGTTTACATAAAGTCCATGTAAGGTTCTTTCTACTTGTAACTTGCTAATGATCTGTTAGGTTGTGTTTGTTGTGTTTGTGTAAGAGATTTGGGGGAGGGATTTCATTTGGGGAAAGGATTTCAAAATCATTTTTTAACAAATACCTTGTTTGGCTATCTATGAGAAGGAATTTGTCAAATCCTTCCAATCAAATCCTTCCAATAAAAAAATAGAGTGAAAGGAGGTATTTAGAAATCCCTTTGAAACATGCATCATTTGACAAATCGTTTCATCGTCGATCATCTTCGTTGCTTTTTCCTCGTCGATCATCTTCGTCGCTTCTTCGTTCCTTCATCATCGCAGCTTCGCCGTCGTCGTCGTTCATCTTCGTCTTCGCCGTCTTCTTCGTCGATTGTCTTCGTCTTCGTCGTCGGTCGTCTTCTCCATCTTCGTCGGTCGTCGGCAAAGCTTCGTTGGTCGTCGTCTTCGTCGTCGTTGCAGCTTCGTCGGTCGTCTTCTCCATCTTTGTCAGTCGCCTTCGTTCCTTTGTCTTCAGGTAAGGGTTCGATTTCGTGGGATATTGTTGATTAGGGTTCTGGTTCCAATTTCACCCATTCTCAATTTAGGGTTCTAATTTCTGATTAGGGTTCTCAATTTAGGGTTCCAATTTCGTGGGGTATCCCGATTCCAATTCCTGTTTCCATTTTCGTTTGTGTTCATAGTTCATCCAATTGATGTGATGTTTGATTTTTGTTCTATTGTTTCTGTTCTATCCAAACAAGGGATTTGTCAAATCCCTCACCCAAAGGTAGCCTTATTTCTTTTTTGTGGAAGAACAACTTCAATAAAGTATGCACATGGAACTCTAAATCAAATTGCATAAAAAAAATTTAAGTTTTGTCCTCCAATGAAGTGTTTTAATGCAAATTAAATCCATGATTTCTTGTTCTTCCTAGTTGCAACTTGCAAAAAAAAAAATGTTATTTTTTATTTGAGTAAGAACAACTCAAATGGAGTATGCATTTGGATATCTAAATCAAAATGGCATATCAAAATCCAAGTTTTCCCTCCATTGAACGATTTAAATGCAAATTGAAATCCATAATTTTTTGTTTCTTCTTGTATAAGAACAACTACAATAGAGTATGCATTTTGGGTATCTAATCAAAATGGCAAACTAAAATCCTAGTTTTGCCCAGCAATGAAATATTTAAACGGATAGTAAAATCAAAATGCTGAGGGTGTTCCTTAGGTACAATGGTAAGGTTGTTCCATTGTGAGCTGGAGATCCTGGATTTAAATCTTGAAAACATCTCTATATACAGGCCTGTAAGACTCCCTCCCTTGACCCTGCAATGACGGGAGCCTTTGGGTTGCCCCTTTTATAGTAAAATCAAAATGCTATCATGATTTCTTTTATATATGTGTGTGTGTGTGATTTAAAATGAAACTTAGCAAGAACAAATTTGTATTTGCCTCCCACAGAATTTTAAGGAACAACTCTTTTGAGGGTATCATTCCTAAAGAGATTGGAGAGCTTAAGGAGTTAGAGATATTGGACCTTGGATACAATAACTTTACTGGACCATTACCATCTGATTTGGGAAATAATCCATCACTATCTATCCTGTAAGTAAACATTAAGAAGCAATTATGCTTATTCTTTTACCATGTTTTTAATTTTTCTTCTTATTGTGACAGTCTAGTAGACAACAATATGTTCTTGGATGAGCTCAAAATTACCTCCGCAGATCAAGTACTTGAGGATGAGATATCGATAAAATCATCAGTTTCACGGTATGTCTGTTGTTGTTTTTTGGGCTAATGACACTTTATCCTCTGTAGTTTTCTCGTAAGCAGTTACTTCCCTTTGGTTTAGGTAATGCAACGGTTAAATAATTAACAAAATTGTGTAAAATAGCATATCTATCCTTATACCCGACATGACCGAACTGATTTGACACAGGGGAATAAAAGAAAGATTTTTTTTTTTAGGACAAATAGATACTACCCAATTCAGGGGTATAAATGTCAATTAATATTAAATAATTTATTATTTTTTTACATTTTGAGATATAACCGTTGTACTTTAGTTTGAACCACGGGAGGAGATTGCTTATTAAAATACTACAGGGTGGTAAAGTGCAATTCGGTCAAATCACAGGTGGATAAAGTGCTATTAGCCCTTATTTTTTTTCCCCTCTTTAGAGTTTGTAAGTTTATGGCATTTTCTCTTCTAGTGTTATATAGCCTTTAACACTAGGCTAGACAAGGAAGAAAATTACCCCTAATAAATAGGTTGATAAACAGAATAAAAGAAAATACCATATTGGTCAATATGACTTAAAATAATAAAAGATAAAAAAAATAATGAACTTATATAAATATTTCAACACTCAATAATTTCGTTTACCGCATTGAATCTTGTTTTACCCAACCTTAAATCGAATACTATATTTAAGTAGTGATGATTCCTAAATATACAATTGCTTTACTTCAGTTTAAAAAAAAAAAAAAAAACACTTGGTGCAATCACACAGGAAAAGAGCATTTAAGCTAGAAACGACATGCTTGAGTATCGTTTGGTAACACTTTCTTTTTAAGTACTTTTTTGAATAAAAAAAGTTAATTTGACAAAAGAAAGTACTTTTACTGAAAGCAAAAGCAAAAAATTGATAGTGTTTTTGATTGTAGAGATAATATCTTCGTATTATCCCTCTAAATGATCTCTTAATTCAAAACAAATTCATAGATGATTGAAAAAAGTTGGTGGAGGGTCCTAGTCCATCGTTCTCTTATGATATAAAAATAAAAAGTACTTAAAGATCATATTTTCACTATTTTTTTAATTTATTTTTAAAAGTATTTTTCTTATGTGCAAAATAAACGGTAAGTGTTACCAGACGGTGCTTTAGATAACTAATTTGTGTATTTTTATTTTTGTAAAACGAAATGCAAAAATTTATATAATTTGTGAAATGACTAATTGAAAATTTTGATTCAAGGACAACCAAACAGATCCTTAATTTTTTTAATTTTTTTTCGCCTTTTGGCGATCTTCGTTATGGATTTTTTTTATCGTTTCCAGGGACAATGCCATGACGAGAGATGTCGATAACCAAAGAATAATATTAGAAGCAACTTCCGAATATCCGACACCAACCCATAACAAACGCTCGCTTTTTCAAATCGATTTTCCTCCGCCAACGGTATTCTCATCACCATCACCATCACCATCACCATCACCATCACCATCGCCATCGCCTTCGCCTGCGACGCCAATGGCACCACCACCACCATTGGTGCTCTCTCCTCCTCCTACCCCCTCTCTTTCTCGACGTGGAAGTTCAAATCATTATAGAGCGCTGATATTTTCGGCTGTAATAGGAGGACCGTTGTTGCTTATTGCTGTGACTATTGGAATATTCTTTTGCCGGAGTAATAAGGTGATTGTTGTCAAGCCTTGGGCCTCCGGGATAAGTGGGCAGCTGCAAAAAGCATTTGTAACCGGTAAGATTCCTACTTACTAATCACTTAAGTCTTTTGTTGTTTATTTATGGGTCCTTTTGGTTATTGTTTCTGTTCCCTGATTCTTGTTCCCGCTCCTAAAATTTTGAGATTAATGTATAGAAACGCGTTTGATAAATACGTTTATGTTCCCAAAATTTTGGGAGTAATTTGAGACTATTTCCTGAATTCTTTAAGCATTTGAAAAACAGAAAAATGTTGATTCCTATTTACTCCCACAAAATTCTTCTCACTACCATCTCGCCGCCACCACCATCCTGTCAGCCACCATATATTTAAAGGAAAAAAATAAATAAATGTTGCAATCAAACATGTTTCTTGTTTATGTTTTGATAAATTAAAAGAAACAATTTCAGGGCAATTATCGTTGCCAACTATATTTTTATTTCCGGAATACTCTTGAACGGAAATAGAATTCCCATTCCATTCTATCCCTATTTATTGGAAGTAGAAACAGAAAACAGAAACACTAACCAAACGCCACCTAAAGAAACAATTTTTAAAAATTGTGAAAATTTGTTCGTTTTCTAGTAATCACATTGTTTTGACTTTTTATTTTAAACCCATTATACATACATATATATATATATACTCCAAACCAAGCAAGCTTTTCACAATATATGAAAACCGTTTTTCAAATTCTAGAAAATATTTTAGAGTTATAAACTAAACCGCCCACGCCACATGAATAATCCATGATATAACTTCATTTTTTTTTTTCATTCATTTTAGGTGTGCCTAATGTAAAGAGATCTGAGCTGGAGATAGCTTGTGAAGATTTCAGCAATGTGATCGGTTCTTCGTCAATCGGAACGGTTTACAAAGGAACGTTATCGAGTGGGGTCGAAATTGCTGTGGCGTCTCTTGCAGCAGCATCTGCCAAGAGTTGGTCTAATAATCTTGAAGCCCAATTCAGAAAGAAGGTAAAAACTTTCTCATTTTAACTAATTCCAATATTTGGTTCGTTCCTGTTGAGTTTTTATGTTCTTGGGTCGGGTCGGGTAGTATCTGTTTGTCCTGACTTTTGTGTTAACGAAAATACTATAGGGATGTAAAGTACATTTTAATCTAACTAATCCAAATAGTTATTTGGCATGAATAATTATATTCTCTCTTCTTTTCTTTTAAATTACCAAACAAGATGGGTGGAAAGTTAAGGTGCGTTTGGTTAGTGTTTCGGTTTTTCTGTTTCTACTTTCAATAAATTGAGATGAAAATTATGTTTCCGTTCTGGAGTATTTTGGGAATAAAAACATGTTTGGTAACAACCCCAGTCTTGAAATTGTGTTTTTTAATTTATGAGAACAGAAACTAGAAACACGTTTGGTTGCAGCATTTTTTTTTTCTCTAAATTTATAGTGGCCGGCGTGGTGGTGGTGGCCGACGGAGTGGCGTGAGAATAGTTTTGTGGGAGTGAATAGGAATCAATATTTTTTTATTTCTCAGATTTTTAAGGAATTCTAGAATTACTCCCAAAATTTTGGGAACAAAAATATGTTTATCAAACATGCTTTTGTACATTAATTCCAAAATTTTGGGAGCGAGTCTCTCTCTCAATAACCAAACATGGTGTTACTAATCATTTATTTTATTTATTTTCAGATTGACACATTATCTAAAGTGAACCACAAGAACTTTGTGAATCTACTTGGATATTGCCAGGAAAATGAGCCTTTCACCAGGATGATGGTTTTTGAGTATGCCCCTAATGGAACACTTTTTGAGCATTTACATAGTAAGTATTTCCAACACCCCCAGTCCCATTTAGTTTTTTAATCTTCATTTCACACTAATTATGATATCAAATACAAATTAACTTACGCGCACTTTGACTAATCACCTCACCGGGCGATCTTAAGAACGCACTCCCCCACATTGGCCTGGTGTATTCAGGATTAAATTCCAGATTTAATTCTTAGAGTATTCCTCAGGAAAGTCAAACCTGAGTTGACTAGAAAAGGGAGTACCTCCTCTTGATAGCTGGACTAGCACCTCTTTTGAGTATTAACTCGATGTATTTAATGTAGTTAACGTTAACTAAAAGACTAAAAATTTATTCAATTGACAAAATAAATAAATAGAAATTATAATTGACTAATATGGACAACAATCTTCCAATTTTTCCTAAAAAAATTGGGGGTGAAATATAAATAATTTTTTTTTGTTGATATTTTTATATTTCTGTTTCGAGATCAAAAATATAGGAACAAAAACACTAGGGCCTTAATTATGTGCCCAAATAGTAGAAACGCGAAGATTTACTTTAGTACTTCTCTTCTCATATTATCGTTTTTTGTTCCCGAAAAAAGTATGAATTGAAACAAAAATACAGGAACAAGATTTTTGTTATGGAAAAACTATTAGATGAATTAGACAATTCAATTTGTATTTGATATAGTTAAAATTAACGAAATTGTTAAGTACCAATTTATTTATTTTTTTCAAAAAATAGAATAATCTTTTTAAGAATCCCAAACTATTATATTATTCTCGTAATATTTCATTTGAATTATTATTCCCTTTTTTTTTTGTTCAATAAAATTTTACTTTTTGTTTAATTAAATGTTGAATTTATATTTGATATTATAATTACAGTTAATTAAAATGTTAATAAAAATTAAAAATGAAAGAACCGTCTAGGACTAAATATATATATATATTGATTTATTTTATTATCTTTATACATTAAATTAAAAATAAAATTATTTTATTTTTTGAATAAAAATATAAGTTTTTAAAGTAGAGGGATTAAAAAAAATATAATGCCGAAGTATAACGGGGTGAAAAGCAATTAACCTTGTATAATAGACCGTTCGATCATTCTCCGGACCCCACGCATTGCGAGAGGTTTGTAGTATCGGCTGCCCTTTTTACGTGAACTTTTTTCTGCAGTAAAAGAAGCGGAGCACTTGGATTGGGCGATGCGAATGAGGATCGCCATGGGCATATCCTACTGCCTCCACCACCTCCACACTCTCTCCCCGCCGATCCCCCTCAAAAACCTCAACTCATCCTCCGTTCTACTCACCGAAGACTACGCCGGCAAGATCTCCGACTTCGGTTTTCTCAACGAATCCATCCTCTTCGATCTCCAATCAACACCCGAAACCAACGTCTACAACTTCGGCGTCCTCCTGCACGAGATCATCACCGGACGACTCCCGTATTCATCCGGATCTGACTCGGTTGAGGATTGGGCGACCGATTATTTAAGCAACGCGGGAGAAATTTTGGATCCGACGCTAAGTTATGTTCAGATGGAGGAGGCTGAGAGAATCAGGGAGTTGATAAAGTGGTGCGTGTGTGGAGATTGGAGGAGGAGGCCGTCGATGGGGGAAGTGACGGTGAGATTGAGGGAGATAACTGGAATCGGACCTGATGCGGCGATTCCAAAGCTATCGCCGCTGTGGTGGGCGGAGCTTGAGATTTTGTCGACGGAAGCTAATTGAAGGTGTTGTGTAAGTAATTAGGGCTAGGGTTTCATGGTGTTTGCCCTCGGTGTTTTTTTCTGTTCCTTGTTCTGAAAAAATCTGGGAACAGATAAAAGAAGCACTGAGAACAAAAACAAAAAAAAAAAAAAAAAAAAAAGTAGGCGTTTTATTTTGGAATTTGGGAGTAATTTTGATCTGTTTTCTGAAATTCTGTTCTTAGAATCTGAGAACAGAACAGAAACAGATTTGTTTTTCTTCTCAAATTTCTGTTTCTGTTCCCAGTTTTCCTGGAAACCCCCGAAAAAAACAGAAATCTCAAATTTCTGCTCAATTTTTTGAGAACAAATTTCTGAGAATAGAACAGAAATGTTCTTAATTGTTTTTTTTTTCCCCAAGTTTAACAGAAATCTGGGAACAGAAACACTAAAACAAACACCATATTAGTATATAATACCAGTTTAGGGTTCTGGGTTTTGTATATAACTAAAAGGTGAAAAATCCATCGAATTCTTCTTCTTCTTCTCTGGTTTTTTTTTTTTTTTTTAAAGGTGATTGTGCTGTGTATTTGTTATTATAAGTATATGTGTATATATAGAATATACATATATTCAAGGGGGATAAAGAATTAAATTCCTGTATTTTCATTCAATTTGTTTCACAAATTCTGATGAAAAAATAAATATGACCAAAAACAGTGAAAATAAAAAATTGGGAAATGTATATTTTTGTTCCCTAAAGTATGGGGTTGGGTTTCTATGTAATGATTTTGGATGGAAAACGCAACGTACAGTCTTCTAATGGGGTATTTGTGTTATTTTATCACTCTACTAAATTTAAAATATTTTTTTTGACTTTTTTTTTTTTTTTTTTTTTTTTTTTTTAACAATGATTATTTATTGGAGTAATAAAATAACAAAAATATTCATATTAGAAGGTTATCTGTTGAGAAGGTTATCTGTTGAGAGTAATTTATTTTTCGCCTAAAATCGTTAATAATAATTTCAATTTTCCGAAATTGAGACAAATGTAGAATTTGAGGGATCATATGTATAATTTGGTATAACTCGGGTCTATATAGACAAAAAAAACTGTCATTTTTGTTACATGTATCCATCAAATCCATTATAAAGAATTAACGAAGCATTTCGAAAAAACTCAAAATCGGAAAATAATGCAAGGCTATATGGTTTGCAAAAAAAACCGTCATTTTCACTAGTTTAATCCCTCAAATCCATTTTAAAGAGTTAATAATAATTTTGAAAAAACTAAAATCGGCAAAAATTGCTAGGCTATCACAGAAAATGATCATTTTCGCCACTCTCAGAATTTACATCTATTTTAAGGAGAAAGGGATGTAATTGGTGACAAATCAAAATAATGGACAAAAACAAGGCTATAGCTCACAAAAAACCGTCATTTTTTATACGCATGTCCATCAAATCCATTATGAACGAAGTATTTGGAAAAACCTCATGTTGAAACAAATGAATTTTTAATTTAATTTTTAAAATAGAAAGTGCCAAATGTGTCAAATTGGTTTTTTCCTCAAAACCTATTGTCCCACATTGGTTGGGAGAGGAAAAATTAAAGTGGATATCTAGGGGTATGTGAGACACTTGGGGTGTGCCCCAAGGGGTACCCACATTTTGTGGAGGGGAGAGGAGTTACATCCCTATCGGTTTACCACACGCGCGCCGCCGCCGCCGTCCGTCCAGCCGCGCCGCGCGTGTGATGAGGTGGCACTTATTTATTTTTTAAATAAAAAACGTTTTTTTTTTTGGAACCGTTGGGATTAAAAATAAAAAACGTTTTTTTTTTTTTGGAACCGTTGGGATTAAAAAACGTTTTTTTTTTACTTATTACCTTCGGTTTCAAAACAAAGATTTTTTTCTATAAATTGAAACCTTTTTTCTTCAGTTGAAGCACGGGAAAAAAAAACAAAAAAAAACAAACTGTTTCTGTTCTGAAACTGTTCCTGTTTCGTTTCTGCTTCTGTTTCGTTTCTGTTTCTGCTTCGTTTCTGTTTTTTTGTTTCTGTTTCTATTCCGAAACAGTTTCTATTCCGAAACATTTTCGGTTTCATCTTCCGGAATTGTTCCGATTTGTTTCGGTACTGTTTTGTCATTCCGATTTTGGTTTCCGAGCAGTTTGTTCGTTTTGCGAACAGTGTGTGGGGGTGTTTGGTATTCGGGACTTCTACAGTGCAAAGAACGTCCTAGACAGAGGAGAATTCTGGGCTGTTTTATCCTGGGGACGACGAGGCATATACACTGCTTGCACGTTCTTGGGCAGAGCCGCGAAACGTCTTAAAGAGAGCGACCTAGTCCGCGACGCATCTCAAGAAATTTTGGTAAACTCGTTCTTTACTTATTTTCTGCAACAACACCTCAAAATCTGGAAAAAATGCAAGGCACTTACAAAAAACCTATCATTTTTGCTAGTTTAATCCCTCAAATCTATTTCAAAGAGTTAACAAAGTATTACGAAAAAACTCCAAATCGACAAAAATCGCAAGGCTATATCACTCACTAAAAAGGGGTCATTTTCACCACTTTTAGAATTTACATGTATTTTATCGAAAAAGGAAAGTAATTGATGACCAATCAAAATAATAAAAAAAAACAAGGCTATAGCTCACAAAAAAAAGTTATTTTTGCTACTTATATCCCTTAAATCCGTTATAAAGAATTAACGAAGTATTTGGAAAAAACTCGAAATCAGGAAAAAATGTAAGGCTATAGCTTACGAAAAACTGTCATTTTTGCCACTTTTAAAATATTCATGTATTTTATGGAGAGAGGGAAGTAAATGGTTTCAAATCAAAATAATGGACAAAAGAAAAAACCGTCATTTTCATTTTTGTTACTCATATCCCTTAAATCCATTATAAAGAACAAATGAAGTATTTCGAAAAAAATTGAAATCGGGA
Source organism: Eucommia ulmoides (assembly GCA_016647705.1). Taxonomy (NCBI): domain Eukaryota; kingdom Viridiplantae; phylum Streptophyta; class Magnoliopsida; order Garryales; family Eucommiaceae; genus Eucommia; species Eucommia ulmoides. The sequence continues at coordinate 56,062,401 of CM028328.1, forward strand.
GAAAATACAAAGCTATAGCCCACAAAAAAGGGTCATTTTTGCTTGTTTAATCCTTTCATTCCATTTAAAAAGTTAACGAAATATTTCGAAAAAAAATCAAAATCGGCAAAAATTTCAAGGCGCTCACAAAAAAATGGTCATTTTGATCACTTTCAGAATTTACATGTATTTTACGAAGAAGGGGAAGTAATTGGTGTCAAATCAATATAATGGACAAAAGCAAGGCTACACTCACAAAAAAACGTCATTTTTACTACTTATTTCTCATAAATCCATTATAAAGAATTAACGAAGTATTTGGAAAAAAATTCAGAATCGGGGAAAAAATGCAAGGCTATAGCTCGCAAAAAACATGTCATTTTTGTTGGTTTAATCCCTCAAATCCATTTTAAAGAATTAACTAAGTATTGCGAAAAAACTCCGTATCGGCAAAAATTGCAAGGCTACTCACAAATAAGGGTTATTTTTGCCATTTTCAGAATTTACATGTAATTTACAGAGAAAGTGAAGTAATTGGCGACAAATCAAAATAATGGAAAAAAGCAAGTATATAGCTAAGAAAAGAACGTCATTTTGGCTACTTATATCCCTTAAATCCATTATAAAGAATTAACAAAATATTTGAAAAAAACCCAAAATCGAGAGAAAAAACAAGTATAGAGCAAACCAAAAAGGGTAATTTTTGCTAGTTTCATCCCGTTAAAACTGTTTTAAAGAATTAATAAAGTATTTTGAAAACAACTCAAAATTGGCAAATATTGCAAGGCTATAACTCACAAAAAGAGTCATTTTCGTCACTTTTAGATTTTACATGTATTTTACGGAGAAAGAGAAGTAATTGGTAAGAAATCAAAATAATGGACAGAAGCAAGGCTATAACCCACAAAAAACCCATCATTTTTGCCACATATATCCCTTAAATCCATTATAAAGAATCAACTAAGTATTTGGAAAAACACGAAATCGGGAAAGAATGCAAGTAGCTCATGAAAAATAGTAATTTTTACCACTTTTAGAATTTGCATGAATTTGAGGGAGAAAGGCATTAAATTGGTGACAAATCGAAATTACATACAAAATCAAGGTTAAAAATCACAAAAAAAATGTTATTTTTGCTACTCATATCCCTTAAATCCATTATAATGAATTAGCGAAGTATTTGGAAAAAACTCCAAATCGGAAAAAATGTAAGGCATATGTCACAGACTTACTTTTCCCGAAGTGACCGTGCAACACTTAACCTTGATTCCAATATCTTGGAAGTGCTAAGTAAGTCTTATCAAGACAAACAATCGAACAAACTTTGAGAAGGAAGAAAGTAAGGAAAGTTAGAAAGTTTACAAGAGTAGGAGAGCAAGAGAGAACTTGGGAAAACGAAAGCTTGTATTGTTTGATTCTAACTTGGTGATGAGCAAATGAGTTTCCTCCCCTTTATATAGGCCAATGGCCTTACAATGGACAGTCGAGATCATTTCAATCTAACGGCTACAATCAATCATCTAGAGAATTCCACTAGATATTTACATAAGAGAATTCTAGAGAATGAGGTGTCTAGGATGCTCCACATTTCTCTACAATATCTTAGAATATTATAGAAAATGGGAAGCCTCCAAGAGTACCCTCTTTCCCTCTCCTATATATACAAGACTTACCTTCCATACTTAGAAAATTCCTCTAGTAAGAAGGCCAATGTGTAAGGGGTGTTACATTCTCCCCCATCTATTCTTGCGACACCCTCGTCGTGGCTTCATCCTTGAACCTTTGGATGTGATCCGCGGATTACCAAAGTTGGTCTTCATGTTCCCAGCTCGCTTCACTATCCGACAGGTTCTTCTACTTGACCAAATACTTGTGGTAATTTGGTATGCCTCTCCTCTGTATGACCCAATCAGCTAGTATGCAATCAATCTCTTTGTTGAAAGAGGTGACTACAACAGTTGGCGCCTGTTTTGATACCCCGTGTCTTGATTTTTTCGTGTCTTCATGATATGGCTTTAAGAAACTGACGTGGAAGACATGGTGTATCTTTAACTTTGGTGGGAGAAGAAGTTTGTAGGAGACCTTCTCTACACGTTTTATCACTGAAAACGGGCCCTCGTAACGCTGAACAAGGCCCTTGTGAACTTTTCTCAAAGATTTGAATTGTTGTGGGAAAAATTTCACAAGAACCAAGTCCCCTTCGTTAAACTCCAAAGTCCGTCTAAACTTGTCCGCCCATTTCTTCATTTTCTTGGCCGCTTTGTCTAGTACGCCCTAGCCATATCGGTCTATTCGTTCCACGCCTTAGAAAATCTGTATGCATCTAGGATTTTCCCATCATAGCTTGTTGCTAAGGCTTTGGGCATCAAAGGTTGCCTTCCTGTAACAATCTCAAAAGGGTTTTGATTGGTTGCCTCGCTCTTTTGCAAGTTGTACGAGAATTGTGCCACATCGAGCAATTTGGCCCAATCCGTTTGGTTGGCACTCACGTAGTGCCGTAAGTATAGTTCTAGTAAGGCATTGATCCTCTCCGTCAGCCCATCGGTTTGTGGATGAAAATTTGTTGAGAAATCCAAGTCCGTCCTTAGGAGCTTGAATAACTCCGTCTAGAATCGGCCAGTGAATCGAGGATCTCGATCACTAACAATATGTTGAGAAACTCCCCATAGTTTCACCATATTTTTCAAGAAGAGTCGGACTGTCTTGTCTATAGTACAGTCAGTTGGTACAGGGATGAAAATGGCATACTCGCTGAATCGATCGAAAACTACCACGATGCTCCCATAACCTTCTGATTTCAGTAGCGCCGATATAAAGTCCATGGAGACAATTTTCCATGGTCGCTCTAGTATGGGCAACAGTTCTAACAATCTCGCTGGGTATTGTTGCTCCACCTTGTCTTGCTGACAGATAAGACAAGTCCTGACGTAGGCCTCTATATCGTCCCGCATACGAGGCCAGTAGTAAGCATCCTCCATTAATGCCATGGTACGTCTCATGCCAGGATGTCCAGCCCATTTCGAATCATGGCTTTCCTTCATTAACTCCTTCCGAAGGTTTTGCCACTTACGGACACAGAGTCTGTCCCCTTTCGTGTATAGAAGATTGTCCCTTAGCCAAAAACGTCGTGTTTTCCCTTCGTTGGCCATGCCAACAAGACTCTTGGCTAGAGGATCGTGTTGAAGTCCCTCCTTGATGCGATCCAGTAATGGGCATTTGGGACTACTTATGGATGCCAGTTCCGCATTACGGCTTAAGGCATCAGCTACGACGTTCACTCGCCCGGGCTTGTACTCTAGCCGATAGTCAAATTCAGCAAGAAAATCTTGCCACCGTGCTTGCTTTGGAGTTAACTTCTTCTGTGTCTGGAAGTAGTTAGTGGCGACGTTGTTGGTCATGATGACAAATTGAGACCCCAAGAGATAGTATCTCCACGTTCATAGGTAGTAAACCACGGTCGTCATTTCCTTATCTTGGACTGTGTAGCATCTCTCGTTGTCATTTAATTTTCGACTTTCATATGCCACATGATGCCTTTCCTGCATAAGAACTCTTCCAATCGCAAATTCGGAGGCATCCGTGTGAACCTCGTAAGGCTTGGAGAAATCGGAAAAGCATGAGACTGGTTCTTTTTAGATAGCCTTCTTTAAATTTGCAAAGGCATTTTGGCATTTCTCGAACCATTCCCATGCCTTGCCTTTCTTCAACAGATCAGTGAGAGGAGCGGCCTGGGCAGAATAGTTTTTTATGAAATGCCGATAATAGTTTACTAGCCCCAAGAACGAACGTAACTCCGTTACCTTCGTGGGTGGTTCCCAGTCCTGAATCGCCTTAACCTTGCACGTTTCTATCACAATCTTCCCTTACCACACATTGTGACCAAATAAGACACTTTCTCTTGTGCGAAAAAACATTTTTCCACCTTAATGTAGAGCTCATTTTCGCGCAGTACTTGGAAGATTTGTTTGAGATGTTGGACATGCTCGTCCAAAGTATCACTATAAATGAGGATATCATCCAAGTAGACTACGACGAACCGATCAAGGAACGGATGGAAAATCTTGTTCATTAAAGTGCAGAATGTGGCCAGTGCATTGGTGAGGCCGAAAGACATAACTAAGAACTCAAAGGAACTGTACCTCGTGACACACGTCATTTTGGACTTGTCTCCCTCCGCAATTCGAACTTGATAATACCTCGAGTGCAAGTCCAGCTTCGTAAAGTACCGGACTTTAGCAAGTCGATCAAAGAGATCAATGATCAAAGGGATTGGGTATTTGTTCTTGATCGTGATCTTGTTGAGCGCCCGATAATCGATGCACATTTGCAATAAGCCGTCCTCCTTCTTTTGAAATAGCACTGGTGTCCCGAATGGTGCCTTAGACACCTGCAAGTGTTTGACATCTAATAGCTCCTCGAGTTCCAGAGGCGACATACAATACGGTGCCATGGCCAGAGGTTTGGCACCTAGTTCCAGCTCGATTTTGTGATCCACCTCTCTACGTGGTAGAAGCCTTCTTGGCAGCTCATTTGACATGATGTCCTTAAATTCCTCAAGGACTGCTTTGACGTTTCTTGGGACTTTGGGTAGGTCGGGTACTATGGTGTCGTCCAACGTTTCTTTCAGTATCGCAAGGTAACTGATTTATCTCTTCTTGAACGCCTTCTTGAACTGCATAGCAGACAAAGCATGCTTTTCAATTTTGGCAGCACGTTCCACAGGGACCATGCAAGCCTTGCCGCTATCCATAATGCATACTGAATTAGCGAAAGGAATAGGGAAAATGTTTACCTTATCGAGGAACTCCATACCGATCACGACCTTGAAGTCGTTTATAGGTACCACCGACATGTCCATCGTTCCTTCCCATTGTCCAATATTGACACATATGCCTCGAGCCACTCCATGTAACGGTTGGGCCATCTAATTTACAGCCTTCAAGGTTCCTCGTTCCATAACGATCTTGAGCTTCAATCGTTTTGCCTCATCCAAAGAGACGAAGTTGTAGCTGGCCCCAATATCGATAAGGGCCTTAGTGAACACCCCATTAATCTTTGTTTCCATGAACATTAGCCCCTTTCGAGATGCTTCTCACATAGAGCATTTCACCTTAATGGTGCTCAACAGATGAAGGGAGCCCAAATGTACCTCGTCTTCTTATTGCTTGTTTTGTTTTTCGTACTCCGTTGTCATGGCGCTTAGTGCTTTTCGTTTGGGACATTCACGTGCCCAATGTGGTCCATTGCAAATAAAACAATTGGGTCTAGGTTGAGAACGATCCTTGACATTCCATGACCTTTCCTTCCAAGACGAGGATGAGGGTTTGTGACCCTCAGTATCTTGATTTCCATGGCCACTTTGGGAGGATCTGTGGTCTCCCCCACCTTGGCCTTGATTATACCTTCTGGGCCTGTCTTTCGCCTTGGTGGTTTCGCCCCTTAAACTATAGTCGATTAGTGATTCAACTACGGCCATATCGGTAGAGAGGTCTTGCACACCTCGGTGTGTCAATTTCGTCTTGGCCCAATTTTGTAACCCATTAAGGAAGTAGAACAATTTATCCTTATTGGCCAAATCAGGGATCTCTAGTGTCAGAATTGTGAATTCTTTCACGTAGTCTGAGATAGACCCTGTTTGTTTTAGCCGGCGTAACTTACCCCTTACTTCCGCTTCGGCATTCTTAAGATAAAATTGTTTTTTGATTTCTCTTTTGAAATCATCAAGCGTATTAACTACACACGTACCTTTGAAAATTTCTTCTTCTTTCTGGCGCCACCATAGTAGTGTTGAATTTGTAACGTACATCACCGCATTGTTGATCTTTGAGGCCTCGCGTGCCGTCCCTTTGGAAGCGAAGTATCGTTCTAGCCCCCAAAGAAAGTTGTCCAATTCTCGAGCGTTCCGCTTACCCGAGAAAGTGTTCAGTTTCGGAATGTCGATGTTCGAGACCTCATGAGTAGTATTGATCCCCGACGATACCGCTCGCTTGCACAGAGTCCAATTCGATCGGGCCTCCTCCAATTCTGCCTGGATTTCGAAGAGTTCACCTCTATAGTAACTTCTAAGGCTTTTCTTTCAACCCGAACGTTGGAGATTTCGCCTTTGAAATGTTTCCTTATGTTATTCAGCTTTAAGAAGACTTGGTCTCGAAGAGCATGTACCTCACCCTGTAGGGATTCACCAAGTTCGTGAAGGGACACCTTCATAGCTTCGTTAATGGCTTGTTCCTCTATTTCGAAGCCATCAAGAGGTTGTCCCATGTCCTCGAAGTCGGACGTCGCTTTTGTTATCGTCTCCTCCAGGCTATTCACCTGTCCCTCAAGGCTTGAGATAAGGTCCTTAGACTTGTTTTTCTTACCTTGACGGGTTGCGGGCCGACTCTCCTCCCGGCCGCGTTCCATTACAGGCTCTTCCACGTTGAATGTTCTGGTTGATGCCATCTCCACAGTTCAAGCTCAATGCCTCGAGCTCTGATACCAGCTGTCACAGACTTACTTTTCCTGAAGTGACCGTGCGACACATAGCCTCTATTTCAACCTCTTGGAAGTGCTAAGTAAGATTTACCAAGATAAACAACCAAACAAACTTTGAGAAGGAAGAAAGTAAGGAAAACTAGAGAACTTACAAGAGTAGGAGAGTAAGAGAGAGTTTGGGAGAATGAAAGCTTGTATTGTTTGATTCCAACTTGGTAAGAAACAAATGAGTTTCCTCCCCTTTATATAGGCCAAGGGTCTTACAATGGACGTTCGAGATCATTTCGATCTAACGGCTACAATCAATCATCTAGAGAATTCCACTAGATATTTATATAAGAAAATTCTAGAGAATGAGGTGTTTAGGATACTCCACATTTCTCTACAATATCTTAGAATATTCTAGAAAATAGGAAGCCTCCAAGAGTACTCTCTTCCCCTCCCCTATATATACAAGACTTACCTTTCATACTTAGAGAATTCCTATAGTAGGAAGGCCAATGTGTAAAGGGCGTTACACAGCTCACAAAAAATCGTCATTTTGGCTAGTTTAATCCCTCAAATCCATTTTAAAGAGTTAATGATGTATTTCAAAAATACTCAAAATTGGAAAAAATTGCAAGGCTATAGCTCACAAAAATGGTCTTTTTCACCAGTTTTAGAATTTACATATATTTTATGAAGCAAGGGAAATAATTGGTGTCAAATCAAAATAATGGACAAAAGCAAGATCATAGCTCACAAAAAAAACTGTCATTTTTGCTACTTATATCCCTTAAATCCATTATAAAAAATTAACGAAGTATTTAGAAAAAACTCGAACTCGGGAAAAAAAAAATACAAGGCTATAACTCACAAAAAATGATCTTTTTTGCCAATTTTAAAATTTAAATATATTTTACGGAGAAAGGGAAACAAATCAACATGGCTATAACTCACAAAAAATCATCATTTTTGCTACCTATATCCCTTAAATCCATTATAAATAATTAACGATGTATTTGGAAAAAACTTGAAATCGGGAAAAAATGCAAGGCGATAGCTCACGAAAAACCATCATTTTTTCCACTTTTACAATTTTCATTTATTTTTTGAAAGGGAAGTAAGTGGTTTCAAATCAAATAATGGACAAAAGCAAGATTATAGCTCACAAAAAACTGTCATTTTTATCTTTGTTACTTATATCCCTTAAATCCATTATAAAGAACAAACGAAGTATTACGAAAAAAAATGGAAATCGGGAGAAAATTCAAGGCTGTAGCTCACGAAAAGGGTCATTTTCAATAGTTTAATCCTTCAAATCCATTTTAAAGAGTTAACGAAGTATTTTCGAAAAAACTCAAAATTAGCAAAAATTGCAAGGCTATAGCTCACAAAAACTGTCATTTTTGCCAATTTTAGAATTTACATATATTTTATGGAGATAGGGAAGTAATTGGTGTCAAATCAAAATAATTTACAAAAGAAAGGCTATAGCTCACAAAAAAAACCATAATTTTCGCTACTTATATCCCTTAAATCTGTTATAAAGAACTAACGTAGTATTTAGAAAAAAATTGAGAGAGAATACAAGGATATAGCTCACCAAAAATGGTAATTTTTGTTAGTTTAATCCCTCAAATCCATTTTAAAGAGTTAACAAAGTATTAAAAAAAAAAACACACAAAATTGGCAAAAAATTTCAACCTTACAGTTCACAAAAAATCGCTATTTTTACTAGTTTTAGTATCTACGTGTACTGTTGATCCCAAGATTTTGATAGATAATTAAATGTTGATATTTTTGATGGAATCAATGTGTTTATTGAGTGTTTCAGTTTAAAGAGTGCTATTCAAGATAATATTATGAAGTAATTATGAAGGATGTAGAGACGGACATTAAAGAGTAATGAAGATTCTGAAGATATTAGGTGAAAATAACTTAAATTTATTTTACTCTTAATGTATCCGAATTAGGATCACACACGACACAAGAATAATTTATATTTATGTGTATTTTAATTAAGGTTCTAATTATTGTTCAAATATTTGCTTCAATGTGAAATTGAAAAAGAAAATTTGACCTAAGCAAGATTAATGTTTAAAAATGAATATTAATGTCAATTAAATTAACCAAGAAAAGAAATCGATTAAAGGGTTTAAAACGTTGAAATTTGAAGTTGAAATAAATTGAGTAGTGGGTGTTCCAGCAGTGATCGGTTAACCGACCACAAGGGATCGGTCAACCGATGGGCAAGGGCTGGAAAATGTGGAGTCTCTGAATCAATCGGTCAACTGATCAGGAGAGATTGATCAACCGATGGCCGAAATAAAAACTTTATGTATTGATCGGTCGATCGACCATCGATGATTGGTCAAACGACCAGGGCCGAAAATATGCCTGAAGAAGCATCTTGTATCGATCGGTCAACTGACCAGTGTTTAAAAAATGGCTTGGATACATCCTGTATCCATCGGTAAATCGATGAACAGAAGTCAGTTTACCGACTGTGTTGTTACAGTTTTGAGGATTTCGAGAAACTATTCAAAAACTAACCATTAACTAGCCATTTTTGAGATATCTGAGCGAGATATTGTAGGGATTTGGATATATTAATGATGTGATACATTTATTTTAATATCCCTATAGATATGGTACACATAGTTGAAGTGTTTCTCAATTTGGTACATTTAATACTTTCTATCTTTATGATTTAAGATTGAGAAATAATTTGGAGACTAAATTGAATACTTTAAAATCTATATTTAAGTGAATTGGATTAGAATTAAATGATATTGATATATGGGGTCAATATGTGCATTTAATTGTCATATCTTGAGGAAACTAACTGTTCGAGGGCTTGTTTCAAATCAGTTTAAATAGACCTGCGTTTTTAGAGATCAATACATCACTTCCATCAAGAACTAAGTCTTCCTGAACTTTCTAAGAGTCGTTATTCTGAGATTATATCGAGAGATCACTTGTGAGATCATTTGTGAGGAAAATTCTTGAGTTAAAGCGCTAAGTGTTTTGGCGTCACCGATCTAAGCTGTCTTGCGATTCATTTTACAATCTTTCAGTGTTATCCTAGTGAGATCTTTTCAAGCTTTTGATTTTGATTTTGATTTTTATATTATTATTGTTTGCTTGGTTATAAGATCTTTGTGAAATCGTTTTTGAACTTTAAAGAGCATAAAAATTAATTTAAAACGATTTTTGTGATTATCTGATTATGTACTTATTTTTGTGCTACTCACATATATTATAATCAGATATTAAATTCTTCATGTAAAATTTTATCACTAGTAAATTCGGGACATTAATTGATTTAAGGTGGTAGAAGCTCTAAATAAGAAGAAATTCATTAATTATTGTAATTGGTAAGTTTGTGCGGATTAGATACTATTGGGAGTATCTAGTCAAGGGTAACTTGGGTTTAAATCTTTTTTGGAAAAAATATTGAGGTTTAATATTTACCAAGTGGATAAAAAAGTTAGGTTACTATTTTCTCTTGAAAAGAGTTAGGTTTGATTCTTCCTGATTAGAATTATTTGTGAGTGAATTATAAAAGTTCAATCCTTACCTGTGAAAAGGATACTTGGAGTGTTTTGCGAGGTTTGATCCTTAGTTTGTAAAGGGATTAGGTTAGTCTTGAGCTTGGTAAAAAAATAATGTTGATCCTAAGATTTTGATGAATAATTAAGTATTGATGTTTTGATGAAACTAATATTTAATTGAGTGTTTCAGTGATTTAAAGTTCCAGTAATGAAGACATCAAATTGAATGGATGAGAAATGAAGATGTCAAGATGATGAAGAAGAATTAAGAGTTTGAAGAAATTAAAGAAAACAACTCAAGTTAATCTTAACTCTTAATATCCCATTTAGGAACACACACAAGACACAAAATGTATTTTATCGTTTATGTGTGTTTTGATTAAGTTAAAAAATTACTTGCTCCTATGTAAAATAAGAAGAAATAATTTTGAATGATTAAAATGGAATATAAGAATATTAGTGAAACTAATCAAGAGAAGAAAATAGTTAAAGGGGCAAAAACGTAAAAGAAAATAAGTTAAAAACGTATTCAGAGAAGAGATCCAGGCATAACAGTCGACTGGTGAGTCGACCGGACATGGAAGTTGTAACATCTTATATCTCTAAGTGGATCGACAGGTTGACTAGATAAGAAGACTGAACTCTCTGAATCAACAAGTCGACCGATAGGTTGACCGGTGAAGTAGTACTGAACTCTCTGAATCTGTGAATCGACTGGACGGTCGACCTATGCACGCTGCAGCGATGATTTGGCTGCAACCTGAGTTGGGTAGTCGAGCGAACGCGCTGTTTCAGGATATAGTTTGATCCGAGATTATATTCAAAAGTAGTCATTTTTTGTTGGAATTTGAGAGAGATTTGTGAGATATTACCTATATTTAAGATATGGTTCACATACTAATTAAATCCTATTAATATGATTCATTAAATATTAATGTTTCTCAATTTGGTACTTGAAATAGATTTTATACTTATTTATTAAAGATTAAGAAATACTTTGGGGGTTTAATTAAGAGATTTGAAAGATATTTTTAAGTGAAATTGAACTTAAATGAAGTCCTTATGATATAAGGGGTCTATAAGAGTTTTTAATTTTCATGCCACTTGTAAACTAGCTGTTAGAAGGCTGATTACATGTTCCCTATACCTACGAATTTCACTAGTTAGGCTAATCATTCTAAGAGAGTTAATCATTATATATCATTTTAGAGAGCTTTTATAAGAGTCATCATTCTACGATATTGTGAGCTATTCTAAGAGTGATTGAGAATCAATCGCGATCAATTTTTGTTGATATCGAATTTGAAACTATATTATTCTAATCATTATTTATGTGGATTTCAGGTGAGATATTTCCGTATTACTTATTGCTTGTTTACTATTTTATATTTGGAAATTGATCTTAGAAATTATTTTTGATTTTTTTGAAGAAAATATTTCTACAAATAATTTCTTGAATCTGATTACGTGCTCAAATTTGCTACTCATATTCTTGTTAAAATTAAATTTTTGTATTTCACATATTTTTATCACTAGTTGGAATATTAATCGAGTTATTATTTATCTGGGGTGGTAGAAGCTCTGAGTGAAATTTACTTCTTATAAAGTTTTGTATTAGTGAGTTGTGACGGGTTAAATATCATTGGGGATATTTAATCAAGGGTAGCTGAGTTTCAGTCTTTTCCTGTAAAGAGATTGAGGTAATGATTCTTCCTGTATAAGAATTGTGTTTTGAGTGTGTTGTAAATGTTCCATTCTTACCTGTGAAAAAGATACTTGGAGTGTTTTGTGAGATTTTGATTATTGTACCTAAGTGTTAAAAAGAATTAAGTTATTCTTTAGTTTGTAAAAAGTAGAGGTTCTTCCTTAGCCTAAGAAAAGGATATTGTAAAAGTTGATTCTAAGCCTCTAAAAGAATCAGTGTGTGGATTTGATTCCTACCTTTAAAGGGATCTTGGTTTTAGTGGGTGCGACCTCCGTGGAGCTCGGGGGACTAGATTAGCCAAGAGTAGTTTGGTGAACCAGTATAAATCTTTTGTGTGCTTCTATATTTTACTTTATTATTTTTGCTATTTGGGTGCGCACTTAGATTTATTATAATTTCGCTGTGGTATAAAGATAATAATTAATTTAGGTATAAATTAATTATTTAATTTATTCAAGTTTTATTCTGATATATTTTTAATTACTCAATTCACCCTCCCTCTTGGGTATTCTACTGGGCTAACAATTAACATCAAAGTTGGTTTAGCTCGAACTTATTAGTAACAAAGATCATATGGATTATTTTGATTATGATATTATGAGTGTTACTGTTAAATCTGCCTCTCCTAATAGTCATTGTTCTGATTATGAGTCTGATATTATTTGCAATGATGAGAATGCAGATAAAGCTATTGAGACGCTTATTGCTCTTACTTATGTGTTTGGAAAACAGAATTTTAAACTAGAGCAAAAGATTGCAACTCTTGAAAACAAGAAGTTTAGTACTATCAAATCTCTCAAGAAAAAAAATTGAACAAATACTTTGAAACTGTTGAGTTTAAAAACGCTTTATCTGAAATCAGTAAGTTGTATGATAAAGTTGAGTCTCTTGAGCATGAGACTGAGGTTTTGAAAAATGATTTTTATGATCTTCAACAGAATGAATTTAAAAGAAAAAATCTTGAAACTTTGAATGAGGCCTTAAGTATTGAATTGGATAATACAAGGTGTGAGCTTGATAGAGCTCGTTTGAAAATCCATTCTGTTGAAAATGAGTGCCAAATTCTTAAGAATGATCTTGAATTTATGCATAAACAAGAATTTTGGTCTACAAGTAAATGTTAGTACCAATGAACAGTTACTTGAGAAAACTCAAAAGGAGCTCAGAGAAGCAATGGATAAATTCAAGGATATTGAGAGTACTAAATATTTTGAAAAACCAATAGTTACTAAAACTGTCTCTCAAAATCGCAGAAAAAATTATGCTTCGATAGGAAACACTGACTATTCGAAGAGGCGTACTAACAGTATTAAGTGTTTCTATTGTGGTAAATTTGGTCATTATATCTTGTTATTTGTTGCATGATTACCCTGTCAGATCCAGAAATAACTAAATACCAAAAAGAGAAAATTTTGGTGCAGGTACAAATCACAGATTCAGACAAAAAGACAATGAATACCAAGTACCGACAAGAGGATTTAAACAAATAAGAAGATACAATGAATATGTCATGCCAAAAAGGGAACCAAGGTTCAATATATCTAATAAGAAGAATCAGTACGTGCCAAATACAAGAGTACAGAAGCAACAAGCTCAATATGTAAGAGCTGAAAAAACATATCCACAACAAACGGCAAAATACTAGTACAAGAAAAGATTCATCTACAAGGTCGTGCCAAAGTAGCATGAAGCACCAAATAAAGGCAAAAAGGTTCTTAATGAATCAGCTCAAAGAACTGCTGTTTCTAAGAATGAGGAAATCAAGGTGAAAAATCGAGTATTGGTGGAATCAAAGGATGACAAATAAGAAATTACTAATCCACCTAAGGTACATACACCACTTTTTCCCAAAGATGATCCAGGTGTGTCGAAATTTTTAAAGTTTAAGTTTATAAATTTTGTTAGGGAGATTGAGCCTGTTCATTTTGAAATTTAGACGCTTGAAGTGTGTGTGTGTGTGAGTAAATATTTTTAAAATATATGTGGATCAAAATAAGAGATAAAAATTGAGCTAAAATGATCAAATTAGGTTTAAATACACAAAATCGAACAAAACAGAAGAGAACAGTTGACTCATCAGTTGACCGAAGGTTTTAGGTTGGAATCCCAAGAGTCACTCTGAGTCTATCAGTTGACTGGGCGGTCGACCGATTGTGTCGGGATATAAAAACCTGACTTCTTTATTTCATTTCATTCGAACTCTAAAACCCTTATTCTCTCAAAACCCTTCCTCTCCCAAGATTGTCCAAAGCCTAAATCTCACAAAATCAGTCCGTTTCGGCTCAGATCTAAAGAATTTTTGGTTGAATCAACAAGACTAAGGCTCGAATTCGTGTGGTGAAGGTGTTCTCTCTCGCGAAATAGGTTGGTATTATCTCATTCTAGGGTTTCGGCTGTTCTTGAGGATTGACCTTAGTTTGTTTGATTATTTTTTGATTAATTGGTTGTTTGGCTTTGGTTCATTGATACATTCTAGATTGGTTGCTTTAGATTGTGTAAAAAATGCCTAGAATCAAGAATCATGTGAAATAGGGCTAAGTTTGACAATATTTTTTTTTAAGTGAAGAGGCTGAGAGAAAATACAATGATGAATTTCTCAATCGTAAGGTGTTAGGCTGCAAACCCACTGATTTTGTTAAGTTAAAAGAGAAAAACAGTGATATTGAAGCTTATTTTAGAAATTTGGAATAGATTGAGTTTGTCAATCAAAAGGAAGAGTGGATGCCAGTATGGGTACGAATGTTTTACAGTAATATGACCTACGATGATCTTGAGATTAAATCTTTTGTTAAAGGAACGGCAGTTTGTTTTGACGCGGTATTGTTATGCCACATTTTGGGAATACCTGGAGGAGATGTATTTCCATATAATACCCCTGGCTTTCAATAAATTTTAATAGAAGGGCAACTGTGGAAAAAATTGATTTAGAGGGAGACAAAGCAGGTTCGTTATCCATTGAGCATCGTTTTCTTCACTTAGTGCTGACCTATTCGGTTGTGCCTAGAGGAGGAAGTCATGATAATGTGAATGATTTTGATTTGTACTTGATGAATGAAGTTGTGGAAGGGAGAAAGTTGGACTTAGCCCACATCATGATAGAGCATATGAGGCATCATGTTCACAAACCTTCGGGAATACTACCCTATGCGGATGCACTCTAGAAAATATTTGATAATTTTGGAATAATAGTTGATCTTGATGAGCAGAGATTTTTGACAACCACACCAGGATGGATCAATGTGCAGAATGCTTCGTTGATGGGGTATGAGTTCAGAGAAAATAGATGGGTGAAGAGGAGGACTTAGAGAAGGTAGGTTGCAGATGAGGAAGAGGAAAATGAATGAGAGATAAGCATGAATCAGAAGATGGACTTTCTTCATTATCAGATTGATGATTTAAGAATTCTTGCGGATTTGATAGATGAGAGGATAATTGGGCTAGAAAATAAAATGGTCTAGATGAATAAAAACATAGAAGGTGGATTCGAAAAAATCACGGGAAATCTGGAACAGATGTTTCAGCATATGCAGTCTTCTCATCATACCTACCAGCAGCATTATAGTGCCTAACCACATTTTGCCGGACATCCTATGTATGGGGGCACAACAGTCCTTTGGAGGACCTACTGCAGCAAAACCATCATGTACAGGACCATCTGGAGTAGTTCCTTCAACGCCATTCCATCAGTAGATGAACCCTGGACCAATGATTCAGCCAGGTGTTCTATATTCGCAGCAGCCAGCCACTAGTCCGATGGGACTTTACTACCATTTCCCTGGATAGAGCCCTCATTAGATTTTATTGGTCTGTAATAGTTAATCTAGGTTATTTGGATTTCCTTGATTGCTAGTGTTTAGATTTTGATGAATTACCTAGACTTGATCTAATTAGTTAGATTTGTTATCTCTAATAATGATCCACATTGTATTAATTGAAAATGGTTTTGATGTGTTAAATGAATTTCAATTTCTTTCAGAAATTGAGTTGATGTGGTATTCATCTATAAAGTAAAAGTTTTGTGCTTAAAAAAAGATTAAATAAGTTTTAATTTAAAAGTTGATCAAATGAGCTTATTATGATATTTGCCTAGATTGAATTGCTTGTTTGGTTCTCTCCTCCCCAAATTTTGTTTTTGAAGATGACAAAGGGGGAGAAATTAGATGATATTTTATTAATGAGGAGAATTAGTTGATGTGTGATTAAAGGGGAGTATGTTTAAAATGTTTGCCATAATGAGTATTTTAATTTGTGAATTATTGAAATCTTCATTATGATACTTTAATGAGTTAAAGAACTCGTCCTCGGATTCAGGGAGAGTGTGGTTATATTTTATTTTGAAGAAAATATCAAAATTAATTGTCATCTTAAAAAAGGGGGAGATTGTTGATCTTCAGATTTTGATGAACAATTAAGTATTGATATTTTGATGGAACTAATATTTAATTGAGTGTTTCAGTGATTTAAAATTCCAGTAATGAAGACGTCAAATTGAATGGATGAGAAATGAAGATGTCAAGACGATGAAGAAGAATTAAGAGTTTGAAGAAATTAAGGAAAACAACCCAGGTGAATCTTAACTTTTAGGTGGCGTTTGGTAACCGTTTCTGTTTCCATTCCAGCAGTGGGATGGGAATGGGATGGGATGGGATGGGATGAGAATTTTATTTTCTTTTTGGAAGTAGAATTGTGTTTGGTAACGATAATTTTTTTTTGTTTTGGGAAGGCAATTGTGCTTGGTAACGATTTTATCCTAAAATCTTTTTTTTTTTTTTTTTTTTTTTTTTCTCTTTTCAGTTTTGGCCTGACGGCGGTGCTCCGGTGACGCCCGCCGGCGCTCTGGCAACGGCCGGCGACGGTTCTTCGGCGTCGGAGACGGCGGTGCCCCCGCCGGCGATGACCGGACGGCGGTGGCGCCGTCGCCGGCGACTGCCGAAAGTGGCCGGAAAAATTTCGGCCGGACGGTGACCGGCGGCGGTCGGCTGACTGTGGCGGTCGGCGGCGGCGGACGGTGGCCGGCAGGGGGCGGTGGTCGGTCAGTAGGTGAATAGTGACCATGGGTTTTGGGAATGGAATGGGAATAATGAGAAACAACTTTTTTTTGTTTCTCATTTCTTAAGAAAAAAGTTGGCACAATTCTCAAATGAGAATGAAATGGAAACGGAAACAAAAATTACCAAACGCTATTCCCAAACAGAATTCCTAAAAATCTGGGAATGGAATGGGATGGAAATGGTTACCAAACGGGGCCTTAATATCCCATTTAGGAACACATACATGGCACAAAATATATTTTATCTTTTATGTGTGTTTTGATTAAGTTAAATTATTTGCTCCTATGTGAAATAAGAAGAAATAATTTTGAATGACTAAAATGGAATATAAGAATATTAGTGAAACTAATCAAGAGAAAAAAATAGTTAAAGGGGCAAAAATGTAAAAGAAAATAAGTTAAAAACGTATTCAGATAAGAGATCCAGGCATAGCAGTCGACTGGTGAGTCGACCGAACATGGAAGCTGTAACGTCCTGTATCTCTAAGTCGACTGACAGGTCGACCGGCCAAGAAGGCTGAACTCTCTGAATCAACAAGTCGACCAATAAGTTGACTGGTGAAGTAGTACTGATGTCACGACCCGTCCCGGACACCCGTCATCTCGGGGCTGGCGTGACGACAACACAACATCACCTGAACGCTAAACCAACACACAGGACGACAATATACATACCAACTATATAGCACCAAAATATAAATATCCATATACAATTTATCTACTATGGGGACATACTCATTCCCAAATATAGGAACAACCAAAAAAAAAAATATGAACCTCTCACAGATTCACCCCAAACAGCTCATCACAAAACCTATACCTGACTCCATCGTAGGACTCTATCTAGCGCCAGTAGGGGACCGACTCCTAACTGTTTCACCTGTGAGTGTACTGCCTTCTTAGTAAAAATTATTTTCTACATAATAATAATACATTCTAAATAATACAACATTTAAATGGATCAAGTTTAACGCGTATAAATAAACACATTTTAAACAGTAGTATAGAAATCATATACCATGAGAAAACTCTTTCTTCCTACCATTCAAAATCATCAATATATATATCAAATATATGAAATCCATCCAAACCATCAGCATAAAATAATATGATAAAATACCAAGACGAATAAAACACCACATTACCATATATGACAAAACACCACACCTCAAACACTACACTACTCTCTCTCTGGCTAGTCATAGTGATCGTTTTAACCTCACGATCGGGAGTTGCAATGGTACCATAACCATCCGTAGGATATGCCTTCCTAGCGGACCTAACTGTGCAGATCACTACTTACCGGACGTCTCCGGAGGCCAATAATATAAATCACCACATAATATCAATCACCATAATAAATATTCATCTGTCGGACCACCCTCCGGACAGACCATAATATGAATCACCACCTGTCGGACCACCCTCCGGACAGGATATCATAAACTATGGCATAGTCAACTCAATAATATCATTACCAAATCACAAATAAATATCCATCTGCCGGACCACCCTTCGGACAGACCATAATATAAATCACCACCTCATCAATACCATCAAAATCACCAACGTCCACATTTTTTTCGCAAAACCAACTTTTGATTGAAAACCATCTAATTTTAATAGAATCATTTCCCCCCTCTCTATTTTTTATGAAAACCAAATATTTTCTATCCTCTTTTAAAACCACTAAATTCAACAAAACTCATTTTTCTACTTTCTTTTAAAAACCACCATATTTTAACGAAAATCAATTTCTGCCAACTCACCCAAAATCCAACAAAAATTATTAAATATCCTTCTTTTCAGAAACCAATAAAATTCCCCAAAAATTCGTTTCACCAATTCACTCCAAAAACCTGCTTGATCCATTATCATTTTGAAATCATACAGTGGAAGTAAACACAGATTTCATCATATGTATATATAAAAATAGTTTGGCAAGAAGACAGTACACTCACCTGAATATCCGTTTTTAAAAGTTCCACCGACTCTTTGCTACTGATCCTCTGGAAATCGGGAACCTATTCGTAACAAGGCCTAAATTAATATTTTATATAAAAATAACCTAACCATTAACTACAGGCCCTAATTTTCGTAATTTCCTATTCCCCGCATTCTATATTACTATTCAACGAGTATTGTTCCGTTACAGTTTACGATATCGAATTCCTTCTTGTGAATGGTCTCAATATTTATTATCGTCATTTTGACATTTCGGTACTAGAAATTAATTTCACAATCACCCACGAGACAATTTAAATACAATTAAATGCATATATTAAAAGTGATAGGAATTTTACCTCTTTCGACTTTTCCGTTGGTCGCAAAATTGAATTTTTTATTTTTGTTGGGGTGGTTTGTGGAATTTCCTTTTTTTTTTTTTTTTCTTTTTCTTTCTTTTTCTTCTTTTCTTCCCGCTTCTTCTTCGTTTTCTGGTCTGCGTCAGCTTCACCGACCCTCTCTCTCTCTTCCGCCGGCGACGACCACTCTTTTCTCTTTCTTTTTTCTTTTTCTTCTTCTGTTTTTCATTTGTGTTCCTGGTTCAACCGCCGACACCACCACCGGCCTTCACTACCGGCGACCCACCTCTCTCTCCTTCCTCTATTTCTGCTTTTGTTTCATTTCAGCCGAGTAGCGCCGACACGATACACACACACGATAGCCTACTTAAACCGAACGGATCACACACACCCCAACCCATATAGTAGTTGGACACCCACAAAATACCTAGAGCACACAAACACACACAAACCCACACAATCGCCGACCACCGGACACTCACCAACGAACCCACCTTCACTTCTCTCTCTTTTCTATTTTTCGATGACACACACATACACACATATTGCTCACACACATACATACACAACAATACACACACGATACACTCGACGATGGATGGAAGTAGAACACGTACACACCACACACGGTCGGAAAATGGAACAGCACGCACACATACATTGTCGCACCACCGACGAAACAGACCAGCACCAATTCTCTCTCTCTCTCTCTCTTTGTTTTTTGATTTGGTTTCTTGTTAGCTAACCCATGACGACTCATAAACCACCGCCAGCGAACCCCACACGATAGGCGATAAAAATCCCACCGCGCGGTCCTCCCTCTCTCTCTCTTCTTCCTCTTCCTCTCTCTTTCCCGATTTCTCTGATCGCTTCTCGATCTTTCTCTCTTTCCTCTGTCTTGCGTATATGAGTCTATGTGTGTATATATATATATATATATATATATATATATGGAAAGAGGCCAAGCTTCCCTCCCATACCGTCCTTGCCTCACTCTCTCTCCTTTTATCTTTATTACTTTAGGTATATATATATATATATATATATAGTTGCAATTACATAAATCTCCCCTTTTATTTTGTTAAGATAAAATTTAGACAAAATTCTGATTTTAAGGTTTTAATATTTACAAATTAACCCCTAAAATTCTAAATCTCACCATTAGTAGCGCCGTCCACCCTGTTATTTTCAAATGTGTTATAATACAACTTAGATTAAGCGTACACTAAAAATCAGGGTCTTACAACTGAACTCTCTGAATCTGTGAGTAGACTGGGTGGTCGACCTATGCATGCTGCGGCAATGGTTTGGCTGCAACCTGAGTTAGGCAGTCGACCGAACTCGCTGTTTCAAGATATAGTTTGATCGGAGATTATATTTAAAAATAGCCATCTTTGGTTGGGATTTGAGAGAGATTTGTGGGATATTATCTATATTTAAGATATGGTTCACATACTAATTAAATTTTATTAATGTGGTTCATTAAATATTAATGTTTCTCAATTTGGTACTTGAAATAGATTCTATACTTATTTATTAAAGATTGAGAAATATTTTGGGGGTTTAATTAAAAGATTTGAAAGATGTTTTTAAGTGAAATTGAATCTAAATAAAGTCCTTATGATATAAGAGGTCTATGAGGGCTTTTAATTGTCATGACACTTGTAAACTAGTTGTTAGAAGGCTGATTACATGTTCCTTTAAATATACCTGCGAATTTCACAAGCTAGGCTATTCATTCTAAGAGAGTTAATCATTATATATCATTTTGAGAAAACTTTTATAAGAGTTATCATTCTACGATATTGTGAATTATTCTAAGAGTGATTCTGAGAATCAATCACGATAAATTTTTGCTGATACCGGATTTAAAATTACATTGTTCTAATAATTATTTCTATGGATTCCGGGTGAGATCTTTCCATATTTATTATTGCTTGTTTACTATTTTATATTTGTAAATTGATCTTAGAAATTGTTTCTGATTTTTTTGAAGAAAATATTTTTACAAACAATTTCTTGAATCTGATTATGTGCTCAAATTTGCTACCCATATTTTTATTAAAATCATATTTTTGTATCTCATATATTTCTATCACTAGTTGGGATATTAATCGAGTTATTGTTTATTTGGGGTGGTAGAAGTTCCGAGTGAGATTTACTTCTTATCAAGTTTTTTATTGGTGAGTTGTGATGGGTTAAATATCATTGGAAATATTTAATTAAAGGTAGCTGGGTTTCATTGTCTTCCTGTAAAGAGATTGAGACAGTGATTCTTCTTGGTTAAGAATTGCGTTTTAAGTGTCTTGTAAAGGTTCCATCCTTATCTGTGAAAATGATATTTGAAGTGTTTTGTGAGATTTTGATTTTAATGCCTTAGTGTTAAAAATAATTAGGCTATTCTTTAGTCTGTAAAAAGTAGAGGTTCTTCCTTAACCTGAGAAAAATATATTGTAAAGATTTATTTTGAGCCTGTAAAAGAATCAGTATGTAGGTTTGGCTCCTACCTTTAAAGGGATCATGGTTTTAGTGGGTATAACCTCCGTGGAGCTCGGGGGACTGGATTAGTCAAGAGTAACTTGGTGAACTAGTATAAATCTTTTGTGTGCTGCTATATTTTACTTTGCTATTTTTGCTGTTTGGGTGTGCATTTAGATTTATTATAATTCCGTTGTGGTATAAAGATAATAATTAATTTAGGCATAAAATTAATTATTTGATTTATTCAAGTTTTATTCTAATATATTTTTAATTACCCAATTCGCCCCCCCTCTTGGGTGTTCCACTGGGCCAACAAAAAAGTATATTCTTGCGCCTGGGAAAAGGATTAGGTGGTGATTCCTCCTGAATAGAATTAGGTTAATCTTTAACCTAGTAAAAGAATAAGATTCTTCTTTAACTTGTGAAAGAGAATTGTAAAGGTTGATTATGAGCCTGTGAAAAGAATCTTTTTAAGGGTTTAATTCCTACCTATTAAAGGGTCCAAGTGGTTTAGTGGGTGCGAATCTCTGTGGGGCTTAGAGGACTGGATTAACCAAGAGTAACTAGGTGAACCAGGATATATCATTGTGTGCTGCATTTTTTACTTTATCTATTTTTTATTGTTTGAGTGTGCACCTAAATTTAATAACACTTATCCACTGCATTATAAAGATAATAATCGATTTAAGATAAACTGATTATTTGGTTATTTAAGTGTTGAAAAGATTTAAATTGTTCAAAATTTTAAAATTATCCAATTCACTCCCTCTCTGGGGTAGCTCATTGGGCCAGCATGTATTTTATGGACAAGAGGATGAAATTGGTGACAAATCAAAATAATGGACAAAAGCAAAACTAAAGTTCACAAAAAAACCATTATTTTTGCTAGTCATGTCCCTTCATTCTATTATAATGAATTAACAAAGTATTTGGAAAAAACTCAAAATGGGGAAAAAAATGCAAGGTCATAGCTCACAAAGAACCGTAATTTTTGCTAGTTTAATCCCTCAAATCCATTTTAAAGAGTTAACGATGTATATTGAAAAAACTCAAAATCGGCAAAAATTGCGAGGTTATAGCTAAAAAAAGGTCATTTTCGACACTTATAGAATTTAAATGTATTTTATGGGAAGTAATTGTTAACAAATCAAAATCAAAATGATTGACAAAACTAAGGCCATAGCTCACAAAAAAAGGTCATTTTTGCTACTGATATCACTTAAATCCATTATAAATAACTAACGTAGTATTTAGAAAAATATCGAAATCGGGAGAAAATACAAGAATATAGTTATCGAAAAACGATCAATTTTGCTAGTTTAATCCCTCAAATCCATTTTAAAGAGTTAATGAAGTATTTCAAAAACACTCAAAATCAGCAAAAATTGCGAGGCTATAACTCACAAAAAAAAACGTCATTTTTACCACTATTAGAATTTACGTGTATTTTAGGGAGAAAGGGATTAAATTGGTGACAAATTGAAATAATCTACAAAATCAAGGTTAAAGATCACAAAACAAATGTTAATTTTGCTACTCATATCCCTTAAATCCATTATAATGAATTAACAAAGTATTCGGAAAAAACTCCAATTCAGAAAAAAATGCAAGGCTATAACTCACAAAAAAAATCGTCATTTTTGCTAATTTAATCCCTCAAAACCATTTTAAAGAGTTAACAATGTATTTCAAAAAAAGTAAAAATGGGCAAAAATTGCGAGGCTATAGCTCAAAAAATGGTCACTTTCGCCAGTTTTAGAATTTTCATGTACTTCATGGAGAAAGGAGAGTAATTGGTGTCAAATCAAAATAACAGACAAAAGCAAGGCTATAGCTCACAAAAAGGCTCCCTTAAATCCATTATAAAGAGTTAACGAAGTATTTAAAAAAAACTCGGAATCAAGGAAAAAAATACAAGGCTATAGTTCACAAAAAACAGTCTTTTTTGCCAATTTTTAGAATTTAAATATATTTTACGGAGAAAGGGAAATAAATCAAAATGGCTATAGCTCACAAAAAATCTTCTTTTTTGCTACTTATACCCTTTAAATCCATTATAAATAATTCACAATGTATTTGGAAAAAACTTGAAATCGGGAAAAAATGCAAGGTTATAGCTCACAAAAACCGTCATTTTCGCCACTTTTACAATTTTCATTTATTTTATAGAAAAAGGAAAGTAACTGGATTCAAATCAAATAATGAACAAAAGCAAGATTATAGCTCACAAAAAGTTGTCATTTTCATTTTTGTTACTTATATCCTTTAAATCCATTATAATGAACAAGTGAAGTAGTTTGGAAAAAAATCAAAATTGGGAGCTTTAGCTCAAATCCAATTTAAAGAGTTAACGAAACATTTTTGAAAAACTCAACTCAGCAAAAATTGCAAGGCTATATAATATAGCTCACAAAAAACCATCATTTTTGTCAATTTTAGAATTACATGTGATGAGGGGATTTTCGGGCTTCTCCGAGTCAGCACTTGGGACCCAACCCCGTGTCCGTCATTGTAGTGATAGGGATGGATTCCGAAATCCACAAATGCCACACTGGAGCATACACAGACCACGGCTCCTCCCTGGAACCTCATTTGCATCCAAGGAGGAGTAAAGAGCCCCGCTGGGACGTGTCGCTCTGAGCTTTGCGTCGTGCCCTGGGTAGTCAGTTTCAGAGACTCAGCCGTTCACCTCGACTGGCTTCTCCTTTTACTTTATTTCTTCTCCAGGACTCCACGGATCTCCGCTCTCCTCCACCATCTTATCGCCGTAGGCCTGACAAAGGCCAGCGGGCTTCGCCAAATGGGCCTAAAAGCTCAAGCCCTACGATTATCTCCTAAATGCCTCGAATTATCGGCTAAACACAGGGTTTCGACTACTTAACCGTGTTTAGGCTTGACTAATCATATCCAACGCCTATATATATCGGGGGCTATGTAAGCCCGAGGTACACTTGAATACACTTACATTACGCTCGAGTTCATTTATTTACTTGCCATATTCTGTACCTTTTCTCTCTGAGCACTGATTACCACACCGAAGGGGCTTGACCAGGACAAACCCCGGTCTGAGCTTTCTGCAGGTACACTCCCTGAGGAGCAGGACATTGGGTACAGTAGGTCAGTTCTCCCAGGACCCAGCACAACTCACGCGAGGACTTTTCAACCGACGACTCAACCTCGGCAAGAGAACCCACCTGTCATCCGACTGGACCATACTCGAGGTGTGTACTAATTTTATGTACCAACAGTTTGGCGCCATCTGTGGGAATCGAGCAGGACATTGGGCACAGTAGGTCAGTCCTCCCAAGACCCAGAACAACTCACGCGAGGACTTTTCAACCGACGACTCCACCTCAGCAAGAGGACCCACCTGTCATCCGACTGGACCATACTCGAGGTGTGTACCAATTTTATGCACCAACAGTTTGGAGCCGTTTGTGGGAACCGAGCAAAAAACCTTCTCCTGATCACTGCTCTCTACTCAACTGTGCCTGAATGATTACAAGGTCTGGTCGGATAAATTAGGTGACGAGATCAACCTCTTGTGGTGGATAGAAACTGGGCGATCAATCCTCCAGAAATGTGTTGAAAACTCCGAGGGCTCACCCTTCAGCTCCCACCAGCGAGGATAACTACCCCTAGGACCTGGGAAAATCGCCAACTTTGCCACCTTGGGCTATGGGATGGACCTCGGAAGTCGCAAATCCATCTCAGATGGATTTCCTTGAGTACTGGATGTGCGAGTTAAAGTCGTATGTACAGTTCCTCCTCGCGTGCCTACTGCCAACCCCCGTATAGGGGGACCATCTCTCCAGACCGCAGGGCCCGAGGAGTAACCCCGAGATCACGATGCTCATACGGAATCTTTGAATGGGCTTGTGCCCGAGGGCTACCATCCACTTTGCCATACTGGGGATACCTGACTGGAGAGGGCCCCCTGGCCACGTCAAGACCCCGTTCTCCACGAAGACATAGTGCCAGGGATTGACTAGGGCTACCCTTGGGCTCAGCTTCCCAGCTGCGAGGTTAGGTCCGACCTGAGGGCCCATCGTGGGCAGGGGCAAGTGCCTACTCATCACCCTCGTGCCACCATGGCGTCCGAGCAGCAGCCAACTATGAGCATACAACTTAAAGACGAAGACGAACAGCCCTCTATCCTACCAGAGATGGAGATAAGCGCCCTCCGACCTGTATCCTCAATGGCATTCCGACCCCCTGAGACGCATCCCGACTCTCGGCGTCGCGAGTGATTCTCCACGGTTACATTCTGACCCCCTGAGTCACATCCCGACTCTCAGCATCGCGAGTAATTGTCCACGGTTATATTCCGACCCCCTGAGTCGTATCCCAGCTCTCGGCGTCACGAGTGATTCTCCACGATTATATTCTGACCCCTTGAGTCGTATCCCGACTCTCGGCGTCGCAAGTGATTCTCCACAGTTACATTTCGACCCCCTGAGTAGCATCCCGGCTCTCGACGTCACGAGTGATTCTCTACGATTACATTCTGACCCCCTGAGTAGCATCTCGACTCTCGGCGTCGCGAGTGATTCTCCACGGTTACATTTTGATCCCTTGAGTTGTATCCCAACTCTCGACGTCGCGAGTGATTCTCCACGGTTGCATTCCAACCCCCTGAGTCGTATCCCGATTCTTGGCATCGCGAGTGGTTCTCCACGGCTGTATTTCGACCCCCTAAGTTGCATCCCGACTCTCGGCATCGCGAGTGATTCTCCACGGCTGCATTCTGACCCCTTGAGTCGTATCCCGATTCTTGGCATCGCGAGTGGTTCTCCATGGCTGCATTTCGACCCCCTAAGTTGTGTCCCAGCTCTCGGCGTCGCGAATGATTCTCCTCAACGGTATTCCGACCGCTTGAGTCGTGGATGATTCTCCGCCTAACATTCCGACTCTTGGCATCGCGAGTAACTCTCCACAAGCCTCAACCCGGTTCTCAACGTCGACGGTGACAACTAGACCCTCTCCGAAAGTCAATAGTCCATACCCGGGGACAGACCAAGGTCATCCACCAAGGGCGGGGCATTGATCGGGTCTGAGGGTCTACAGTCAAGTACCTCTCCCTACTAGTTGACTATAAGTCTGACGTTCTAAAAGGGAAGTTGCTCCTGCACGGACTAAATGGAGATAACCTGAAAGGGTTCTTGAATGAGCCTGACTATGGAGAACTCCCCAATGACCGGCCGCGGGGGTCCAACCACCGCGTTACGCCCCTGCGGATTGAGAAGACCAGGCACCCTAGGAAACACTTCTCCTAAGTCCATGACACGATTTCCTTGCAATCAGCTCGTGTCCCGGACTGTGGGGCTAATGGTCCAAGGCCTTGGGTAAAGACGAGAAATTTATTTGGTAGAGAAGGTAACAAATTTCAACAAAATTTTTAAAATTTTACAACTCTGAAAAGAAGACCAAGCAGAAATCGACTTGGCAAAAAATATCGGGAAAAATGAGTTGACTCTGAAGTACCCTATCTATACCGCTCAAAAGCTTAAACGCTAGCGTGTAGAAAAATAGGAGTAAGCGAAAAAGAGTATAAAATCCTAAGTCCTGAAAAAGTGATGGTCCGAGCTCAATCCTCTCCGCCTTCGTTGTGAGGGGTGTCCGTGCGAAGGGAAGTGGATTTAATCTCACCCTCCTCGGGGGGCCCTCGTCAGCATTGTCCGCCTCGACGTCCTTGTGCATAGCACCATCTTGAGGTTCAGCCTCAGTGCCTCGTAACCGGAACTACCAGGTACGATGGACACCGCCCTACCGTGCCACTCCTAGTAGGCAGGATCCAGTAACAACCTTTTTCCAAAAACATCGTCAAGGAGTGTCGTCCAGAAATTTCACCACATCTCCTCTAGCTGGCGTCGTCTAATCCGGCTCCTCCTGTCTTACTTTGCTGCCTCAGGCTAGCTGGGCGCAAATGAGGGTCTATTAGAAATTCTTCCCTAAAAAAATCCATAAGTATAAAAAAAAAAAAAAAAATATTATTAAAGTTAAAGTTGGAGGGGGACAAGCCACTTTGGGGGTGCAGTACCCAGGGCGTTGGTGTCACCAGCGCCCAGCATAACTGGGCGCTGACCAGCGCGCAGCTTAACTGGGTGTTGTCCCCAGCGCCCAGTTGGGCGTTAGTGTCTGACCAGAGCCCAAAATGGGCGCTGGGGACAGCCCAGCACCCACTTGGGCACTGGTAAGCCCCGTTGGGCCATCGCCCATTGCACGGCAACGGTCAGCGAGCTCTATGCCACTCGTCGCGTGCCCGCCCCCCTGTGGCTCACCTTTATTTTTCTCGCGCTGCAGGCCAGTCCGTCCGCAAGGCTTATTCACGGTGAATGTGTGTAGTCCTGAAAATTGAAAAAATTCAGGGTCGCCTTGTTGTGCTACCTGACCCCGGACCCTAGCAATATGGGAGCCTATTTTAAATTGGCTTCCTAGAAAAAATCAACTCTTGAAAAATCATCGCCGTAAAATCGAAAAAATTCGGGGTCGTCCTGTCGTGCTACCTAACCCCGGACCTCGGCGATATAGGAGCCTATTTCAAATTAGCTCTTCTAAAAAAGTTCAACTCTTGAAAAATTTTCGCCGTGAAATCAAAAAAATTCGGGTCGCCCTGCTGTACTACCTGACCTCGGACCTCGGCGATATAGGTGCCTATTTCAAAGTAACTCCTCTAAAAAAGTTCAACTCTTGAAAAATTGTCGCCGTGAAATCAAAAAAATTCGGGGCCGCCTTGCTGTGCTATCTGTCCCCGGACCTCGGCGATATGGAAGCATATTTCAAATTAGCTCCCCCAAAAGAGTTCAACTCTTGAAAAATTACCGTTCTAAAAATCGAAGAAATTCGGGACCGCTCTGCCATGCTACCTGACCCCAGATCCCGACCATATGGAGGCCTATTTTGAATAAGCTCCTCAAGAAAAAACTAACTCTTGAAAAAATGTCGATCAGAGGTGTTTCTAGCGCTTCGAAGTCTCCAGGATGCCCGTTTAAACCAGGAATTGATATCCCTGACTGTCTTGCTTCCCTCGTCGCACAGGGCTAGGGGGGCTACTGATGAGGGGATTTTTGGGCTTCTTCAAGTCAGCACTTGAGACTCAGCTACATGTCCATCATTGTAGCGACAGGGACGCATTCAGAAAAAATGCTAGATAATAGCTCACAAAAAAGGGTCATTTTTGCTTATTTAATCCCTCAAATCCATTTCAAAGACTTAACGACGTATTTCAAAAAAACTCAAAATCAGTAAAAATTGCATGGCCATTTCGCCAATTTTGGAATATACATGTATTTTGGGGATAAAAGGAAGTAATGGTCGACAAATCAAAATAATGGACAAAAGCAAGGTTATAGCTCACAAAAAACCGTCATTTTTTCTACTTATTTCCTTTAAATCCAGAATTAACGAAATAATTGGAAAAAACTTGATTTCAAAAAATAATGGTAGGTTATAGCTCACAAAAAATCATCATTTTTGCT
This sequence comes from Eucommia ulmoides, assembly GCA_016647705.1. NCBI lineage: Eukaryota > Viridiplantae > Streptophyta > Magnoliopsida > Garryales > Eucommiaceae > Eucommia > Eucommia ulmoides. The sequence continues at coordinate 56,091,407 of CM028328.1, forward strand.
ACTTTAATCCCTCAAATCCATTTTAAAGAGTGAACGAAATATTTCAAAAAAAAATCAAAATTGGCACAAATTGCAAGGCTATAGTTCACAAAAAACACTCATTTTTTCCAATTTCGGAATTTACACGTATTTTTGTGGAGAAAGGGAAGTAATTGGTGACAAATCAAAATAATTGATAAAAGTAAGGCCATAGCTCACAAAAAAATGTCATTTTTGCTACTCATATCCCTCAAATCCATTATAAATAACTAACGTAGTATTCAGAAAAAAAAAAAAAACAAAGTCGGGAGAAAATGCAAGAATATAGTTCTCGAAAAATTGTTTTTTTTGCTAGTTTAATCCCTCAAATCCAATTTAAAGAGTTATCAAAGTATTTCAATAAAACTCCAAATCGGCAAAAATTGCAAGGCTATAATAGCTCACAAAAAATCGTCATTTTTACCACTTTTAGAATTTATGTGTATTTTAGGGAGAAAGGGATTAAATTGGTGACAAATCGAAATAATACGAAAGCAAGGTTAAAACTCACAAAACAAAATGTTATTTTTGCGACTAATATCCCTTAAATCCATTATAATGAATTAACAAAGTATTTGGAAAAAATTCAAAATTGGGAAAAAAAAAAAAAAGAAGAAGTAAGGCCATAGCTCACAAAAAACCGTAATTTTTGCAAGTTTAATCCCTCAAATCCATTTTAAAGAGTTAATGTTGTATTTTGAAAAACTCAAAATCAGCAAAAATTGCAAGGCTATAGCTAAAAAAAGGGGTCATTTTCGCGACTTTTAGAATTTAAATGTATTTTATGGAGAAAGGGAAGTAATTGTTGACAAATCAAAATAATGCACAAAAGCAAGGCTCACAAAAAAGGGTCATATTTGCTACTTATATCTCTTCAATCCATTATAAAAAATTAACAAAGTATTTGGAAAAAACTCAAAATCAGAAAAAATGATAGGTTATAGCTCACAAACAAGGGTCATTTTTGCTTGTTTAATCCCTCAAATCCATTTCAAAGACTTAACGACGTATTTTAAAAAAACTCAAAATTGGTAAAAATTGCAAGGCCATTTGGCCAATTTTGGAATATTCATGTTTTTTGTGGATAAAAGCAAGTAATGGTTGACAAATCAAAAGAATGGACAAAAGCAAGGCTATAGCTCACAAAAAACCGTCATTTTTGCTACTTATATCCTTTAAATCCCTTATCAAGAATTAACGAAATATTTGGAAAAAACTTGAAATCTAAAAATAATGGTAGGTTATAGCTCAAAAAATCGTCATTTTTGCTACTTTAATCCCTCAAATCCATTTTAAAGAGTTAACGAAATATTTCGAAAAAAATTCAAAATTGGCACAAATTGCAAGACTATAGTTCCCAAAAAACACTCATTTTCTCCAATTTCGGAATTTACATGTATTTTTGTGGAGAAAGGGAAGTAATTGGTGACAAATCAAAATAATTGACAAAAGTAAGGCCCTAGCTCACAAAAAAAAGGTCATTTTTGCTACTCATAGCTAGGGTTGGTCATGGGCTCGGGGGCCCGCCAAGCCCGCCCACTTTTTTTTAGGGCCGGGCCTTGAGTTTCAAGCCTATGGGTAGGGTTTGGACATAAATATGAAGGCTCGATGAATTTTAGGGCCGGGCTTGGGCCTGACTAATTTTTCTTTGGCCCGGCCCGATCATTTTATAAAATTTAATATAATATATATATATATATATATATAATAAATAAAAAAACTTACAAACTGTCATGCACATGGCTTCTCAAGTACACTTCACTCCTCCCAAAACTTCATCTTGAGACACAAACTCTTTTTTGGTTTTTGGTTTTTGGTTTTTGGTTTTTGGTGGGAGAAGTAAGTTTCTCTCTCCTCTCCCTCTCTCTCTCTCTCTCTCTCTCTCTGTAATCACTCTTTCATTTACTTCTCTTTGCCATAGCAGGGGTTCACCCAACATTGAGATGGATGAGGATACTTTCATGGTGAACCGGGAAAGAGCCGTCGATTACTTCACTGCCAATCGTCCGACTTCAATTCTTCCATTCATCTTCGTCACTACTGTTGCCGTCTGCCTGCAGCCTTGCCTCACCGCTGCCGTCGATTGATGCTTCGCCATCGATCGCTACTCACTCTTTGGCCTTCGCCACTTCTGCTTCTCTTCGCCGTCGTCATCGATCGCTACTTCGCCGTCTTTTGATGCTCATTGTTAACCGTTTGAGCCTCTCTTCGCTGTTTCTCTTTGCCGTGAGCCTTGCCTCGTCGATTGCCGCTGCGACGGATGTTAGGTAATATCATAATGATAAATCCATACTTCAAATTCATATATCATTGTTTAACAAGCCCTAGATTTAAACGACTCCTATTTCATATTCGTATTTCACTATTTATATTTTTGTATTATGTTATAGGGCCGGGCCAGCCATAGGGCCGGGCTTAGGCTTGAATATTTATGATAGGGCCGAACTCGGGCATGAAAATAAGGTCAGGCCATAGGGCCGAGCCAGGCTCAGGCCCAGTAAATTTCGGTAATATTTTATGTAAAGCCCGACCCAGCTCGGCCCATGAACATCCCTACTCATATCCCTTAAATCCATTATAAATAACTAACGTAGTATTTAGAAGAAGAAAAAAAATCGAAGTCGGGAGAAAATGCAAGAATTTAATTCTCGAAAAATGGTTTTTTTTGTTAGTTTAATCCCTCAAATCCAATTTAAAGAGTTATCGAAGTATTTCAATAAAACTCCAAATCGGCAAAAATTGCAAGGCTATAATAGCTCACAAAAAACCGTCATTTTTACCACTTTTAGAATTTATGTGTATTTTAGGGAGAAAGGGATTAAATTGGCGACAAATCGAAATAATACAAAAGCAAGGTTAAAACTCACAAAAAAAAATGTTATTTTTGTGACTGATATCCTTAAATCCATTATAATGAATTAACAAAGTATTTGGAAAAAATTCAAAATTGGGAAGAAAAAAAAAAAGAAGCAAGGCCATAGCTCACAAAAAACCGTAATTTTTGCAAGTTTAATCCCTCAAATCCATTTTAAAGAGTTAATGATGTATTTTGAAAAACTCAAAATCGGCAAAAATTGCAAGGCTATAGCTAAAAAAAAGGTCATTTTCGCGACTTTTAGAATTTAAATGTATTTTATGGAGAAAGGGAAGTAATTGTTGATAAATCAAAATAATGCACAAAAGCAAGGCTCACAAAAAAAGGTTCATATTTGCTACTTATATCCCTTCAATCCATTATAAAAAATTAACAGAGTACTTGGAGAAAACTCAAAATCAAAAAAAATGATAGGTTATAGCTCACAAACAAGGGTCATTTTTGCTTGTTTAATCCCTCAAATCCATTTCAAAGACTTAACGACGTATTTTAAAAAAATTCAAAATCGGTAAAAATTGCAAGGCCATTTGGCCAATTTTGGAATATTCATGTATTTTGTGGATAAAGGCAAGTAATGGTCGACAAATCAAAAGAATGGACAAAAGCAAGGCTATAGCTCACAAAAAACCGTCATTTTTGCTACTTATATTCTTTAAATCCCTTATCAAGAATTAACGAAATATTTGGAAAAAACTTGAAATCTAAAAATAATGGTAGATTATAGCTCACAAAAAATCGTCATTTTTGCTACTTTAATCCCTCAAATCCATTTTAAAGAGTTAACGAAATATTTCGAAAAAAATTCAAAATTGGCACAAATTGCAAGGCTATAATTCACAAAATACGTTCATTTTCTTCAATTTTGGAATTTACACGTATTTTTGTGGAGAAAGGGAAGTAATTGGGGACAAATCCAAATAATTGACAAAAGTAAGGCCATAGCTCACAAAAAAATGTCATTTTTGCTACTCATATCCCTTAAATCCATTATAAATAACTGACGTAGTATTTAGAAAAAAATCAAAGTCGAGAGAAAATGAAAGAATATAGTTCTCGAAAAACGATTTTTTTTGCTAGTTTAATCCCTCAAATCCAATTTAAAGAGTTATCGAAGTATTTCAACAAAACTCCAAATTGGCAAAAATTGAAAGGATACAGCTCACAAAAAACCGTCATTTTTACCACTTTTAGAATTTATGTGTATTTTAGGGAGAAAGGGATTAAATTTGTGACAAATCGAAATAATGTACAAAAGCAAGGTTAAAACTCACAAAAAAAATGTTATTTTTGCGACTGATATCCCTTAAATCCATAATAATGAATTAACAAAGTATTTGGAAAAAATTCAAAATTGGGAAAAAAAAAAAAAGAAGCAAGGTCATAGCTCACAAAAAACCGTAATTTTTGCCTGTTTAATCCCTCAAATCCATTTTAAAGAGTTAATGATGTATTTGGAAAAACTCAAAATTGGCAAAAATTGCAAGGCTATAGCTAAAAAAAAAGGTCATTTTAGCGACTTTTAGAATTTAAATGTATTTTATGGAGAAGGGAAAGTAATTGTTGACAAATCAAAATAATGCACAAAAGCAAGGTTATAGCTCACAAAAAAGGGTCATTTTTGCTACTTATATCCCTTAAATCCATTATAAAAAATTAACGAAGTATTTGGAAAAAACTCAAAATCAAAAAAATGCTAGGTTATAGCTCACAAAAAAGGGGTCATTTTTGCTTGTTTAATCCCTCAAATCCAATTCAAAGACTTAATGACATATTTCAAAAAAACTCAAAATCGATAAAAATGGCAAGGCCATTTTGCCAATTTTGGAATATACATGTATTTTGTGGATAAAGGGAAGTAATGGTCGACAAATCAAAATAATGGACAAAAGCAAGGCTATAGCACACAAAAAACCATCATTTTTGCTACTTATATCCTTTAAATCCATTATCAAGAATTAATGAAATATTTGGAAAAAACTTGAAATCAAAAAACAATGGTAGGATATAGGTCACGAAAAATCGTCATTTTTGCTAGTTTAATCCCTCAAATCCATTTTAAAGAGTTAGCGAAATACTTCAAAAAAAAAAATCAAAATTGGCACAAATTGCAAGGCTATAGTTCACAAAAAACGCTCATTTTCTCCAATTTCGAAATTTACACGTATTTTTGTGGAGAAAGGGAAGTAATTGGTGACAAATCAAAATAATTGACAAAAGCAAGGCTATAGCTCACAAAAAATCGTCATTTTTGCTACTTATATCTCTTAAATCCATTATAATGAATGAACGAAGTATTTGGAAAAAACTAGAAATTAGAAGGAAAAAAAATGCTAGGTTATAGTTCACAAAAAATGGTCATTATTCCTAGTTTAATCTCTCAAATGCATTTCAAAGAGTTAACGAAATATTTTGAAAAAATACTCAAAATCAGCAAAAATTGCAAGGCGCTCACAAAAAAGGCTCATTTTCACTAGTTTCGGTATTTACGTGTATTTTGTGGATAAAGGGAAGTAATTGGTGACAAATCAAAATAACGGACTAAAGCAAAGCTATAACTCACAAAAAAACCCGCCATTTTTGCTACTTATATCCCTTAAATAGCTATATCTCACAAAAAAAAAAAGGGCCATTTTTGCTTGTTTAATCCCTTAAAACCATTTTAAAGAGTTAACGAAGTATTTTGAAAAAACTCAAAATCGACAAAAATTACAAGGCTATAGCTCACAAAAATCACTCATTTTCGCCACTTTTGGAATTTAAATGTATTTTATGGAGAAAGGGAAGTAATTGGTGACAAATCGAAATACTGGACAAAAACAAGGCTATAGCCCACAACAAGCAGTCATTTTTTCTACTTATATCCCTTAAATCCATTATAAGGAATTAATGAAGTATTTGGAAAAAAATAGAAATCGGAAAAAAAAATACAAGGCTACTCACAAAAAAATGGTCATTTTCTCCACTTTTAAAATTTAAATATATTTTATGGAGAAATAGAAGTAATTGGTGACAAATCAAACTAATGGACAAAGGTAAGGCTATAGCTTACAAAAAATTGTCATTTTTGCTACTTCCATTATAAAGAATTAACGAAGTATTTGGAAAAACTCAAAATCGGGAAAAAAAAATGCAAGACAATTAGCTCACAAAAAGGGCCATTTTTACTAGTTTAATCCCCCAAATTCATTTTAAAGAGTTAACAAAATATTTGGAAAAAGCTCGAAATCAAAAAAATTACAAGGCCATAGCTCACAAAAAAGGGTCATTTTTTCCCAAACTTAGAATGTGTGTATACGTTTTTGTCCAAGCTAACCTTGTTTAATTATCTCTATACATGCAAGCTCAATCTTTCATCAAGTCAAATGGCATCAATTTAGATAAAGAATTAATGACAAACACGGAATGAACATACCCACTAGCATGAAAGATCCGAGACCCCAATGTACCATGAAGGTTGCCAAATTGTATATTTAATCCTTCAACTTCTACAAAATTGAAAACATTATTAATAAATTTAGACGCAAAATGTGTAGTACTCAGCACTAACCATCTAATGGGAATATTTTTATTACTTTATCACTCCAATGAAATAACGAAAATTAAGATTAACTTCCACACTTGTTTTAATCCCGAAAAATTAAAAACGTTATTAATAAATTTCGACGCAAAATGTGTAGTACTCAGCATTGGCCATCTAATGAGAATATTTTTATTACTTTATCACTCCAATAAAATAACGAAAATTAAGATTAAAAACGTCTATCATCCTGTTAGACCCCAATATATGTTGTATACTTCCTCTGATTTTGTTTGCAAGAGTATGATGTTAAATATAACATATCAACAACACACCATAGTCCTCATTGTAGTATGCCCGTTTATAAAAAAAATGTTGAATATAACATTGTATTAATTGTTCCATTTATAATTGCAACCCCCTCCTATCTCGAAGTATGTCATATGAATCGTTGTCATACCCACAACTTATATTTCTCTCTTTTGATTCTATCAATTGAACAATACAAACATAATTAAATGTATTTCTAATGCAAGCACACAATGATTCGTCAATGTTAACTATAAACATGAACACGCTTGTTCAAACGCGAACAACTCTGAGAAACATTGTAGAGAGATGTGGACTGGACTTGCGTGATATCGATTCGATCTTCATCTCATGAGCAAAATTGATGTTTACAAAACTCCAAAGATACTTGATCAAATGCCCACGGAATCAATGTTATTTCAAATTCAAAAAATGAGTCTTCATTTCAGATTTTGAAAATTGAATGTAATTGAAAATGAAAATTCTACACCGGTGTTAATTGTAAAAACCCTTTTTTTTTTTTTGTTAACACCTTTTAATAGAAAAAATTGTCATCTATGAAATTCCGCATATTTTTGAAGGGTAATTTGGTCATAAAATATTTAGCATTTTTAAAATTGAGATTAATTCGTTCAAAAAATCAAGTCAATGAGATTAATTGTTTAATCTTAACCAATCAGTATTAATCGATAATTTGTTTTTTAATATAAGTTTGCCCGCTAATTTTTCCTAAAAAATTCCACTACCTTATGGGTTAATTATCTTTTACCAACTTGTATTTTAATATTATTTCATTTTAACCCTTGTACTTTAAAAAACTATACACCACTCCTTGCTATAGAAGTGAGAAACTCATATTTTATTCAAAATAATATAATAAAATGCCATAATTGTATTTTATTTTCTAATGCAAATTTAAGGTTTAAAATTAAGGGTAATCATAAAATAAGTCAAAATAAAAATAATTAAAAAAAAAAAAACTAGTCAAGAGGAGGTGGCCTTCACGTTACCAACAAGTCTCTCAAGACAATGAACTTGAAAAAAAAAATAATAAAAATCCACAAAGCTTAGTTCACCCCACGTCTCTCCATAACGTTCAAGCCATAGCCAAAAAATTAAAAAATAAAAATTGCACTTTTTGCCTTTAAATTTGAGATTGAGTGTTCAAATGGGTCGTGAAATTTCGAAGATGACAAATTGGGTTCCTTCAATTTGGTCCAATTAAAAATTTTGTTCATTTTTTTTTAAGAAATATCCCCAAAATAACGAAATTTTGTCCAATTCCCTTAACAGAATTTTCGATTGAATCAAACTGAAACCAAATTGAAGCGTAAACGACCAAAAGTGCTACCTCTAAAACCACATAACACATTTACACTCCCAACCCACACTTTGAAGTCCACAACTCCCTCACCCCCACCCCAAAAAAACATACCTATAAATACCATTCCATCCAAACAATTCAACCATCCCACAACAACAAATCTTCTCAAGAAACAAAACACCAAAAAAAATGGCTCAAACCCAATTCAAACTCACCATTTCACTTCTCCTCCTCCTCCCCTTTGCCTTCTTCCCCTCCATAGTTTATGCAAATCGAGAAACATCCACAACCGAAAAGAAACAAGTAGACGTTCTCGTCGAAGGCATGGTCTATTGCCAGAGCTGCGATCGTTTTGGAACATGGTCTCTTGATGGAGCCGAGCCAATTCCTGCGGCCAAAATCGGCGTCATCTGCAAAGACCACAAACATAGAGTCAGTTTCTACAAGGCTTACGAAACCGATCAACATGGCTATTTTTACGCGAATCTACAAGGATTCAAGATGGGTCATTCTCTATTGGATCACCCTCTTCATGCGTGTCATGTCAAGCTAGTTTCGTCCCCTCTCGAGAATTGTAACCTCCTATCAAATATTAATTATGGGCTTAACGGCTCTCCGCTTCATTATGAAGACAAGAGATTGTTTGGTAATAACTATGAGGCCGTGGTTTATGCTTCGGGACCGTTGGCTTTCCGTCCTAATCATTGCTCGGCGGAGGCTATGCCATGAAGTTGACCACCTCTAATCCTATGTTTTATTTCCTAAAATGTTTTGTTCTAATTCGAGGTTCGATTTTGTATCGTTTATTGAATGAATGATAATTTGTGTATCGATTGTGCACGCAGTGCCTGTGATTTATGCGAATTGCACTTTGGCCCCTTGTGTTATTTTCATAAGCACATTATAACCCCTATGTGCTTACATTTAATAAGCACATAATCCCTACAAATTCCTTATGAAATGTAAGAACAGGGGGATTATATGCTTAAAAGTAACATGGGGGTAAGTGCAATTTGAGTAAATCATGGGGAGGTAAAACGTCATTTACCCTTCTTTCTTTGATAATATACAATAGATTATTTATAAAAAAAAACAAATCAAAAACCAACATGAGAGTGTCCTAAAAGAACATAAATCAAATAAGGTAGCGTTTGGTTTCGTGGAATTATAGTCTCAGAATTGGAATTATAAATGAACCCATGTAAAAATCTAACAAAAAAAAACGGATTTTTTTTTTTTTGTCGTAGGCTCAAATTTCTCGGTCCTCTAGTCACCTAATTCACTCACCACATTCACTTGTTGAGAAATCCAATAAGTCTATCAGGAGTCCAAAGTCACTCGTTTACATAAAAGTCACAGTAATTTTTTACATGGAAAATTTGAACTGACTTTCATGCAGTGCAATAACTATAGACTTCTGAAAAAATTATTGTAGCATGTGGACTGCATGAGCAAAATTTTTAAATTTGTGGACAGTTCACCTAGAAGCCCCCAAAAGATGAGTGCATTCATTTCCAATTCCAAAACTTGATTTCCATGCTGCCAAACGCTAACTATGAAAACGATGAAAAACGAAAAAATGTAAATCAGAACTAGAAAAACTTACCGAGTTTCAGAAATCCAACGGCATTCCAAACATCTTATTTATGTCATCCATCGCCTCTTTCATACAGACAGTCGGCTCGAACAAATCACTCTCGTTTTTATCAGAACTTGGCTTCGACTTTCGTTCTTCACCATTGAAGTCATCATCATCAGGAAGTATCAAAAAACCACCAAAATCTCCCTTCCCGCCAAACGATTTTTTCTCCTCTTTTTTCGACCTGCTTTTCCTCACAAAATCTATCGGCTTCCCAAACATGCTATTTATATCATTCATCGCCTCCTTCAAATTAACCGTCGGATCCACCAACCCATGGTGGCAAACATTTTCCACCTTCGGATCGTCCAAGATGGTAGACCCCACAAACCTATACACAAACGTGTCCTCCCTAACCCCTGCCCGAGATTCATTTTCCACCATCGGATCATCTAAACAAGTTCCTGTATTAACCACATTGCTGTCTTCTTCATCCGTGAATATATGAAACGTTTCTGGTTTGTTCTCCTGAGGTTGTAAGAACTCTTTTTGTCGATTTTGATGATTTGAAGACTTAACCAGACCGTCTATAGGTTCTCGAAACATATTGTTGATAGCATTCATGGCTTCTTTCGTGTTGATTGTTGGCTCCACCAGACCATGATGACGTGCATCCTCTGCTTCAGATTTTCCAACAATGGCAGTACCTACGAATTTAACGACAATCGTGTCCTCGCCAGCAAAATTTTTACTAGGTTTGTCTGGTTCAGCTTTGGTAATAATTTGTTCCTGCTCATTTTGAGATTTTGCTTCGACTCTTCCTTTACCTTTGGATTCATTCTCCTTGTTATCTTTCGAGTCATTGAAGTGGTTAGTTGAACCTGCCCGGCGCTGTAATGAATTTGATCATGGTTAGATGACATAGGACTCATATAAGCTATGTTTGGTAGGGAGAAAAGATAGAGAAAAAAATGAGAGGGAAAGTAGGCCATGTTTGGTTTGCTATTTGAAAACTGTTTTCGGTTCCTCTCTTAAAAATAGAACTCAAAAACACTTCTATAAAACGGATTTTACAATACTCTTTTTCATAAATTTTATCTCAACTTTTTTCTTTATATTGTTTTGTTTTTTATTCTTCTACAATTTTTCTCCATCACACGTCACTCCACAAATATCATCATTATCTCTTTTTTTCTCGACATCGAATTTCAAGCTGTTGGGTAAATCACTCCCAATTGGGGGTGATTTTTCAACATGGTGACCTACCCCCCACCTACCCATTTGAGGCCAAAAAAAGTTGTTGAATAAAGCACAAGAAAACAAAATGAAAAGGAAGATGATAAGTAGCTCACTAAAATGAAGAAAAATGAGAGATCGGTGCCTACCTGTTGCTGAAAGTATTTCTTCTGTTCAGACTGTCAAGAAGCTCAAATCTTCCTCTATAAATAGAGGAGGTGAGCCAAAGACAAACATAACTTCTCTGCAAAAGAAAATACGCAGAGAGTTAGAGAGAGAAACCGCATTTGTGAGAAGATATTAGTGAGTGCCAATTTGTGAAGTTTTTACTCACAAATTGAAGACAATATTTTTGTATATTGTTTGAGTGATCTACAAAGTGTGAGGTTTGTAATCCCATTATTTGTTATAGTGGAAGATTTAAGCGGCCTACGGATCCCGTGGTTTTTACCTTCAATTGAGAAGGGTTTTCCACGCAAAAATCTGTTGTGTTATTTCTGTTCTATTTTGGTTTGGGAAAATGTTCTGGGACCGACAAAAATATCTTGTCATCTTTCCCAACAAAGTGGTATCGGAGCTGGGAGCCCAGTAGAGGAGAAGATCATATACGTAGTATACTACACTAGTATATACGTATATACGTACACTGTACATACATACGTACGTATACGATACTATTCACAGTATTTATACGGGACGTATACGGTGTATATACGGTATCTATATGGTACTGTTCATACGTCACTATTCATACATACGGGTACTATTCACATAGTACTGTATGCAGTACTATTCATCGGCAGCAAAGTACCATACCCAGTGAAACCTGCTGATTTAGACTTGTGATCGAGATAGAGGAGAGCACAGGCAACATGATCAAATTAACTGCATTTAACTATGCAATTTGGAAGCCGAAGATGGAGGATCTTTTGTACATAAAAGATTTGTGAAGCCCATTGTAATGCCGACACAGGAGGCGGCATCTACAACGGATGACAGAACCGGCGAAACAACAACAACATCAACCACGAGCACATCGACAACCTCATCAGACGCTGACTGGACCGTGCAGAACCGGAAATGTGCTGCCCAAATCCGGCAATGGATTGACAAGAGCATTTTTCAAAAAATTTCTAATGAACATGATGCTTATGTTCTTTGGCGAAAGTTGGAGAAAATGTATGCAAGGACAACTGCACAGAATAAAGCAAATCTGATGCGACGATTAGTCAATCTGAAGTACAAAGATGGAAACAGTGTATCGGAACATATGAGCGAATTCCAAGGCATTATTAATCAACTCAATTCTATGAAAATGACCGTGGATGACGAGTTGCAAGCGTTGCTGATGTTGAGTTCTCTACCAAAGAGTTGGGACACATTAGTCGTGTCAGTTAGCAACTCTGCTCCAGATGGAAAGCTTACCATGGATATGGTAAAAGACAGAATGCTAAACGAAGAGTCCAGACGAAGGATACACTCCTGAGTCTAAAGCGCTTGTCTCAGAAAAGCAAGGTAGGCAAGAGAGGCGTGGGAGAAACAGAAGTCGAAATCCCCACGGTCAAGAAAGAGGACGATCTAAATCCAAATTTAGATTTGACAAGAAGTGCTATCACTGTAGTAAATCCGGACATTTCATTCGAAATTGTCGGAAGTTGAAGGCGGAGCAATCCCAAAATCAAGAAGCCGGAACCTGAACAAATGACACTGCTACTGTCATTAATGAAGCTGTCATTGTTTGAGATGATAACTATGTCAATCTTTTATACCAAGATTCAACCTGGGTTGTTGACTCAGACGCCTCCTTCCATGTCACGCCACGACTAGATTTCTTCTCATCTTACACTCAAGGAGAATTCGGACGTGTGAAGATGGGAAATGATGGTGCATCTGAAATTGTTGGTATCGGCAATGTTTGTCTCGAAACCAATATCGGATGCAAGCTACTTTTGAAAGACGTGAGACATGTCCCTGATATCCGTCTCAACTTAATCTCTACCGGGAAGCTTGACGACGAGGGCTACAACAATTACTTTGGTGAAGGTAGATGGAAACTTACCAAAGGTAATTTGATGATAGCAAAAGGCAAAAAGGACACCTCTCTCTATGCCATGGAAGCCAAGTTATGCAGAGGAGAGGTAAATACAACCAGGAAAGAAGTCCCCACCGTGCTATGGCATAAGTGGCTCGGACACATGAGTGAGAAAGGTCTTAAAATCCTTTCCAAGACAGATCTTTTGCCAGGAATGAAAGGCACACCCTTGCAAACCTGTGTTGATTGTGTTATGGGAAAGCAACACAGAGTTACATTTCAAACTCATCCACCATCTAGAAGGAAGAATATTCTAGATCTAATACACACAGATGTCTGCTCAATGAGTCATAAGTCATTGAGAGGTGCTCTTTACTTCGTGACTTTCATTGACGACCACTCTAGAAAAGTGTGGGCCTTTGCCTTGAAAACTAAAGATCAAGTGGTGAAAATTTTCAGGCAATTTCATGTAAAAGTTGAAAGGGAAACTGACAGATATTTGAAGTGTGTACGTGCAGACAACGGAGGCGAATACCGTGGACCATTCGAAGAGTACTGTAGGAAATTTGGCATTAAGCTTGAAAAGTCAGTACCAAAGACACCTCAGCATAATGGTATCGCAGAGAGGATGAACAGAACCATCTGTGAAAAAGTCAGATGTATGCTCTCAGATACAAAACTGCCAAACTCCTTTTGGGGGGATGCAATGAGGACAGCAGTTGATTTAATCAACATGTCTCCATCAGTTCCACTGAACTATGATGTTCCAGAAAGAGTCTGGACAGGGAAAGACATTTCGTACAAACACCTGAAAGTGTTTGGCTGCAGAGCGCTTGTTCACATACCAAAAGATGAGAGGTCCAAGCTGGATGGAAAGGCAAAGTGTCACGGTCTTAGCTTGTCCAGTGCTTGTTCTCGCACATAGCCGCTTGTCCGTGACCCTTTTCATTTGTTTTCTAGACTAGTTTAGCTTAGATTAGCTTAGTTTAGTTTATTTCTTTCATTTCTTGTAGAAAGACACCATTATGACTCCTCGGGCATAATGATGTCTATTGTGGTCACTTGTATTTTTTTCCGTAATGTGGGAGGACATGCTCTTGAAGTCATTCAAGCCTTTCACACCTTGTAGCCTTTGATATTAATACAATTGTTGTTGTTATTGTAATTGTATTCTTCTCTACATTGCCGGCATTTGTTGTTGTAGGGAAACTCGTTGCTATTGAAACCGCTTCCGCTATTTAAGATCATCTGATTTTCAGGCTTGCTACTAGGCGATCCCCTAGTTAGCGCCGCACGGTCCACTTTCTAGCCTCAAAAGGCTCGGCCCGTGACAGTTGGTATCAGAGCAACGGACTGATCCGTTGCCTGACTACGTTGGTGAAATACCATGTCGACGAAAGATCGTCTCGACGCGCTTGAACAAAGCGTTTCCCGCATTGACGCTGCTCTAGCTCTTTTGCGAAGCCCCAATGCTAATGGGGAGGGGACATCTCAGAACCCCCAAATCGATCACCTGATCGAACGGATGGGCCTAGTTGCCGAGACATCCGCTGGCCATCATGCTCAGATGGAACAGTCAATCCTTGATCTCCAAAGTGAGTTGGACGACTTGAAGAACATTGTGTACCGAGCTCTTGCTAGAGACTCCAGGCAACCTACTTCGAGGGTTCGCCTTCCTGAACCTCAATCGTATGGCGGTTCAAGAGACGCCAAGGAGCTTGAGAACTTCCTCTTTGATGTGGAGCAATACTTTCGGGGCACCGGAGTAACCTCCGAGGAAGAAAAGGTGACAACAGCTTCCATGTATCTTTGTGGTGATGCTAAATTATGGTGGCAAACCAAATATGCAGACATCCGGGAGGGAAGATGCACTATCAATACTTGGGAAGACCTTAAAGGTAAACTTAAGGTACAATTCCTTCCTGAAAAAGTCGAGTACACGGCTCGACGAAGACTGAGAGAGCTGAAGCAGACCGGACAAGTCCGAGACTATGTCAAGAAGTTTATGGCTCTCATGCTGGACATTCGTACAATGTCTCAAGAGGATAAGTTGTTTTGGTTCCCAGATGGCTTGAAAGATTTTGTACGTCAGGAAATACAAAGACAACGTCCTGCTGATTTATCTGCTGCCGTTGCTGCTGCAGAAAGAGTAACTGATTACTCTCCTGAACCTACCACTAACCATGATAAGAGGAAAGACAAGAATGTTACCCATCATGATGGAAGTGGAGGTCAATCATCTTGGGGAAGCCCACCAAGACGTTGGAGCAACCCCAACTCAAATTCTAATTCAAGGAGTCCTCCAAGGAGTCCGCGCCGAGGTCAGCACTCAAGATCTGGCCATTCGTTCAACAACTCAGGGGCATCACTGGGTTCGGCAAACCAGAAGCCTCACTGGGGCAAACAGGCCCATAAAAATCCAACTCTTTGCGTTTTGTGCAACAAGAATCATGATGTATCCGATTGTCCACATAAACATGCTTTGTCCGCGCTGCAAGCATCGATTCAGGAAGAAAAGGAACGTCGGGGAAAATATATTGTAGAGCAGGAGGAGGAAACTTCAGACGAGTCTGATGCTTATCAAATGAGTACAATTCGTTTGTTGAATGCCATGAAGCGACAGCCGGTCGCGAAGAAGAAGGTCATGAAGAAGAATCTCATGTTCGTGGACCTTCGAATTAATGGGCGGAATTCTTGTGCTTTAGTTGACACTGGTGCTACACACAATTTTATGTCCGATAAGGAAGCTAATCGGTTGGGCTTACGTGTCGAAAAGCACTCAGGGAGATTGAAGGCCGTGAATTCTGAAGCGAGTCCCGTGATTGGAGTCGCCAACACGGTACACACGAAGATTGCTCCATGGGATGGGTTCCTCAACTTCACCATTGTTCCCATGGATGATTTTCAAGTGGTATTGGGGATGGAATTCTTTATGGACACTAAGGCAGTCCCAATGCCTTTTGCAGATTCGCTTTGTATGATGGGAGATCGATCATGTGTCACTCCTACAACGCAATATTCAATTGAAGACAGATCCGTTTCGACTCTGCAGCTTGAGATGGAGGAAGATCAAGACGACTTTCTAGTACTTAGTGGGGGAGAAACTAACCCACAAGTGTCACCTTTGATTCCAGCAAAAGGGTTGTTTGACTATGTTCGAATTGCTTCTCCAAGATAAATTCCAGAGGAGTTTTCCCCTCATCCGGATGGGGAAAAATCTACAGATATCAAGTTCCCATTGGGCCAATCCGCTTTCATGTTAGCCAACAGTGCGAAGACCCACTTGCTTTCGGTGGGACTACATCCAGAAAGACGGAAGTACCGACTTTGTGTACCGAGGGTCGGAAATTCGGGGAACAAAGGTACAACAGTTGTAGTGGTGGATCAAGCATTGAGTTCTACAGCCTTATATCCAGCACTTCAATTCCAATATTCCAAGGACACCGCCGCACAGGTTCTCAAGTATGATACTCAGTTGTGGAATGTTCCGAGGAGTATTGATTCGTGCTTCAATCTGCACAAGTACTTTGATGTCAACTTGGGATCTAGTGAGATTGTCGCAGACCAGCCACTGTATCCTCATTCAGTGGATAAACTCTACAAAGCCAACATATCTGGAAGACAGCAGAAGACGTTACAATCGCAGACCAAATCAGAAGCAGTATCAGAAGAAGTCTACGAGGACGTCGACAGCTCAAGTGGGGGAGAATGTCACGGTCTTAGCTTGTCCAGTGCTTGTTCTCGCACATGGCCGCTTGTCCGTGACCCTTTTCATTTGTTTTCTAGACTAGTTTAGCTTAGATTAGCTTAGTTTAGTTTATTTCTTTCATTTCTTGTAGAAAGACACCATTATGACTCCTCGGGCATAATGATGTCTATTGTGGTCACTTGTATTTTTTTCCGTAATGTGGGAGGACATGCTCTTGAAGTCATTCAAGCCTTTCACACCTTGTAGCCTTTGATATTAATACAATTGTTGTTGTTATTGTAATTGTATTCTTCTCTACATTGCCGGCATGTGTTGTTGTAGGGAAACTCGTTGCTATTGAAACCGCTTCCGCTATTTAAGATCCTCTGATCTTCAGGCTTGCTACTAGGCGATCCCCTAGTTAGCGCCGCACGGTCCACTTTCTAGCCTCAAAAGGCTCGGCCCGTGACACAAAGCAATGCATCTTTGTGGGATATGCCCATGAAGAGTTCGGCTACAGACTCTGGGATCCTGTCAGCAAAAAGATCGTCAGAAGTAGAGACGTGGTGTTTCTTGAAGATCAGATAGCTGGAGACTTTGAGAAATTAGAAAAGTCACAACCAGATGAATTTCCAGTAGATCTCAGTCCTAGCTCTTCACCAACAAATTCTGGTAATGAGGGAGCAGTACCAGATCCTGATGATGCAACTCCACCAGCTAGCAGTTCGGAACCAGAATCGATTCCGGAACAAGTCCAACAAGAACTGAGAAGATCTACCCGAGAGCGACAATTGAGTCGCAGATATTCTCCTCATGAGTATGTAATGCTTACTGAAGGGGGAGAACCTGAGAGGTATGAAGAAGCTGTTGTAGATCAACATAAGAGCGAGTGGTTAAAAGCCATGCAAGAAGAGATGAAATCCTTGTATGAGAACCACACATTTGATTTGGTAAAACTACCACAGGGTAGAAAAACTCTTAAGAACAAATGGGTGTACAGGATTAAAAATGAAGAACACAGCTCACAACCACGCTACAAAGCAAGATTGGTTGTGAAAGGATTCGGGCAGAAGAAGGGTGTTGATTTTGACGAAATATTTTCACCCGTGGTAAAAATGTCTTCAATCCGAGTTGTTCTTGGTCTTGCAGCCAGTCTTAATCTGGAGGTTGAACAACTTGATGTAAAAACTGCATTTTTACATGGTGATCTTAACGAGAAAATTTACATGGAGCAGCCCGAAGGTTTCCTAGTCAAAGGAAAAGAGAAACTAGTGTGCAGACTGAAGAAAAGCTTGTATGGTCTGAAACAGGCACCAAGGCAGTGGTATAAAAAGTTTGACTCATTTATGGAGAAAAATGAGTACAACCAAACAACAACGGATCACTGCGTCTTCATCAAGAAATTTTCTGATGGTGACTTTATCATTCTTTTACTCTATGTTGATGACATGTTAATTATAGGCCGTGACAGCGCCAAAATTAACAAGCTGAAGCAAGAGTTGAACAGGTCCTTTGCAATGAAGGACTTAGGAGCAGCAAAGCAGATTCTTGACATAACGATTACCCGTGACAGACAGAATCGCAGAATCTGGCTATCTCAAAAACGCTATGTTGAAAAGGTTCTTGAAAGATTCAACATGAGTAAAGCTAAAGCTGTTAATTCTCCATTTGCAAGCTATTTCAAGCTTAGTGCGAGACAATGTCCTTCAAGTAAGGAGGAAAAATCAGAAATGGATAGGGTGCCTTATGCATCGGCGGTTGGCAGTTTGATGTATGCCATGGTATGCACCAGATCAGATATCGCTCACGCAGTCGGTGTAGTGAGCCGTTTTCTTTCAAATCCTAGAAAGGAACATTGGGAAGCAGTAAAATGGGTACTCAGGTATCTCAGGGGGACATCCAGTCAGGTAAGCCTGTATTGGAAAAACATACAGATGCAGATATGGCTGGCGATGTGGATTCGAGAAAATCCATATCCGGATACTTGATAACATTTGCAGAAGGAGCTGTTTCGTGGCAATCACGATTACAAAAGTGTTTTGCCTTATCCACCACAGAAGCAGAATACATCGCAATCACGAAAGGATGTAAGGAGATCCTCTGGATGAAGAAGTTTCTACAAGAGTTGGGTCAGAATCAAGAGAAGTATATGTTGGGAAAGATGACAAGATATTTTTGTCGGTCCCAGAACATTTTCCCAAACCAAAATAGAACAGAAATAATACAGCAGATTTTTGCGTGGAAAACCCTCCTCAATTGAAGGTAAAAACCACGGGACCCGTAGGCCGCTTAAATCTTCCACTATAACAAATAATGGGATTACAAACCTCACACTTTGTGGATCACTCAAACAACATACAAAAATATTGTCTTCAATTTGTGAGTAAAAACTTCACAAATTGGCACTCACTAATATCTTCTCACAAATGGGGTTTCTCTCTCTAACTCTCTGCGTATTTTCTTTTGCAGAGAAGTTATGTTTGTCTTTGGCTCACCTCCTCTATTTATAGAGGAGGATTTGAGCTTCTTGACAGTTTGAACAGAAGAAATACTTTTAGCAACAGGTAGGCACCGATCTCTCCTTTTTCTTCATTTTGGTGAGCTACTTATCATCTTCCTTTTCATTTTGTTTTCTTGTGCTTTATTCAACAACTTTCTTTGGCCTCAAATGGGTAGGTGGGGGGTAGGCCACCATGTTGAAAAATCACCCCCAATTGGGAGTGATTTACCCAACAAATCTCCCCCTCACGACCAATTTGAGGTTGAAGTCAAGCCTGCAACTTCCTTGCAAACTTCGAGCTTCTCTCTGGGTAGAGCTTTTGTCATCATGTCGGCCCCGTTATTATTGGTATGGATCTTCTCAAGCTGTAACAACTTGTTTTCTAACACATCACGAATCCAGTGATATCTCACGTCGATGTGTTTAGACTTCGAGTGAAAAGTCGGGTTCTTGCTGAGATGAATAGCACTCTGACTATCGCAGTGGAGTGTATACTGTTGGGTAAATCACTCCCAATTGGGGGTGATTTTTCAACATGGTGGCCTACCCCCCACCTACCCATTTGAGGCCAAAGAAAGTTGTTGAATAAAGTACAAGAAAACAAAATGAAAAGGAAGATGATAAGTAGCTCACCAAAATGAAGAAAAAGGAGAGATCGGTGCCTACCTGTTGCTGAAAGTATTTCTTCTGTTCAGACTGTCAAGAAGCTCAAATCCTCCTCTATAAATAGAGGAGGTGAGCCAAAGACAAACATAACTTCTCTGCAAAAGAAAATACGCAGAGAGTTAGAGAGAGAAACCCCATTTATGAGAAGATATTAGTGAGTGCCAATTTGTGAAGTTTTTACTCACAAATTGAAGACAATATTTTTGTATATTGTTTGAGTGATCCACAAAGTGTGAGGTTTGTAATCCCATTATTTGTTATAGTGGAAGATTTAAGCGGCCTATGGGTCCAGTGGTTTTTACCTTCAATTGAGGAGGGTTTTCCACGCAAAAATCTGTTGTGTTATTTCTGTTCTATTTTGGTTTGGGAAAATGTTCTGGGACCGACAATAATATCTTGTCATCTTTCCCAACACAAGCAATCATATCACTCTTACTTTTCAATTTTTTTTAACTCATTATTAAGAAATATTCTCATTTTCATAACTTCTTCAAAATTAAACCAAACAATTTCTCATAATTTTCAAAAACTGTTTTCAAAATTTTCCAAAATAGTTTTCAAAAACTAAACCAAACAGAATCGTAGTATTGTGTTGTTTGGTAAGAATGGAAAATGAGGAGGAAAGAAGGTTGGTTGGAAAATGGGGCTTTCAACCCAAATTTTCCCTCCTAAAATGGGAGGAAAGATGAGGGAAATGGTTTACATTTCAATGATCAAGTGTTTACCTGAATTTTTAGGATAAAAAGGAAATCTCAATGCAATATGGTTTTCCTTTCCTTTTAATTTTCCTTTAAAATCAAACAACGTAGATCCCTTCCACTATACCAAACAAAAGAAGAAGGATAATCATTTTCCTCTCTATCGATGTAAATTGTATCCATCATATTTTTCTATCCTTCCAACTTTTCATCCTCCCACTTCATGTGTCCATCATATTTTTCTATCCTTCCAACTTTTCATCCTCCCACTTCACACCTCGGAACGCACCGTTCTTATAGAGATAAACACACTTTCACATCTTCTCTTTTTAACCCGAAATGGCTGAGGATTACCCAACAGAGCCATAGACAATGAAAAGGAAAAAAAAAAAAAGTTCATTCATGATATGAACAGAAAAGGGAACCTGAGTTCTCTTGGATTTGTGCCGCTCCATCCGACCAAGAAACTGAACATATGACTTTTGCAACTCATCAACAGGCTCTGCCAAGCTGTTAAATTTAAAACCAGTTAATCTATATTATATATAAAGGAAGAGCAAATGGTCAATTGCTCTAATTAATCTTACGATTATAAATAATTGCACACACATCGAGTGTGCTCAAGTTGGTAGTTCATATCTAAGTCACACACACTTATTAGGTATTAACAAAACAAGTTATGATATCTAAGTCGCACATACTAATTAGTGTTGGGTTTATCCCAAATCGGATGTGAAAGGGATTGGTCAGATTATAAGTGTGAGAGAAACTCTCAGCTCATGAGCTAACTTTTGGGGTGGAGAAAGGCCAAAGACCACCCCTACACTGGTAACAACTCCGACCCATTAGCCACAGAGGAAGAGACTGGTCAATAGTTAGCTGAATGTGTGAGGAGAGATTGTTGGGTTTATCCCATATCGGATGTGGAATGGGCTAGTGGTCAGGTTATAAGTGTGAGGAAAAACCCCACTTCATGAATTAGCTTTTGGAGTCGAGAGAAGTCCAAGACCACCCTACACTGGTATCAGAGCCCAAATTGCAACAACTCTGGCCCAATAACCAGAAAGAGAGAGACTGGTCGAGGGTAAGCTGACCAAAGGGCCGATGTGTGAGGAGAAGATTGTTAAACCCATATCGGATATGGAAGGGGTTGGTGGTCAGGTTATAAGGATGTAGTTCTGCACTATAGCTTTTTCTCGCCTTTTTTTTCCTCCTCTTTTACTCAAGGCCATAGGCAGATATGTTTATAAAGAAAATACTAGCAATACTAATATAACCTAAATTCAAATTTAGCAAAAGAAATATTGCGAAATAATGAGATGACAGTAAAATTTCAACTAGTTTGCTTACTTTTGGACTCCCAACCGATACATCCTCTCAGCCGCATCAAATTTCTTCATCTTCTCATAGTAAAGAGCATATGCTTGATAAAACAATGCGGTCTTCATTCCAATACGATTCGCCTCCATGGTTTTCACAACTGCCCTTGGATCGTCAACAAAATCCATCTACTTAAAGAATGAGGAAGCATATCATGATTTGTTCCGTTCCCACAATTAATTAATTGCTAAAGAAATAAAAAGAATAACAAACGGCACAAATCAAACATAGTTTTGCTCTGTGAGGCACTGTTTGATAACGTTTATTTTTTTTGAAGTACTTCTAAAAAAATTTTAAAAAAGAATTGACAAAAAAATACTTTTACTTAAAAGTAAATGCAGAAAATCGAAAGCACATATAGAGTACAAATAATATCTTAGTATTATCCCTATAAAAAATCTCATAGTTCCAAAAACGTTCATACATGATTGAAAAAAAAAAAAAAAAAAAAAGTGGGCAAAGAGGTCCTAATCAATCGATCTTCATATATCTCTTATAGTATAAAAATTAAAAAAAAAAAAAAACAACAATTTTTTGCTTTTGAAAGTACTTAAAGTAATGTTTTTTTACTTTTTTTTAAAGGTATAGTTTTTAAGTGCAAAACGCTCCTTTTAAAATTAAGTACTTTTTTTTGTTCAAGAGCAAAAAAGTACTCACAAAAGTGTTACCAAACGGTGCCTAAATTATTGATTCTGCACTTTTTTTGGATGCATTTTTTTATTAGAACAAACTAAAGTGAAGCAAATTAACTAAACCACAAAAAAAAAAACCTCGCACAAACAGTGAAAAATCCTAGGTCATAGCATGCCTTGGGTACTTATTTTGAGAAATGTAGCTGTTTTTCTTGTTTGGGGTTTATCTCCTTTTGATTCTAGGGCATTTGTCTCCAGCTTCTCCATAATTTTTTCAATAAAGCTCTCAATTTCCCAAAAATAAATAAAAATATGACCTTCATTGAATAAATTAACCCCGTTTGGTTAGTGTTTCCGTTCCCTGATTCTTGTTCCCACTCCCAGAATTTTTGAATTGATTAGAGGGTGAAAGCAAGATCAATGCTTACTGCAGAATACAACACAAGTACTTAAAAATTCACTCAAATGTTGTCTTCAAATTCAAAATTTCTATGACTTTCTACTAATTTGTCAACATTTCCTCAGATTCTAGAGAAACTTTACAAACTAAACCCTAAAAAAAAAATTAAAAAAAAATCAAACAATGAACGAACAAGAACCAAACTCACCAACAAAATTAAAGCACAAATTGATGAGTGGTTTTCGAATGACTTACCAACTGTAGCCAAACACGGAGATAGCGCAAGTCATTGGTGTAGCGGCGGTCGTTCTCGAAAGTCTGGGCGCATTTCTGTAGAAATCGAGGGAGTTTCTGTTTGAGCTCCCCCGGAGGAAGCGAATCCTTCATTCTCCTAATCCCTCTGGTACAGCCAAAATCAAATCAAAACACTAGAAATTAAAACCTCAGATGCATCTAACTGAGAGAGAAAGCATGGCGAAGAAATTGTAAAAACGTCGAATGAGGGTTTATGTATGGATTTGATTTTGGTCTTACCTAATCCAAGGCAGAAGAGGATCTCTGCCATTGTAGGTTTTGATATCTGAAACCACTGAAGAGAGGAGATCGCCGTGGAGACCACTACCAGCGTCCGCCATTGACGAACACCGAAACGCGATACCTATTTTGAAATTGAATTTTCTTCGAGTGCCGTTGGTCGAGGCGCTATGGGGTGGTCACGGGACCGGGGCGGTCTAGCCCGAACAGTCCATCCTATTTTTTTAGGGTTTTGGCTTTGGCTTTGAGCCCATGGAAAGAGCCCAGTTGTTAGGTTCCGATCAATTTTAGGACCGAACTTGGGGTAATGCCAAAATATTTTAGGCCGGCCCAGTCCGAAGAATAATTAAAAATAAAATAAAATATATATACACACACACATTATACGCAAGTCAACCTTAATTTTAATATTTCTTGTGGGTATGGTATTGTAATTTTTGTATTTATTTTTTTAATTAAAAAAAATTATAAGGCCAGACTTTGGACTTAGGGTTTTTTTTATTGAGCCGGACTTGGGCATAGAATTAAGGCCCGATCATAGGGTCGGGCCGGCCTAAAATCTAGCAATTTTTTGTAATATCCTAGTCTAAGCCCGACCTGAGGCCGGCCCATAACCACCCCTATGCCTAGTCTCACAGAAGAGGTCCCACAACAAATATTTTAATAGTTCATATCTAAGTTTAAAAGATAAATAAATAGTATCAAATTTGTACCACTTTTCAAGTCACTAATTTCAAATTTCTCCTTACTATTCAATCCATTTAACTCATCTAAGAACTTACACGAAGAAATAAAATATTTGGCAAAAAAAAATTCGCATAAAAATTTTACACTTCTAATTTTAAAATTGTTGAATTTAATTATATTTTGTATCTTTTAAGTTTAATATTTGTATTTTATTAACTATTTATTATTATTTATTACTTTTTTTATATTTATAAATTAAAACATAGATATATTGCCTTTAGGCATAATAAATCCCTAGTTTTATATATAGGATACTGGTATTTATCCCGTTTAATTATATTATTTTAATAAGCAGTTTAACCTTTTTCAATATAAATTAAAGTACAATTGTTGTATTTTATGGAAAGAATCTATCTTTGGTTTCTAAAATATGGAGTGAGTATCTATATGAATCTTGGAGTTTATCAAATTGTACATTTAATCTCTTAAATTTTACATTTATTTCTATTTTGCAAAATTAAAAACGTTAGAATGATTTTGGACAAAAATAATTTGTGCACGGCACATGACCTTCTAATGTTTATTTTTTTATCATTTCATTATTTCACTAAACTTAAGACATTTTCTCGTAGTATCGATCCAACTTTCTCTCTCACATTCTTCAAATAAATCGTTGCAAAAAAAGGTTGAAGAAATACAATTTAGGCTTTGTGGAGTGTTAGACTGATATATATATATATATATATATATATATATATATATATTTTATTTTATTTTTATTTTTTATTTTTTTGCCATGGACCCCAAATTTTGGGGTCCAATGTATGCATGCTCTACAATGAGTTACCAATTTTGGTCAGTGATACATTATTTATATATTTTTTTTTGTAATAGATTCAAACTCTTTTGTTCAAATGAGTAAATGTCTTCTTGGCATTACATTCAACAAGTCCATTAAAATTATTTTTGACCAAAATATTCCTATTTCATCATCAGAGTTACAACTTGGACTTTATGAGCTAAAATTTTGAAACAGTGTGTTGTGGATTGAAAACTCCTAAAAATATCATTATTAAAAGATTATGTGATAGGCAAAACCAATTTTTCTTACTCAAAATCATTAATAACGTTTTTTTATTTTATGAGATTAAAATAAATATAAAACTTAGGGACAAAATATGCGATTTGACACACCTTAGAATCCACACAGACACCCACCCTATATTTTAGGGACAAAAATGTATTTTTTCCTATTTTCTTCTGTAAAATAAAAAAATATATCTATATTTATACGTGTATATATATATATATCCCTAAATCGGGTTGAATAGTACCCATTTACTCTATTTTCGCTTTTTCTTTATACTCTCGAGTATAAACGAGTATAATAATTATTTTTATAATTTTATTAATTATTTAACTATTACACTTTAGTTTAAAGCGCAAAAAGATAAAATATTTATCAAAAAATAAATAAACCGCAATTCAAAAAACCACGTAGAATAAATATATGTTTCTTTCTTTCATAAAAATAGAAATATATGAAAATCTACCAAAATCAACATCGAATAATAAGTATTGGTTCGAACACACCCTAAAATATGAATCAATTCAAAATTAACATATTATTAAAAATAGAATTTTTTGCTACGACTTCAAATTTCAATACAATAATTTTTTCAAAAATCTGATAATTTTGTCTAAAGTACACAATCACTGCAATTTTTACAGTACAATGACTTTGCATTTCTGAAAAATTATTATGACGCATAAATTATATAGACAAATTTTAATTTCGTGGATTGTTCACCAAAACTCTTTTTAAAATAATAAAAAAAATCAAAAATCAAAACTCCACAATATTTGAAAAAAAAAAAAGCACTTCTGGAACCTCTCAACTCCTACATTCCACTAGTAATATAGACAAAGCAAACCCTTTTTATATCTCAAATAAACTAATTTATAATTTTCAACTAAAATTAACCATAATTTGGGAAAAAAAAAAAAAAAAAAGGCACTTGAAGCAACATTGAGGATTTTATGCTATTTTGACAAAATTGCTACAAACATCATAATCTCCAAAAAAAAAAGGAAACACTAACATGATAGGGATGAACTTCACTTTGATTTCCCTTTGTTCTTCATTGGCTTCCTATTCGTTTTCAACTTGCTTGAGCTTGAAGAAGATTTTCCTTTTTGATTCTTCCATTTTTTCTCCTTCTTTGCGTTATACAAATTCACAGCCTATTTTTAAACACACAAAAAAGGTTAATTATGTTTTTACCCCCTTCTACTTTGATCTTGTTTCATTTTATCCCCTCTACTTTAAAAAATCTACATCTTACTTGTACTACTAAATCGGAAAAATAACATTTTGTTCCTGCTTCCAAAGTTTTGGGATCAATGTATAGAAACGTGTTTCATGAACACGTTTTTGTTCCCAAAATTTTGAGAGTAAATCCTGAATTCAATAAAAATCTAAGAAACAAAAAAAAAAAAATGTTAATTTCTATTCACCACAAAACTATTCCTTGTACTTGGACCTATTATCACTTTACCTCTTGTACTTTAAATATAGACACTTCAGAAACTTCGGACAGAAGTAATTAAATTAGTTTTTCTATTAAATTTAATGGAATTGGCAAAAAGACTAAATATCATCGAGGAATTTTCAGAATTTTTGCCAATTCCATTGAATTTAATGGAAAATCTAACTTTTACACTTCGGTCGAAAATCTGAGGTAAAATGCCTATTTTCAAAGTATAAGACGGTAACACAAAAATAGGTCTGAGTATGAGGTGGTAAACTGCAATTACCCATTTTTTTGAGGAAGAAGAAGAGATTGTTGTGGTTACCTTTTCGACATTGAGAATTTCATGGGAGTTCTTGGAGATCAACTTGTTAAGAACTTTCTCGGTTTGCTGCTTCTCTAAGGAACCCATTCCTGATCCTTCAACAACCGGTAGGAACTGTATGCAAATGTATAATCATCAATAGAGGGTTAGTTTTTTGTTCCCAGACTTCTGTTTCTGTTCCGAGTTCTTTCAGAACAGAAACATAAACACTAAGGTGGCGACGGCGTTCATTTAGTGTTTCTGTTCCAGGAAAAAAATGAAACAGAAACAGAAACAGAAATTTGGGAAAAATTTGGTTCTGTTCCGATAAATTTGTTCCAAACATCTGGGAGCAGAACAGAAACAAATCTTTTATTTCTACTCCCGTTTCCTCCAGGGCACAAAAAACACTACAACAAACAGGGCCTTAAATTAACATACCTTGCGATACTTCTTATCGCGTTTCAAAGGCTTTTCACCAGGCAACTTCTTGTCGAATTTTCCACCGCTTGCTGTGGCGGTCCCTGCCAATCCCGCCACTTGTCGTAGTTCATCTTTGCTTGCTTTCCGAGGCGGAGCTCCGCTCCCTGTTATGGGTAATGCTTTCGCAGCAAATTGAATATGGCTGCAATAAACAGATAATATTTATTATTTTATCTAAAAAATTGAAAATACAACAATAACAACAAGCCTTTGTCCCACTTAAGCAGTCGGCTACAAGAATTCGCTTAGGCCATAGTAATCAATCAAGGGTCATCCCCTCAGTCAAGTTTAATGTCGTCAATCAATTCTAATAGTCTTGTCCCAAGTTTTTTTAGGCCTACTTCTCTATCCAGTAGCCCCCTCAGTCGAATTAAATTGCATTTTCTTACTAGTGCTTCAATGAGTCTTCTATGCACATGTTCAAACAATAATAGATGATTTTCTCTCTTTTTCTCTTCAGTGGGTGTCATTAATAAATTCTCTCTAATCATTTCATTTTTAATTTAATCCATTCTCATCTTCCTACAATCTCACTATTCCGACATTTTTGCCATTCTTTAAAGTTGTTTTCTTGTCACGAACGACTTTTTGGACCTCCTTATTCCACCACTAGTTTTCTTTATATTCTGGTCCCCCTCTTCTATATTCCTAAAACTTCTCTTCCTATCTCTCTAATGCGACTCGCCACATCACCCCACATTTTGTTAACTTCATTATGTCTCTACCATAACCTCTCATTGCTGATTTATCCTTAAACAATTCTATCTTTTCAGCTATTAGATCTCTCCAACATATCCTAGCATGCTTAATTATTTTAAACTCCCGCTTTCATTTCTAAAACTTTAAATTGGTTACCATCAATCTATGTTGGGTAGCAATACCAACACACTCTCCGGGTATTGATTTTACAATCCTTACATATTAAACAATCACTCGTTTTAGTAAGGACAAAGTCTATTTGGCTATTCCATTGTCCACTCTAAAATGTGATAAGGGATTCATCCATCTCCCGGAAACATATATTAGAAGAAATAAATCATACGCCATAGCAAAATCTAAAATCATCTCTCCCATTGCATTCTTCTCCATAAATCCATAACCACCATGTATTTTCTCGAATGTCCCCCTTTCTTTCCCTAAACGTCCCTTTAAATCTCCCCTAATAAATATTTTTTCTTGGTTAGCCATACTTTGAACAACTTCGCCCGTATTCTCCCAAAATTCTAACATTTTCTTGCAGTCCAACTTGGGGAGCATACACACTAAGAACATTAATCAACTCCCCTCCAATCACCATCTTCACGAACATCATCCCATCTATAATTCTCCTAATATCGACCGCACTATTTTGGGTTATGTGCAGTGTGCTTATGAAATGTTAAAGTAAGGGGTTGTGCGTTTATGAAAACCCACAGGAGAGTAAGTGTAATTTGCATAAACAGGTTAAACTACCCTTTACCCTATACTTTTTCTATAAAGTGGCTTCAAATCCGTGCATCCAAACACTACCTTACTGCTAAATTACATAAAATAAATATAAGCGCAAAAATATACTTGGGTAGTGTTTAGTTGGACTGGAGTTACAGAATTGGAATTAGGAATTTATCCATCTAAAATGTGTGCACTTCCAATTCCAATTCCAATTCCAAGGCTTAAATTCCGTGAATCCAAACACTGCCTTGAAATGGAAAAGGGCAAAACAATACCTTGGTAGGGCACCGACTTTAGCAGCTTGCTTCAAATTCTGTATTTGATTCCTCTCCTGCTTTTGAACTCGCTGCTGCTTTTCATGTCGTCTCTTAGTAAAAGGATCCACTCCAGCCTCTGAAAAAGATGATACAAACAAAGTATAAGAAATTGTTTTTATTCAACCAAGACAATTTCTAAGAACAGAGAGAGTATGTGGGAACAGAAACACTAAGGACCCCTCCGGTGTATTGTTTTTCAATTAGTCAATTTATGATTTGTTATATTTTAGCATTTACTTGCCAGAACTAAAATAGTTAAACTAGCCAACTAACTGTTTTACTTCTAGTCCAAATGATATTTTCTCGTATAATTTGAGTAAAAAATGGTTTAAAAAATTAATTAAACTAAAACAATTGTATATTTATTTGTTCAAACAAACAATATGTACATTTGAATAAATCATAGGTAAATGGAAAATTATACAAAACAAATCATAAAAAATAAGATAAATCATAAAATAGGATAAATGGAAAATTATACTGCAATTACTCTATAAATGGATCGATTGACCGAGTAATAATTAGTGCTTACCATCAGACATCTTTGCCTCAATAATTGGAACATCTTTGTCATCATTTACACGGTCATATCCATGGCGTCTTTTCCAGCTACTAGTTTGTTCATCATAAACAATCTTATCCTTCTTACGGTTTACAATACCTTTATGAAATTAAAAAAGCAAAATAAGTCTCTTTCGTTCTTGGATATGTCAGAAAAATAAATAAATAAATAATTACAAAAAGACATTGGACGAACAAAACCTTTCTTTTTGGCAAACACTTCCCATTTGGTTGGAGGTTTTGGTTTTGGCAACTGAAAAGGAGAAAAGAAAATTTCATACATGCAATTAATTGCCATTAATCAAGAACATAAATACAATTATAACAAGTTAACAACTTAATGCAACCACCCTCAAAAAGTATGTTTCAGGAAAAGTTTTTTGGGAACAGAAACAAAAAGCACAAACTGAAACACTAACCAACGCAACCTTACGTAGTGTTTGGAAGCAAGGAATTGGAGCCAATTGATATTGGAAATAATCTCTTGCACTATTCTTAGATTTTCACATACATATGTTTCTAATTCCTATTCCGTGACTCCAGTTCCATACAACCAAACACAACCTAAGATAACTTGGTCTGAAGTTTTAACACCCTCATTGATAGTTCACTAAAAGATGTCATTAGTTGTGTGCAACAAAGCATATAAAAACACATCTTCTAATCAGAAAAGAAAAGAAAAACAGCCAAAATGATTTAGGCACCACTCAGTAACACTTTTTTCTTAAGTACTTTTTAAATACAAAAAACGTTAATTTGACCTCAAAAGAAAAACTTCCATCCAAAAGCAAAAGCGAAGAATCAGAAATGTGCTTGATAGTGTAGAGATAATATCCTTAAGGAAAAATAAAAAAAATCATTTACCATTGGAAAAGGTGGATAGATATGTCATGGTCTATCGACCTTTTATGATATAAAAATTGAAAAAGTGAAAAACTATTTTTTGCTTTTTGCAAAACAAACACTACTTTAAGAAAAGTTACCAAACGGTGCCTTATTCAAATGAAATACGGATTATATAATAACATAGAAGAGCTTACAGGTTTTTCTCTAGGCAATTTTGTTGTTGGTGGAGGCAATTGGACAATTGGGCTATCTTGATCTTCAGTTGAAGGTAAGTTGAATATGGCGTCAGCAAGTGCTTGAACTAACTTGGTTCCCTGTTGTAGACACTCCTTCACTAACTCATCCCTGAGTTTAATTTAAAAAAATAAACAAGCTGCAATAGAAAATTCTACACACATAACTTGTTAAATAAAGAAGAATAATAATGACTACAATAGTTTATGTTAATTGCCTTTCACCTCCTTGTACTTTGATCTAGTTACATTTTGTTCCATCTACTTCAAAACCCTACTGATAATAAATTGGAAAAAGTAACTTCTTTTTGTTTGACTTAACCAAATATGCTAAAATCAGTGAAATTAAGTTTGTCATCTAAAGTTCGTATAAAACTATCATTTATTTTATTTTATTAAAAAATAAAAAATAAAAAATAAAAATAGAAGTTGAGAGAGAAAGAGACCTACGGAGAGAATATGTTAGTTTTTCCCTTTTCTTACTTTTAAATATTAAATTTACATTTCAAAAATAAGGGTGATCAATTCACAGTATATGTGTTTTTAGTTAAATATGATTCTTTCCCTTCAGTCAAGAGTAGAAGGGGATGTGTAGGGTCTTAAAATAGATTTAAAATGAAATAAGACAAAAGTAGATGGGGGTAAAAAGCAATTAACCCAAATACTGATAAAGAAGAGAGAGAAGCAAGAGATAAGAAGACGTTTTGAAACAAAGGAAGATAAGATGATGTGTGCTTAAACATAGGAAATCAAAGGAAAACAACATAAACTCGTATAACCATGTACCAAGTTTGGTTTGATTTTAGACGAAAACCATAAGGAACATATAATCTTAATACAGCTAGTTGATGGTGAAGCACAGAAGTAAAAAGGGCTATCGAAAAAAAGACATACATACTATGAAGCACTGATACTGACGCGTGACAAATACGACACGATGAGAACATGGCGACACGATAATTTCTCAAAATTCTCGACACTGATAGAGTGGAGACTAACAAAAGAATAAAGAAATAATATATTTATAAATAGTTAGCTTAAATTACTAGATTAACAGGTGCACCTTGTACATTTTTATCATCTTACCAACAAAGTAATAGTAAGACTATTCAACTCAATCATTTAATCGTTGCTTGTTTAACACCATGATGAATGAAAAACAAACATAAATCAACCAAATATTCATCCATAATCGTCGCATGATATTCCTTAAAACGAGTGCAATACTTTTAGGCCTTCACGTTGTAATTCAATTGATGAAACTACCATTTGAAGAAGATGTTGGATATTTTCCCTGAAAATCCAGTAACCAACCGAATGAATGAGTCAAGAATGTAGTCCACATTCATTCCATCATTTTAGGGACGTGGATTAACCTCCTCCAACGTTCACGTTGCATGATGAACTCTCAACTCGCGTCATTGAAGGAATCTATGTCTCCTCGTATTGTGCATGCACGTTCATTGCATACACTCATTTCTCCTTAGGCTTATGACTTGCATGAATCCATGTGCTAGAACATAGATTACAAAACGTGGCCACACATGGCTATAAACTAGAGAGAGAGTGGTCATGCATTCCATGTACAAGAAGGTGGGTTACGTGAGTTACAAGATGTAGCCATGCATGATCTAACTGCCCACTACCTGTGCACGTCCAAGAACGATTCTGTGATGGGAAGAGTCTATAAAAAGGGTTGTGCAACTGGTTTTGGTTCCTTAAGCCTACAATCTCGTTTCAGATACAAAATACACCATCAAACAGAGATTGAGTGAGATTTAGAAGAGCCTTAACCCGAAACCAACACTTTTCATAATCTTGAGCGAGTGAGAACAACTATGGCTGGAGGTACGCATCCGATCCATCTTTTAATTCTGCTTTGATTTAATTGTTGTTTTAGTTGTATGAGCATGTTTACATCGTTATAATCTTTACATCAGCTGGTATCAGAGCTCATTTTGCCTCTGTCTTGTTGTTCTTGCATTTCGTTTTTCATGATTTTTTCATTAATGGCCGAAAATGATTTTTTCGAAAATTTTAATATTCCTGGGAATTTTTATACAGAAAAATTATATGTTTCATTACGAATTCAACAATATAAATTTCATGAAATTTGGACTTGCGGTTAATTTTATATGATTTTTCGAAGATTAAAAAAAAAACATAGAATTTTGTTCCGTTGTTCATGGGCAGTGTGTATTTTGTATCTGAAACGAGATTGTAGGCTTAGGGAACCAAAACCAGTTGCACAACTCCTTTTATAGACTCCACCTATCACAGAATCATTTTTCGACGTGCACAGGTAGTGGGCAGTTAGGTCATGCATGGCTACATTTTGTAACTCACGTAACCCACCTTCTTGTACATGGAATGGATGACCACTCTCTCTCTAGCTTATGGTCATGCATGACCACGTTTTGTAATCCATGTTCTAGCACGTGGATTCATGCAAGCCATAAGCTTAAGGAGAAGTGGGTGCATGCAATGAAAGTGGATGCACAATACAAGGAGACATGGGTTCTTTCAATGATGCGAGTTCATCATGTAACGTGAATGTTGGAAGAGGTTAATCCATGTCCCTAAAATGATGAAATGAATGTGGACCACATTCTTGACTCATTCATTTGGTTGGTTACTCTTGCAGATACACAATATAATCACTAGATATCACTGATTTCCTCGTTCTAATAGATCTCCTTAATGTTGTATCATTATCTTCTTGAGGAACTTGTTGTTCTTCATCAACAACTTGATCTATTGGATCGTTATTAGCAGTTTGTAGAGCTTTTGCAATCGGTTGCCCAACACCCATTTGGACTTGAGGGATGTGATACCAACTGATGTAAAAACTATACCAATCTAAACATGCTCATACATCTAAAATAACAATTAGATCAACGCGGAATTAAAAGACGGATCGGATGAGTGCCTCCAGCCACAGCCATTCTCACTCACTCAAGGTTATGAAAAGTGTTGGTTTTGGGTTCTTCTTCAATTGGGGTGGATGGACATTGATTACACGATAAGGAAAAACGAACTAGCCATTACTCCGACCAGCACTCCAGATGAAATTGCTTTTTATGAACATTGGGAGCGATCCAATCGCCTTAATGCTTACCACCATTGAGTTGACTTTCTCCTTAAGTTTGTAAGTCTCAAATTTATTTATATATAGTTAGCTTAAATTACTAGATTATTAGATTCACCTAGTACATTTTTACACTCCATTTTTATCATCTTATCAACAAAGTAATAGTAAGACTATTCAACTCAATCATTTAATCGTTGCTTGTTTAACACCATGATGAATGAAAAATAAACATAAATCAACCAAATATTCATCCACAATATTCCTTAAAACGAGTTTAATACTGTTAGGCCTTCACATTGAAATTCCATTTGAAGAACAATATTGGAATCTAAAACATATTAATATATCAAATGGCCAAATAGGTAAGGAATTGAAATACAACAGAACATCTCAAGAATATATGCAATTTTGGAGTACTAAATAGGGCACATGGCATATAAATAATGTTTTAGCAGGTGCTGATGTTCCAATAATCCATACCAAATCCTTAGCTATTTTCCATTTTCAGATAAATTTTTTCAAACTAAAAACAAAAAATAAACTCGGAGAAAATTAAATACAAGGGTGTTTTTGTGACAAGTCCCTTATTTATCCTAATTTTTAAAAACGTCCGATACACAATTGCAACTTGTGTTTTAGTCCCGCGCATTAATAAAAGGCGAAAAGTTCAATGCACGCGTTGCAATCTCGCAGTTACATGTATCTAACTTGTGTATAAAATATAACAAGTATTACATAAGTACATGTAACATACTAACATAATTTATCACGTGTAATTAATATTACACATGCGGGACTAACACACAAGTAAAAACCAATTTAAGCAACTAAATCAAAACTTATATTTTAAATGGGACAATAGCATATTTCACCCCTATTTGGGACTAATCACCAATTATACCTAAATACAAACAAAACCGATTATTAAGCTTCCCTCCATTTAGCACAGGTAAAACCTTGTGTCAACTATTAGCATGAATGGTGGAGGTGCGCCATTGTTGGAGCTCAAAAACATATAGGTAGGTGCCGGGCCGAAACAATGATTTATGAGTTTCTGGTATCGATTAAGAGAAACATATAGTGACACAAATTCAATGAAACCAGAGAAGAAGATGAAGGGAAAAACCCTAACCTGGAAGAGGGAAGAGATGGAAAATTATGATGAGGATCGAACGCCATTAGATTCCCCAGGTCGATCTGGTACTCTTGTTCCGCCATATCGATCTGGATTTTACTCGAGCAACAATCAAACTCCGGAAATTAAAGGGGAAAAAGAGTGATTTCTTTCGCTGTTTTGGCGAGAGAGAAGGGGGAGAAGAGAAGAAACGTCTGATGGGAGACAGAGAACGAAGCGAGGGTTTTGGGGGCGCGGTAGGGTTTTGTTAATTTTCAAGGGTTTAAGGGTTTGTGACACTCTTTACCCCCAAAGTTAGGACATATTTTCACTTTAGTCCCCATAGTTTCAGTTGGAACATATAAAAGGTTTTTTATCATCTCCCTACAGTCCAAGTCACCATTCCATTACAATTTAGGAGTTAGGACGCCAGCTAGTCACTTGCTATGGACCTAACTGTTTTAAGAGGCTTTGCGAGCAATTTCAATCTCAATTTTCCCTTCCGCTCTCTTTCCCGACCAAATACAAATAAATGTACAAAATATATATACACACACACACACATGTGTTTTGTCTTGTAGAAAAATTATTAGGGGAAAGAAAGAAGTTAAAACAGTAGAAATTCATACTCTTCTTAAA
This sequence comes from Eucommia ulmoides, assembly GCA_016647705.1. Lineage (NCBI taxonomy): Eukaryota > Viridiplantae > Streptophyta > Magnoliopsida > Garryales > Eucommiaceae > Eucommia > Eucommia ulmoides. The sequence continues at coordinate 56,127,032 of CM028328.1, forward strand.
AGAGTTGAGTGCATGACAATTGATTGTTTGTCGTCCAAATCTGCAATGAAATTATTATTTTTGGAATTATGTGTTCAAATTATAATTATGAGCGCATGAATGTTTGTATTAGTCCAAATCAATAAATCGATTATAATTTTGGATGGAAAACAGTCACATGTCATACACCTGATTGTTTTTAAGAGACTTTACGAGCAATTTCAGTCTCCTCTGTCTTTCCCGCTCAAATATTAAAAAATATATCTAGTAACATGCGCACGCGTGCGCACACATATATGTCATATAAAAATTAAAAGAGAAAAAGGGTGAAGTTAAAAATGGCAATAAAATTCTTTAAAAACTAGTTGGGTGCGTGACAGTTAACTGTTTGTTATCTAAAATTAAAACGGAGTTTATTAATTTGGACTGAAGTGGGATAATTATGGAACGTCCGGGTGTATGTTCAAATTGCAACTATAGGGACCAAAGTGAAGTAAAGGTCAAACTTCACATACAAAGTGTCAAAACCCCCCAAAGAGAAATAGAAAACTTATGGGGTCAATGTAACACCAATCCCAAACTTAGAGGACCGAAATGCAATTGTTCCCACACACAAATGGTAAACGTTGGCAAATTTGTCTAATCGTCTAGGGCTCACTGTCCACACCCGATCGCGCCACCAATTCACCGCCACCACTGCCGGCCGTTCTTTCCCGTACTTGCTCAGAATTATCCATGGCTGTCTCCGGCGACAATCAGCCAACTAAGGAAGAGCAGAAGCTCACATCCGAACCTTCGATTGACTCCGAATCCGACGAGAACGAACTGGAAGACTTCGAGGAAGACGATGAAGACGACGAAGAAGAAGAGCCGATAACCGAAGAATCGAGAGCAAGTCTGGACAGAACCAAAATGGAGAACGTTTTCCGTCGAATATCGACGGAGAGAGTGCCGCTGCGAGTCCACGATGTAATCATCAAGGGCAATACCAAGACCAAAGACTCGCTGATCGAAGCCGAAGTCGAAGGACTGAGAAATGCAACTACGGTTCAGGATCTGCTTCAGGCTGCCGGAATTGCAAATGCCAAGCTCCAACGGCTCGACATCTTTGATTCCGTCAGTATAACACTTGATTCAGGGCCGCCCGAGCTGCCGGGAACAACAAATGTGATCGTTGAAGTTGCAGAGGCTAAAAATCCTCTCACCGGCGATATCGGGATATTCTCAAAGCCCGAGGTAAGCTCATCTTCCTGTAATTAATCTGAATAATTCAATTGATGAGTCAATGTTGAGGATGATTGATCTTAAATTAATCATGAATCAAGAGAAATTCGGTGATTTGAAGGTAGAAGCCATTGGAATAAGCATGTTTTGAAATGAAGCATACACTTGCACAACAATGTCTTGCCTGCAATTAATTTGCTGTATGCATCTTGATATGAAGCTTTAAACCAGTATATGAATCGGCACCGAGTAGTTTAGAAGCCTATGATTTCTCTATTGCACATTGCCAATTTTGATATGGATTATGATTTACAATGGCAAGGTTTATATGGTTCTTTTGGTGCTGCTTGGTTGAGTTTTCGAAAACAGCTTTCAAGAAATTTTGCAAACTTTTTTTTGAAAATCATGCGAAATTTCTAGGTTTAGTTTTTAAAAAATTGTGCAAAACAGACATTTATCAATAACGTGATCTCTCTCTCAGACATTGCCAATTTTTATATGCATTATGATTTACATTAGCAAGGTTTATATGGTTCTCTTGGTGCTGTTTGGTTGAGTTTTTGAAAATTGTAAGAAATTGTTTGGTTTAGATTTTTAAAAAATAGGAAAAAAAGAATATGATGGGTTTATCCCACATTAAATGTGGACGGGGCTAGTGGTCCTCATGAACTTGCTTTTGGGATTGAAAGAGATCCAAGACCACCCTACACTGGTATTAGAGTTTAGGTTACAACAATTGTAACCCAATAGCCACAAAAGAAGAGACTGGTCGAGGGTTAGCCGGCCAAAGGCATGATGTGTGAGGAGGAGATTGTTGGGTTTATCTCACATTGGATGTGGAAGGGGTTGGTGGTCAGATTATAAGTGTGAGGGAAAGTCTCACCTCATGAGATAGATTTTGAGGTTGAGAGAGGCTCCAGCACGCCACCCAATACCACCCTATAGAATATTCATAGAAAATGTGATAAAAGTAGAAAAGTAATTGTGATGCGTTTGATTGAAAACAGTGTTCTGCATTTGTTAGGCTCAATCTTGATCAGTTAAAGGATCACTCATGTTGAAAGTAGGTGATGCGATAGATCGAGTATTAAGAAATTGTTTTGTAAACTTAGCAGTTGAATTTTTTGTTTTCAAAACAGAAACTTGTTTTTGGAAACAAAACCAAACAGGCTTTTAGTCATTCTTCCTAGTCCTATGGTTGTGACTTGTGAATAGTGTGAAAAATGCTTTGTAGGCTAGATCTTGGTCAGTTGAGGGATCACTCAAGCTGAAAAACTTGTTTGGCTATGGAGATCTATTGGATGGTTCATTGGCTTACGGCTGGGACCAAACATCTGAGGTTAGCGCCGGTGTATCATTACCAAGATTCAAAGGACTGTTTTCTCCCGTTATGGCTCGATTATCTTTGCTCTCTCAAGATTGGCTTAAGTTTTCTTCTTACAAAGAACGATCGTTGGGTCTCTCTCTAGGACTAATTTCGTCCAAAAACCATGATTTGGCGTACAATCTCTCTTGGCGCACTTTAACAGACCCATCACAGATGTCATCTAGTTCAGTGAGGAGGCAGCTCGGTCATGGTTTGCTTTCATGTTTGAAGTACACGTTTAAGGTTGATAAGAGGAATTCTCCTCTAAGACCGACTCGGGGATATGCTTTTGTTTCCACTTCTCAAATCGGTGGACTTATGCCTGATCATCGCAGCTTACGTTTTCTCCGCCAGGTTCTATTCATTTTTCCAACCCTACTATTATTATTTTTTTTAATTTTTTATCATGTTAATTGACTGTTAGGGTAGCGTTTGGTTGTGTGGATTTTGAGTCTCAGAATTGGAATTAGAAATGAATGCTTGTAAAAATCTAAAAATTTGCAGGCGTTTTGTTTCGAAATCAGAAATGAACCCTACTTTTTCTTTTTCTTTACCATGTTAGTTGACGCTTAGGGTAGTGTTTGGTTGCGTGGTATTTGAGTCTCGGAATTGAAAGAAGAAATGAACTCTATTTATTATTATTATTATTAATTTATTTATTTATTTATTTTAGCATGTTAATTGACTCTTAGAGTAGTGTTTGGCTGCGTGGAATGTGAGTCTTGGTATTGTAATCAGAAATGAACGTGCAAAAATCTAATTAAAATTATCTGGATGGATTTAACAACTAGTTGATATTAACTGAATGACAACTAGGTAGATTCAACAAGTAGTTGATATTAACTAAAGGACCAAAAACTTATAGGATAAAAATTGAAAAGGGAATTTTTTTAAGGATGACACAATAACCCCCCAAATGAGTTTCAAGAACAATATAATAATTCCCTTCACCCCACCCCACCCCACCCCAAAAAATAAAAAATAATTAAAACAAAAACACACAAAAAAAATGCAAGCAGAAGGAAGAAGAAAGAGATTAACAACTAGTAAATTACTTGTTCTGAAAAAAAAAATTAATTTGTGTTCTCTTGATAGGAATTCGATCTTCGCTATTCTCTGCCCTTGGGCTTCTATCATGCCGCTCTCAACTTTGGGATCTCCGGCGGCGTTCTTTTCCCATGGGGAACCGGATTCTTGACCAGACCCTCGTCTCTACCAGAGAGATTCTTCATGGGTGGTAATTCTTCTCCAGTATGCACCTTAGGGGGACCCACATCTCTCTTGGGTTTCAAATCGAGGGGTTTGGGCCCCACCGAGCCAAAAAGGAAAATTCGAGAAAATTCCACCGGCGAAAGTTCGGATTCTTCTTCTTCAGCCGGCATGGATTTCGTTGGAGGAGATATGGCGGTGACCGGATTTATAGACCTCTCTTTTGATCTCCCTTTGAAGGTTTTTAGGGATGCCGGTATCCACGGGCATACTTTTGCTTGTGCCGGGAGCCTTACGAGATTGACAGAAAATGCTTATCGGAATTTTAGTTTTGACAAATTTCGTGAATCGTTTCGGACTTCTGCTGGATTCGGGATCATTGTTCCCACTAAATTGTTCCGAATGGAGGTTAGTTTTTTTTTAAATGTCGAGTTTATTAATGACTGAATTTTTTAAGGGTGCGGTTGGCTGAAGTATTTGAAGAAGAAATTTGTGAAATTTTGCCAAGAAAATTTCTTCTGAATAATTTTCAAATTCCTTCTCAAAATGAAATACCTTCTTGAAATACGTCACCCAGACAGACCATAAAGGTGTGTTTGGTTGAGATGTTTGAAGAAGAAATTTGAGTTTTTGAAAAAGGAATTTGTAAAATAATCTCAAGATAATTTCTTCAGAATAATTTAAATAATTCATTCTCAAAATGAAATACCTTCATCCAAACAGACCCTTAACGGTGTGTTTGGCTGAGATATTTGAAGAAGAAATTTTTGTTTTTGAAAAACGAATTTGTAGAATCTTCTCAAGAAAATTTCGTCAGAATAATTTACAAAATTCCTTCTCAAAATGAAATACCTTCAATCAAACGGTCCTTTAAGGTTGTGTTTGGTTGAGGTATTTGGATAAGAACTTTTATTTAGAAAAAGGATTTGTAAATTGTTCTCAAGAAAATCCCTTTATGGTATGTTTGGACGAGATATTTGATTGCAAAAAGGGATTTGTAAAGTTTTCTTAGGGTGCGTTTGGGTAAAAGGTATATTTGATTTTGGAAGGTATTTAAAAATACAATTATTGTGTTTATTTTGAATAGCCAAACGCGCCCTTAAAACGCGATCTTCGATTCTCAAACTAGGTGTTAACTTATCGCGCTTTTTTCTCTGTAATTGCCCTTGTTTGGTTGTCAGGTTAACTACTGCTACATACTGAAACAACACGAGCATGATCGTGGCAAGACTGGCGTGCAATTTAGCTTCTCTTCGCCACTGTAAAACTCTTTAACTCGACCTGTTTCTTTATGATCTCAATCCAAACGGCTCTAGGGCGTTGTTTTTTTGTTTTTGTTTTTTTTAAATGATGGTGAATAAGGTAACTTCGAAGAAAAAAAAAGGCGAGTAATTTGATTTTTCATAACAATTATTTGACTCTCTTTTTCCTCATGTTGTCATGGAAAGGAAGTTTTTCAAGTATTATTGGATATTTTGTTCAAATTTCATGCTCTTTATTGTCGGGCCGGTTGTAAAATACACATTTGACCCAAAGGTTTGGCCTTGGTGTTAATTTAGTCCTATTGTTAACGATCTGGTAAAATATGGATAGAAATATGCACGTGCACAGTAATTTTGTGGGTGATTTTTAAATTGTAGGTACAGTAATTTCACAAGAACAATTTAGACATTTATAATAAATTTAATGGTACAAAACGTTTTTTTTTTCCTCCTTACTATGAAAATTGTATTATTCCTCTCTTTGCTACGCTAACAATTGTCATCGTTGGTCAGCAGTTTCACCGGTCACATTTTATACTAATGGCATCTTGCCATTTTTGTTTAAATTTTAACATATTGTTAATAATTGGGTCAAATTGACATCAAAGTTAAATTTTAGTGTCAAATGTGATGTTTTTCAAACTATCTCAAAGATCAAGTAAACACGGTACTGGCTGGTGAGATTAGATCAGGCCAAGCCGGGCTTGACCTAACAATTCCGGTTAAAGTAACTTCTAATCTACTATCGTGTCATACGTTAAGCAATATTATTTTTCATAAACATAGTATTGACTAGTACGATTGGGCCGGGCTAGGCCCGACTTAACAATTAAAATATTTTTAACCCACTATTCCTTGAAGATCGAGCAATACCTACTACTGAGGTTGGTTCGGGTCGGGCTTAACAACTTTGGTTAAAATAAATTTGAAACATACTCTCTTCAAAGATCGAATATATCTTCTTATGAAAACATAGTAACGGCAAGTCTACCCCGGGCCTTGCCGGGCTTAACAACTCTTGTCTACATGCGGTCGGGCCGGAATAAACAACCCTCTTTAAAACAAAATAATATCCCATAGTAGTTTCAAAATCACATCAATAGCAAACAATATGATGAATTAGAGGGCAATTTGGTCATTTAAAAAGGGGTTGGGGGGGGGGGGGGGGGGGGGGGGGGTGAGGGTGAGATGTCACTCACGTGGGGCACCAAAAAATGCTTGAAAATGAGATAATAAATACTTATATAGGCATCATTATATTACCACTCCATTCCATAATATTCTCCCAATGCATGCATATATAATTTATTAATTTATCTAGTTTTTTATTGGTTGGATAAAAGGTTTACTCAACAATACAAAGATTATTAATTAAAATACTAGTTATACACGTATCATTATTCCTAGATATATTTTTGTATTTGTAGTTGTTGATGTCTATTTTCTAAATATTTTTTGTTGATTGGAGCGGCAGATTCAGAAAATTGAATGAAAGGGACTTAAATTTTTTTTTACATCTATTTTAAGGATTTTAATTAATTTTTTTATATACAGAAAATGGAAATTTAAAATAAAATAAAATTGAGGGTTTTTAAGTGTTCCTTGGTCCTTATGTAGCTCCGCCGCTAATTTATTTTTAAAAAAATTAATTTTTTCCCCCTTCAATATTTGTAATTTTAAATGATAAGTGTTTGGTTTATTCTGAATTAATTTAAATTTAAATTAATACGAAGATTTCGAGTGAAAAACTATTTATTGCAATTAAAAAAAATTCTCATAATTTGTATTATTAAAAAAAAAATTGAGCTCTTAGATCAAATTTGGCAAATAATACACATTGCATTAATTTAAAAAAAAAAAAAATATATATATATATATATATATATATATATATATATATATATATATGTATGTATGTATGTATGTGTGTGTGTGTTGTAAATTTATAAGCATGAATTGACACTTGGAATAAGTGAGAATATAGGTTTCTATTTGTATCATATTAAAAACTAGCGTAAAACCTGTGTCTGAAGGCACGGACATTAAAAACAATTGAATCAAAAGAAAAAATTGATAATCTCTTCTATTTATACAACATTTTACACTTTTTTATTAAGAAATCAACAGTAATAAACATTTAAATGACTAACAATGTACATCATATTCAATAATGTAAATATTTAGCTATTAAAATAATACCACTATCGAGAATAGAAATAGAAATCAGAGCATGCTCTCGGTTTTTGTTAAAAAAAAAATCTATACAACAAATATTCTCATTTTCCCGTAGTTAGAGTACACCATAGCTTCTCCATTATTGCCAATCACCAAAATCAGACAAACACTCTAGCATAAAAAATAGCAAATTAGGGGGGAAAAGTTAATGAAAGTTTCTCAATTTTGTGAGAATTAAAAAGTTCAAAGACTAAAATGAAGAATAATTCAAAGAGATTTAATAATAGCCTACAACAAGTGCGTATCATTCTCTCCAAACATCATTCCTTCCTAAACCAACAAATTTTGATCTAAAAATAAAAAAAAAAAATAGACAGGGTAATACCTCAAACATTTAAGGGTAGAAGTGTGTTTTATTCCAGTGTGTTCTCTTGCCAAAAGATACTTGACATTATGTCCAAAAATCACTACCAGTAATTCAAAAAAAAAAAATCTAAATCATTACCAGTAATTTAAAAAAAACTACTATCTTTAATTTTAAAAAGTTCACCTCGTATTGGTTGATCTGTTCAGTGAAAGGTGGTGTCAACTTGATCCAATAAATTCTGTAACTGATAATAACTGAAAATCATAAGATCAAGTGAAATACAATCACCAATGAAACTTCAATTCATAAGACAAAAATAAATACATGGGCAAGAGTGGTTAAACAAAACAATAGGGGAAGAAGTGAACTCATAAGTAGCTATAGATGCCGAGTGCCCTAAAATTCCAAACACAATTTATTGAAACGCGATCGTAGAAAAGAAGAATTAGTACGCATATGTTTCACGTTTTAAATCATATATCCACATTGTTGGCAGTAAGGAAGAGAAATTGACATTCTACACTATATTGCAATGAATTTAAACAGTTTAAACTTAAACAAAAATTAAAAACATAACATAAACTCAGAAACAATTTGAAAACATGAATTAGAAAATAGATATTTATCATTATTGTCAGAAGGGCAAGGATAGTGAATAGTAAAATTGAAAACCTGAAAATATAAACAAAATTAGAAAATAAAAACAAAAAATTAGAAAGTGCATAAAAGAAAAACATTTCAGAATTGGGAATGGAGGGAGAGATATTAAAAAAATTAGGAAGATCATGTTGTACAAAAGTAAGAAACAAAACACAGCACATAAGATTTTAGTTTCTGAAGGCCAAGCAAAGTTAGCAATTGTTTAAAACTTAAAAGTGATGAACTCCTAAAACATTAAGAATGATTAAAACATAAGATGGTCAGCGACAACATTTGTGAAGCATAATTAAAACCTTTAACCAAATTTGAGTGTTCATTGTCACCTAAAAATATAAATCAATCCAATATTACAAAGCATTTAGACTTAGATGATCGTCCAAAGCTGATATTTCAGTTGTACATCTAAAGATCGATATTCATTTCAAAGCTCTTATCGAAGAATTACAAAAAACATTTTTTTAAGTAAATTAAAAAATGCAGGATGTGTATATAATAAGAACAGGATGCTTCAAGTTATAAGAACACAACCCTCCAATAAATATACATATAATATCTCTATTATATGTATATTTATATCTCTATGTTAAGGATTTTAATTAAATTTTTTTTATATACAAAAATGGAATTTTTTTTTAAAAAAAATTGAGGGTTTTTAAGTGTTCCTTGGTCCTTATGTAGCTCCGCGGCTAATTAATTTATTTCCCCTTCAATATTTATAATTTTAAATGATAAGTATCTGGTTTATTCTAAATTAATTAAATTTAAATTAATACGAAGATTTTGAGTGAAAAAATATTTATTGCAATTAAAAAAAATCTCATAATTTGTATTATTAAAAAAAAATATTTGAGCTCTTAGATCAAATTTGGCAAATAATACACATTGCATTAATTTTAAAAAAATAAAAAATAAATAAAAATAATATATATATGTGTGTGTTTGTGTGTGTGTTTTGTAAATTTATAAGCATGAATTGACACTTGGAATATGTGAGAATATAGGTTTCTATTTGTATCATATTAAAAATAAATATATTTTAGAGGGGTAGTTGTGACCTTTTCACTATTATTGCTAATCTTAAAGAAGAATTCAGAGCAAAGTTGAAGTAGTCAACAAGTTGTTGAATTATGAACTACAAATGCATGCATGACCATGTATACATGGTGTTAAAAAATTAAATAAATATATTACACTTTGTACCCCCTAATTTTCAACAATTTCTCATTTCGTACCAACAATTTTGGTCCAAATAAAACAATAATGTTTTTGTGGTTGTAAATAGTTGAAAATTTATGTATTAATTGCATTTTATCCTCTTATACTTTAGTATTATTTCATTTTAACCTCTTTAATTTTAAAAACACCATTTTTTACTTCTTTTTTTTTTTTTTGTATACCCACGAGTGTCCCCACACCCACATAGGGTGTAAGACTAATCTCGTTCAGGGTGCGTTGCTGCTCCTTCCAACAAGTGCTATTCTGCATACTCGAACCCCTGACTTTGCAGATGCCCCTCAACTGCTTTAACTCTAGGGAGAAACTCACATTTTATTCAAAAAAAAATAAAATGACTAAAATATTTTTTAAAATTTGAATTCAATATTTATTGAAAATAAAAGGAAAATACTAACATATTCTCTCTTTAGCTCTCTTTCTATTTCTTCTTCTATTTTTTTATTTTATTAAAGTCATAATAAATAAAAATTAAAATAAAGCGCATTTCGTGTAAAATTTATATGAGATATCTAATTTCACCTTTTTTTTTAATATATTTTGTTAACTTAAACAAAAAATAATAAATTATTTTTCCGATTTATTTATAAGTAAAAGGGGATAAAATATAATTAACCCAAAATATGGGGGTAAAAAGAGTAAGAAAAAACAGACATTCTGAGAGGAAGGTTGATTCCGATCCGCATTTATAGCTTAACGTATCGTCATAACACAATTAAAATATTAAAAATAAATAAATAAATAAAATAAAATTCATAATAATAAAGAAATATAAAGACTAGGAAAACATTGGTGTACGTACAGTTAGGAGTTGACTTTTTGATGTTGGGTGTTCGAACTGAATCTTACAGACCAAACTCTCTCTCTAGAATTATATATACTCTCTCTCTATAATTATATTTTTTCTCTCTCTAGAATGTGGGTGGTAAATTATAAATGCGAGGAAAAATCTCATTTCACGAGTTATCTTTTGAAATTGAGAGAAATCCAAGAGTCTAACTTATAACACATTTCTGGTCTAAATTCTAATAGACAAGAGACTGGTCGAGGATTAGCCGACCAGAGCAAGATTGATGGAATCACCCCATATCAGATCAGATGTCGAAGGAACCGGTAATTAGGTTATAAGCGTGAGATAAAGACTTGCCTCATGACTAACTTTTGGAGTTGAAAGAGGGACAAGACCGCCCTGCAATAATTATAATTAGATATATTTTATCTCTAGAATTATATATACTCTCTCTCTCTCTCTCTATATATATATATATACACGTACAATAATTGATCTTCACAGGCAGAAAGAGCCCACAATATAGTTGAGAAAGAAATGGTTTTAATTCCCCATATATACATAATGGACCCCGTAAATATGTGTGGAGTTCCATTTATACCCTATTATTTCATTTTTCAACACTTTTTTAATGTGCATAATCTTGAAATTTGTAAAAAAAAAAAAATCAAGAGAAATCAAGAGAATGATTATTACTTGCCTATTTTAAAAATTTGGGTTTTTTTAACAATTCACAATATTAAAATTTTAGTTTATACATTCCACACGGGTTATTTTTTTAAAAGGTCAAAGTTACCGTGCTACAATAACTTTTTTGGTTTTTTCGAAATTTTAAAAAAACTTTAGGGTTCCTATGTGTAATTTCAATAGATTTAGAATGTTATCCAAGAAATTATTTTTAAAAAAACTCTTACATTTTCTACTATAAAAAATATAATTTAACCCATCTACATGTGAAATGAAAGTGTAAAATATTTGGGCGGATTTTTTTTTCAAAGAAAATATTGTAAAATGATCTTATCCGTTTATTTTCATCAAAACTAATCTCAACCATTAACCAAAAGACGCTTAAAATACCGTTATAATCTGTAATATAGATAGCTGCTCAGTTTACAATTAGCCCCTCTAATATACGGTTGTTGGAATTTCATCCCCCCGAAATTGTCTGCCTACAAGTTTCGTTGGTGGTCGAATTCCTCCCTCACCATCTTATCGATTTCATGGAGAATTGATTGTTTCCAATTAGAAACTTCAGTGACTCAATCAGAAAAAAATTACATTAAAGTTCTATTTCAGCACTAATGAAAACTTTAGGGGGTAATAGTGTAATTTATTCTAGAGGAATGTGAAATTCGAAGCCCTTTCCACGAACAAAATTCACAAGAAAGGGAGACTGTTCTACTCATAATCGTCGGCTTTTTTGTTTTTTTGGACGGCTGTGATTTGTCTCAAGATTTCCGTGATGGGGTGGTTTACAAAAGGTAAACCCCTTTTAATAGGCAGACAACTCACACGAACATGGAATTTTTTTTTTTCTTTTTAATGTAACATGCAAAGGGAGAAACCCTAGTGTATTTTTTGTTCACATATTTTTATTTTTAAAAATTAAAAATAAAAATAAAAAATATATATATATATATATATAGATATATAGATAGATATAGATTGAATTATGAGATTGACGACCCGAACCGTTGCCTATTCATCAATGAACAAGAGCAAAAAAAAAAACCAAGGTACAACCGCCTCCCTACGTACAACCTCCCCCTTTTTATTTTCAATTCTATCTCTTATTATATATATATATATATATATAGACGTTGGAAATAGAGGGGGGGAGTGATTGAGGATTTTTCACCTATACAGGTTTTTTGGTGAACACTTTATGAATTAAAATTTTAGCACATATAGTTCACGCGTTACAATTTTTTTTTTCTTCAGATATTTGAAGTTACTGTAAAAAAATTCAAAAACCATTGCACGTCATAAAAGATGCTGTAATTTTTCACACGAAAAAGTTACAGTAATTTTAGATTTCCGAAAAAATTATTGTAGCGCATAGACTGTATAGTCTAAAATTTTAATAGCATAGATTGTTCACCAAAAAACCTAAAATATAAAAAAAATATATATATAAATTGGAAAAAAATACATTATACTCATAAAACGGGGTGGCAATGCCACCCCGGTTTTTTCACTTAAAAAGAAAGAAAGAAAAAAAAACTAGAAACGGGGCACCGTCTTTATTTTTTTGTAGATTTTTTTTTCTTTTTGGATGAAACTGGAGTGGCACCCCCATTTTATAAGCTTAATATATATTTTTTTAGATTATAAAAAAATAAAAATTGTAGTATAATAAATAAAATCAGTAAGATATGATTATATCACACTTACTCCCTTTTATAAACATTTTGTTCTTCCCAACTCCCAAGTATGGACAAATCCGTGATTCTCGACCAAAATATAACTTTTCATTTTTTCTTCTTCTCAGTTTTGGAGTCTTCATTTTGTCATCTCTCTCTCTCTCTCTCTCTCTCTCTCTCTCTCTCTCTCTCTATATATATATATATATATATATATATATATATATATATACACACACACACACATAAATACATATAATATGATCATCCATACACATGTACAATACATACATGCATGTTTGCATATGCAAGTCATCATACGAATGTCTTGCGTTTGTTTGTTTTAGGGAGAAAGAATTGCATAATTTTTTTTAGAGAGGGAGAAATGTATATTTATATGTTGAGAGAGAGAGAGAGAGAGAGAGAATTGCATATGTATGTGTAGAGAGAGAGAGATAGTTGAATAGTTATTTCTAGAAAGAGAGAGGAGAGAGGAGAGAGGAGAGAGAGAGAGTTTGCATCTTCATATATGTGTAGGGCAAGGGCTTCATATTCCAAATTCTAGCACTCTTTTGCTAGATCAAAATTCATCCTCTATCAACCCTAAAAGAAGAGATCAAATCTTATATATCTCAACCCCCCTCCCCCCCCCCCAACCAAAAAAACCCTAATCTCCCAAAAAACCACACAAAACCTAATCTTAGAAGAAATGGAGGCAAGCAATAGCTTAAACGAAGAAGAAGATCGCAAAACCAGTGAAGAAGAAGAAGAAGAAGAAGAAGAAGAAGAAGAAGTGGAAACCACCAACAAACTGAAAAATTGGGCAAATTCTAGCAATAGCACGGTTGACGGGAATGACAATAAGAAGGCGGTTTCTGGTGGATCCATACGCCAGTATGTACGTTCCAAGACTCCGAGGCTAAGGTGGACTCCGGATCTTCATCTTTGCTTTGTTCGGGCAATCGAAAGATTAGGAGGAGAAGAGAGTAAGACGCCGAATTTTATTGTGAATTGTGTGTTTTTTTTTTTAATTGGTCTATTGTTTGATTGGAATTTTCAGATTAATTTTTTTGTAAATTAATAAATGTTTTTTATTTTTTTTGGGTGTAGGAGCAACCCCTAAGCTTGTGCTTCAATTGATGAACATCAAAGGCCTCAGCATAGCTCACGTCAAGAGCCATCTTCAGGTAATTTATCATGATTTATCTAACCCTAATTTTATTTTTCATATGTGTGTGTGTATAATTTATAGATCATGGATATAAGAGATTCAACTTCAAATCATTTACTAAATTTTTTGTTTGATTGCTTAATTAGATGTATAGAAGCAAGAAGACTGATGATCCCAATCAAGGTACCACAAATGATGATCTCTCTCTCTCTCTCTATATATATATAGAGAGAGAGAGAGGGTTACAAAATTAGGGTTTTTTAGCTTGGAAAAAAAAACTGACATATGGGTTTTCTTCCTTGTTAATTATGGTTTCAGATCAAAGGTTTTTTGTTGATGGAGGAGATCACCATATTTATAACTTCAGCCAACTCCCCATGCTACATAGTTTTAATCAAAGGCCTATTTCCACTTTTAGGTATGAAAATTCCACTTTTAAATTCATTATAAATCATACTAATTTAATCTCTCTCTCTCTATGTATATACACGCAACAACAACTACAAAGCCTTTATCCCACTTAAATAGGGTTGGCTACATGAATCCGCTTATGCCATAATGAACGATCAAGGTCATCCCCTCCGTCAGTTTCTAGTAGGGGATGCCCCAACGTTTAATGCATTCGGATTCATATCATAAGGGTTCTCTCTCTATATATAAATTATATATTTATTTTTTTATTATTCTTTTTATTTTTTTTGGAAAAAAAAAAAAAAAAAAACAGGCAAAGTGATGCATACCTCTCCGGGGTTCTATCCAAAAGCTCAATTTATCAGACACCAGCTCAAAGGGTTTCTAGTATCAGCAGGTGTGATTTCAACCACATTAATTCTCTGAATGTACACTTACCACCCTGGAGAAACCTCAGAATTACACAAGACAATCCCATAGTTTTCCAGGAGAGAGAGAAATGGCAAGTGAACATGAATTTAGGAGAGAGAAAATATGCAGGAACAGCAAAGAGGAAGAGGGTTGAAGAAGATTCAGACAACCTTGATTTGGATCTGTCTTTGAAAGTGAAAACAAATGATGGGTTTAGGGAGTGTTTGGATGATTGTGAGATCGATAGTAGATTATCTCTTTCATTGTTTCCTTCATCAACTTCCAAGCCAAACAAGGCCTTAGAGGAAAACAATGGTGGGAGAAAGCATAAAAGAATAATAGCAAGTAGTTGTAGTAGTTTAGATCTGACTTTGTGAATGGGGACAATATTTGTAAGTGAGATTCTAAAAGAAAATGTACAGACCAAATATCATTGCCCATGTTCAAGGTAATCCTCAGTTTTATTTTATTTTATTTTATTTTTTCTTGTTGTTGTTCTGATTAAAAATAATTTTAACCCATTGTACCTAGAGGTTTGTTATTCTATTAATAAATTAAGACGGTTTTTTAAGAGGGTTTTTTTGGTGAATAGTTTGTGAAATTAAAATTTTAGTCCATGCAGTTCGCGTGCTATAGTAATTTTTTCAAAAGTCAAGTTATTGTCAAAAGTCCAAAAGTCATTGTACGCCATCAAAATTATTGTTATTTTTTACGTGAAAAAATTACAGTAATATTTATGTATTATAATAACCGTGGACTTCTAAAAAAACTAGTGTAGCACATGAACTGCATAGGCTGAAATTTTAATTTGGTGGATTGTTCACCAAATCTCTTTTCATTAATTATATATTGAAATTGATTTGAGGGAAATGAATGGATGAGATTAGGAAAAATTTTGAGAGGAAAATTTTATTTCCTAATTACAAAGCGACTAAGTTTAATTATGTTTTATACCCTTTAAATTATATATATATATATATATTAGCTATTTTTTAATTATTTAAATATTTTTTACACTTAAAAATTTAAAAATCGATATAGTGACTTTAGACAAAGAGAACTCAGACAAAAATTTCACTATATAAACAAAAATAGATTTTTTTTTTTAGTGAGATTTAAGTATGTTAGTTTCCCTTGATATTTTTTCCGATTGTTAGTACATAGTCCTTTATTTTTGGTTTTTTTTAATTATTTTATCTTATTTATAGAGCAATTTATTTTTTTAGTTCTTATTAAAAAATTTAATTTATTTTCTTTGTTATTAGTTAATTAAATTTATGTCCCATATCGATTATTAAAAAATGTCCAAATCACTATATAAGTTAAAGGAATTACTCTGCTTGATACCATATAACTTTAAGTTAGAATTTTTTAAGAATAATATGAAATGCGAAGTTGAAATCTAATTAACATTACCTCGATAAATTCGATCTAATTAATGTTAAATGAACCATTAAAGACTTATTCAAATGACCAAGAATTAAAGGGTAAAAATTTGAGGATAAAAAAATTATAATTTTTTATATATATATATATCCACAAGGGGCACTGGGCAATGATTTTATAAATAATGAAAGCTTGAGTTGAATAAGAACTACTAGAACATGGTTTAACTGACAATCTGAAATTAAAAAGAACAAAAAAACAAGGAAAAGAAAAGTGTTATTTAACTGTTTATGACAGGGTTTATTTTTCTTGAAGAACTCAAAGAGGATTGATATATATGAATAAAAACTAGTATTCTTTAGGGTAGACAGTGAGATTGTGTACATGTTCTATGCAGACATATAAACACACACAATATATATATGTGTGTGTGTGTGTGTGTGTGTGTGTGTGTGAATTATTCTTTAGAAATTAGAAATAAATGTTAAAAAAAAATGATCAAAATATGCATAAGAAATTTGAACAAGATTTCTAAGTTTGTTGGGAATTTGATTTTACTCCTATTAGAATAATTATTAACTGAATATTATAAGATAAAGTAATGATTTCTGTGAAACTAATAGAATACTGAGATGTACAGAAAAGTAGAAAAGTTTATATATGTGTAAGGATTATGATTTTGATTATTGGACTCCAAGTAACTTAACGGGTTAAATATTTATATACATAGTGATGATATATCTGCAGTTTGATCGGCAAAACTGATTGAGTGATAGCAAATAATATTTTAAAAAATAGCAATTAGTGTGTTGGCACTGATTCAGGTATAAGTGGACTAAGTGTCAGGGTGTTGGCACTTGAATAACCCTCATTCGGTGTATTATGGGAGCCTAGCTAGTTTTCATGGTGTAGATTTTGTATTGTGCATTTGTGGAGAGTCTTGCGGGCTACATGGTAATTCTTGTTGTATAGTAAGGGAGATCATTCCCTTTATTAATATAATCAATTTGCTTAGCAAAAAAAATAAAAAATAGCAATCAGTGTCGATGTGTTTGGTGCACTAGTGGAAAGCGTCATTGTGGACGATTTGAATGACACTATGATTATCACAATAAATATTGGTCGTCGCACTGGGAGAGGGTACTCCTATTGTATCATCCGGTATCTATCGGAGCAAGAGTAATTCTTGAGTATCATTAGGAAGAACACAATGATCTGCTTTTGTGCTACATCGAGTGACAACAATTTGCCTTTTATTAGGCCACAAAATGAGAAAGTCTCTAAGGAAAAAACGATATGAGAAATCTCCGGCCCAATCGTCGTCTATGTAAGCATGTAAAATTAGAGAGAAATGTGAAAGAGAAGTGGATACTATGGAAGAATGTCCCCTTAAGTATCGCAAAATACGAAGAACTGTTGAGTCCGTTGTGCGAATAAGAACTAGTTAACCTGATGAACTGCACAAGCGATGTCTAGACGCGTCATTGTGAGGGCTTAATCACATTTTGTACACCTTGATGTTTGAGTGTAATCTTAGTGTATCCCTTGATGTTTTAATTTTTGCAATGTGCATCTTGAAATTTAATTTCTCTCTAATTGATCCAATCGACACAACTCGAATATCATAACTGAGATAAAATTTATAAAAAATAATATCACCACATGTCAACTACGTGTTATTACTCTTGCAATTAAGATTGCTAAAACATGTCGGTTTGACCAATTAGAGCTATAATTCGAACTTTACTAAGTACATTGCAAAATTGAAATATCAAGGAGCACATTTATATCGCACTAAAACTTTAAGGGTGCAAAGTGCACAGGATGTGAGACTAATTTTATTTATAGTTTTGTGGATGCTCTTTCCAACAAGTACTTTTCTGTAGGCTCGAACTCCTGATCTTGCAAAAGTCACTTAACTGTTTTAACTCAAATGTGTCTTGTCGTTTGATCCATATACTATATTGGTATATACTTCAACACATACTATTATGTGTGGTCCCTTTGTGAGCCCAATTTTGGGCCTTGTAAGTGAAAGTACAAAAAGGCCCATTAAATTATTTAGAGGAAAAAAAAAGAGATTTTATAAAAAATTAGTGAGTTCTTTACCAAATAAATAAAAAAAAAAAAAAAAATTACTGACACCAAATATGTTTAAACTTATTTACGGATCCCGAACATTTCGGGGTTGATAACCCCGGGAACTGAGATCCCGGGCATGCTAACCCCGGGATATAAGGGATTGAATTTTTTTTATTTTTTTTTTATAGGAGGCATGGTCCCGGGGTTGGTAACCCCGGGACCTTTTGGTCCCAGCTGCACAAGCAGCAGCTGCACGTGGAGTTGCAGCTGTAGCTCCATCCCAATGTTTAACACCAGTAAAAAAAAAAAAAAAAAAAAAAAAAAAAAAAAAAAAATCATTTTGGCCCACTAAATTTATAAAATTTTCAGTAACTTTGAGTTGATTAACGATGATCTGTCGATATTTTAAATAAATCTAATTTTTTTGTGCATAAATTAGATTCAAAACACTCCATAATACTTTTTACAACACTAAAAATGGACATGTAGATGAATTTTAAAAAATCGTCAAAATTGGCCAGATGAGCTATTTCGATAACGGCAAAATTTTTTTTGGCAATTTAGAATTAATAAAAGATTGCATTATTCATAACAGAAATGAACTAAATTTTTTGTATATAAATTATGTTCATAACACTACATAACAAAACTTAGAACACTAAAAACGGACTAGTGAATAATTTTTAAATAATCGTCAAAGTTGGTCAGATGAGTTGTTTCGATGACGATGCAGTTTTTTTTTGAAAACTTAATTAACAAAAAATGGTCGTTTATCCGTAACAGAAATGAATCTGATTTTTTTGCATACAAACTACGTTCATAAGAGCGAACACCTTAATTAACAATCTTTTATTAATTCTAAATTGCCGAAAAAAATTCTGCCGTTATCGAAATAGCTCATCTGACCAACTTTGACGATTTTTTAAAATTCATCCACATGTCCATTTTTAGTGTTGTAAAAAGCATTATGGATTGTTTTGAATCTAATTTATGCACAAAAAAATTAGATTTATTTAAAATATCGATAGATCACCGTTAATCAACTCAAAGTTGCCGAAAATTTTATAAATTTAGTGGGCCAAAACGATTTTTTTTTTTTTTTTTTTTACTGGTGTTAAACACCTGGATAGAGGTACAGCTGCACGTCTGAAGCAGCAGCAGCTGCTTGTGCAGCTAGGACCAAAAGGTCCCGGGGTTACCAACCCCGGGACCATGCCTCCTATTAAAAATAAATAAAAATAAAAATTCAATCCCTTATATCCCGGGGTTGGCATGCCCGGGATCTCAGTTCCCGGGGTTACCAACCCCGAAATGCCCGGGATCCGTAAATAAGTTTAAACATATTTGGTGTCAGTAATTTTTTATTTTTTTTTTATTTATTTATTAGGTAAAGAACTCAAAAATTAGTTCTATAGATATGAGACATAAATTTGTTTTATTAATAATTTTACAACCATTTTTCATTTTCATTTTATTTTATTTTTAATGCAAAATTTTTAATTTAAATGTAATTAATGTGATAAATAAATCAATTTGATCATTTAAAAAAAATTGAATCATGAAAAAAAACTGGCTAATAAACGAAAAAAGAAAGAGATTAAATCTGAGAGATCTATGTATTTTGTAAGATAAGAAGGATATTTTGTCATTTTGATAATACTTGAGAAGTTATTATCACATTATTTATTTTATTTTTTATTTTTTTAGATTTTTTTTATATATACCATAAAAAATAAAATAAAGCTAAAAAAACGAGAGAGGATAGAAATAAAAAATAAGAATTAAAAATAAAAATATTATTTTGTAAAATTATTTATATCAATAAAATGTGGTAAAATGTATCTCAACTAAATAAATTAAAAATATAAAATGAGCTTTTTGCACTTTATACTCTTGAAGTTTTAGAAAAATTTCACTTTATCTCCTATTCTTTCAATTTGAATACATTAAATCTTGAAGTATCCAAATTGTATCAAGTTAATCATTCCATCATTTTTTATGATATATGATGGGGAGAAATCAGGGCAGTCACAAATCAGTCTGGCACGCGCCACTCACGAAAATCTACGAAATCTACTACAATGGTCAAGGAAACCATATCCGAGAAAATCATTACCCTAGAATATGACGCCATCAATTTTCACCCCAAGGGCAGTAATAATACCCTCGCTTATTAAGGAAGGAGCCGTTATTGCTCCCTTAATAAGCGGGCCACCATTCAACGAAACTCACCATATTCATGATAATTGGTCGAGATTTGAGGGAAACTTGTCAAACAAGTCTTCTCCCATCTACAAATACAGAAGATGTGGGTCAAGCTAGGTATGCACATTCACTTGCACTTACACGCACTTTTTTTTTTTCCCTAGCCAATACTCTACCCAAATTTTCTCAGAACACTCGACTTATTCTTACACCGAAGGTACAACACCGAAAAATCCACCTGTCGTGTGCTGTTTTGCACGAACCTGAGCTGGGAGAGTAATCTGAGATGAGGGAGAGTTAATATCCCGAATTACAAAATGACTTGTTTGGCGAACTAGTTTTAGATTTTATTAATATATTTCATATTTGACAAGTGACTGATTTTCGCCGTAGAAAATAATGGAGTTATCAATTTTGACTGACTTAACACAATTTGAATAATTTAAGATTTAATATATTTAAATTAAAACTAAAGAGACTAAGTGAGATTTTTCGAAAATTTTAAAAATACAAAGTTTAAAAATCTCTATAAAAATTATCTTAAATATTATTAAAATAACAAAAAATATTTTTGATATTTGTCGAAATAATAAGGGGCAAAAACGTGTACAACTTGATTTAAAGCCACAATCCAATTTTTTCATCCTGTGTTATTTTCACAAATTTACACTTTCACTCCCCTAACTTTTCACACACAAAAACACACACACACACAAAATTAAGAGCAGCATCTGTTGAGTAATCTGAGCAGAGCATCGGCTTTTCTCCGAGCTCGGAGCGATTCGCCGGCGGCCAAACTCTGCAACGCCGGAATACTCCTCGGATTCATCAGTAATCTCCTCGCCACCTCCTCTCCGCCGTCCTTGCAAAGCCCTAACAGCAGCGTTATCGAATTCTCCTTCCCCTTATGCGATCCAAATCTGAGTAGATCGACAAGAAGTGAAACCAGAACTCTGCTCCGTCGGATTTCATGGAGGCCGTCGGAGCTTCCCTGAAGCAAGGCCAGCACCGCCAGGGAGTCGTCGGTGATGCCGGCTTTGTCGTCCATTAACAGATTTATGAGCAACGGGACTGCGCCAGCGAGCACGATGTTGGATTTGTTCGAGTTGTAAACCGCGAGA
The DNA here is from genome assembly GCA_016647705.1 of Eucommia ulmoides. Taxonomy (NCBI): domain Eukaryota; kingdom Viridiplantae; phylum Streptophyta; class Magnoliopsida; order Garryales; family Eucommiaceae; genus Eucommia; species Eucommia ulmoides. The sequence goes on from CM028328.1 coordinate 56,148,447, forward strand.
TTGAAGAGCGCCGTCGCGGCGTCTCGTTTTCCGGCGGTGGTTCCTTCTTCGAGAAGGCTTACCAGTGCCGGAATGGCTTTGGGACGAGCGCCGATGATTACCTTGTAGTCGTCTGTCATGGAGAGGCTGAAGATCGTGGCGGCCGCGTTTTCTCTCGCCTCCGTCGTCTTCCCCGACTGTAAAACGTCGATTATGCTGTCGATTGCACCGGCAGCCATTATTAGCGTCTTGTTGTTATCGTATATTGATAGATTAAGCAACGTCGTGACGGCGTTTTCCTGGATTCTCGAATCGCCGGAGCTCAATAGAGTTACCAGAAACGGAATCGCCCCGGCCTCGGCGATAATCCGGCGATTATCCATCCCGGACTTCGCCAGTAACCGGAGCTCGTACGCCGCCTGCCGCTGGATCTCCGGTGATCCAGTAGCGAGTTTCCCCACCAGAAACTCCGCCGTCAATTTGACGGCGTCGACCGCTGCTTTCGTCGCCGATATGTGATCGACGGCATTCTCGCAGGATTTCCTCTTGCTACTCCCTCTCTCCGACGAAGAAGTTCCCTCCGATTCAATCGCCGGAACATTGTTCTCCTGACACCATTGATGGATCAAACTCTTGAGAGCATAATTAGGTATGAGCGCCATATGTATTAATCTCTGCCCGCTGTTAGGGCATGTATGGTGGCCGGAATTTATCCACTGAGCGATCGAACTCCGGTCATAAGTATGGCCGGAAGCAACTATCACCGGATCCCTCATCAAATCCAGCGAAATCGGACACCGGAATTCATCCGGCGCTTTCAAATTCATCGCCTGAGAAGACGAGTAAACCTGTTCTAGATTACAGTCGCCCGCCGTTGCAGGCAGCGGCAACGGCTTATGCCGGTCAAATCCATCACCTGTCCGACGAAATTCCTCACTGAAAATCACCGATTTCTCCAAAGAAACCAGCGATATCAGATTGTTGATGTTGGAAACGACGATGATTCCGCCGGTGCCGGCCTGATTCTCCGATTCTTTCTCCAGCTTCGAAATCTCTTCCTCGTAATCAATCGGATTTCTCAATCCCACACCGCTGAAAATCTCCTTAATCTTCTCGAAATCAACCCTTTTGTTCTTCCCATTATGACCATCCATGGCTTCCAGAAGCTCATCCCTCCGGCGAACCTCCCTCCGATCAACAAACAACTGAACCCTCTTCGCCTGCCGGTGAAGAAGCTCCACCTGCTCCCTAACATCCGCCGTGATATTCAACAGACTCAACGGCAAAATATCCAGCGCCCTCCCCATCTCCACCGCGAGAAAATGAAACTGCTTAGCTATGAACTCCGTCTGGACAAGGCTCCACAGAGAGCTTCCTCCGCCATGGAAGCTATGCATCAAGAGCTTCACTTTCCGAATAACCGAGAAAAGCTCCGTCAAACAGAGGATCGACGACGGCGGAAGAGGGGATTTGGATTCTTGAATCTCTTCGAAGAGGGAGAGGAGGAGCTTGATCCTCCTGATCATGGTGGAGCAATTCTTGGGCTGCAAAAATGGAAGCTTTTCCGTGGAGGAGACTTCATTGCAGAGGTGGATGAGTGATTCTAAGAGGGACCCAGTTGGGAGGAAGAGGCCATCCATGGCGATGGTGATTCACTGAACTTCGTAAGATTTTTGTTCATCTTTGTTATGAGTGTTTTTGTGGGGGAGGAGGGTGAAAAAGGGGTGATTTGCTTTGTTTGAGAAATTCTTTGTTTGTGGGAAAAAAATATTTGAAAATTATAGGATTAATTACCTTTTGCTCACCTATACTTTGATCTTATTCATTTTACTCCCCTATACTTATAATGAATTGGAAAATTAACCTTTTTTACATAACGGAAAATGCTAAAAAAATGTGTGAAATTAGATTTTTTATCTAGATTTTATATGGAATTGGAAAAAATTTCCTTTTGTTTTTGTTTAATTTAACCAAATATGCTAAAAGATGACAGAAATTAAAAATTTTGTTTAAATTTTACAGGTGATAGGGAGGAAATTAGGCATAGCTTGATTTCCAGCCGCGTGTCCCTAACATGTGTAGGCACGAAGAACTCTTCGTCTCTGCCACGTTGGCTACAACGTCAGTCCGATTGGGAGAGAGTCGACCCGCTCAGTTAAGGCTACCAATCGAGCAGGATCGAGACACCCCACGAAGGAAAGTGTCGAGTGACTAGGCGACGTCCTTCGACTCCGTAATTGTCGCCGCATTAAACAGGGATTAACTCCACGACTCTAGGGCACGACACCACCACTGAAGCATTTACAATGGATGCCTCTCATTTAGGAGACATTACTGCTCAATAGTAGCTCTTTCCTCCCATATCCCACCGACACTAGCGATTGGCCGAGATCATGGACCGAGAATTAGGGGAAACTTGCCAAACAAATCTTCGTCTGCTTATAAATACCAGAATGGTGAGCTAACTAAATATACATATTTTTTTCTTAGCTATCACTCTGCCAAATTCTACTGAAAAACTTACGACTAATCCTCATACTGAAGGTGCAACACTAGTAGACCCACACACGATACATTGTTTTGTAGAAATCTAAACTGAGAGAAAATGAGTTAAGCTATGGGATTTTCCAATCTTCTAAATCTCAGAGTGACGTGTCTAGTGAACTACTTTTGAGTTTCATCAACATGAAATGAGCAAAATTATCTTTTACTGTGATTTTTATTTTATTAAAAAAGAAAAAACAGAGGTAGAGAGAGAAAGAGAGTTAGAGAGTGAAAATGTTCATTTTTTTTTCTTTTGTTATCTTTGAATATTGAATTTAAATCGAAAAAATATTGATCGATATGTATTTATTCAATGAAATATGAGTTTCTCTCTTTAGTAACGAGTAGACGGGGTGATGTATAGGTTTTTAAAATAGTAAGGGTTAAAATTAAATAAGACTAAAGTATAAGGGGGTTAAGAGTAATTAAAAAATTTAAAATAATGTGATGGATTCTTGACTGCTTCTGTTTGTTATTGATTGAAGGAGTAGTCTTTGCTTTGCTGCCATTTGGAGGACAAACATGACTTGAAAGGTTAAGTCATATGGACTCTCTCTCTCTCTATGTTAATTTACACTTTATACCCCTTAAATTTTAATAATTTTCATTTTGAATCATATATATATATATATATATATATATATATATATATATATATATTTTTTTTTTAAATTATACAATAAAGTGTGTCTGAGCTAGTTTACGTGCAACTCGGCTAATCACATCAGTCGGCGATTTTAAGGGCGTACTCCCCCACATAGACCTAGAGCATTCATGATTAAATTCAAGCAATGTTTTTCAGTAGAATCGAATCTTGATTGACAAAATAAGGGGCATCTGCTCTTGCCAACTGGACTAACACCTCTTGGGTGAACTATATACTTTCTACTGTAACACATTGCACCTCAAAGTGTGGAATTTTTGTTTATAAGTTGCTCGATTGACAATTGAAAATCGTGCGGATGCAATGCACGTTCCAGTTCGATAAAATGAAAATTAAGTACTGAATTTATTAATAGATTTTTAAAAAAAAAAAAAAATCTTAAAAAAAAAGATTTCACACAATTTTTTCTTTCTTTTCTAAAACATTACCTCTCTACATCTCTCATACATGTATGTTCTCAATTCATTATTAATCATAAAGTAAAAAAAGTAAATGATCATTTAAAATTTAAATTATTTTTAAATGATATTTATGTTTTAAGTAATTGTTTTATTTATTATTAAATATACTTAATTTAAAAAGTACTTCACATATTTTGTTTTAAACGCTTAATTGTGTTATTAAACGAGTCCTAACTAAACTCAAGAGGTGTTAGTCCGACTGGCAAGAAAATGTGTCTCATATTCTTGTCAATCAGGGTTCAACTTCCCTGGAGAACACTCGGAGAATTAAATCTTGAATGCATAGGCCGATGTAACGGTGTGCTCCCGAGTAGGTAATTAGTCGATCCGCGTAAGCTGGTCCACACAACACCGTACCATAAAAACAAACAAAAACAAGCAAAAAAAAAAAAAAAAAACACAAGTCCTAACTAAGGATTATATTGAAATTTCAGGGGGTGGAAAGTGTAATTTAAACAAAATACGTGAATATATCAAACAAGTAGTGTTAAAAAGGTTGCCAAGGTCTCCATTCAAACATCATTTTTCTCCATATATTATTATTTTATTTTAATTTGGAATACATCTTCCACCAGCCGTTTAATTCTGAAAATAGTAATATTTTAATTACTTACAATGGGCAATTTCAAAATTATTCAAGGGGTGAAAAAATAATATTTTTTTTATCTATTTGATTAGAATTTTTCTTTGTTAAGCTTGAGAAAGACAAGAGGAGAGAGTAAATTACCTATCAAATTAGGATACAATCTTTATCTCTGAATTATTTTATTTAATAATTTTTTTTATAGATCATCACGTTCTGTAACACTTAAATTTTACTGCTGATATAACTGAGTTATATTATGAAAGGTTTGTTTATACGTAAATATTGTTTATTACGTCTATAACAAATTAAAATTGAGTCATAATGTTTTGTCAACAGTGAAATTAATTTATTTTCTAGAGAATAAGGCCCCGTTTGGTTACTATTTTTGTTCTTGCTCTCAAAATTTCGGGATTAATTTATAAAAATAATAATATTTTAATTACTTGAAATGGGCAATTTTAAAATTATTCAAGGGGTGAAAAAATAATATATATATATATATATATATATATATATATATATATATATATATTTATCTATTTGATTAGAATTTTTCTTTGTTAAGCTTGAGAAAGACATGAGGAGAGAGTGAATTACCTATCAAATTAGGATACAATTTTTATCTTTGAATACTTTTATTTAATAAAATTTTAATTAATATTTTTCTTTTTTTCGTATCCACCGTCACATTCTGGAAGAGTTAAATTTTACTAGTGATATAACTGAGTTATACTTTAAAAGGTTTGTTTATATGTAAATATTGTTTATTACGTTTATAACAAATTAAAATTAAGTCATAACGTTTTGACAACGGTGAAATTTCACTATGATTTTTTTTGAGAGATTAAGGCCCCGTTTAGTTACTATTTTTGTTCTTGCTCTCAAAATTTCGGGATTAATTTATAAAAATAATAATATTTTAATTACTTGAAATGGGCAATTTTAAAATTATTCAAGGGGTGAAAAAATAATATATATATATATATATATATATATATATATATATATTTTTTTTTTTTTTTTTTTCTATTTGATTAGAATTTTTCTTTGTTAAGCTTGAGAAAGACATGAGGAGAGAGTGAATTACCTATCAAATTAGGATACAATTTTTATATTTGAATACTTTTATTTAATAAAATTTTAATTAATATTTTTCTTTTTTTCGTATCCACCGTCACATTCTGGAAGAGTTAAATTTTACTGGTGATATAACTGAGTTATACTTTGAAAGGTTTGTTTATACGTAAATGTTGTTTATTACGTTTATAACAAATTAAAATTAAGTCATAACGTTTTGACAACGGTGAAATTTCACTATGATTTTTTTTTGAGAGATTAAGGCCCCGTTTGGTTACTATTTCTGTTCTTGCTCTCAAAATTTCGAGATTAATTTATAAAAACACATTTGGTAAACACGTTTTTGTTTTCAAAATTTTGAGAGTATTTTCTGAATTTCTTAGGAATTTGAGAAACAAAAAAAATGTTGATTCTTATTCATTCCCACAAAACTATTCCCACCACCACCACGCCGGCCAAAACTTATGTATATTTATGTCATACATTTATAAAAAAACAAAAACAAATGGTGCAACCAAACATACTTCTTTATTTATATTCTCACAAATAAAAAGAAACAATTGCAAGATAAATGGTCGTTACCAAATATATTTCTATTTCCGGAATACTTCAAAATGGAAAAAAAATAAAAAATCATCCTAGTTTTTTGAAAATAAAAACAGAAAAGTAGAAACACTAACTAAACGCCACTTAAGTAAGGAATTTTTTAAAGGTCGAAATTTGTAAAAACACAAATTTATTGTGGTAAAAAATATTTAAAAAATAAATTACATAATAAATTCAACATTTAATAAATCCATCTTCAATATTTATCAATTTTCGGCACTTAAGTTTTAGTTTTATCAAACAAACCCTTAGACCAGTAATATTGAAATATTTTTTTTATAAAGCAAACCCTTAGTTTTATCAAATAATTTTTAGATTTTTATTTAAATTTTATAATATGTCATTTTGATTTATTTTACCTCCTATTTCTTAGAGTGAGATTTTTAATTTTTATTTTTTTCTATTAAATATTATTGTGTGTATAAGTAAAATATATAAATATATAGGCAATTTGACTTGGCTAGTACCCAAAATTTTGGAAGCTTTTGTTTGGATTATATTGCAAATTTAAGCAATTTTGAATTTTATATCAAAAATTAATTTTTTATATAATTATATATATATATATATATTATTTTTAATTTTTTTTTTGTTTCTTTCTAGAATTCAAAAGAGACAAAAAAACCTAAGACGGAGAATAGGACAAAGGAGTGTTTGGCTTGGGTTTATTAAATAAGCTATTTTTAGATTGAGGATAGTTGAAGAACTAGGGAAGAACCAAACAATGCCTAATTTCTTGCTTGGTAGATGAAGATTTAATAATTTAAGGGAAAAAAGGGTTAATTGCCTTTTTTGCCCCCAATTTTGATATCTTTTCATTTTGGTCTTTATACTTTATAAATCTATAATTTATTCCCTTCTATTTATAACATTTTGCCTCTATAGTTTGACAGATTTCACTTTATATCCATGTAGTATTTTCGTTATCACTTGTCCCATGTGGTTCAGATTTAAGTGCAAATGTTAAGCATTTAACTGAATTTGCGTAAAATGTCAAATTTACCCTTATACTTGTCCCGACTCAGGGATGGGGTTATTTATATTTTGTCCCTATGGTTTGACGAATTTCACTTTACTCCCTTATAGTATTTTCGTCTTCACTTACTTCATGTGGTTCATAGTTAAGTGTATTTGTTAAACGTTTAACATAATTATGTCAAATGTCAAATTTATCCTTATATTCGACCCAACCCGACCCGGGGAGGGGAGGGGTATAAATTTCAATTAATATTAAATAATTTATTAAAATTTTTTTTTTTTTAAGACATAACAGTACAGAGAGAAAGACAGCTAGAGAGAGAAAATGTTAATTTTTTTTTAATTATATTTAATTAAAATAAAGAATAATTAAGTTATTTTAATATTTTTGAGTAAGATGTGAACTTCTTCTCCCTTATATAAAAGTGTACTAAGAATAATTGTTAAATGTTTAACATAATTGTGTAAAAAGTCAAATTTACCCTTATATTCGACCCGACCTGATCCGATCCGGAGAGAGAGGTATAAATCTCAATTAATATTAAATAATTTCTTAAAATTCAATTTTGTTTGATTTTTTTTAAGACATAAGAGTACAGAGAGTTAGAGAGAGAAAATGTTAATTTTTTTAATTATATTTAATTAAAATAAAGAATAATTAAGTTATTTTTATATTTTTAAATAAGATGTGAACTTCTTCTCCCTTATATAGCAGTGTAGTAGTTAAATAAATAGGCATGGCCCATGCAGGTTTCGAACCTGCGACCTTCGCGTTATTAGCACGACGCTCTAACCAACTGAGCTAATAGGCCATTTTGTTACAATTGTTTTTTACCAATTGATTGGACGCCAGATGGCGGCGTTTGGTTCCGTGGCGTCTGATAACTATTTTTGTTTCCATTAGAGTAGCATCAAGAATCGCTTTTGGTAAAGATAATTTTTTTTTTTGTTTTGAAAATAGAATTGTGTTTGGTAACGATTTTATCCTAAAATTAAATTATTTTTTTTTGATTTTTTTTTTTTTTTTGGGCTGGCGGCACTCGAAGTTGTCAGGTGGCCGACAGTAGCGGTGACCGGCCGGTGGTCGATTGGCGATGAACAGTAATTGAGAATAGAATGAGAATTATGATAAATAACTTTTTTTTTGTTTTTCATTTCTTAAGGAAAAAAATTGGCACAATTCTCAAATGAGAATGGAATGGGAACGAGAATAAAAATTACCAAACGCTATTCCCAAAAATCTGAGAATGGAATGAGAATTTTTGAAATGAAAACAGTTACCAAACGGGGCCTTAGTATTTTTCCTCTTTTGTTTCTACTTTATATAAATTGGGATGAGAATTATATTTTTGTTCTGAAGTATTATGGAAATATAACATGTTTGGTAACGACAATCATCTGAAATTATTTTTTATTTTTAAATTTATGAGAATAAAAACAAGAAATACATTTGGTTGCAGCGTTTGTGTTTTTTTCTTTGAATGTATGGTGGTCAGTGGGTGATGGTTGAATAGTTTTGTGAGAGTTAGGGGTGTGCATGGATCGGGTGGTTTTTTTTTTGGACAAATCCGACACTCGATTTGCAACTATCGGCTCTGGACTTTCCAGATCTGCTGCCGACCGAAAGGAAGAATAATCTGACGGTTTCGGGTGTCGTCAGATTCTGATCGGGTGAAATCGGATGAAAAACAGAAACAACAATGTAAACAAATAGAACAAAAAAATATACAGGGCATTCAAATGTATAACAATATTTAGATAGATTCAATAGAAACAAAGAACAAATCGGACAAGAACAAAACGTAGAACATATTCAACAAAAATAAAAAAGAAATTACAACAAAACTTTCACTATTTCACATACTTGTGCTCAATCTTCAACGCTCATTATTCATTATGCATATTTCTTCGCCAATTGCAGCGCTCATTACGTATATTTCTTCGCAAACTTCTTGTCCTTCAGACGGTATTAGTAGATCTAGATGAGAATCAAATATATATTTGCGAAAAATAAGAACAAGAATCAAAGAAGAAATAGAAGAATCGAAGAAAAAGAAGAATCGAAAAAGACGAAGAAGAATCGAGGAAATCGTATTCGGAGCAGAAGACGAGTCATGAGAGGCGGTGTGCAAATGAGCCCTAAAAACTCTAAAATCGTATAAATAGCTAGAAATCGGTCGGGTCAGATGTGTTCGGGTGGGCGATGACTTGAACCGCTATCGGATCCGAATGTATAACAGTGAATCCGGTTCAACCAACCCAACTGTTGTTAAACACATCAGGCCCGAATTTTACAGGTCGGGCCAATTGGATTTTTTGGGCTGGGCGGGTCGGGTTTGTCGGATATTCTGCACACCCCTAGAGAAAGTAAATAGGAATCAATGTTTTTTGTGTTTCTCAGGCTCTTAAGGAATTCATAAAACACTTCCAAAATTTAGAAAAAAACGTGTTTACCAAACACGTTTCTGTACATTGATCCCATTTTTTAAGAGAGCGAAAACATAAATAATAAAAGGTGAATACGGAAAAACCTTGTAAATTAAGAAAGGATAAGATATACACTATCAACGAAAAAACGAGATTTAGACATCAAACTCTTTTTTGAAAAAAAAGGAAAAAATTATATTATGCTTTAAATTAAAATTAAAAATCATAAAACAACTCTAACTATGGAATATTTAATTGAAAAAAATCCTCCAATTTATGACCCATTGATAAACCCTTGTTCTTCATTTCCTTTAGGACAACCTTAGCCTCATCAAATTTCTTCATATTAATCAAACGGCTAGCCAAAAGCCCATAATTTTCACCATCCAACCCTTTATCTCTACCCCCATATATCCTCACAAAATCCACCGCCTGCGCATGATAGCCCATCTTCAGCAGCGTCCCGATAACGTGCGCGTGTGTGGAGTACAGCACCGGTAGTCCGTCGTCGACCATCCGCCGTAGCACCGCCAGAGCTCCGTCGACTTTCCCGGCCCTACAAGCTCCGAGAACAAGCGCGTCGTAGGTTCTGGTGTCGGCGCCCAGACCTAATTTTTTCATCTCTGACAGAAGTCCGGCGGCGGAATTCAGGTCTCCGGAGAAGCAATAAGACGTGAGGAGGTAGTTGAACGCCGTGAGATCCGGCGGAATTTGATTCTCCGTCATCAGATCCATCACCCGCCGGGTCTCCTCCATCTTTTTCTTCCGCGTCAGCGCGTTGAGTATGGGGTGGAACGTGAGCGCGTTCGGCCGGTGGTCCGATCGGAGCATCGCGTTCGCCACGCGAAGCGCTTCGTCGGGACGGTGAGATTTGCAGAGAGCGGCGATGAGTGAATCGTACGCGCCCTTCTTTACGAACCCCCTGTCGAGACCGGCTATTGTCCGCAGTAGCTCGTCGAGAACGGAGAGATCGACGGCGACGAACCTGAAAGTGTTGGTCGTGTTGAAACAACCGTCCCTGAATCGACGGTAAAGAAGGCTTTGGACGGCGGCGAAGTCACGGTCGCGGCCGGCGGCGTTGATGAGCTCGTCATAATAAGCGGAACTGGGTTCATCGGGAGCTACGCTAGAGTAACCGGCGGTGAGAAATCGGGAGGCGAAGGACAGCGAAAAGTAGGGTTTTGGGGTGATTTTGCGGATCAACGTCATGGTGTGATTTAGGGTTTAACTGGAACGCAGAGCTTGAAATGGGGAAGAAGATGGCAGTATCGTAAATTTAATTGATTATGAAGGGCATTTATAAATAGATTAGACCATGGGCTTAATTAAGCCTTTTTTATTTATTCAATATTTGGGCCAGAGGTCTAAGGCCCATTTAGTTGTCCAAATTATTTTTGAATTATTATATTTTTAATAAATTAATTTGTATAATTTTTTATTTACTTATAATTTAATTAAATTGACATATTTGAAAAAAAAAAAAAGCAATTTTAATTTAGTTAAAACTTTTAATATCTTTTGCAGAAACATAGTCTAGAAAATTATCTACAATACACTTTTGTTAAGCACAACGGAATTTTCAGTATTTTGTTTAGTGAATGTTCGTGGAATACGACCATTTTGTCTTTTTATCTTATTAACATGTAATTTAGGAAACTTTCCGTTATGGTAAATTTTTAGCACAACGAATATTCATTACTAATGGGGGTATTTTCTATCCAGGCGCGACAGATCTCCCTCCTTCTTGGTCGAGCAGGGACTCCTCTTTGAGAAACTGGGCCGCCCTGGTTGGAGGAAAGGCTCACATCATCTGGTCTATTACACAAGAACGTCCAATAATCCTATATTGACTGGTACCTCGCCACCTCTTCTTGGAAGCTAATTCATCTACTTTATTATGCCAATCAGTTTTTATTTATTGGCCCAACTCCTATTGTACATGTAGGCCTTATCCATTGTGCCTTACAGGCCTGACCCATGGACCCATCGTCATTTTTCTCAAATCACGACATAAGCAGGTCGGATTAGGCCTTAAAAGGTCTAATCCTCCTTCTTCACCTACTTTAGGGTCTCACAAATTCACCTTCATCTGATATAAATATGGTACAGTCCCAAAGGTTTAGGTAATGAAATTAATACATTTTTGCTTAGTTTTGTCTCTCTGGACTAGATCACTCATTCTCACGTCCAAGGGACTTTGTCAGGGGAACACCCCAACAGGTCTTTCTGCAAGTTCCCGACAAAAAGGACAAGTATTGGAAGGGTCTCTGTTCTCTGCCAACCACCTCAGAGAATAACTGTCCAACCACCCATACTCTTCATCGGTGGTCAAGTTTTTTGTATAATTTATTATTTACTTATAATTTAATTAAATTGACATATTTGAAAGAAAAAAAAAATACAATTTTAATTTAGTTACAACTTTTAAAAAAATTAATGTTTTATCCTTTGTAGAAAGATAGTCTAAAAAATTATCCACGACCTATTTTTGTTAAACATAGCAAATTTTAAGTATTTTGTTTATTGAATGTTCGTGGCACAAGACCATTTTGTCTTTTTATCTTATTAGCATGTAATTTAGGAAATTTTCCGTTATGGTAAATTTTTAGCACAATGAATATTCATTATTAATGTGGGTATTTTTTTTATTCAGGCGTGACAGATCTCCCTCCTTCTTGGTTGAGCAGGGACTCCTCTTTAAAAAACTTGGCCACTCGGGTTAGAGGAAAGGCTCACATCGTCTAGTCTGTTCCACGAGAACGTCTAATAATCCCATATTGGTTGGTACCTCGCCATCTCTCCTTGGAAGCTAATTCATCTATTTTATTGTGCCAATTAGTTATCATTTATTGGCTCAACTCCTATTGTACATGTAGGCCTTATCCATTGGGCCTTACAGGCCTGACCCGTGGGCCCCAATCACAACATAAGCCAGTCAAATTAGGCCTTAACCAGTTTTGGTTAAGGACTAATCCTCCTTCTTCACCTATTTTACAGTCTCCCAAATTTGCCTTCATCTGTTATAAATATGGTACAGTCCCATAGGTCTAGGTAACGAAGTTAATACATTTTTTGCTCAATTTTGTCTCTCCGGATTAGATCACTTATTCTCAAGCCCAATGGACTTCTTTGGGGAACACCCAAACAGGTCTTTCTGCAGGTTCCCGACAAAAAGGACAAGCATTGGAAGGCTCCCTATTCTCTGCCAACCACCTCGGAGAAAAACTGTCCGACCACTCATACTCTTCATCGGTGGCCAAGTTTTTTGAATAAACAACTACTAATGCCAATAGTAGTCATGGTTTGCCCTTTTACATCGAAATTTACCTTAGAAAACTAGTGAATGTTTACTCATTCATTGATAAGTCAGCCTCTAATGTATGTAACAATATTAGAATTTGAATGCACATCGTGAATGTTTATTAGTAATTAATATTAAAATTAGTAGACGTGTTTTAGCTTTTTACATTGAATATTGTCATGCTAATCTCATAATACCAATAGCGGTCGGTATGTCATACTAATATCTAGATGACCAAATATCGTAGGTGTCTGCACAATGAATGTTCACTACATATATAAATAGCATTTGAGATTACTCTTTCACTTTTAATACTTTTTTTTTTTTAAACAAGTTTGTCACACCCTACCCCGGGCCCTCAATGCCCAAAGGCTGGCTATGACGTCGACTTGATGTTACCCGACCAACAACATTATATTTATATAAAGAAAAGGGGATGGTGAGATTTGCAGAGACCGACGATGAATGAATTGTACGCGCCCTTCTTTACGAACCCTTTGTTGAGAACGGAGAGATCAACGGCGACGAACCTAAAAGTGTTGGTCGTGTCGAAACAACCATCCCTGAATTTTTCGGTCGCGGCCGGCAGTGTTGATGATCTCGTCATAATAAGCGGAATTAGGTTCATTGGGAGCTACGCTAGAGTAACCGGCGGTGAGAAATCAAGAGGTGAAGGACAAGGAAAAGTAGGGTTGGGGTGATTTTGCGGATAAACATCATGGTGGGATTTATGGTGAACTTCAAATGGGGAAGAAGAAGGCAGTATCGTAATTTTGGTTTCTAATCAAGGGCATTTATAAATACATTAGACCATGGGCTTAATTAAGCCCATCTTATTTATTTAATATTTGGGCCAGAGGTCTAAGGCCCATTTAGTTATCCAAATTATTTTTGAATTATTTTATTTTATTTTTAATTTAAATTAATTTAATAATTTTTTATTTACTTATAATTTAACTAAATTTACATATTTGAAAAAAAAAATACAACAATTTTAATTTAGTTAAAAATTTAAAGACTTTTTTTTAATGTTTTATCCTCCATAGAAAGATAGTCTAGAAAATTATCAAGGATTTATTTTCATTAAACATAGCGGAATTTTATGTAGTTTGTTAGTGAATGTTTGCGACATAAGATCATTCTGTCTTATTACGCTCAAACAAAGGAAGAATGAATGTATATTGTATTCCATATTTATCAAATACAATAGGAAATCTAACTATATATAGCCAAGTTGAAGGAAGAAAAATAGTTGTAAAAAAATTTATAACAAACAATGCTAACTTCTAACAAACATAGTTAACTTAACTAACTCTAATACCCCCTCAAGATGGACAATAGATGTTCTTAATAGCCATTTAGGATAAGAGAAAAGAAAGAAAAGAAGATGGTAATTGCTTAGTGAAAACATTAGCGAGTTGATTCTGCAATCTGGTTGGCATGAGGCGGATAACACCTTTGGATACCTGGTCTCGAAAAAAATGACTATCGATTTTGATATGTTTAGTTCGTTCATGGAAGATGGGATTAGAAGCTTTGTGAATTGCCGCAAGATTGTCACAAAAAAAAAAAAAAAGAGTCGGAGAAGAGACATCAATCAAAAAATCCTGCAACAATTGTCATAACTAGATCAATTCACTAGCAACCGCCGTGAGAGCTCTATATTCTGCTTCAACAGAAGAACGAGAGACAATTGGTTATTTCTTAGCCTTCCAAGAAACAAGAGAATCATCAATGAAAACACAAAATCCCATGATGGATTTCATAGAATCAATGCAAGAACTCCAATCAGTATCAGAAAAAACCTTCAAGTATGTGGAAGATGAAGCCGAATAGAAAAGATCTTTTCCAGGTGTAGATTTAAGATATCTGAGGAGATGATAAGCTGCCTGTAAGTGAGGAACTCTAGGCTGAGATAAAAGCTGGCTCAATTTATGAACAACAAAACAAATATCCAAGAAATGGTTAGATATAAGAAACATCCAATCAACCTCTTATATGTAGAAGGATCAGAAAGGAGTTTACCATCTTCAGAGCTAAGGAGAACTTTAGGGTCCATTGGCAAATGATGAGAAAACAAATTCGTTGGTTTGCAACCAAGATACCCTGCATCCTCAAGCAACCGTAGAGTATATTGTCACTGAGAAATAACAATGCCTTTGGTTGAGCGAGTAATTTCAATGCCCAAAAAGTATTTCAATATACCTAAATCCTCGAGCTTAAAACAATAAGTTGAATATTAGGCCCGGTGATTATAATATCATCTACATAAACCAATAGAGCAACAAACGAATTTTCATTCCCTTTGTAAATAGAGAATAATTTGATTTAGATTGTTTTAAAACCAAACTGCATAATAGATTCAATGAATTTCGAAATCCACTGTCTAGATGATTGCTTTAGTCCATAAATGGACTTATAAAGCTTACATACTAGGTGAGAATTACTTAAAGAAACCCCCTAACTACTTTTATACCCTAAAGGAAGATCAATATAAACTTCCTCAAAGAGATCACTATTAAGAAAAGTATTGTTCACATCAAGTTGAAATAAATGCCAATTGTTGTTACAAGCAGCTGCTAAAGCAAGTAATACTTTAACAATCACCAACTTAGCAACGGGCGAATTTTTTTCCGATGAAATCTACATGTTCCTGTTGAGTAAAAGCCCTCAGCCACAAGGCGGGCTTTATGTCATTATATAGAACCATCGGACTTATATTTAATTTTGTAAATACATCTGCAGCCAATGGAATATTTCTCGAGAGAAGAGGAACAACTAATCAAGTATGGTTGTTTTCCATGGCTTGCAGTTCTTCCATCATAGCATGTCTCCATTCTAGATACTTAATGGCTTGATGATAAAATTGGGCTTCAACTTGTGAAGAAATATTCATGACAAAACATCGGTGAGCTTGTGACAATGAATTATAACCGAGGACTTGTGAAATGAGATACCTGGTAGGAGCTGCAGGGACAATAAAAGAGAAATTACAATGAAAATTCTCCAAAGAAGAAGGACATTGAGTGACTCTAGTAGAGCGTCTGGGAACAGAAATTTGTTGAACAACTGTATCAGTCACGACATGAATATCAGCAAGAACATCAAGTGCAACATCATCATCAATAGAAGTTGATGTGGCATGTGGTAATACTAGATCAGGAAAGGGATCAATCAAATTGCGTGACAAAACCACAGAATGAAATGGAAACACATCATCATGAAAGATAACATCTCAAGAAACAAAAATCTGTTTGGAATGTATATCATGTAATTTGTATCTCTTTAGACCAGGTGGATATCCAACAAAAGCACATACATGAGCTCTTGGTTGAAAATTTGTTCCATGAGCAGGCAAGGTAGATGCAAAAGTCAAACACCCAAAAACTCTAAAAGTAGAATAATCTACTTTGGTCTTGTATAATAACTCATACGGTGTTTTATGACGAAGGATAGGTGAAGGAGTCCTGTTTATCAAAAAAACAGCAGCCAATATGCAATCAAACCAAAATTTTTATTGGAACTCTGAATTGAAAATAAAGTGCCCAAGCCACATTAAGAAGATGCTGATACTTTCTCTACACATCCGATTTTTGTTGAGGAGTCTCAAAGCATGAATATGGTTGCAACACTCCCAAATCATTGAAAAACTTATTAAAAGCAAGTTCACGAGCATTATTTGATCTGAAAACCTTAATCTTAACTCCAAACTGAGTATTCACCATATTAAAAAAATTGGAAATAACAGATGCAATATCAAACTTATGTTTAAACATGAACGTCCAGGTAAAATGAGTATAATCATCGACTAAAGTAGAAAAATATTGATAACCACCATATGATGGAACACTATATGAACCCCATATATCACGGTGTATCAAGGCAAAAAGAAGATTGTGACAAATAATTATGTGATTCAAAAGCTAAATGCCTTTATTTAGCTAATGGACAAATGTAACAAGGTCATGTTTTATGTAATTGAGAAACATCAACATGCAAAAGTTTTTTCAACAGATTCTATGTTTTGGGAGACAAGTGGCCCATTCTACTAGCCAAACATGAGCATACACATGATTGACAGAAAAACCAATTCCTGATTGTAAAGAAACAACACTACCATCTGTCTTGGCAATATCAAAAACATATAAGCCGTCCAATTTTTCCCCCATGCAAATCATCCTCTTGTTGATGTCCTGAATAATGAATGAATCATGAAGAAAACTTACTGTTAGTGGCGCATCTTTAATCAAAACATTGACGAACAACAAATTGAACTTAAATTGAGGAACATATAAAACATTCTTGAGCATCAACTCTGGACTCAACCGCACATAACCAACCATGCTAACTGAAACGCGTGAATGATCAGGAAGAATGTCATTGGCATACGCAACAGGTCTCAGCAAAACAAAAGCTTTGACATTATTGCAAATATTTTTAGATGCTCCTGAATCAATAATTCAATATCATGATGCAGTAATAATACTATGAAAAATAGCAGAGAAACATATGCATGTGCACATGAAATAGTAGCTATCTCAGGTTGGTCGTTTAGCCCTTTGACAGAATAAGCCAGATGATTGGAGAATTGGTTCACCAACTGTAGAAATTGAGAAGAACTTAGGCTTTGAAGTACATTTGGACTTAGTATCACTGTTGTAGGCCTGATTCAAAAAATTATTGTGTTGATCATTATTTTGCTACTTTGTTTTGTAACTCAGAGGATATCCATGAAGCTTGTAATATATTTTCACGATATATCCATGGAAATTACATTGCGTGCAATAAGAACGTTATTTCTTCTCTGCAATGCCACCATAGAATAGATTTTCCGTCTTTTTCATCTACTCATTCTTGACAGCAAACACCATTGTATTGGTTGAATCAATTCCTGAAATACTTCCAATTGATTTTTGCCTATCTTCTTGAGAAACCAAAACAAAAACTCTATTAATAGGAGTTAGAGGATCCATAAGTAGGAGTTGATTGAAAAAAAAAAAGAATCATGTAATCCCATAAGAGAGGACATAATATATTCCTTCTGATAATGAGAGTTCAATTTCTGAACACGTCCACAGGTACAGTTAGGACGAAAATTGCTTAACTCATCCAAAATGATCTTCAATTTTGTGAAGTCTATACTAACATAAATTTGATCTTGAGCTTAATTCATCAGTTTATAACGCAATTGAAAGATTCTAGGGGCATTGCTCTGCTGAAATCTGACCTTCAAATCCTCCTAGATTTCTTGCGCAGAATTGGAATAAATCACACTACCAGAGATCTCCTTGGATACTGAGTTCAATATCCATGAAATGACGTTATCATTGTTGCGTGTTCACTAATTCAAAAAGATGTAGATCGTCATCTTTAGGTTTCTGGATAGATTCATTGATGAAACCCATTTTGTTCTTCACTGTCAAGGAAATTATCATAGTACGACTCCAGGAGATATAGTTATCTTCTTCTGTGAATTGCTGTGATACAAGAACTAAACCGAGACCATAAGAATGATGAAGAAAAAAGAGACTCGAAAGATTGTCAATGACAAACGTTCTATTATTAGCTTGCAAATTCGCCATTAGAAATAAATAAATGCAGTAGCAGATCGAAAGAATCGATTACGAAAAACAAATAGTAAAGGAAATAAAATCGATCGAAAAAGCGAAAGTTATCACTGATACCATATTACGCTCAAACAGAGGAAGAATGAATATATATATATATTGTATTCCTTATTTATCATATACAATAGAAAACCTAGCTATATATAGCCAAGCTGAAGGAAGCAAAATAGAAAAATAGCTGTAATAGAATCATAACAAATAAAGCTAACTTCTAACAAAGATAGCTAACTTAACTAACTCTAATATCGGGCGCTACGGTAGAGTAACCGGCGGTGAGAAATTGAGAGGAGAAGGACAATGACGCCGGAAAGTAGGATTTTGGGGTGATTTTGCTGATAAACATCACGGTGTGATTTAGGGTTTATCTGGTAGTCAGACCTTCAAATGAGGAAGAAGATGGCAGTATTGTAATTTTGATTGATTATCAAGGGCATTTATAAATACATTAGACCATGGGCTTAATTAAGCCCATCTTATTTATTCAATATTTGGGCCAGAGGTCCAAGGCCCATTTAGTTGTCCAAAATATTTTTGAATTATTTTATTTTTATAATTTTTTATTTACTTATAATTTAATTCAATTTACATATTTGAAAAAAATAAAACAATTCCAATTTAGTTAAAAATTTAAAAACTTTTTAATGTTTTATCCTCTAAAGATAGTCTAGAAAATTATCTACAATTCATTTCGTTAAACATAGTGGAGTTTTAAGTAGTTTGTTAACAAATGTCCGTGATGTAAGATCATTGTCTTTTTATCTAATTAACATGTAGTTTAGGAAATTTTAAGTTATGGTAAATTTTTCTCAGGCGCGAATATTCATTATTGATGGGAGTATTTTTTATCCAGGCGTGATTGATCTCCTTCCTTTGCGGCCGAGCAAGGACTCATCTTTCAAAAATTGGGCTGCCCTGGTTGGAGAAAAGGTTCACGTTGTCTGGTTTATTCCCCAGGAACATCCAATAATCCCGTATTGGTTAGTACCTCGCCACCTCTCTTTGGAAGCTCGATCGTCTACTTTATTGTGCCAATTTGTTGTTATTTATTGGCCCTACTCCAATTGTACATGGAGGCCTTATCCATTGGGCCCTACGAGCCTGACCCATGGACCCACCATCATTTTTCTCCAATCACGACATAAGCAGGTTGGATTAGGCCTTAACCTGTTTTGGTTAAGGTCTAATCCTCATTCTTCAACTACTTTGCGGTCTTAAAAATTCGCCTTCCTTTGCTATAAATATGCTACAATCCGAAAGGTTCAGGTAACAAATTTAATACATTTTTGCTCAGTTTTGCCTCTTCAGACTAGACATTTATTTTCACACCCAAGAGATTTCGTTGAGGAACACCCCAACAGGTTTTTCTGCATGTTCCTGGCAAAGAGGACAACTAATGGATGGGTCCCTGCTATCTGCCAACCACCTTAGAGGTGAACCGTCCGACCACCTAGACTTTTCATATGTGGTCAAATGTTTTGCATCACCAACTACTAATGGTTTGCCCTTTTACTTCGAATATTACCATGGAAAACTAATGAATGTTTACTTATTCATTGATAAATTAGACTCTAATATGTCTAACAATATCAGAATCTGAATGCACATCGTGAATGTTTATTAGTAATTAATGTTAAAATTAGTAGACGTGTAATACTCCAAGAAATTTATATTTTGAAAATATTATTTTTAATATTTTTGAGTTGTTTAGTATATTATAGAAATTTATGGTATAAATTACATTTGATAATTTTTTAGAGTTAAATGTTAATTTTAAGTTGACTTTTAACAGTTTTGGGACTATTGTGTTATTTAAATTATATTTTTAAGAGTTTTGAATATAATTAATATTTTTCCTATTTTAAAGAGGTATCATGTAAATAAATAAATTAATGAATAAATGTGGCGGGATCATTTCCTTCTAAGAAGGAAATGAAACCAACCACAAATATTATATATGTTATATGTAAAGTTTATATTATATACATAAATGTTACATGTATATAATAATATATATAATAACAATAATAATAAGGAGGATATTGATTCTAGATAGAATACACAAGTTATATAATAATATATAATAACAATGATAAGGAGGATATTTATTCTAGATAGGGGGCCGATCGTAAAGAGGATAGAGGAGGGATGACCATATTAGCAACAATAGTGATTTTTATTAAATAAATGATATATGCTTAGATTTTAAGAGTTTTGAGCGAGAAAAAAATATTTCGATTTAGATTTCGACTTCAAATTAAGTAGAATTTTTAACTCTTTTAATATATATATATATTTAAGTTTCCTCTTGTGGAATTTATGTTATTATTGTTGTTGAATTATAACTGTCAAATTTCATGAAATAATTATGATTACATGAAAATTATATGAAAATCATGTTAATGTGTCTTATTTGTTATATTAATTAAATGCACGTATTAGAGGGGTTGAAATTCTGCTGAGCGTTGGCTCAAAATCCCACAATTTTGATTGCAAAGCCGGTGAGAGTGAAACGGTGTCGGAATTATATTTGAACTTTTAAGTTGTAAAATTTGTATTTAGTATTCGCATATAAAATTTGTATTTAATTTGTAATTTTTTTTTCTAGATTTTTAAAATGAAACATTAGTTAAATAATATATTATATTTTGATCCCCTTTAACTTTGAGTGGCATTTGAGAATTGAAGCTTACTAATTAAATTACAAGAGAATTGAAACTCAATTCCATATGGAATAAGTTACTTTAGGTGGCATATAACATGGATAATTTACAAATTCACCCCATAGCGCCATGATCATATGGAATAATTACAAATTGTGATTGTAATAATTTTATAACTTACCGTGTTAGAAAAAAATTGGCGCGATGAAATCAATAATTAAAAATTATCGCTGGTTGTTGTAAAATTTATCAAATTTTATAAAATAAAATATTGGTGATTCGGATTTAATATTAATTCTCTAATGGGAGAAATCAAGTAGTGGCCCTGGAAACCGAGCCGTTACATGTGCTATCAAAGCTGAATTAATAGTAATATTAATCTATTTATAAATGGTAAAATATTTGTGGTAGAATTCTCTATAGGAGAAGCTGCGTGGCGACCGTGGAAAACCGGGTCGTTACAAGACAAGTTTTATCTTTCTACATTGAATATTGTCATACTAATCTCATAATACCAATAGTAGTCTGTATGTAATACTAATATCTAGATGACCAAATATCGTAGGTGTCTCTACAATGAATGTTCACTACATATATAAATAGCATTTGAGATTACTCTTTCACTTTTAATGCTTATTTTTCTAAATAAGGGCATGTTTGATAACCATTTAAAAATTAAGTGCTGAAAATTTAAGTACTTAATTTTAAGTGCTGAAAATATCAGAAGATTGTTTGATAAAATTGTGCTGAAAATTTAAGTGCTGAATTTTTTTATTTTTTTCTTTATAAGTGAAAAATTGGTATGCTGAAAATTGTTTAATTTACATAACTACTTTTGAATTAAGATAATATGGAAGGAGAAAAAAATTGAGACCAAAACAACAAAATCAAGGTGCCATTTTAAAAAAAAAAAATTACATTAAAATTAAAAGTAAAAATTAATCCAAAAATATATAATATTATCTATTTTTTATGCAATTTGATTGCTTAAATTAAATTATAACAATAATTTAAATATAAAATAAAATTAAAACCCTAAAATAATCCAAATTAATCCAATTATCATTAAACCTAACCCTAATTAAACCCTAATAGGGAATCAAGGGTAAAATGATTAAAATATAATTTTTTTAAGTGAAAAATAATAGAGTGCATTAAGCAAAATGAAATAAGTGAATGAGCTTTGACTTAATTTTTTACTTACATTTTGACTTAATTTTTAACTTAACTTAATTAATTAAGTTATACTAATTGCATTTATCAAATAAACTTAATTAATTAAGTACTTAATATAATCAGTTTTAAGCATTTTTTTTTTTTTATCAAGCATGCCCCAAGTGAATGTTGATTTGATATTAAATAAATTTTAACTTCATTAATTAAAAAATATAAATGTTAATTTTGTAATTTGTTGGTTAAGAACAAAATTTATATTTCAAATTTTCAGCAAATAACGTCTAGATAACCAAATGATTTCAGTTAACCATTCACGAAATTAAAATTTTTAGTCCATAAAATTTACGCACTACACTAATTTTTAAAAAAAAATCAAAATTAATATAATTCGTAAAAGTTATCGTAATTTTTAATGTAAAATTATAATAACTTTTATAACACATGACTTTTAAATTTTTTTATAATAATTTTAAATGTTTTAAAAAAAATATTATAAGACGTGAATTACATAAATTAAAATTTTAATTTCATAAACCATTAAGTAACTATACTTAGTTAGGGATGCCGCTGGTTCGATTTCGATCCGGTTTCATATAAAATCAAATTAAAAACCATTAGAATATATCAAACTAAAACCGCAACCAAAATCCCTAGTTTTTTTTTTTTAAACGGTCTTAAACCAAACTATTTAAATTTATATAAAACCAAAACCGCGAAATCATTTAAATTTTTTTAATTTTATAAAAATCAAAAACAAAAATTGCGAAACCGCAAACTTTTTTATTTTTTTTTATTTTTATATATATATATATATATATATAAACAAAAACATAACTAAAATATGAAATATAAATTCTAAAAAATAAAAAATAAAAAAAAATAAAAAATCACAAAATAACCATAATTAAAATTTTTAATCCTTAACCATAATTAAAATTTATAACCAATAACCATAATTAGAGGAATGGAGAAACGACTGTGAAATCACTAATCATAAAAGAAATCCCAAGTCCCTTTACACACACATATATAGGAGGGATAAAAGTGTAAATAAATAAAAAAGAAGGCATATATATAATAAAAATATATCTAAAATATCAATTTTGCGGTTCGATTTCGTGGTTCAGTTTCATTGTTCGGTTTTACGATTTTTATCCTAAAATCAAAATCAAAATCAAAACTGTTTCAGTTATAATTTCAAAATCAAAACTATAACTAAACTATTTAGTCGATTTTAAAACTAAACCCTTTAGTCGTTTGGTTTTTATGATTATCTAGGGGTTTGATTTTGTGTGTCATCCATATCCTTGTGGGTTGACCCAAAGAAGACAAGCGAACACGGGAAATCAATAGGGGCTGTTTGGATACTTCTGAAAAGTCGGTTGCGGAAGCTTTATGTGGGAAGCAGAAATTCAGGTCAAATTTATTTTTATTTTTAATTATTTTTGTGGATTTTTGTGCCGACCTACATTAATTTAATTGAAGGCAAATTTACACAATGCACCCCTAAAGTTTGAGTGTAATATGTATAAATCCTTAATATTTTAGTTTGGGGTTCTCGAGGAAAAATCCACGAAATTAAAATTTAAACTCATACAATCTACGCGGTACAATAATTTTTTCAAAAGTTTAAAATTATTATACCACATAAAATCACTGTAATTTTTTCATATAAAATTTTTGGACGTGGATTGGATGAATAGTGAATTGCAAATTTTGGGACATGGCAAAAATATATATATTTTTAATTTTTTCAAAATTTTTCATAAAATTTAAGATTATTATGTAATTGGTTCAATCGACGCATTTCGATCATCTTAATTACAAGAGTTAAACGGTAGGAATCAACACATTATTTTTTTACCTATTTTTTTTTTTCTAAATTATGATACACTTTTTGTTTCTAAAACGTGTTGATTCAACCAATTAGAGACAAAAATCAAAATTCCGAGATCGTATTCTTGAAATTAAAATATTGAAAAGTATATTGAGATTGTACTCAAATATCTGGGTTGAAAGTGTGATTTAAACCTAAAATTAAAGAGAGAAAAGACTTCAATCCATCCAGGCTGTTCTGTAGATTCTTGTTTGGATTGATTCTCCTGCAATCTCATAATTGCAATTTTATTGGCCAGGCAATAATAAATAATAAAAATAGTTGGATAATAATCATATATATTTTTTGGGCTTTGTTACAATACAGCCGGTGCGGCCGACGAAAGTTTTAAGTCCGTCTTAAGGAAGTTACAAGTTCATCTGGAAAGTTACAAGTTACAAGTTTGTGTAAAAACTTATAATTTCTTCAGTCAAACTTTGTAATTTTCGCTGGCTGTAGGCTGTATTGTAGCAAAACTCATATTTTTTTTATTGGCCTGATGGTAAAAATATAAAAGAAGAGGGAAAATATATATTACAAAAAATTGATGAAGGGTAAAATAGTCCTAAAACTTTATTTGTGAATCATAACAGGTCGAACTTGAAATTGGGATCTACCTGTGAGTCAAAGGAGGATCTAACCCAGAATCGATGTCCGACCCGACTAGAATATTTGTCTGAGAGAGTCACGTAGTTCATGTCCACGTGTGCAGTTCATGCTGAGGGCATATGTCCTCCAATAGATTCGTTACGAATGTTACGGCGATTGAATTCAAATCAGAAACAAAATTTATTCAGTTACTTACTCTAACGTTGGAGATTTTTCACCGAGATCTAAATTCTCAGTGTAAAAATTCCTGTAGGCACCATTCGTTGCGAGGAGCTAAGAACACCTCACCCAGTTACTGCGATCCAAATATTTGGTATCTATAAGAGTTACTCGGGTTTATTATTATTATTTAGTAAGGGTATAACATTTTTTTACTTATTTTTTAGATTTTCCATTGTACACTTATATAAATATTTCTTTCCTAAATTTTTCATTTAGTATTCTTATATTCATTATTTAGAGATAGTAAACCCTAACCGTCGTTTCTCTTTTCTCTTCTCTCTAGACTCTTCATGTTATTCACTGATCTTTACAGTATCATCATAGACTATGCATGCAAAATTTCAAAAAACAAATAAATAAATAATTTTGGTTTTCTGTTTACGTTGTTGGATAAATTTTTGGATCCAACCGTTGAAATTAAATAATATTTTTAGCTCGTCTTCCGTCAATCTCTCGTATACGTTTGTTTTTATACACTAACAACAAATAAAATAAAAACCAGCTCGTCCCGTCAATCTCTCATACACATTTGTTTTTATACACTAATGACAAAGAAAAATACAAACGACGAAAATATTGTTGGAGTGGAAAGTACTCCATGTGAGGTGAGAAAAAAAAGACAATATGTTGATGGACATGTTTTAAATTGTAATGAAATTGACAAGTCAAAAGAAGAAAAATTGATGTCCTTCAAGTCCTCTCATGCATTGGACCCCCCCAACACAAAAGGTGAAAATGATCCTCCAAGTTCATAACAAAAAGTGTATATATATATATATATATATATATACACACACACACAAGAAAAAGAAATACGACGTAACTTTATTGCATTGGAAAAAGCTAGACTCTTACTATGTTATGTGTGTGTAAAAATACGTCTCTTGCATTTGAAATGATGATTATAGTAATATCTTGTATTTTAACAAATATTGTAGGTATATATATATATATATATATATATATATATATATATACATACGTCTCTTGCATTTGAAACGATGATTATAGTAATCTCTTGTATTTTAACAAATACTGTAGGTGTATATATATATATATATATTTTCAATCTAAATAATCAACGTCTTAAATTTGACGATGATTACAGTAATCTCGTGTTTTAACAAATACTGTAGATATATATTCTCTATTTTTTTTTTTTCAATCTGAATAGTCAAATTCATTCTCTACTTTAAAAAAAAAAAAATCTAAATAGTCAACCCCTAAATTTGAGTTGACAAATTAATATTTTCATTTAAAATCTAATTTATCCTTTACAATATAAATTTTATTTGTAAAATTACTTAATTATCCTTATTTATTTGTTGACTTTGACTTTGATTTTAACCATTTTTTTTTGTTCTTCATCCTTCACCCTCCCACCACCATCTTCTCTGGCAATTTTCATTGTTGGTCGCCAGATACCATTTACTTCTCTTCATCTTCTTCTATTCTCATCCTCTTTCTCTCTATTTGGATTTGCATAGATTCGACGAGCAGGCACATATTTAGCTTTTGGATGCCAGATCTTTGCAGATCCAACTTGGGGTCGCCGGATCTAGGCAGCTCCTAGCCAAATCTAAGTAGATTCGGTGAGGAGGAGAAAGAGAAGAAGAAGAAGAAGAAGAAGGAAGAGGATGAGGATGAGGTGTGGTAGTGGTAGTGGTGCTAATGATGAAAATTTACATGTGGATTCGAGAGAGAGATAAAAGAAAAAAAACGAAAGAAAAAAAGGGAAAATTTTATTGAAAACGGTAAAATAGTAATTGCTTTAATTTTTTATTTTTTATTTTTTTTTCTCTAAAAAACACAAGGGTAAAACAATAATTGACCAATATTTTTTTTTTCGGACATGAAGTATCCGTGGTATTTGTTAAAAAGCAAAGGTTATCGTGATCATCGTCTCAAATATAAGGGTGCGCTATTGATAATTTTCCAACATATGGAGAGAAATCTTAGTCTTAGCTTTGCTTTGCTTTTTGTGAAAAGATGTAAAAGATTATATGAAGATCATCAAACATGCATATCCAAGTAAAAGTAGCCAAGACTAATCTAATCACCCCCCATGTTCACATCTTATCTCTTGACTATATTTTTTAACTTGCTTTACAACTCTAATTTATTTATTTTATTAATTATATAATTAAAAAAAAAAGCCAGCCCGGTGCGACAAAACTCCCGCTATGCGCGATAGCGCGAGGTCCGGAGAAGAGTCGGACCATTTAGGTCTATTGTATAATTATTTTGTAATTATATAATTACAAACTAATAACCAAAAAAACCCACTAAATTTATTTCTAAAGGTTAAAAAAGCAATCTTAGAAAATTGTTTTTTTTAAAAAAAAATAATTGTTAAAATCTGTCTTTAAAATTTTCAAAAATTATTTTTGAAAACTCTTATCTCTTGATCTACCATATCAATATGAATTTTCCTTATTATATATATAAAATTATTGAACAATTCACAAAATTAAAATTTTAGCTCAAACAGTCCACACGTTACAATATTTTTTTCAGAAATTAAAAATTTATGTCAAAAAGCTAAAAGTAATTGTACACCAGTGTATTTGTTTGGTTGGAAAAAATAATGACTAAGAAAATAAAATGAAAAATGAAAAATGAAAAGAAAAAAAAAATCGTTTTGGTATGGATGAAAAAATGAGAGTAAAACGAAAATAAGAAGGAAAATGTACAATTTTCTAAATAAATTTTGTTTCATCCCTAATTTGGAAAGAAAATAAAGGAAAATAAGAGGGAAAAAATTCAAGAGGAGAGAAAAATTATATAATAAAATTTTTAATTTATTTTCTCAATATACAAGTGTAAAATAATAAATTATATTAAAATAAATAATTTTTCTTTTATTTTTCTTTTTAACCAAATAATATTAGAGAAAATAATTTTTTTGCTTTCACAATAAATAAAAATATTATATTCTTAATTTTTTTTTCTTTCTTTCCATTCAAACATATCCTTATATACAATAACTTTGTATTTCTGAAAAAAATATTGTAACACATATACTGTTTCAATTAAATTTTTATTTTTTTAAAAGAAAAAAAACACCTAATCGTGATGTTGCTAAAAAATCTCCAACATGTGTAACAGTTCCCCACGTACCAGAAATCTCCACAACCTGTAATCCAAACCTGAAAAACCAGTTAGTTCTAAGAGGACACTAGTGTGGTGTCGGTTAAAGAACCTCCGACATGAGAATAAGTCAGTCTATTTTTTATAGTAGAAAGCTTAAGACTGTAAAAAAAGTAGTAATAGTAGACGATACATGTCTTCCTTATATATATCCGAGCCATTTTACCTCGTAACTGTCCTTTCCCATAATTCTCTCCACACTCCATATATAATTGTCATGAATGTTGTCCACGCTCCCATTATAGGTTGTTACGACAATTACGCTTGCGTGCATGGGGAGTAGGTGAGGTTACGTAACCGTTCTCGTTGACCTGCTATTCTTATTTGATGATTATTGGGCCTCTATTATAAGACCTCGTTCTACATAGGATTAGCCCGAGCATGATTGAGCTTCCTTAACAGACCAAGTACATTGCATTTGGGCCACTAGCACAATCGACCTATGGTCGACTTTGGACCATTTCTTTTGAGTCGGATTTTATAGTTCTATAAATAATGGGCGGAAATTTTCACCACATCAAATCGCAACCCTAATATCTCAAAGATACCCCCTAAAATATTTAGAAAAAGTAAGTTGTCGAAGAATCTTAGGTATTTTTTGAGAAGTGACCATGAGTAAGACTCTGTCTGATCATAATTTCTTTACCTCAACGAAACCACGAATTATTCATCATTTTTTATTTATTTTTTGTAATTTTTGAATTGGTGGTTCAAGATTTGACAACCACGATCATCTATACTTGCGTCATCAATACTATCACAGCTTCCCTTAAATTCTCTCTCTACAAATATGAGCATGATATATATATATATATAATCCTAATAATAAAAATATATATATTTTTTAAATCAGTCAAATAAAAATTTTAACTCATGTCGATCACGCGGTATAATATTTTTTTTTTTAAAATTTAAAATTGTTGGTATCGAAAATTGGTCCAACTAGTAATATGGTCCGGACATCCTCAAATAGGAGAGAAGGGGTATGGTAGTTGATCTTCCTCGAGTACTGTGCATGCAGCCAGGCCGGATAGGGTTGACCTGACTTGCATCCGAGCCCGGGTCTTCTTTTCTTAGTGCTCTCCTAGCCGTCGTTCGGGCCGAGCTATAATTTGTCACCTGCACACAGGACATGCCAGGTTTTTGCTGGCGTGTCCCCTCCGGCATGAGAGTAAGAACGCGTGGTAGAAATATAGAACGGAGAGTCACTGTTTTCTCGACCTGTCTGAGCGACCTGTGACGAAATTTCTCTCTCTAGAATGATTTTCTCATCTCCCAAAAGTGTTGGGGAAACCTCCTATTTATAGGCGGAAACGTGATTTGTGTAAACAAGATTAAGGCTTTAAGTTCGGATTACCGGTAAACAGTTAGGCGCGTGAGCGGCACGGCAAATTAGAGTTATGGGCCTGGGTCCTGGGCCCTTCAGTGCTGATGGTGGGGACCGGGGCCCAACCTGTCGAGGAGGCGGGGACCGGGGCCCGGCTTGCCGAGGAGGCGGGCCAGGCCGGTCTGGGTGGTGAAGGTCAGTTTGGGCCCTCCTATCTTCTGTTGAGTGCTGTCTCCACAGGGTTCCTGGAGGAGGCCCTCTTGTGCAAAATTGATCGACCTGAGGACCATCTGGACTATCTATACACCGGGCTTGCCTGAGGTCGTTGGTGACGTGGAAGATCTGATCCGGGTGGTTGACACGTGGAGGGGGCCTGATTTTACTTACATCAGAAATTATTGTAAAAAATCCAAAAACTATTGTATTCTATAAAAGTTGTAGGGTGGTTTTGGGCGTCTCTCAACCCAAAAAACTAATTCGAGGTGAGATTTTTCTCTACTTATGACTTGACCACATGTTCCTTAGATATCCGATGTGGAATAAAACTAACAATCTCTCCCTCACACATCAGGTCTTTGGTCGGCTAATTCTCGACCAATATCTCATTTTATGGTTATTGGGTAAGAGTTGTTGTAATCTAAACTTTGATAACAGTGTAGGGTGGTATTGGCTCTCTCTTAACCCCAAAAATCAGCTCGTGAGGTGAGATTTTTCTTCACACTTAAAACCTGACCACCAATCTCTTCCAGATACGAAGTGAGATTAACCAAGTTGTCATGTCCACGAAAAAAGCTGGGGTAGCCAAGTGCGGAACGGATAACTACTAAAAGCATCTAAATAATAAGCCCACCCCGAGTGCTTTTCTCTTGAATTCTCAAAACTTTTGTCGTTCTATTCTTGTAGGGACTGAGAACCCGTCGTTGTCTCGACTACATTACTTGAGGTTTTGGGAAAGTCGGAATAGGGAAGCCTTCATCTCGGGGTAAGAATAGTACTATAATAGCTGTGCATCAAACTCTTTTACTTTAATTGCATGCGTGATTTGAGTATCATATTTTCCATTAATTATTATTTAGTTGTCCCCCACAAATCAATATTAATTATTGTTTTTTTTCACAAATACAGGAGACAAGACCCCTAGACAAGTATCACCAACCAAAATACGTCCATCAACTCATATTCGATTCAACTCTAGAGAGAGAGAGAGATGAAAACAACTCTAGAGAGAGAGTGAGAGGGAGTGTTTATGGAGATGATAGCCATGACTAAGAAGAAGAGACATAAAGCAAAATAATTATATTTTTGTAATACATAGTATAAATATATGAACTCTAGAGAGAGAGTATTTTTATGGAGATGATAGCCACCACCTCCTTTTTTCTTCTTCTTCTTCTTTTTTTTTTTTTTTCTTTTTTAGCGGTAAGTTGTGTTTGGATACACCTACGCGTATCTCAACTAATCATCTTCTTGGACAATTTTAAAAACGCGCTGTCTCATATCGATTTAATATATTCAAATTCATAATTTTTTCGAGAGAAATTTTTTTGATTCACAAAAAGACAAGACATCTTTTCTTAACAATTGATCTATCACTTCTAGCCATCACCAGGAGGAAGAGACATAAAGTAATTTTTTTTTTTTTTTACTTTTTATTTTAATTTTACATAAAGTGGTGCTCACCAAGAATCTGCTACAAATCTTCCACAGTAAAGTGAGAAAATTAAAGATATACCAACTCACATGGACCCCTTCTCTCTCTAGGTATATATTTATATACCAACTAACATGGACCCTCCCCCCCCCTCCCCCCCCCCCCCCCCCAGGGTTATAATTAACTCATAAAAGGTGTATTTTCTGTGGATTTTTCTTACCCTTTTTTTTTTTAATTATTATTTTTTACTAATAAACAATGATCAGTCAATAATTTTTTCTCTCTTAAAAATATGTATGGTAAAGAAGTATAAATTTACACTTTTAACCCTCATTAGCTGGAATTAAGCTTCTTGGAACTACAAATTGTTCTCTGTAAATCCCTCTACATCCCAAAAGAATAATGGAAAAATAACTTATTGTGAAAATAAAGTGTTGGGTTTATCCCACATCTAAAAGAGACTGATGATCAGATTATAAGCGTGG
The DNA here is from genome assembly GCA_016647705.1 of Eucommia ulmoides. NCBI lineage: Eukaryota > Viridiplantae > Streptophyta > Magnoliopsida > Garryales > Eucommiaceae > Eucommia > Eucommia ulmoides. The sequence continues at coordinate 56,179,853 of CM028328.1, forward strand.
GAAAAACCTCACCTCATGAACTAATTTTTGGAGTTAAAAGAGATTCAAGATCACTCTACATTGGTATCAGAAGTCAGGTTACAACAACTCCGATCCAATAACCACAAATGGAGAGATTGGCTAAAGGTTAGCCCGACCAAAAAGCTGATATGTGAAGGAGAGATTGTTGAGTTTATTCTACATCGGATATGGAAAGAACTGGCGGTCAGATTATATATATGAGGGAACCTCATCTTATGAGTTAGTTTTTGGAGTTGAAAGAGACCTAAGACCACTCGATATAAGCCAAAAGTCAAATAATGAAAATGGACAATTTAAAGGTGAAAAAATAAATTATTAAAACTTTTGGGGGTAAAAGTGTATATAATACATGTTCTATATAAACACAACAAGTACCGACGAGTAAAAAATGAACACACGATCATTATTTTCGTCGGAAAATAACAATGTCAAGCTCCGTTCTAGTGAGAGAAGCTGTTCTGATCACCCCTTCCGGCCAAACACCCACCTGCGTTCTTCCACTCTCCGCCGTCGACTCTCAGCTCTTCCTCCGCTTCACCGTCGAGTACTTACTCATCTACAGCCGGCGTCCAGGCTCCGACCGTTCCGCCACCGCCGCTCGCCTGAAGTCCGCCTTGGCTCAAGCACTCGTTCCTTACTATCCTCTCGCCGGAAGGGTAAGGTCTCGATCGGACGGTGCCGGACTCGAGGTGGTCTGTCGGGCACAGGGAGCGGGTTTTATCGAATCAGTTTCGGGTTACACCGTATCCGATTTTGGGTCCGCCCCGATCGAGGTTTCTGAGAGGCGGGAGTTCCTGTCGTTACACTTGGACGACGTTCTCAAGGGGGGTCCACCGCTGGTAATTCAGCTGACGTGGCTCGCCGACGGCGGCGTGGCGGTGGGAATCGGCTTCAACCACTGCCTCATCGACGGAATCGGCAGCGGTGAGTTTCTTAACTCTCTTGCCGAGTTAGCGACCGGGAAACACGGGCCCGACGAGATTAAACCCAAACCCGTTTGGAGCCGGTACCTAATGAATCCGACCCGAATAGATCCAGATCCCCATTGCAATCCATTAACCCACCCGGAGTTTAATCGGGTCCCGGATCTTTGCAATTTCGAATCGCGATTCTCGCCGGAAAACCTAACTCCGACGTCGGCACTATTTGACCGACGGCGAATCAACGAGTTGAAACGCCTCTGTAACTCAGAGAGTCAACTCAGTGAGTCATACACCTCGTTTGAAGTGGTCTCAGCCCATATATGGAGGAGCTGGGCTAGGGCACTAAATTTACCACCTAACCAAATACTAAAACTCCTCTTTAGTGTAAATATTCGGGCCCGGATCGACCCGAATCTCCCAGGTGGGTTTTACGGTAATGCTTTCGTATTGGGCTGTGCACAAACAACAGTTATCGATTTGGCCCAAAAGGGTTTAGGTTGGGCGGCCCGGCTGATCCGTGGGGCCAAAGATCGAGTTAACAACGAGTACGTCAGACAAGTAGTTGAAACAGTGAGTTCGGGCCGGGCTTTTCCAGATTCAGTGGGTGTACTAATTTTATCTCAATGGTCAAGACTAGGCCTCGAACGGGTTGACTTTGGGATGGGCAGGCCAGTCCAAGTGGGACCCATACAATGCGACAGATATTGTCTAATGCTACCTGTATCCGATCAAAAGGATGTCGTGAAGGTGATGGTAGCGGTCCCTATTGATGCAGTAGATCAATATCTATATTTTCTCCAGAATATTTACGCCTGATTGATTAAGATTTTGAATTTTTGTAATTTTGGAGATTGACTTTTACAAATATATTCATTTTATATCGATGTTTTAGATTTTTTAAAAACAATAATTCTCAATTGAGTTTAAAAACATATTTATTTTTAAATAATAAATTGTTTGTTTGATAACACAATTTTTTTTTTTAAATTAAAAATTATTTTTTATTTTTATTTGAATAATGATTAGTTAATTATGAAAGAGTTAAAATCTCATCCATAAATATGCAAAGTTTTCTAATGATTGGATGGGATTTGTGACCTTTTTGTAGACAAAATCTAAGTCCAACACATGGCAAGTTGTCTCGTGATTTTGAAAGAGCTTTTATATATATAAGAAAAAACTAACCCACAACTAGTGGTATAGCTGTATTCCATACAACTCCGGTCAAGATTTCAATCTGTGAAATAACACCCTACGGACACTTATCAAATGCTTTCGCTTTCATCTCTGTGAAAACGAGATCTGCCATTTCTTTGATCATCTTTAGTTATGTTCCATTTTTCGCTCTTTTCTTGACTAGGAAATTCGTACAATTATTGTTTTCATGAGAAATAGGCTAAAGAGTGTAAGTTATTAGATGCGAGAGTCTCTTGCAATAAACCATGCACCCAACATTTAAAGCGAGGAAGATAAGCTATTGAAATCTTCCAGGGTAAGAGTCACGGCTTCGACACAATCTGCCTCAACTATAATTTTCGAGAAAAACCCTACTTTAAGCAATTCTAATTCTCGTATGGATGCTTATCAATTCCGCTTTAGTTTGGTGCATGAGGGAAGGAAGCCATAGTATCCCATTTGCCAAACTTCGAGATGATAACATATAAGCCCTCTTATTTTCCCTGGGCCTGGGTTATTCTTGGTACCCTTGTATGTATATAGCTTGAAAAATCTGTATAAAGAAGACACCGATTAGAAAAGGAAACAAAAGGGGGCTCAATCTAGAATGTGTAGGGGTTGAAATGTTAGCACATGTTAGTATTGCCATATTTTTCAACGTATGAACAATGCCTGTACTCATGAACAATAATTTGCACATGAATAGTATGCGGTTCTACCGCCAATGAATAGTGAATTCCAAGTGAAGTGTAAACCGTGTGCGTGTAAACAGTAAAACGCGTACGTGTGAACAATAAATGTGTTTTGGGATTTTTTTATTTGCCCTTTAATGAGATAATAAATAGGGAGAGATTTGACACAAGTTTTCATCTCAAATTCAAAGAGAAAAATATAGTTTCTCTTGAATAATCCTCTCTTATATTCATCTCCTAATTTCTCCTATTTTGTATAGAGAGATTTGTATTCTCCTATTTCAAAATTTTTTTTTTCATTATTTCCTTGATTATAGAGAGAAATTCTAAAGGCCTTACCAAAAGAGTGAAATTATTTTCTTCTTATCTGTGGATATTTCTCTTAAATAAATTGAGGGTTGACCACGCAAATATTTTGTGTGAATTCCTATTCTTCTTAATTCTAATTCTTAATTGTGTGATACTATATCGACTCATTATTCCTGTTGGAGGAAATACAAATAAATTGAGGAAAAAAAAACTAATATCAGACTGAGGCACATAAATGTGGTTCTTTTTAAGGAGATTCAAACTCTCTGCGGCTAGTAATCTCTTGAGACCGGTGCAACATAATTTATCTTTAACTTGTGATGTTGTCAAAATTTACTCGGTGTGTGATTCAGGGCCTCACATGCCGGAAACCTCTGCAACCTGCTACCCTTCCTGCAAAATCAATTAGTTCTATGGGGGAGACATCGGTGTGGTGTCGGTCAAAGAATTTCTGACGTGAGAATCATGTTAAATTGCTTTGAGAAGGGTATAAAGCTCAACAATATCTTAAGAGTAATATTGAGAGAGTTATGCATATATATCTTTATTGATACCAATGTTTCCCGTTTATATTTATGCCGATCGTCTCTTGGAGTCGCTCTAGCCATGGTCCTCTCCACGTTCCATTCTTAGCCACCGTGACTGTTACTTGTGTGCCCATTTAGGGATGGTGCGCTAATCATGTTTGTGCATGGGTGAAAGGGTTGATGAGGTAGCAGTTATCGTTGACCTACCATGCTTGGGTCTGATATTTGGGCCTCCTTTAGGGGCTTTATTCTGTACTGGGTCAACCCGTCTGCACAACTGGGCCCTATTGGAAGGCTTAGTGCTTATTTTCTTGTGTCACCAAAACTGGCGGCCCATGATCAATCGTTAGTCTGTAACTTTGTTCTATCGGGTCGGGTTCTATCCACTTATCCAACCCACCTTCTTGAGTCCGACCCCATTATTCACACATGAGAATTTTTCCACATCATTTGCCCTTCTGACTTTTGTGGCGATTCGTCGAAGGGAGACGTAAGGTCATTCTTTTTCTTCCTTAGTTCCTTGGTGGGTATTTTTCGGGGTTGCAGTTTCGGCCTTATTCTGCGCCTCTTGACCGAGTCAAATTTGGGGAAAGTTGAGCTGAGCATTGAGGATGATGTGTTATGGGCCAGGTTGAGGCAATAATTAAGACGTCAATAACCGCGTGTTGGGCTCTTGGGTCTTTTGGTTGGGCCCAATACACTTCTGATTAGGGTCAGCCCAACCCTGACAAAGTTAGGTGTAAGATCTAAATTTTTGTACATATATATTTTTTAGATATATTTTAGAATATTTTGAAAATAATGAGGTTCATTATACTCTTTAAATTCTACCTTAAAATTTTTAAGGGGTTATTATGATATTTAAAAAGTTAATTATAGTTCTAAGAATTTTGGAGGGGAGGGCAAGTGTTATTTTAAAAAGTTAATTTTAACTATTGGGCTTAAATTGATACTTAAAGATTCAAGTGGGAGTTTATGTAATTTTTAAGAATTAAAATTGTGTTGGGATGCATGCACACAAGGATGATATTTTTGGAGGTATGGTGTGCAAGTTCAAGTTCCAAAAAATAAAAATAAATAAAAATTAAATAAGAATAAAATTGGATGCTTGAACTGCCTCTCTCTAGTGTGTGTGTGTGTATATATATATATATATATATGTATGAAATTGCTTTTATTCATTTTGGGGCCTCTTTTATTGTAGAACTCTTTCCTCTCTCTCTCTATACTCTCTCTCTCTCTCTCTCAATCTCAACATTAAAAGTCTGATCTTGTTGTTTAGAGTTTCATCTTGGCAGTAAAGGTAATGTATTTTTTTTGCCTTTTGTTTTTTTTGTTTTATTGGGTTAAATGATATATACATATGTATACGTGTGTGTATATATATATATATATTAGATTTATAGTTTTAAATAAAAATAACACTTAAATTGTGTGAAAAATAATTTATAGATCAAATTGTAAATTTTATTAAAAATGTATTTTGTTAAGTATTTCATTGATTAATAATAATGTCAATAGTTAGATAACATTTTTTTTTGTAGGAATTAAATTATTAATTGATAAATTTTATAAATATAACTATAATATTTTAGTTGTAAAATTAATAGGATTTTTTATTCTTTAGACCAAATTTCATACTCTCTCTCCTCAATAAACTATTATGGAAATGAGGTTATTATTTAAACCTCTAACAAAATGTAGTTATTTTTTAACCATTTCATGAACATGAATGGACATGTTTACCCCTTATATATATATAGAGGTAAGGAAAATCCTAATTCCACATTCATGTTGAGGAATTTGACCCTTGTTAAGCTGTCGTCCTCTGTCTCTCTTCTGTGTTTGTCTGACGACGACACATCGCCGCCGTTGGTCTTCTTTAGGTTTGGCTATTGTGCTCGTCGACCTCATCATTCTCTTCCTTTCTCGTCGCCGCCGTCGATTTCGACGAACGCCGCCGCCAATTTCGAAGACGATTTTGTCGAACGCTGCCGCCAATTTAGACGACGATTTCGACTAACAACGAGACGCCGATTTCGACGAATGACGCTGTCGATTTCGACAAACGTCGAGACAATTCAAAGAGAAAGGTGAAACTTCCCAGGTGTGATGTTCATGCGATTTCTGATTTTTGGGAAAATTTGGGGGTTTCTGTTCATTGTGATTTATTTTTTTAGCAGATTTTCTCCGTGAATCAATGGGGTTGGGTGAATATATCATTGTGGTTCAGTGAACATTCAAACTGATTGTCTTGATGTGCAATGTAGAATGTTCATACAAATTGTGTGTTTATTGATTTGTGTTTCTCGTTTTTTGTATTTTTATGAATGTTTACATGTATTGGTGGAGAAAATGTCCACACCGATCGTTTTTCATTGATCTTATTCAGGTTTTGATTTCGGTGAATGTTCATACAGATTGTTTTATTAGGTTTGGTTTGGTGAATGTTTTTAGTGAATGTTTTATACGAAGTGTGTTTTCAATGTATGAGGGGGTGTTTTTTTTGTGAATGTTCGTATAGGGGCTAAATTTGTTTTGATTTTTCATTTGTGAATATCCTTTTTTGTTTGATTTTGTTCATATCAATTTTTTCATATCGGTTTTTTGGGGAGTTTTGGTTTGATTTTTATTTGTGAATATTTTTCCCAAATCTGTTTAGATTTTGAATGTTCATACGAAGTGTGTTTTTCATTTGATTTTTTGTGTATTAGGTTTGGTGAATATCCATAAATACTGAACATATTTTGCAGTGACCGGTTTGACATTGATATGAACATTCACTATTTTTTATTTCTTGTCCAAAAAATTCAAAAATTATCTCATTAGGAAGAGAATTTTGTGGATATTAATTTTATGTTTTTTGTTCACTTCTTAAGCCTGGAATTTGATCATAGCAGTCCTTTCTTTGTGATTGAGTTTGATGTTTTTGGAAATTGTGCATTTTCCATAAATAATGACCGTGCATAGAACTCAATGACAGTTGTTTGTAAATACAACATCAATAGGAGAGAAAATATTAGGGATTATTTTCTAAGGTCTAAAAAATTTATTCAACTAGTTGAGGGGTTCATTTTATGAGTTATACATCTCTTAGGGTTCATATAATAAAAATCCCAAATTAATATTGGGTTGAGAAAATAGAACATTTCGTTTTAATAAATTTCATGTAATCAAAAGAATTTGAGAATGAGAAACATTGCATTTTAGTATCATGTATTTCATTGCATAGTAGATTTATTTAGATAAATTCTTAGTTTAAGTTTAGGCTCTGTCGTGATTAGGTTTACAAGCGAGGCCGACCCCATCTGGATTACGATAGTAGTAGGTAAAAGAAACATAATTATTGAGGTGAGTATACTATCTTCTATGTAAATTGTCAAATTATATTTCTGTGTTAAATTGTGAAAAGTAAAATATTTATTAAAATTGACCATCTGATAACGTTAGAAGAATCAAGTAAAATGTTGAATATGGGAACTGATTTTTATTATTATACCTATATGCCATAGTATGATCCTGACAGGGGGCATGTCTTGCGGGATGTTATTGTATTGTGACCTAATAGAGAGCAAATCCTGCAGGTGGTTGTTGTTGTTGTGTTGTCATTGTTGTTGGTGTGGTTGTTGTTGTTGTTGACGAGGATGATTATCATCCTGATATGGTGGTTTATACCATGTGTTGGCTCCTACCATTGGAGATATTAAATGGCCCTAACACTGCTGATAACCTTAAATTGCATAATTGTACAGATTACGATACCGTTATAACTCTCGATCGTGAGGTGAAACAATCCCATAATAAGTAGAAAAATATGTTTTGTGGTATTTTATTATATAAAAGTGATATGACTAGTTGCTTTAAATTCAGTTGTTTTATTATGATGATTATTTGTAAGAATTCGATACTGTTCAGTATGGTTGGTTATATTCTATTTTAGAAAATATTACTGTGGTTATATTTTATTTTGAAAAATGATATTTAGTAATTATGTTTGATCCGTAGATTATTTTTATATTATGAAAACGATACATTGATAAAATATTTTATCTCAAATACCTTTGCTAGAGACGAATCCATTACTGGTGCTAAGTAGAGTCAGAGGATGTAGTGAATTTTATTTTGATGGCTATCAAGACTAATTGTTGGGAGTGAATGGTTATTTTTTTTATTTTTTTATTTTTTTGTAGTTGTTATGAAGTAGTTGTTTTTTGTATAACCGCTGAATATTTTGAGTTGGAAAACTATATTATTATTTATTTTATTAGAGTGATGCAGCGGAAAGCGTGGTGGTGGAGTGGTTTGCCTTTTATTTCTACTTCTTTGTAAAAACAAAAAGGGAGAAATCGAGTGGCGGCCTTGGAAAATCGGGTCGTTAAATTAGGTTTAGCATTTGGACGGGATCGGTTCAAATTTGACTAAGATCTAACCCCAACCATCAGATTAGTACTAGTGGCTGCTGAGCTTCGGGTCAAACCTTTGCCAGACAGTACAGGCCAGCAGGGCACTGTTGGGTTAATTGGTCGTCCTTTCCACTTTTGGTCTTATCAGTAGTGTAATGATGATGTTTTGGTAATTATGATTTGCCTTAAGCTCTTGCCGTACTTGATCTGGGAAACCGTCACATGTTCATTGATATTTGTTGCCACCGTTTCATCATAAACAACCCGACGATTGGTTTTCCCTTTTTCCGTCACTTCATGATCATTGGTTTGGCTATTTAAAGCCACACCTCCTCAAGACTTTTTCTTGATCTTTTCTTTCGGTTTCTTTTTATTTTTTGCTTCCCTTATACTCCTCCTGTTTTAGTACAAACATGGCTTCATCATTTTTACTCCTGATATCTTTGACGCCGTTCAAGTTGAATGGAAGAAGGAGGTTAAGCAAGGGATTATTTTTTGCCAACTCAAGATGAGGGCGAAGGTTTTCGATGAGAAATACCACAGGCTTCTAGCCATTGATGAAGTCTCTGTCCTTTATGCTTCCCTTGGTGCCTTTTATATCTGCGTGATATCCCAACTCCATGAACTCCGAGGTCAGTTGTGGGCGACGGAGAAACAAAATGAGAAGCTGCAAGCCCAAGTGCAACTCCACAAAACCTGCAATACAGCGCTGAAGGCAAAGAAAGAAAGAGAGAGAGAGAGAGAGAGAGAGATAAAGAGACTTCTGAACAAGAACGAGGAGATGAGAGAAAAAATACGCTCCCTGTCTCTGGCGTTGAGCCAGTACGAGGCAGGCGACTCCTACCGTTCGAGCTTGGATTCTGTAGACTCATGCTTTTTGCCTTCTCCGGGGTTGGAGTAGTTTTTATTTTTTATTATTTTGTAAAAAATCCTCAAGAGCATTTTTTGAACAGTACAAACTTATTAGTCACCAAATAAGCTTCTACATGTTAAAAAATAAATAAATCTCAAGAGCATTTTTTGAACAATATGTGTTTTTCTCTTTTCCAGTTTGAACTCCATGGTAAGAAGTGATAAGTTCAAGATTAAAGAATTACAATATTTCAAGTAGGATTCTTCAAATGTAATTGTAGTTATTATGTGTTTACTCCGTGGTAAGAAGTGATAAGTTCAAGCAATTCTTGTATTTTGGATTATAATGATAAGTTCGTTGTTCGTGTGTAACTGTTGAACTTGTGTGTCGTGTGTTGAATGATTTTCCAGAATAAATCTTATGTTCAAACATCATTCATGCACATAATATGTGTTCTTAAATCTCATGTTTTAAGAATAAGTAATGCGCCTCCCAACCCTGACTTCTAACGAAGGTACGGAGTGACTTGGAAAAATAAAAAAAAATGTATTTCGATTTTCCCATTTTCCTCTCCTCTAAATCAAGTTTATGTAATAAACATGCTGTGAATTGTATGAGTGTTAGCAAAGTTTTTTTTTTTCTATCATCTGCCCTCCTCCATATCGAGTTTAAGTAATAAACGTGATGTGGACTATATGAGTTTCAACAGATAAATAAATAATATGTTTGCTGACCTGAACTTTGGTAATTAGTCGTGCATCAGTTGTTGAATGAGCTGTGGTAATTAGTTTGGGCAGCTTAGGACAAGTAGCTTTGCCTGTATGTCGTGCTGACCTGATCAGTTTTGGTTGCACTGAGCTAATTCTTGGTGGGCTGACCTTGTTAGGTTTAGGGTGAGCTGAACTTGGTAGTTTTTTCAACCATTGGGTTAGTCTTACTTTTGACTAACTAAGCTAGGCAGTTCGGTTTGTACATGAACTGGGCTAGGCAACTACGTATTGACTTGAGCTGGCCTTGGCAGCTAAGACAATTTTGACAAATTGAGCTGGGTAATTCGGTCTACACGTGAACTGGGCTAGGCAGTTACGTTTTGATTAGGCTAGGCTGACCTTGGCAGCTCAACCAATTTTGATGAATTGGATTGGGCAATTCGGTCAGTACGTGAACTGGGCTAGGCAATTATGCATTGAATTGGGCTGGCCTTGGTAGCTCAGCCAATTTTGTTAAACTGGGTTGGACAATCCAACGATTTAATGAGCTTACCTAGGTAGCTCAGTTAGTGGGCGAGCTGATCTTGGCAACTCACTTTGAGTTTGCTTTAGATTTTGAGTGCAAGAATCATTTTTGTTGAAGCCTTTGTTGGACACAAGTAGCTATGTCTACTTATTGAAAGGTTTACAACCAAAATAACAACCAACTTTCATTTGAATCTAATATGACAAATAATTGGGGACTTAGACAAAGTACTTTCGCAAATGCGCAATGTTCCATGGCCGAGGGATTGGAACTCCGACTAGGTCTTCCAACCAATACGTCCCAGGTTTATTCACCTTGATCACCTTGTATGACTCTTCCCAAGTAGGGACTAGTTTTCCTAATCGAACTTCTGGGCGGTGAGGCATTACCCTCCGAAGTACTAGCTCTCCCATCGTGAAGTGTCTTGGGCGAACTGCATGGTTGCATGTCCTTGCCATCTTCGACTTGTAGGCTTCCATCCTCATCGTTGTCTGGTCCCGTTTATCTTTTAGGTGGTGTAACTCTTGGAATATCACTCTCTCGCTTTCTACGAGATTGATCGTGTTATCCCATCTTGAAGGCTAGCCGATCTCTACTGGGACTACTACCTCCATGCCATATGTCATGGAATAAGGCGTTTCTCTCGTGGTTGTGCTCAGAGTGGTGCGGTAAGCCCATAAGATCGCATATAGCTTTTCCACTCATTTGCCTTTGGCATCGTCCAATCATTTTTGAGAGCTTATTTGATTGATCTATTTGTCACATTTGCTTGCCCATTCGCTTGTGGATAAGCGGGGATTGATGTTCGATGTTGTATTTTTAGTTCGTCGTACATCCAAGCAACTTTTTCCTCGGTAAAAAGGGGTCCCATTATCTGATATTTGCACTGTCGGGATGCCAAAACGGCATATCACTTGCTTCCAGATGAAGTTCTTGACTTCATTCTCGCCTACTGTCACTTATACTTTTGCCTCCACCCACTTGATAAAGTAATCGATCACCACCAATAAATATTTCTTATTCCTAGGTACTGGTGTGAATGGTCCTAGGACATCTATTCCCCATTGGGCAAAGGGTCGTGGACTACAAATGGGTATTTGTGCTTGGGAAGGGACTCAGATGTTGTTCGAGAACCGTTGGCATTTATTGCACTTCTTGACGTATTCTTTCGTATCGCTGCGCATGGTCGGCCAGTAATATCCGATTTTAAATGCTTTGTATGACAAGGTTCTTCCACCTAGGTAGTTTCCACAAATTCTTTCATGGATTTTTTGCATCACGTAGGTAACTTCCTTTGGCCCTAAGCAGAGCAACATAATTTACCGTCCATCACGATGTATCTCGTCACCTTGTACAAGACTTTCCATGCTACCTCCTTGTTGTCTGGTAACGCTCCCAAATTCAAGTAGCTCACCAAATGAGTTCTCCAGTCTTGATCTTGTCCCAGCTCTCTGATGCATGAACAAGATCTAGTTTGAGCTGATACGGACGACTGCTCCAAATAGTCTGCCACCTTAGACTGCTCATCTGGACCAAAAGATGACGCTAGTACTGACAATACATCAACCTTCTCATTCTCAATTCTTGGGATGACTTCAACTTTGCAACTGTCAAAGGCCTTTATTATCTCTCACTTTATTGGCGTATATGCGTAACCTCCCTTCGTTGACCACGTAAGCCATGTTTATTTGGTTGACCATGAGTTGCGAATCTGACTTGACCTCTACATCGTGGGCCCTTAGCCCCTGGCTAAGGTCAGGCCCAAGATTAATGCCTCGTATTTTGTCTCATTGTTGGACGCTCTGAATCTGAGCTGTACAGCCTTCTCGAGTTAATCTCCCTCTGGGGTTTCCAAAACTATGCCAACTCCACATCTTCGTGAGTTTGATGTTCCGTCAACCATAATTTCTAAGGTCTTATCAGAGTTACCGAACATTCTCCGTCCTCCATGGTTACCCCTTTCGAGGGCGTCAGCTCAGTAATGAAATAAGCCAATACCTGACTTTTGATTGTTGTCCTTGGTTTGTAAGTTACGTAGAATTCTCTCATCTCTACTACCCACTTCATGAGGCGACCCGAAGCCTCTAGTCTGCGTTACTGCCCTGAGCGTATACGAGGTCAGAATGTGGATTGCATGCGCTTGAAAGTAAGGTTGAGCGTATACGGGCTGTGGTTATTAGAGACAGGGTGAGCTTCTAGAGCTCAGTGTAACAGGTCTCTGCTGGTGCCAATGACTTGCTTACATAAAACACTGGTCTCTGCCCTCCTGCGCCTTCCTTTACCAAGGTTGCGCTAACCGCAACAGTGGTAACTGCCAGGTATAGGTACAGATTATCCCCATGCTCAGCCTTGGTTAGAGTCTCCACGAAGCCTAGGTAATCTTTGATAGACTGCAAGGCATGCTCGCTATCTTTATCCCAACTAAAATATTTGCTTCTTCTCAAGATTTTGAAGAAATGAGCGTATCTGTCAGTAAACTTAGAGATGAACCTGTTCAATGCTACTAATCTCCCAGTCAGCACTTGGACTTCATGTATCATTATGGGAGACTTCGTCCTTCTAACAACTTTTATCTATCCAACGTTAACTATAATGCCTGCCTCGTTCACCACGAAGCCTAGGAATTTGCCCGACGTTACCCCGAAGGCGCATTTCTCAGGGTTCAGCTTCATGTTCTACTTCCGTAATATTACGAAAGCTTCTTCTAGATTCCCCAAATAATCATCTCTATTAGAACTTTTAACTAACATATCATCTATATACCCCTCCATAATTAGTCCAATTCTTTCTTGGAACATATGATTTACAAGACACTGGTATATTGCCTTGGAGTTTCTCAGACCGAAAGGCATCACTCTATAGAAAAACGTACCTTTAGGGGTGATGAAGGCTGTTGTTTCTTCATCTGGACGGTTCATCCATATCTAGTTATATCCCGAATAGGCATCCATCATTGATAATAATTTGTGCCTAGCAGATGCGTCCACCATTTGATCGATTCTGGGCATTAGGTAGCAGTCCTTCGGGCACGCCTAATTCAGGTAAGTGAAATCCATGCATATCTTCCATTTTTCATTTTTCTTCTTGACCAACATTGGGTTGGCCAGCCATTTTGGGTAAACCATCTCCCTTATGTGCCCTATTCTGAGTAGTCTTTGTACTTCAGACTCTATCACCTCATTCTTCTCCGAACTGAACATCCTTCTCTTTTTGTTTTACCAGAGGATATGACTCGGAGATATTGAGTTAGTGACCTGTCACCTTACGGTTAATCCCCTTCTTGTCTTTAGGTGCCGAAGCAAACATGTCTAGATTCGTTTCTAATAGTTACACGAGTTTGTCCTCCGTAGGTTGGCTCAACAATATGCCAATCGACAACTTTTTTATTCCCTGGTTGAAATTTAATTCTTTAACCCGTTCGGCAGGTCGTAGAACTCCAAGATGTTCTCTGAAATCATCTATCTCTTGTGTTGAGTTTTTGGGTTGAGCTGTGCTGACAGCTTGAGCTTCGTTAAGCCTTCGCTTCTGGCTGGGCTGCTGATTTGAGGCCTGCTGGTCCTCCGTTCCAGAGTTATGCTGGTGTTCAGAGCTGAATCGTTGATTTGAGACTTGCTCTGTCGCTGAGCTGGGCTGTTGATTTGATTTTCAACGTGGCCCTTCTGTTGAGCTGTGCTGTTGGTCCGAGTTTTGTCAAACCTTCGCTCTTAAGCTGAGCTGTTGACCTGGGCCCTCATGGGCCCCTGCCCTCGTTGTTGCTGAGTAGTCATCTTCTCCTTCTTATCTATCGCTAAACATTGTTTGGATGTAGCCTGTAATACCTCAAAAAATTATATTTCTAAAATTATTATTTTATATAAGTTTAATATTTTTAGGGACGATTTTGTAAATTTATGGTATAAATATATATTTGATAATTTTTGGAATTAAATATTAAATTTATATTTTTAAAAATATTATTTTATATGAGTGTAATATTTTTATATTGATTTGTATATTATGAAAATTTATAATAAATATTTGATAATTTTAGGGGGATAAGCGTAATTATTAGATTTAATATGAATTAGTTTATAATTAAGGGTTCTAAAGGTAGTTTCTCAATTCTTAACCACTAAGTAAATCAATTGTGACCAAGGAAAAAGAAAAAAAAAATAGGAAAAAAATATTGACCACATTTCCATTGGATAGGTGGCGAGTGCATGCATGTGTACATATAAAATAATAATAAACAATAATAGGAAGGAGGAGGCTCATACTAATCCATGGGAAACGAACAGTGATCGGTTGGCGGTTCCCTGATATATATATATATAGTATCTTGGGAATTAGCTTCGGTTCGTCTTGAAAAATATATATATATACGCGTTAAATAATTCTTGGAGTGAGTAAAATATTTTGATTTGAATTTCGACTGAAATTAGTAGAATTTTTAACTCTTTTAATATATGTATTTAATTTTCTTATTGTGTGATTTATGCTATTATTGTTATTGAATTATAGCTGATAATTTTCATGATATAATTATGATTATGTGAAAATTATGTGAAAATCATGTTAAGGTGTTTTATTTGTCGCGTTAATTAAATGCACGTATTAGAGGGGTCGGAGTTCTACTGAACGTTGGCTCATAACCCCACAGTTTTGATTTGCAGGGCCAACGAGAGTGAGGCGGCGCTAGAAATTTGTAGTGAAATTTCTATTTAAAATTATAATAATTGTATTTATTATTCTCTGTTGTAAAATCGAATCAATAAATCTATAAGTTAAAAATTTGATAATTATAATTATTGCTACCGGATTGTAAATTAAAATATTTTTATAAAATGAATAATTACTTGTCGCCGACGCATTTTAAAATTTATCGGATTTTATAGAATGAAATTTTGGTCAATCGATTTTAGTGTTAATTCTCCAAGGGGAGAAACCGTGTAGTGGCCCTAGAAAACCGGGTCGTTCTAGGTGGTATCAGAGCGGGTTTGCGACCTCCCTAGACTTGAGTTATGATATCCATTATTCATAATAAATTGTCTAATATTTAAAAATAATAAATTTTAGTGAAATTCATAATTTATTATATTATTGTTAAAAAAAGAAAAAACAGTGAAGTTTGGTTAATGTCGTTGCTTTTCTGATTCTATCCCTTTCTACATTTTTGTCATTTGCTTGTTTTTTTTTTAGCAATCTCACAATGCAACTGTAATCTCCATTTGGAAAATTCTATCTTTGGCCCCTAAATTATGGTATGGTTGTCTATGTGGACCTTTTAGTTAGCCAAATTGCACAATTGGTCTCTCAAGTATGTAGTGGGTGCCTATGTAATGGTGATGTTGGCCAAATTTCACATTCGGTCCCTCACGTTTTACAATTGTTTCGATTTTGTGAAAATTACTTGCGGCTATAAGGATTTTTGGTTTCCATATTGTTACGGCCTGTTTAAGTTGTTATTGTTCAGATTTTGGTTTCATTTTGATGGGGAATAAATAAATAAATAAATGAAACCAGTGAAAATCGCAAATGTATAATATATATATATATATATATATATTATTGGATACTAGTAAGTTTGATTTTGCTCTCACAAAATTTGTTCTGGAAACAAAATATTATAGATTCTAATATTTTTGCACCACTAAAGTTGGATTAAAAAAAAAAATTGATATAGAAGGTGCATTGCACTCGAGAAAAAAAAAAATAATGTGTGGTTTATCATTATTATTAGTTATCGTGTTTTAATTGTTTATTGCAGGCGATTGTGCTTTTATTCATGCATGTGTATTACTTGAGTACACACGGATGACTAGTAAATGCTAAGAGTTAAAACAAACAAACAAACAAACTAGTTAGCAAATAATTCCAGTTAGTGTATTTGATATTTTTCTTTTGATTTGACATTTTGTATCCTTGAGGTTTGACCAAAATCTCATCTTGGTCCCCTAAGTTTCAAATTGAACATACTAACATTTTAGGTGGCATTTGATTAATATAACTTATCAATAATAAGTTAAATAAGCTTTGGTGAGTGCTGTATTAGCCGTGGACCATAGGAATTGTCATTGAATTGAAAATATTAATTTAAAAGTATTTACTATCTTCTATATAAATTGTGAAATAATGTTTTCGTATTAAATTGTGAAAAAAAAGGTTGTTGAAAATGAACAGTTTTACAATGATTAATGGATTAAGTAAAATTTTAAAGGTGAAAAATTATTTTTATTATTCTACTATACCATAGTTGTATTCTCGTCAGGAGAGTATGTCCTGCGAAATGTAGATATATATAATTATCTGTCAGACAAATCCTGCAGGGTGGATATAATAACTCCCGATCGTGAGGTAAACGATCCTATGACTGGCAAGAAAGTATGTTATTTTATTATATACAAGTTAGTTGACCGGTTGATTTAAATTTGGTTGTTCTGTTACGGTGATATTTTTGTTGAGGTTTGGATATTTCCCAGTGTGACTATATTTTATTGAAAAATGGATTTTGATAAAAATATTTTATCCATAAAATGCTTTTATATTACGAAGACAGTACATCAATAAAAATAACTCAGATAGATATTGGTTCACTATTAACAATTGATAGAGTCGGAGTGTGGGGAAAGTGTTGAGATGTAATTATGTGATTTAAGATGTATATGTAATTATGTGATTCGACTTCGAATTTCGGGTATAATTTCTAATTCTTTTAATATATGTATTTAATTTTGTTTATTGTGTGATTTATGCTATTATTGTTGTCGAATTATAGCTGGTAATTTTCATGAAATAACTATGATTATATGAAAATTACGTCAAGGTATTTTATTTGTCGCGTTAATTAAATGCACATATTAAAGGGGTTGGAGTTCTACTGAGCGTTCGCTCACAACTCTACAGTTTTGATTTGCAGGGTCAACGAGAGTGAGGCGGCGCCAAGAATTTGTAGTGGAATTTCTATTTAAAATTGTAATAGTTGTATTTATTATTCTCCATTGTAAAATCAAATCAATAAATTGATAAGTTAAAAAATTCGATAGTTATAATTATCGCTGCCGGATTATAAATTAAAATAAAAGGAATAATTATTTGTCGCTGACGCATTTTAAAATTTATCGGATTTTATAGAATGAAATTTTGGTCAATCGACTTTTGTGTTAATTCTCCAAGGGGAGAAATTGTATAACGACCTTGGAAACCGGGTCGTTACATAGTCTAGTCCCTACGAATGGTGACCATTTCTCCATCCTTCACGTACTTGATACATTGATGAAATATTGATGCTACCGCTCCCATTGCATGGAGCCAGGGATGTCATACGATAGCATTGTATTGGGCTGCTGAGTCCATCATAGTGAACTTCATGGCCTTAGTTGATCCATCCCCATGTCTGTTGGTCGTGACGGGTAATACGATCCTCCCTATCGAAGAACTCAAGTCTCCGTTAAATCCCACTACCAACATCTAGGTTGCTGCAACGTCGGAACTAATAACACCCATTTGACTGAGCGTTTTGGCGAAGATGATGTAACTGAACTACACGTGTCAACCAATATCCTTCACACCTCAAAATTAGAAATCCAAAGTGTTATGACTAATGCGTCAGCGTGGGAGCAAGACATACCTGTGTTATCTTCGTTGTTAAACGTTATCGACAGTCCTACTTCACTTGTTGATACCCTCACATTTCTGTTGTCGGGCCCTTGGTTAGCCTCATGGGCCATTCTCTTCTTCTCTCGGTTTATGTCTCCGGTGAGAGGGTAAACTCTATTCGTTCTGGAGACGACTCCAGGAATGTCGTTAGGGCTGTCGTCCCGCATATCGAAGAGAGTAGCATCATGGGCTGTGCTTGAGGCCTTCCTACGTGCTCTTTCGTCCATGGAGAATGGGATCTTCTTTCTCTGGTTCAGATTTACTGCTTCGAACTGTGACTGTCTTATCTCGTTGACGAATCTTCTTTTTATTCAGTTTTCCACAGACGACGCCAATGTTGCCAAAATTTACCTGGTGCGTGATTCAGGACCTCACGTACCGGAAATCTCCGCAACCTGCTACCCTTCCTGCAAAACCAGTTAGTTCTATGGAGGGTGACACCGGTGTGATATCGGTCAAAGAACTTTCGGCGTGAGAATTAAGTTAAATTGCTCTGAGAAAGGTATAAAGCTCAACAGTATCTTATGGGTAATATTGAGAGAGCTATGTGTGTGTGTATATATATATATATATCTTTATTAATACCTATGTTTCCCGTTTATATTCACGATGATCGTCTCTTGGAGCCGTTCTAGCCACGATCCTTTCCACGTTCCATTCTTAGCCATTGTGGTTGTCGTTTGTACGCCCATTTAGGGATGGTGCTCTAATCACGTTTGTGCATGGGTGGAAGGATTGGTGAGGCAATGATTATCGTTGACCAACCATGCTTGGGTTTGATCTTTGGGCCTTCGTTAGGGGCTTTAGTCTGTACCGAGTCAGCTCGTCTGCGCAACTGGGCCCTATTGGCAGGCCAAGCATTTATTTTCTTGTGTCACCAGAACTGGAAGCCCTTGATCAATGGTTAGGCCGCAGCTCTGTTCTATCGAGTCAGGTTTTTTCCACTGACCCAACGCACCTTCTTGAGTCTGACCCTATTATTCACACGTGAGAAGTTTTTCCACATCAACTTGTCCCCTCTAGAATACAACAGTCTGACTTAGTCCTTTGGTTCACACTAATTTTGCACAAGTAATAAAAACAAAACTCCACCAAGAGAACACATTTCTTTTGTCCAAAAAATGAAATACTAAAAGTCTTGAAAGTTACAAGAAAATGAAATTAACACCATAATAGAGCACTAACCCACTAAGATAATGGGAGGCCATTTAGCTCCATAACTTATAAAATTCTCAAATAACTAATTTAATTAACTAAAAATAAATATATTATATTAAAATGTAACAACAATTCCCTAACACGAAACACCTCTCCAAGAGCTATCTAAAAATATGAGAAATCTTGGACGCCACGAGAAAGGTATCTTGAGGAGAACCCTCAATCACTTTCTTGCTACGATTTTTCCATGCTTCCCAGATCCTGCAAAAAGTGTTATAATCCACAAAAAATATTCTAGATACTTTTGATAAAGACTTATTCCTTTCGAAAAAAATATTATTTGATGTCAACAGTTGAATTGAAAATCTAATTTAACTGTGTAAAATATCTCTTGAGACATAGTTGTTCTATTATATATATTGACATGGATTACAATAAGATAATTAAGATTTACATATTATGAAGTCTATTTGACGAAAATACCACAAAAATATTAAAGTACAATTAAATTAAATTAGAGGGGACAAAGTGTAATTAACTCTTAAGTTTAGCTTACCAAGCATAAGCCCATGGGCTTCAATTAAAGTTAAATTAAATTACATATGCTTGAAAAACTTATTCTTAGGCCCATGATAAATTTGATATAGGCCAAAATGAGCCCAAAACTGCTAAACCACTAGGCCTAAATCAGCCCCCCTATATACACACACACACTTATACACATATTTTTAGTATGTTAGTTAAAAAAAAAAAAAAAATCCCTACCACACATTTATTTAATATTATAACTT
This sequence comes from Eucommia ulmoides, assembly GCA_016647705.1. NCBI lineage: Eukaryota > Viridiplantae > Streptophyta > Magnoliopsida > Garryales > Eucommiaceae > Eucommia > Eucommia ulmoides. Next base: position 56,199,577 of record CM028328.1, read on the forward strand.
ATTCAAAACTAAATCAAAACATTTTTTTTTTTCAAAAAAGTATTTGCAAACTTGTAAAAACCTTGGAACCTTTTGTTTTTCTTTGTTTTTTTTTTTTCCAATTTAAAACTATTATAGTGAAATTATTTCTAAAATTTTAAATTATTAATAATATTAAATTCCTATCTCATATCGATCATCTGAGAGTTTTCAAATCGCTATATAAGTCAATAGAGTTGCATGCGATATGGTTTTAAGTTTGGAACCTCTTAATAGAGTATCAAAACACCTTCTTTTATAGTTTATCATTCCATTGTAGTCAAATAATATGTGCAAGACGAAGGTTGCACATATCTCATTATTTCTGTATAGTCAAATTATCTGTGCAAATCGGAAGATTCTATTTAAGGACGGGAGTTAGATTCGAGTAGATCGCTTAAGAGTTCTCAAACTATTGTATAAGGCAAAAGAATTAAAAAAAATGAAAACAAAAATTTAATTAGGGTTTCTAAATTACAAAATACTTTAATTGAGAGGGTGTGGCCATGAATAACACAGCTCCCATCCAACCATACAAACTAAGAAGCTTCAAGCAGACATTTGTATTAAAGAAAAATAAAAAAATAAGGTATGCCGAATGAGGTTCGTAATCAGACACTGCTGTTTCTGCAACCATTTTCTCTCTCTACTCGTTACAAACTCTCTCTCTCTCTCACATAGTAGGAAGGTCTCTCAGCCTCTCCCTCTCTCCCCCCTCTTTCCAAACCCTCTCTCTCTTCTCTCTCTCTCTCTCACACTGACACACACAGTAGAAGGATCTCTCTCTTATACAGACAAACACAGTAGAAAGATCTCTCTCACACACAGACGCACACAGTAGGAAGGTCTCTCAGACTCTCTCTCTCTCTCTCTCTCCCCTCTTTACAAACCCTCTCTCTCTTCTCTCTCTTTCACACACAGACACACAGTACAAGGATCTCTCTCTCACACAGACACACAGGAGGAGGGTCTTTCTCTCTCTACTCTTGACGAACTATCCCTTTCTCTCTCACACAGAGACACACAGTAGGAGGGGACCCAATAACTTTAGTAGTGCATAAATTTTTTAGAGTTCCAAGGAAGGGCAATGGGGTGTCCCCCACATGTTATTTGCTGCCATTGTTCTCCACCTCTTTCGACATGCAGACACGTCATCTCCACATGCAATAATCCTTTTTCAATAATCCACAAAAATTAAAAAAATACACCCACACCCACACACACACATATATATAAGTGATTATATTGTAATTGAAAAAAAATATGTTTCTTATAATGGAAGACAAATAAAACTAAAAGAATTACTATAATATACTCCAATCCTCTTTAGTCTTGATTTTTTTTTAATTTGGATAGATTTTGAGTTTTTTAGAACTTACAATATAGCTATCATATTTTTGTATTTCGGTTTTAATCCATTTGATAGATTTAATTTAGTAAATATTAAATAAAAAATAAAAAAATATGTGAGATTAAAGAAAATAAAATAGAAAAATCTATATTTTACCAAAATAAATTTTTTAAATTAAAAATAATAATTAAAATTTATGAGAATTGTGATGAACAATTTATGAACTTAAAATTTTAGTTCAGAAAGTCCATGCGCTAATATAATTTTTTTAAAAATAAAAAATTATTAACATAAAAATGACTGTAATTTTTTCGTGCAAAATTTACAATAAATTTAAGATTTATTTTTTACTGAATTTTTAATTAACTTTAAAACATTTATATTCCATTTTAATGAAAAAAATAATCAAGAATAAATAATTTCAAATTCCAAATTAAGGACTTTATATTTTTATGTAAGAGTGAAAAATGGGATCATAAATAATTTCTTGGGGACTATCACAATTAGTGAAGACTTTGCTTTTAATTCCCTATATTTTTTCCATGATCAAAGCTGACCAAATTGTTGAATTTTGATATCTTGGAAAAGGGTTACAATTAAAAGTTAAATTTAAATTTTATTTACACAAAAAATTAGTATATGTGCAAACATTCATCATCAAATAACTATATAAATGTTTATACTGAATTATTTTAAATTATTTGAAATTTTAAAAATATTAAAAAAAAAATATTTCAAAAATGACAATATCTATTTACTCAACATTTTAAATCTTTTTCAATATACTCAACACATCGAATTTCATAACATTTATATTACAAACACTTTGAATTTTAATATATTAAAATTATATTTTTATTTTCAAATATATACGAAACACTTCAACTTTTAAGAACATATTTAAAATTTAAAAGATTTATTTTTCTATTTTAAATAAATATTAAGTTTAAGATAATTGTATTTTAATTATTTGTATGTTTCTTCACAACACAGCAAAAAAAACCCTAACCCCACCTCCCGCCCTATTCCGCCAATAGCATATAAAGATGACTTTGATCTATAAATATCACCACCGCCCTCCTCCACCATTTACAGACATAACATGATCCTCCATTTTTCTCGCTCTCTATATCTCATTTTCATTTTAGTTGAATTCAGCTATTTTTAATATGAACAGTTCTGCTGCTGATCATCACTCTATCCAAGACCCTAACACCACCAATAACTCTTCCTCTTCCTCTCCCACCACCGCCACAACCGCCGTATCCACCAGCAGCGAGAACTCTGGCGGAAGCAACAACTCCAGCAGCAGGAAGGGGAAAGGAAAAGGAGGGCCGGACAACAACAAGTTTAAGTACAGGGGAGTCCGGCAGCGGAGCTGGGGGAAGTGGGTGGCTGAGATCCGTGAGCCGCGGAAGCGGACGCGGCGGTGGTTGGGAACCTTCGCTACCGCGGAAGACGCCGCTCGGGCGTACGACCGCGCCGCGGTTATTCTCTACGGTTCTAGGGCTCAACTCAATCTACAACCCTCCGGCGGTGAATCCGGCAACGGATCGTCTTCTCAGTCATCGAACCGCGGTGTTGGGTCGTCGTCGTCTTCTTCCTCGCAAACCCTCCGGCCGCTTCTCCCTCGACCCTCTGGTTATAACCCGGCGGCGATGTCTTTTCTTCCTTGTTACGGATCCTACAGTATGTACCCTAGCGGACACTACCCCACCGCCGCCGCCGTACAAGACCCACATCAATTTGTGAATCAGCAACAGTACGGTCCGGCGAATCTCAACGTTCAGACCGACCCCACATTGGGGACAACCTCGTACCAAAACCCCAATCACCATCATTATCATCATCAACAACAACAACATTCTAACTCTTACCGGCAGAATTTTGGTCCGTTCGATGAAATCAACTCGCTGGTGAGCTCAGTTGGGTCGAGCTTGTCTCTGTCTTCTCAGCCGACGGTTGCGCCGGCGGCGGCAGATCTGGCGGGAGATGCCAGACCTGGATCTCCGGCGCTGTGGCCGATGGAAAACGAGGATGAATACCCGCCAGCAAATATATGGGATTACGGTAACCCATTCTTGGATTTTTGAGAAGGGTTTTACAAAAAAATAAAATTGAAAAAAAAGGGTTTATATACTACTATTTATCTATCTCCTATTAATTTAAAGAATTGCATGCAAAAAATTTATATTAATATTTCCTTATTTATGAATTTTTCTTACATGGAAGAGAGATTAAGGTATGACTAATAAAGATGTATTATTTTTTTTGAGGTAATTATGCAATATTGTAATTTGTTAAATTATTTAATTATTATTTGTGGGTGTTTGGAATTTGGATAATGGTAGATGATAGGACTTTTGAACCTAAAAACATATGTTACAATGAAGTAGTTGTATATAATGATTTAAGAACTTTTAGATATGGGATATAAATCTAACCATCGGTTTTAAGTGTAACTTCTGGTTTACACAGATGATTAGACTATGGGAGAATAATGAAAAATATGCAACTCCTGATTTACAAGAATAATTTGACTAGAAAGGAATAAGAGATAAATTTCTCTAATTTTAGTTCTGATACATTGTTAGGAGGTTCTAACTTACAACCATATGATATTAGATGAAGTAATTCATTTGACTTATATAATAATTTAAAAATTCTTAAACGATTAATGTGGAACAAGAATCTAACAGTAGATATCATTGTTGCCGGGTTTTTTGAGTTTGATTGTTTGGAATAGGGGAGAAATTTTAAAGGGCACAATTTTCAAGTCAATGTGAAAGAAATTAGGAAAAATTATTAGATTCTCCTTTTAGAATATTTTTTTTAGTTGTTTGAATAATTATTTGATATTTTAGTTAATATTAATTAAATTGAACCTATTAACTATGTATCGAGTTAATGTTAATTAAATATAAAATCTTATATTTGATAGCATATAGTTGATCTTAACCGAGAACCTCGTTTTTTTTTTCTTTTTGGTCAGAAACGATTAGTCTAAGCTAACTTGAGTTTTAGTAAATGACTTTTCATATTTATTACTAATTAATGTAGAATAAAGCACATCAATCAATAATTTTAAGTGAATATTTTAAAAGTCAACTTTAATTTATCTCTAAATAATTTTTTATAAATAAATATATCGTATATAGTTTCTCACAAAAGAGAATATATGATATAGTCACACGTCTCAATTTAAAATTAATTTGATAAAAAAATTAGTTAAAATTTATTTTTATATGACAACAATGAAGGGATCAATCCCTTTAAAGTGTCACTATGATTATTTTTCTTAATGATATTTATTATTATTATATCACTATATCAAAACGTGTATTATCCTTTCACGCCATTTTTCAATTAAATATCACAATATTAAATATAAAAATGAAAATACAGGCGCCCACCGTGGGGCTCGAACCCACGACCACAAGGTTAAGAGCCCTGCGCTCTACCGAACAAAAATGTATGAAAATTATTATTTTTTTCGACAGGAACAAAAATGTAAAATGTCTATAATACCCGCGTAACAAAATATTTAAATTCTCTCTCTGAATAGAGTTTTACAAACTGTCAAAAATGTATGAAAATTATTATTTTTTCGACAGGAACAAAAATGTAAAATGTCTATAAGACCCGCTAACAAAATATTTAAATTCTCTCTGAATAGAGTTTTACAAACTGTACACACAATGTGTGCCATGAAAATTGAGGAGAATCAATAGATAATTTTTAAATAATTTAAATTATTTTTATAAATAAGATAATTTGCCATTATTAAGTTTTTTTTTAATAATATTGTTAATTGGTTTATTAATAAATTTAAAAAGGGTAAAATTAGAGTTGAAAAAATTAATCAACTATATATAAAAAATTAAAATTAATATGTACTTTCGGGTCAAGGACCATTTTCGGGCTTAGATTCGGGCCCGGGCCTAGGTCCAGGCCCGATGGCAAGCCCACCAACACTCTGCATGTAACAACGAACTTCCTCTGCTATCATGCGCTGCATGATCGAACTCAAACACGTGTCGTGAGACTTAGCCATCGATTTCTCACCTTCTTCCTTTTGTTTTACCGGCGGTTCTCCTTCCGATTTCTCGATCGCCGGCGTCTTCGTCGTTGTCGTCGTCACCGAGCTCTCCCCCGGCAAGGACAAAGTCAACGACGTTAAGGGCCCATCGCAACTATCGTGTTCATGCGAAGCACGAGATTTCTCCCCTTTCACTCCGGAGCCAGACTCCGACGACCCTGTCGTCGACACGTCCCAACGCGGCCGTTTGGCCGCGGAGTCATCGGAAGAGGACATCCCTCCGCCGAATTTCCGGCGGAGCGTGGAGTTCCAGTGGTTCTTAATGGCGTTGTCCGTTCGACCTGGCAACAGCCGCGAGATACTAGCCCACCTGTTGCCGTGTTCAGCCTGCTCCCGGAGAATGATCTCGTCCTCCGACGGCGTAAAAGGCCTGTGCTCCACCTCCGGACTCAGCTGGTTGCACCACCGTAGCCTGCACGACTTGCCGGAACGTCCCGGTATGCCGTTGCTAATCAGCGACCAGTTCCGGGGACCTTGTTCTTCCACGAGCTTGATCAAAGCCGCGTCTTCTTGCGGGCTCCACGAACCCCTGATATTGTCCCCGCCAACGGATTCCATCTCAAGATCTCTGATGAAATCACGGAGCAGGAAATAGATTTACCCACCTCGACTAATCACCGCACTAAACATAAAATAATAAAAATGGGTAATGTGGGCTTATGTAGAGGGAGAGAGTTAACCGTTTGAAAGAGGAGTTGTTGGCGTGAAGCGTAAAGTGCTCGTTCATTGACGTAAACGCTCTTGCTATGAGCAAAATGCTGTGTTTTTTTTTTCTCTCTCTACAGGCAGCCTCTCTCTCTACGCTTTCTCTCTCTACTCTCTCTCTCTACAGGCAGCCTCTCTCTCTCTCTCTCTCTCTCTCTCTCTGGTTTCTCTCTATATACGATGTCTCTCCCTCTAGTTTCTATCTATATACGACGTCTCTCTCTCTCTCTCTCTACACTCTGTCTTTCTCTCTCTAGTTTCTCTCTCTAGGGGAGTGGGGGGTTGGGGTTTTCCATGGATTAGGTGTATATATAACTACCCCAAAAGGGTGTAGGTTATAACTGAATGAATGAATGAGTAACGGACATTTCCTAAAAAATTCCGAGAAAAAACGTTATTACAAACGGAACCGTTCAGATTTGCAAACCTCGGAATTGTGGCAGTTTGATCTGTTATTTTGTGTTTTTTACTTTTTTTTTTTTTTTGGTAAATTCAAAATAAATTTTCCTTTAACGTTATTACATTGAATTCAAATTTTCAAACATTACCAAATTGGTATTCTAATAATAATGGTTTATTTTTTCAGAAGGTCAATGATCCAACTATTATACCATGAAGCTTTAAATATTTTAGTACTTACACAATTAATTGTTGAATATGGTATTTTCTTTTACATTTTTTTTATATATAATAAATAATATTGTGACATTGAGTTTTTTTATACGAGCCATAGCATTGAAAACTTTCACCATTAATTTCGAGTTTGTCAAAATGGAGGGAGATCGTAATGGTATTAAAATCGGAGTTTGTCAAATGATGTTTTCTTGTAATTATATTAAAATCAGAGGGTTTTGTGAGTGTTAGTTTTTTAAAATTTCACGATTTTGAGAGTTTAAAAAAAATTATGAAATCGAGATTTTATGGTGTGTATAGTTTTTGAAAATTTCACGATTTTGAGTCTTCGATCAATTGCTTCCCTTTTCCCTATGAAATGATGTTTTATTATAATGGGAGCGAAATCAATTTTTTTGGAGTACTATTAGCCCTTCAAAATTTCACGATTTCAAGTATTTAAAAAAAATAGCGAAATCAAAATTTTTCAGTGTACTAAATTTCACGATTTTGAATTTTATATAAATTTCTTCTATTACCCAATCAAATAATACTTTCTCATAATGGAATCGTAACCTTTCAAATTTTCACAATTTTGAATGTGTCAAAAAATAAAAATAGCAAAATTTGGATTTTTGGATGTGCTATAGCTTTTGACGTTTTCATAATTTTAAGTTTTGTATGAATTTATTATATTAACCAATCAAACGATGTTTTCTCGTAATGATATCAAAATCAGAGAATTTTGTGAGTGTTAGTTTTTTAAAATTTCACGATTTTGAGAGTAAAAAAAGTTACGAAATCGAGATTTTATGGTGTGTATAGTTTTTGAAAATTTCATGATTTTAAGTATTCAATCAATTGCTTCCCTTTTCCTTATGATGTTTTATATAATAGGAGGGAAATCGATTTTTTTTGGAGTACTGTTAGCTTTTTAAAATTTCACGATTTCAAGTATTTAAAAAAACTAGCGAAATCAAAAAAAAATCAATTTACTAAGTTTCATGATTTTGAGTTTTGTATGAATTCTTCTGTTACCCAATCAAATAATACTTTCTCATAATGGAATCGAAATCGGGGTGTTTTGTGAGTCTTAACCTTTCAAAATTTCACTATTTTGAATGTGTCAAAAAAATAAAAAATAAATAGCAAATTTTGGATTTTTTGATGTGTTATAGCTTTCGACGTTTTCATAATTTTGAGTTTTGTATAAATTTATTCTATTAACCAATCAAACGATGTTTTCTCGTAATGGTATTGAAATCAGGGTGTTTTATGAGTGTTAACTTTTTAAAATTTCACGATTTCGAGTGTTTAAAAAAAGTAGTGAAATCAAAATTTTTCGGTGTGCTCATTGCTTTTGAAAATTTTACGATTTTGAGTTTCGAATCAGTTGTTTCCCTTACCCTATCAAATGATGTTTTGTATTGTAATGGGAGAGAAATCATTTCTTTACCGAGTGCTAGCCTTTCAAAATTTCATAATTTCAAGTATTTCAAAAAAGTAGAAAAATCAGGATTTTTTTGATATTACTACAGCCTTTGAAATTTTGTAATTTTGAGTTCTGGATCAGTAGCTTCACTTACCTTATCAAATGATTATTTCTCATAATGTTGTCGAAATCGGGGGATTTCGTAAGTACTAATCTTTCAAAAAAATTATGATCTCGAGTGTTTCAGAAAAATTATAAAATCGACATTTTTTTTTGTGCAATTTTACAATTTTTAGTTTCGGATTAATTACTTCCCTTACCTTATCTAATGAAATAAGAGAGTTTGAATTTTAAAAGTAGATAGAGAAACTCTCTCTTGGGAGTAGTGCCCCATTTTTCAATCTAGCCGTTTCCGACCAAGGCATCCGTTCTCCGGCTATTATCCAACTCATCTTCTGACCATAATCCAATCCTTTTAATTGATGATGCTGCAAGCCGGGCTTCGTTGATCGATCGGCTCTTCCAAACCTGTGGGTTGATCATCTGATTTGGGTAAGAACATTAGAGATTCAGAACAACTCCGTGTCGGTAGCCTTTCTTCGCCGGTGAAATTAGAGGTTTTTGCAGTATCGGCTAGAATCAGGCGGTGGTGGTCTTCGAGGTATTCGCTCTTCGTCTTCGCCATATTCCAGTTCTTCCCATTCGTCACAACGATCTCCATCTTCTGCTTCGTCACTACCATCGTCTGAGAAATTTTTGGGGCTACTTGGAGAGGGAGTTCTAGTGTGAACTATTCATCAAAGATTAAGCGAGTGAGGGCGGAAGGAGAAATAATCGACGTCCAGGTGGTGGGCAGCAATGGAGATTTTGGCAGCGAACATCATTTTGATGTTCTAGATCCAGAAGAACAAGCTCAAATTGTTCAATTTCTGCTTGAGACCATCGTTTTCATTGTTGCCGAAGGTCTTACCCTGGTGCTATCAGAGTTCTGGGGAGGATGTTCATCCTATTGCGTTTCAGAGATGTTCTAGAGGTGTCGTCTTCTTCCCTCTCTCTTGAATCCGGGCCAAGCTGTCCCGAAATTCTCCTGTGGTAATTTCGACGGTTTTGTGCCCTGGTTTTCATCTCCTAATCAACCTCTAGGATTTATGGCAGGAGAACCATTTGATCGGTGGCAACACCATTCTAGGAGGCATTTTGGCAATAGGTTCCAAGGTAGAATAATCATTTGGTCCGTCTTATTTTTCAAGATTTTGTGGATATTTTGGATGTGTTTGTTCCCAGAAAAGCAAGAAAGGGTATGAATTTTGCATTTGGGTTCGCTAGATTTGGCTTGATTAATCAGGCTAGGGTGACTATTAAAAGTCTTAATGAGTCTGTTGTTTGCGGTAATCGAATCAAAGTAAAATTTGCAGACTTTGGCCTGAATGATAGAAATCGTAAGCCTATTTACAGTGATTGGAGTTCACCTTTCGTTCATTCTGTTGATAAGAAATTCAAATCTCATAGGAATGTTGGAATCTCAAGTAAGTTGGTTTGGAGGAAAAAAGAAAAAGATTGTGTACGGTTGGTGATGCCTAATCAACAAGAAGTTGGGGTTGTTGGGGAGGCTGGATTAAAGGGTGTTGCTATTCAATTGTGTGATAATAAAATCGAAAACATAGAGGCAAATGATATTGAGGATGCAAAAGAGGAAAGAAATTCAAATCATCAATTGATAAAAGGGCTTGTTGCTGAGGGAGTGGAAGTTTGTGGGTCTTCTGATAATGGCACGTTCGTTGAGTCTACTTGTGCAAATGTTGGTTTCCTCTCTTCCGCAAATCAAAGGGAGGTTGCTTATATCATTTGTAATAAGATCAAAAGCCCTTTTAAAGTCGCGTTAAGACGAAAATTGAAGGAAAAAGTCAAAAAGCAATCTATCGATAAAGTTAATTATAACGACTTCATCTGTAAAATCTCTACTTCTGATGGGGAGATCATCAATTGTGCAAAGATTATATTCCAAAGGTTGAGCAAAGTGATAGAGGTTGGGAGACAATTTGGACAAAAGATAAATATTAATGAAGTAGATCTTCAAGAGAACTTATCGGAAATGATTTACAAAAAAATATCAATTATGCATCAATTCCCAAAAAATCGAGTTCAAAATTTCACCCACTTAGAAGATATTATCATATTCAAGCAAATCAATAAAATTGAAACAAAAGAAATACGAACTTGCTCGTCATGTCGAGATCAATGCTAAGTTCATGACCATCGATCTGATTGCAATCTTGAAAGTGGGTGAGACTGATTTAAATCTCAATCGGTGCAATAAACCTACAAAATAACTACAATGAAATACTACAAAAAAAAAAAAAAAATCAAAGAAAATTAAAATCTAGAGAGAGAATTTGAGTGTATACTGATTCCATACAAAAATTAAGCAATGAACTGGAGGGATGCTAAACCACACCTTAGAGCCATGTTGATCATTTCCAATTTATCGTGTAAAAGGAGAACTGTAGGAGTACAAAATTCTGAAGTATACTAAGATGTTTCACATACCATCCATGTTTTCCTTTCTTTCTATGATTTAGTCACAAGTGTCTAGGATACTCTAAGCACTGCCTTGGAAACAATTAACTTCAAGAACTAAATTGATTACTCCAAAATTGAATTGGAAGCTCAAGTGTCAGATCCATGGAATTTATCAAAGGGAAAAAGAGTGATTGAATTTCTCTTGTTTTACATTCAATGAAACCAATGAGATCAAATAACTAAATTCAAACCTAGATAAATATATTAACAAAACAATGGAAAATGGATAAGAACAATGATTTAACTTGTAAAGAACACTCCAAAATTCTAAGCAATCTAAAAATTGAGGTCAAGGCACAATGATCAACATGAAAAAAGAATCGAAGCCAAAATAGAAAAAATCAGGGCAAATCGAGAGAGCACTCACAAGTCTCTTTCACTTGCCGCTTCGACACCAGCACAAAATCACCAATTTCTCCAGTCTTCGACACATCTCCATCTTCGTGCGGATGATTCGCAACCAAAATAAACAACATATCACGACGCGAAACCCTAAAAAACAAAACGCAATTGAGCTTCAGTATCCCTAAATAATAATGATAACAAAAAATAGATGGATAGAAAAACGCCAATACAAACTGAACTTGGGATTAAAGTGAAGCTGAGCTCGAAACTAGGGCTTCATGAACGGTGGCCAAAGAGAATCGAGAAGTGGTTGCCGATGAATCGAGAACAACTGCATAAGGATAGAGCAACAATCGCGTGTTTTCTAGGTTTGGGATTGGAAGAGATCGTGAGAGGGAATGGTAGGTTTTGGAAGAAGGCTGAGCAGGTGGAAGATTAGGGCTCGATTCTTGGAAGGAGAAGTGAAGGCGGTGAATCTCTCAGTATAGTGTGAAGCCTTCTTCCACCAAAAAACTGAGTGGGATGTTTTTTTTTTTTTTGTTTGGTGCCAAGACGAAATAACGTCGTTTTGTCATAAAACAACGTCGTTTCTGAGGATGATTATCATATTTATCTTTTTTTTTCAATTGATTTTATGATATCTTATTATACATATTAAAGTATCATTAATTGACCTCTAATTTAATTTTTTTTAATATATGTATTAGAGCCCTATTAATTGACCTATAGTTAAATAATTAAATTATAATAGAACACAAAATTGTGCCCTAATATAGTTTCTATTTTTAGGGCACTATTTTCTGTTATTTTATATTATATATAGATATTAATTTATTTAATTACCAATTAAATTTTATTGCGACACTACTTTGTGTCCTTTAAATATTTGATTATAGGGGTACAATACATATAATGTCCCGACAAGCATTTTTATAGGGCACAATACATAGAGTGTCCAACAAATTTACTTTTATGCGACCCTTCCAATTTTGTAGCCCAAAAAATACCTTTATAAGGCACAATACATATAGTATCCCAACAAAAGTGTCATTATAAGCAATTTTTGTTGTAGTATATAGGTTCCAAAGTAATGTCTACACTTTCTTTGTAGATTATCTCCATTTCTCTATGAATAATCATTTGCTCCATCTTATTTTTCAAGATTTTGGGGATATTTTGGATGTGTTTGTTCCTAGAAAAGTAAGAAAAGGGTGTGAATTTTGCATTTGGGTTCGTTAGATTTGGCTTGATTAATCAGGCTAGGGTGGCTATTAAAAGTCTTAATGGTTTGTTGTTTGCGGTAATCGAATGAAAGTAAAATGTGCAGACTTTGGTGTGAAGGATAGAAATCGTAAACCTATTTCCAGTTATTGGAGTTCACCTTTCGTTCATTCCGTTGATAAGAAATTCAAATCTCATAGGAATGTTGGAATCTCAAGGAGTAAGTTTGTTTGGAGGAAAAAAGAAAAAGATTGAGTAGGGTTGGTGATGCCTAATCAACAAGAAGTTGGGGCTGCTGGGGAGGCTGGATTAAAGGGTGTTTCTCTTTAATTGTGTGATAATAAAATCCAAAACATAGAGGTAAATGATATTGGAGATGCAAAAGAGGACATGAATTCAAACCATCAATTGATAAAAGGGCTCGTTGTTGAGGGAGTAGAAGTCTGTGGGTCTTCCAATAATGGCACATTCGTTGAGTCTGCTTGTGCAAATGTTGTTTCCCTATCTTCCGCAGCTCAAAGGGAGCTTGCTTATATCATTTGTAATAATATCAAAAACCTTTTTAAAGTCGCATTAAGACAAAAATTGAAGGAAAAAGCCAAAAAGCGATCTATCGATAAAGTTAATTATAACGACCTCATCTATAAAATCTCCGGTTCCGATGGAGAGATCATCAGTTGTACAAAGATTATATTCCAAAGGTTGAGCAAAGTGATAAAGTTGGGAGACAATTTGGACAAAAGATAAATCTTAACAAAGTATATATTCGGAAAAAATTATTGGAAATGATTTACAAAGAATGAGAATCTAGACAATAATGTGGTGTCTTTATTTTGTTTGCCTTTGAATTCTTGGGAGGATAAAGTTGATGGAATTTTCAAGAGTGGTGTAGTGCGATGCTTGGGACAAAGCCGTTACTTGATTGTGGTTGGTTTGGTGTATGTTGGGACATGTGAACCTTGTTATTTTTTCGAGTTGGTTGTAGTTTTGGGACTTTGGTTGGTGTGTATAAGCTTTTTTGTGAGTCAGAGTTGTCCGTATTTTGTGATGTTTTGAGGGGACAAAGTATCTTGGTTAGGTCTTCCTGATATTATAGTAGGGAAAATATTGAGTGTGCCCTTTGCGGCCAATGAAGCGTGACTATTGAAATCTAGCTACTTGGATAGAAACAAGGTGGATAGAATTTCAAAGTTCAAAGTTAGAGGGATCCAAGGTCAGTTTCAGGGAGCTGTTCGAAAAGCTCAAATCCGGAGGTCTTGGTTGATAGTGTTCTTAGTAGTGTGAGTATTTGTACCTTTTGTAGCATTGTGTGGTTTCAGTGTCATGTTCCGAGAGTTATTTTGGTGTATTAGAGTTTGGGTTTATACCCCATTGTAGCCTACTAATGGTGGGTAAATTCATGTAAGGTATGAAAGTGGGGTGAATAGCTTGTAATAACATTTTTGGGGGCTTTTGTGGGCTACACGATGAGCCTCTTGTCATTTAGTTATGAAAAATCTTCCCCTTATTTCTAATATAATTAACTTCCTATAAAAAAAAATACCTTTCTAATGATATTTTGTCGCAATGGGAGAAATTTTTTTCGAGTGTTAACTTTTAAAAATTTCACGATTTCAAGCATTACAAAAAAGTTGCAAAATCGGAATTTTTCGGTAGCCATTGAAAATTTCATGATTTTTGAGTTTCTAATGAATTTTTTCGGTTACCCAATCAAATGATACTTTCTCGTAATTGTATCAAAATCGGGATGTTTCGTGAGTTTTAATCTTTCAAAATTTCTTGATTTTGAGTGCTTAACTAACCTTTGAAAATTTCATGATTTTGAGTTTTGAATAAATTTCTTTTTTTAACCAATCAAATTATGATTTCTCATAATGGTATCGAAATCAGGGAGTTTCGTACGTGTTAGTCCTTCAAAATTTCACGATTTCGAGTGTTTTAAAAAAAGTAACGAAATTAGAATTTTTCGGTGTACTATAGTCTTTGAAAATTTCATGATTTTGAAATCCAAATTAATTGCTTCCATTACCCTATTAAATGATATTTTCTCGTAATGATATCAAAACCAATCAAATGATACTTTCTCGTAATGATATCGAAATCAGAAGGTTTCGTAAGTGTTAGTCTTTTAAAATTTCACAATTTCGAGTGTTTAAAAAAAGTAATGAAATCATAATTTTTCAGTGTACTATATCTTTGAAAATTTCATGATTTTGAAATCCGAATCAATTGCTTCCATTACCCTATCAAATGATGCTTTCTTGTAATAGTATCGATGTCGTGTTGTTTTGTGAGTGTTAGCCTTTCAAAATTTCATGATTTTGAGAGTTTAAAAAAAATAGTGAAATTGAGATTTTTTTTTGTGTTCTAACCTTTGAGAATTTCGCAATTTTAAATTCTGAATCAATTACTTACGTTACCCTATCAAATGTTTCTTTCTCGTAATGGTATTGTAGTTGGGTGGTTTAGTGAGTATTACCCTTTTAAATTTTTACGATTTTGAGTGTTTCAGTTTCAAAAAAGCAGTGAAATTAGAATTTTTCGGTGTGTTACCTTTAAAAATTCCATGATTTTGAGTTTTGGATAAATTTCTTCTGTTAACTAATCTAATGATGTTTTTTCGTAATGGTATCGAAATAGAGGTGTTTCGTGAGTCTTAACCTTTCATAATTTCACGATTTCAAGTGTTTCCAGAAAGTAGCAAAATCTGATTTTTTTGGGATGCTAAGGTCTTTGTGAATTTTATGATTTTGAGTTTTAGATGAATTTCTTTTGTTAACAAATAAAATAATGATTTCTCATAATGGTATCTAAATCTAGGGACTTCATGAGTGTTATCCTTTCAAAATTTAATGATTTCTCATAATGGTATCTAAATCTAGGGGCTTCATGAGTGTTATCCTTTCAAAATTTAATGATTTCAAATGTTTAAAAAAAGTGGCGAAATTGAGATTTTTGGTGTGCCTTTTGAAAATTTAACAATTGAGTTTCGGGTGAATTTCTTTCGTTATCTAATCAAATATTATTTTTTCGTAATGATATCAAATTCAGGAGGTTTTGTGAGTGTTAGCCTTTGAAAATTTTACGATTTCGAGTGTTTTAAAAAATGACAAAATTGAATTTTTCGGTGTATTATATCATTTGAAAATTTCACGACTTTGAGTCTCGAAGAATTTCTTCCGTTACCCAATGAAATGAACTTTCTCGTAATGGTATCGAAAAAAAAAAATCAGGTTTTTTTCCCCCCGGGGGGGGGGGGGGGGGGTGCGTTCGTGAGTGTTAGCCCTCTAAAATTTCACAATTTTGTATGTTTAAAAAAAGCAGTGAAATCAAAAATTTTGTGTGTACTGCACCCTTTGAAAATTTAACGATTTTGAGTTTCGGATTAGTTTCTCCCGTTACCCAATCAAATGATTCTTTCTTGTAACAATATCAAAATATGGGGGTTTCATGAGTGTTCACCTTCCCAAATTTCATGCTTTTGGGTGTTTTTAAAAAGTAGTAAAATAAAAAAAAAAAATTGTGTGCAATCTTTGCAAAATTAATGATTTTGAGTTTCGGATGAATTTTTTCTGTTACCTAATCAAATTATGTTTTCTCGTAATGACATCGACATTGTGAGTCTTTGTGAGTTGAACCTTTAAAAAATTCATGATTTTAAGTATTTAAAAAAAATAGCAAAATTAGAATTTTTTTATGTGCAACCTTAAAAATGTCATGATTTTAAGTTTCAGATTAATTTCTTTCGTTACCAGATCAAATGTTTCTCTTTCATAATGGTATCAAAATTGGGAGATCTCGTGAGTGTTAGCCTTTCAAAAAAATTGATTTCGAGTGTTTAAAAAAAGTAGCGAAATTGGAATTTTTCGGTGTTCTATGGCTTTTGAAAATTTAACGATTTTGAATTTCGTACGACTTTCTTCCGTTACCCAATCAAATGATCATTTATCGTAATTGCATCCAAATTGGGGGGTTTCACGAGTTCCTTTAAAAATTTCACGATTTCGTGCTTAAAAAAAAGTTGCAAAATCGGATTTTTTGGTGTGCTATAACATTTGAAAATTTTATTATTCTTAGTTTCAGATAAATTTCTTCCATTACCCACAAACCCTACTCTTTAATTCGCGAATCTATGGCCATATGCCTCAGCTACCCCTTCGCTGTCGTCGCCTCCACAACTCCAAATCCAATCACTTTTCGCCATCACATTCGATACCTGGTTTGATCAGTACTCTATCTCTCTCCGTCCACACGGTCGAACCGGATCCATCCCTCGAGAACGGGAAGTATGTCTGGTACACGCTGGAGCAAATTGAAGCCTTAGGGGTTTCGTCAGTGTTAGCTTTTAAAAATTTCATGATTTGAAGTGTTTCAAAAAAATTCCGAAAATTGATATTTTTTTTATGTGCTATATCCTTTAAAAATTTCACGATTTTGAGTTTCAGATGAATTTCTTTTGTTTTAAATGAAGCATTCTCGTAATTGAATCAAAATCAAAGGGGTTTCGTAAGTATTAGACCTAGTGTTTAAAAAAAGTAGCGAAATCAGATTTTTTTTGGGTGTGTTATAGTTTTTATAAAATTTACGATTTTAAGTTTCAGGTGAATTTTTCCGTTATCCATTAAAAATAATGATTTCTCATAATGGTATCGAAATTTTTGGGGGGGGGGGGAGGGGGAGGGTTTGTGGGTGTTATCTTTTATAAATTCCATGATTTTGAGTGTTTAGAAAAAGTTGTAAATTGTGGGATTTCACGACGAGCTATCCTTTGAAAATGTCACGATTTTAAGTTTTAGATGAATTTCTTTCGTTACCCAATAAAATAATTTTTTCTTGTAATGGTATCAAAATTGTGAGGTTTCATGAGTGTTATCCTTAGAAAATTTAACTATTTCGAGTGTTAAAAAAATAGTAAAATTAAGATTTTTTGGTATGCTATATAACCTTTGAAAACTTCATAATTTTGAGTTTCAGATGAATTTCTTTCGCTACCTAATAAAATGAAACTTTATCAATAGTGTCGAAATTGGGAGGTTTCATGAGTGTTAACCTTTCAAAAATTCACAATTTTGAATGTTTATTAAAAGTAGCAAAATCGAGATTTTTCGGTGTGATATAGCATTGGAAAATTTAACGATTCTAAGTTTCGGATGAATTTCTTCCGAAACCCAATCAAATGAAACTTTATTGTAATTGTATCTAAATTGGTGGGCTCAGTAAGTGTTAGCCTTAAAAAAACTCACGATTTTTAGTGTTTAAAAAAAGTAGCGAAATCGAATTTTTTTTGTGGGCTCCTTTGAAAATTTAACGATTTGAGTTTAGGAACAATTTCTTCCGTTACCCAATCAAATAATTTTTTTTGTAATGGTATCAAAATCGAAAGGTTTCATGAGTGTTACCACGTAGAAATTTCACGATTTCAAGTGTTTCAAAAATTAAAAAAATCCTAATTTTTTTTGTGTGCTATAACCTTTAGAAATTTCATGATTTTAATTTTATGATGAATTTATTCTGTTACCCAATAAAATGAAGCATTTTTGTAATGGCATAAAAATATGAGGGTTTCGTGACTGTTAGCCTTCCAAAACTTCGCATTTTGGAGTGTTAAAAAAACAAAATTGGGATTCTTCGGTGTGTTATAGTCTCCGATTTCTTGTAATGGTATCGAAATTTGGGAGGGGGAGGGGGGTCATGAATGTTTGCTTTTAAAAATTCCACGATTTGAGTTTTTCAAAAAACTTGCAATTTTGATATTTTTCAGTGTGCTTATTTTGCCTTTGAAAAATTCACGATTTTAAGTTTCAGATGAATTTCTTCTGTTAACCAATAAAATAATTTTTTCTCTTACTGGTATCAAGATTGAGAGGTTTCGTGAGTGCTAACTTTTTAAAATTTTACGATTTCGAGTGTTTAAAAAAAATAGTGAAATCGAAATTTTTAGATGTGTTATAGCATTTGAAAATTCCATAATTTTGAGTTTTGGATAAATTTCTTCCATTACCCAATAAAATGAAGCTTTATCGTAATAGTATTGAAATTGGGAGGTTGCATGAGTGTTAGCCTTCAAAATTTAACGATTTCAAGTGATTCTAAAAAGTAACGAAATTGAGATTTTTCGGTATGTTATAACCTTTGAAAATTTAACGATTTTAAGTTTTTAGATGAATTTATTCAGTTACCCAATCAAATGAAGCTTTATCGTAATAGTATCAAAATCGAGAGGTTTAGTGATTGTTAACTTTTCAAAATTTTACGATTTTGAGTGTTACCAAAAAGTAGCGAAATCGAGATATCTTGGTTTGTTATAGCCTTGAAAAATTTAACGATTTTGAATTTCGGATGAATTTATTTCATCACCCTATAGAACGATGTTTTCTTGTAATGATATTAAAATTGTGGGTTTTGTGAGTGCCTTTTAAAATTTCATGATTTTTATTTTTAGATAAATTTCATCCGTTACCTAATTAAATGATACTTTCTCGTAATAATATCGATATAGGGGGTTTCATGATTGTTAACCATCCTAAATTTCATGATTTCGAGTGTTTTAAAAAAGTAACAAAATTGTGAATTTTCAGCATACTATAACCTTTAAAAATTTAAGAATTTTAAGTTTCGGATTAATTTCTTCTGATACCCCCATAAAATGATGTTTTACCATAATGGTGTCAAAATTGAAAGGCTTCGTGAGTTTTAGCCATTAAAAATTTTACAATTTTGAGTGTTTAGAAAAAATAGCAAAAAATCAGAGTTTTTCGGTGTGCTATAACCTTTGAGTATTTCACGATTTTAAGTTTCAGAAGAATTTTTTCGTTACCCAAACAAATGATTCTCTCTTATAATGGTATTGAAATTGGAAATTGTTAATCCCTAGATTTTGATAAACAATTAAGTGTTGATGTCTTTGGTGGAACTAATGTGTTTGTTGAATATTTCATAAAAGAGTTTCATATAATTGATTAAGTTCAAGACATCGTGAAGAAAATGTAAGGGTGCAAATATTAACGCAATGAGGAAATGAATAGTTGTGAAGACCTTAAAGAAATTAGGTGAAAACAACTATATACTTTTATACTCTTAATGTAACCCGAATTAGGATTACACACGACATTATTAAATGAGTTATCTTTATGTGTGTTTTGATATTGATATAATAGAATTTGGAATCCTAATTAAACATTTGATATGTACTATTTATGTGAATTGAAAATGATAATTGACCTAATTGAAAAATAAAGTTTAAAGTATAAAAAGGTATATTTTAGGGTCAATTCAGTCAACCGAAAAAATTAATTGGTTTACTGAATCAAACGGTGTGTTTTGGAGCAGAATTGGTGAAGGAAAGGGTCACCCTGATGCAATCAGTCAACCGATTAGAAGAAATTGGTCAACTGTTTGAACCAGGTTATTTTTTTGAAGCAAAATGGAACAGCCCTACAATGATCGGTCAACCGAATAGAATAATTCGGTTAATCAATTGGATATAAGGTTTTGGCAGGGAAAGGCTCTGAAGCAATCGGTCAATCGATTGGGTTAAGATTTTGGCAAAGGTTGGCCCTGAAATGATTGGTCAACTGAATAGGGTTTTTTGGTCAACCGATTGGTGTTTATGGTTTGGCTTGGTTTCGGTGCTGTTTCAATTGGTCAACCGAACACCAGAGATCGATCAACTAAGGATCTTGGTCTCCTAGTAAAAAAATAGCCTTTTTTTTTATAATTTCAAGGGAGAGATTTGGAAGATCTGGTCTTATTAAAGATATGATACATGTATTTTAATATCCCTATTGATTTGGTCCACATAATTCACGATTCTCTTAATTTAAATAGTTAAATACTTCCTATCTTTGTGATGTTAAATTGAGAAATATTTCATGAACTTATTTGAGAGATTTAAGAGTTATTTTTAAGTGAATTTTTTCAGAATTAAATATATTATTATATGGGGTTTAAGAGTGCATTTTAGAGGCATATCTTTTGAAAAGTAATTGTTGGAGGGCTTGTTATCAGTCTCTATATATTGACCTGCGGGATTAAGAGTAAACACATCAAGAATAATCAGTTCTAAACTTTTCTAAGAGTGGTTTTTACTCTGAGATTTCTATGAAATATTTGTAAAAAGTTCTTGATTTAAAGCGTTGTTGATTTGGCATTATCGACTTGTGCTATATTGCGATTCAATTTCTATCTTTGGTGTTTTTCCGGTGAGATCTTTCCAAACTATTGTTCTTAATTTTGATTTCATATTATTATTATTTGCTTGGATTTAATATCATAAGAAAATTGTTTTCAAATGTAAAAGCCTGAAAATCTTTTTAAAACGATTTTGTGTGATTATTTGGTTACGTGCTCTAAATTGTGCTACCCACATTTTTTTATTAATCAGATATTATTTGTCTCACATTGTATCTATCACATAGTAAATTTTAGGACATTGAGTATATATGTATTAAGGCGGTAGAAACTCCTTATAGGAAGAAACTCATATTTTTTTGTATTTGTGAATTTGAACAGATTAAACACAATTGGGCTGGTGTCTAGTTAGGGTAGTTAGGTTTCGATCTTTTTCCTGTGAAAAAAATTAGGGTTTGATCTTTGTTCTAAGTAAAATCTCCTTATAATTTAATTGATTTGAGTGAATTATAAATGTTTCATTCTTACCTAGAAAAATTATACTTGTGAGTGTGGTGAGATTTGATATTTAGTCTATTAAAAGGATTAAATTTTGATTCTTCCTATAATAGAATTAGGTTAGTTTTTAATATGGTAAAAAGATAAGGTTCTTCTTTAACTTAGGAAAAAGATATTTGCAAAGGTTGATTCTAAGCTTGGTAAAAGAATCCTAATAAGAGTTTGGTTCCTACTTGGTAAAGGAATTAAGGGTTTAGAGGTTGCGAATCTCCGTAGAACTCGAGGGATTGGATTAGGAAATACTAGCTTACTGAACCAGGATATATCTTGGTGTGTTGCATTCTTTATTTTCATTATATTATGTTTGGGTATGCACCTAATTATAAACACTTGTTGCGTAATGAAGATAATAATTGATTTAAGAAAAATTGATTATTTGATAAAGTGTTGAAAGATTTATTTGTTTGATTTTTTGTAACTACCCAATTTACCCCCCTCTTGGGTAGCTCATTAGGCCAACAAAAGTATTCGTGAGTGTTGACATTTCAAAGTTTTACAATCTGGAGTATTTAAAAAAAGTAGCAAAGTTGAGATTTTTTGGTGTGCTATATAGCCTTTGAAAATTTAATGATTTTGAATTTTGCACGATTTTTTTCCGTTACCCAAATAAATGATATTTTCTCGTAATAGTATCAAAATTTGGTGGTTTAGTGAGTGTTAGCTTTTAAAAATTTAATGATTTTGAGAGTTTCAAAATATTGACAAAATTGGAATTTTCCGGTGTGCTGTTACCTTTGAAAATTTAACAATTCTTAGTTTTGGATGAATTTCTTCTGTTACCCAATTAAATGATGTTTTCTCATAATGATATCAAAATTTGGGTTTTCGTGAGTGTTATCCTTTAAAAAATTTACGATTTCAAGTGTTTAAAAAAAACAGCGAAATCGTGATTTTTTTGTGGCCTTTGAAAATTTCATGATTTTTATTTTCAGATAAATTTTTTCCGTTACCCAATAAAATAAAGCATTCTCGTAATGGTATCAAAATCTAGGGATTTCGTGAGTATTAGCCTTCCAAAACCTCACGATGTCGAGTATTTAAAAAGAAGTAGAAAAATGAAGATATTTTGGTGCGTTATATAATCTTTGAAAATTTCACAATTTTTAGTTTCAGATTATTTCTTTTTGTTACCCAATAAAAAAGATGATTTCACGTATTGGTATCGAAATTTTGGGAGAGGTTAGGTTTCATGGGTGTTACTTTTAAAAAAAATCACAATTTCGAGTGTTTAAAAAAAGTAGCAAATTTAATGATTTTGAGTGTTTAAAAAAAGTAACAAAATCAATATTTTGGATGAACCCAATAAAACAAAGCTTTATTGTGATGGTATCAAAATTGGGAGGTTTCATGAGTGTTGGTCTTTCAAAATTTCACTATTTTGAGTGTTTCTTAAAAGTAGCAAAATCAAGTTTTTTCGATGTACTATAGTCTTTGAAAATTTAACGTTCTTGAGTTTCAGATGAATTTATTTTTCCACCTAATCAAATGAGTCTTTCTCGTAATTGACTCAAATTTGGGGGTTTGTTGAGTATTAGCATTTAAAAATTTCACGATTTCGAGTGTTTTAAAAAAGTAGCAAAGTCAGAATTTTTCACGTGTTATAATATTTAAAAATTTAACGATTTTTAGTTTTTGATGAATTTCTTTCATTACCAAATCAAATGATGCATTCTTTTAATGGTATTAAAATTTGGGGGTTTCATAAGTGTCAGCCTTTAAAAATTTATTGATTTCAATTTTTTGAAAAAAGTAGTGAAATCGATATTTTTCAATTTGTTATATAACCTTTGAAAATTTCACGATTATGAATTTCGGATTATTCTTTTCTGTTACCCAATCAAATGATGTTTTCTGGTAATGATATCAAAATCAAGAGATTTCGTGAATGTTAGCCTTTAAATAATTCATGATTTTGATTGTTTTAAAAAATTAGCGAAATCGGGATTTTTTGATGTGTTATAGTTTTTGAAAATTTCACAATTTTGAATTTCGAATAATTTTTTTCCTTACCCAATCAAATGAAATTTTCTCATGATGGTATCAAAATCGAGGAGTTTCTTTCGAGTTTTTCTAAAATGTAGCGAAATATGAGAATTCGAGGATGAATTCCTTTCATTACCCAATCGAATGATATTTTCTCATAATGGTATCCAATGTGGGGGGTTTCATAAGTGTTAGTCTTAAAAAAATTCATAATTTCGAGTGTTTAAAAAATGTAGCAAAATCGGGATTTTTATGTGTGTTATAGGCTTTGAAAATTTCACAAGTTTGAGTTTCGAATGAATTTCTTCCGTTACCCAATAAAATTAAGTTTTATTGTAATTGCATAAAAATTAGAGTTTTCGTGAATGTTAGTTAGCCTTCCCAAATTTCACGATTTAGAGTGTTTAAAAAAATTAGTGAAATCTAGATATTTCGGTGTACATAGCCTTTAAAATTTTCACAATTTTAAATTTCACATGAATTTATTTCATTACCTAATAAAATGAAGCTTTCTCATAATGGTATCAAAATAGGGGGATGACGCACCCCATTTTTCCAAAGGAAAATAATATTAAATAATAATTAAGCTTAAGAAGATAAGGGTTTTTAAAGCGTCAGTTTTCTCAAAAAATATACTTAGGCCGTTTTAAAAATAAGGAGTCGTCACCTAACATTGAGTTTAAATGGTATGTTAGGTCACCGAATTTTTAGAAAATAATTTAAAAGGCCTATGTAAAAAATTTGACTCCAAAAACATGGTCAAACCAAATATTCATTTAAAAACTCGGGGGTTGGTTACACTCGGGAAAGGTGTTAGGCACCTCAAGACGCCCGTCCGAAAATGATACCTTATGTCCAATTAAGTCCAATTAGTTTAGTCCGAATGTTTTATTTTATTTTAAAATCATTCCCTTCTTATAAAATCTTTTTGGTATTTTTCATAAATAAGGTGAAATAAGTTTTTAGATTTTTAGAAATATTCCCTCGGTATAATCTCTTATCGAATATTAAATATTCGACAAGGATGGTCCCCGGGAGGGGTTTATGTATGTTTCCGAGAGACTTCTTTAATTTAAATAGGCAAACTAAAATAGATGAATGAGATTTGGAAATATGAATGCAAAACTAACATTTAAATAAGTTTTATTTTTTATGCAAAAGTGACTAAAAAACTAAATGATTTAATTTAAATATGTTGATGCAAACTGATATGAATACGAGAATCGAATAAGGGACACTACGTGAATTAACGTGATTATGCGTGACAATGATTTAATTAAAAAATATAAGTGATGCACATGTCATGACTAGATGTGAAAAAGTAGCGTGGATTCGAAAAAAAAAATCTAAAAAAAAAAAAAAAATCTTTTATTTTTGTAGAAATTAATCCTTACAAACCTTAAGGTGAATCCAACGATTCGATAAATCGTGGGAGAGTTTTCCGTGATCTCGTTTTCATTCCCTGACTCGAGTGGAATTTAAAAATGAATGGTTTTAGGAAATCTCTTCCCTCAGTAAACTTTTCGTCAGATTTCTTTTAAGTATCGAAAAGATTAATTTCAACTAAATTGTTTCCGCGAACCGCTCTAGATTCTCTTATCCATAGAATTTGAGGGAATTTCAAAATAGGATTTCTTTAAATTAATCAGGCAAACTCAAAGTAGACTTTTTGTTTTCTTTTTGCATCCACTTAGCATATTTATTTCTCGTATCATTTAGACAGCATGTTTAGGACACTTTCACTACTCACATTTTTCATACATAGTTTTTATTTTTATTTTTATTTTTTTACGAATCTACGCTACTTTTTCACATTTAGTCATAACACGTGCATCACTTATATTTTTTAATTAAATCATTGTCACGCATAATCACGTTAATTCACGTAGTGTCCCTTATTCGATTCACATATTCATATCAGTTTGCATCATCATATTTAAATTAATTCATTTAGTTTTTTAGTCACTTTTGTATGAAAAATAAAACTTATTTAAATGTTAGTTTTGGATTCATATTTTCAAATCTCATTCATCTATTTTAGTTTGCCTATTTAAATTAAAGAAATCTCTTGAAAACATACATAAACCCCCTCGGGGACCATCCTTTTCGAATCTTTAATATTCGATAAGAGGTTATACAGAGGGAATATTCCCAAAAATCTAAAAACTTGTCTCACCTTATTTATGAAAAATACCAAAAAGATTTTATAAGAAGGGAATTATTTCAAAATAAAATAAAATACTCAGACTAAACTAATTAAACTTAATTAGACATAAGGTACCGTTTTCGGATGGGCGTCTTGAGATGCCTAACACCTTCCCCGAGCATAACCAACCCCCGAGCCTTTAAATGAATCTTTGATTTGACCGTGTTTTTGGAGTCAAATTTTTTACTTAGGCCTTTTAAATTGTTTTCTAAATATTCGGTGACCTAGCACACCATTTAAACCCAATGTTAGGTGGAGACTCTTTATTTTTAAAACAGCCTAAGTATATTTTTTGATAAAACCGACGTTTTAAAAACCCATATCTCCTTAAACTTAATTATTATTTAATATTCTTTTCCTTCGAAAAAACGGGACGCTTCAACTGGCGACTCCACTGGGGACAATTAGAGGGTCGAGTCTGATATATTCAAATAAGTCCAACCATTCCATGTCCAAATGTTATGTTTTATTTTGTTATCTTTACCTTCTATTTTTGTAAATAAGTTGTGATGTTTATTTCTTTTCTTTTCTTTCTTCTCTCTCGGACTCTTATATTGTTATAAACTCTCCGACACAAGTACGGTCATCTAGTATCCATATTATCCCCTTGAGATTCTATGATACAAGACGGTAGATTTCATACTTGATGGATTAATGATGTCTTAGGAAGTCTTAAAAACCAAATGAGATCTGAGTTTCCAATACCGATTAGGTAACGAAAGAATTTTCACAAATCATTATCTGTTTTGATCGGTCATTATTGAAATTGAGAACTTCGAACTCAAATGGATTTTAAGACTACCTAAGACCCATGTGGACTAATAAATGAGTTTGTTGTAAGAATAGATCGAGACAGAAAAATTGGTCCCAAAAAAGCAATTCCGGTTCCCCCCATCCGAAGTTCGATCTTTACTCGCAGTCGGGCCCAGACTCATTCCAAGATGACATCAGAAGGCAATCATGAATCTCCCCGTGCGGCCCAAATGGCTCGTATACAGGAAACCATTGACATGCTAAGGAAAATGATAAACGAACTTAGCCAGCCTCAGGAGGCACCTGTTCTCCCGTCCAGTGGAACTCCCGTGACTGAATTACCAAATAAAAACCCTCCAAGTGTCGGGATGGAGAACTCCGTGCCGAATCCGAACCATGCCAGCATGAACTTCGCTGGACCAGTCTACTATGGACCCTAGATGGGCCCTCATCCCTTCGCCTATAGAGCGCCGACATACCCCAACCAGGGGCATATCTATCAGGCTTCACTCACAGGTTCGACTCCTTCTACAACCCAGATCTTCATCCACTTGGAGAGGGTCGTTGCTCCGCTAAATGATCCAAATGTTAATTGATTGGCCCTGGTCGTTGAAACCGCAAACAGAAATGAAGATGGACCCCCTTCGACCTAGGTTCTGAAGATGGAGGAATTGGAGAAAACCATAGAAGAACTAAAAAGGGAAAAGGCATCCAAAAAAATGGCGTACAAGGAACTGTCAGCACCACTCCGGGTGGTATATCTGGAAAACTTCATAGTTTCGGAGTTCACGAAGTATGACGGTACTAGCCCCCCAAAATTGCATGTCAGTATCTACAAGGAGGAGTTGGGAGTTCATGCTTGGAACGAAGACCTTTGCCCGAAGATGTTCCGACGATCGTTGAAAAGATCGGCTCTCAGCTGATATATGACCCTGAACTTGGTGCAGATTAAGATGTTCGAGGATCTGGTAGAGGCCTTATGTGAGCAGTATATGTATAATAAAGATGTCACGCTGGACTGTAATACCCTCTACCAGATACTGAAGAGAAAAGATGAAAGCTTCCGAAGGTATACTGCCCGCTGGAGGGAGGAAGCTGCCAAAATTATCCCTAGGCTGAGCGAGAAGGCTCAATTAGACATATTCAAGTTAATACAAACACCGCCGTTTTATCGAGATCTCTCAAACATAGCAGTGACATCATTCGACGATGCGATCAAGCAAGCCGAGGTGATAGAAGAAAGAATAAGAAGCGGAAAGATTAAAGGGGCCTCGCTTGACTCGACAAAAAGGTCAGTTCCTCCAAAGAAAATAGAAAATGAGGTAGATGTCATAGTTTTCCCCAACAAACCCTCCACCAAAACAATCCCCAAGCTTCTTATCCCCAAAACTACCCGAACCAAAACAACCAATATCGCAACTATTTTCTTCAAAATCGCCAAAACCAACATTACCCCCGGAACCAACCCTATTCCCAAAGTTATCCCCGCTACTACCAAAACGCATCTCCACCTTACCAAAATCACACTCCCCAATACTACCCTCAAGCCTACCAAACACCTGCTTACCATACGCCCTCATACCAGCCTAACCAAAACCATCCACCTCAAATTCCTAACCATACCCTGATGCCAGGAACCAAATACCACCAAGGTTATCTACCTCGTGCTACTGGGAAAAACTTCCGGAACGACGAAAATAAACTGTTGGACCTTCCGATCTCAATCACTAAGCTACACCAGAGTTGTTTAAAGTAAAGAATGTTGACACCCCTTCCATCCTACAGGACTAAACTCGGGAGTAAAGCTACTTCTTCGAATACTTTTTGTGAGTACCACTCGGGATCTAGAAGATATACGACCGAGCAGTGTTAACACTTGAAAGACAAGATCCGAGAGTTCATACAAACAGGAGCCATTACGTTTTCTAAAAAACCTGAGACCAGTGTGTCAAACTGTTAGTAGAATCCACTACCTGAGCATGCACCTTCAGGGAGTAGGAAAGTCAATCTTTACCAAAATATTGGTGGAGATGGGAGCAAGTCATGTGCCTAAGGCTCGATTTAAAAAATCTAAAGGCTGCAAAACTAGGTTTTCTTGTTTACTTTCAATTTGCTAGAAATTTTGATAAAATTGGGACGTTTTAGTGTATTCACCTCTCCATCCCATTGGTCTTTTGGA
The DNA here is from genome assembly GCA_016647705.1 of Eucommia ulmoides. Classification (NCBI taxonomy): domain Eukaryota; kingdom Viridiplantae; phylum Streptophyta; class Magnoliopsida; order Garryales; family Eucommiaceae; genus Eucommia; species Eucommia ulmoides. The sequence goes on from CM028328.1 coordinate 56,227,749, forward strand.
TGAAAATGGATTTTGCTCTGTAATGACTTTTAAATTTCAATAAGTGCAGTATTGTTTTATCCAAAACTGTGGTCTAATGTTTAAATCTTACTATTTCAGGTACTCAAAATTGCTTGCATATGTTGTACGTGATGTGACTAAGTAAGGATATGATGATATGATTTCGATACACAGCTAGACCACGATCCAATAGGAATAGAAACAAAGAAAGATTTTGTTTAGCCAAATGATGGTGAGATCCAAGAGGCCCCTAACCAAATTCGACAGCAATTCCAGAGTACTAGGGGAACACAATCATCCCAGGCCAATGATCCCAGTGAAGAAACTCTCAAATGTTGTAAGAAGGTCTCAATTCACAAAGAAGATCAAGTTCATTGATAAGTTCGGCTGCCCCTGAACCATTGTAAATTCGATCATCTATTAAAAAAAAACAAGAAAAAAAAAAGAAAAAAATATATAAAAAAAAAAAAAAAAAAAGTGGGGTAACCGAGTAAGAAGCACTGCTGCAAATGTAGAAGATATTTGAAGAGGAAAGAAAGAAGATAGATTGATTTGTTCAAGTTTTCTGCCTCGGTCCAAATTGGAGGGCAAACGACGTTTTTCAAGATCAGAACTTGATAGATTTGAATGGAATCAGAATTTGTGAAAAGAAACATTGGTTGTGGTTTGGAAATGTATTGGAACTGTATTTCTCTACAATCCGACTCAAGATCTCACAGAAAATCATATCGGGCATTAAAGGTACTCGTCTTAGTAATTTTTGATATGTGCCCATTTTTTTGGACTAAATTAGTTTTGCAAGACTTGAGAAAACACAGAGTATGCAGAAGTATTAGAACCCCAAGTATCGAAATACTTAGAAAATTAAAAGACAAGAATCTAGTCGAGCAAGCCAAGAAGACCTTTATGAGGCATATTGGGTCCTCCCATAAGTTGAAAAGTGAAATCGCGGAAGTCGAAAAAAAAAAAGTTTCATCGAATCACTCGAGGCATGTCGGGCCCTGAGTTGAAAAGCGAAGCCTCTAAATTCAAATGAAAGAATCTTCCGATACTGTTCCAATCCAAGGGCCATCAGTCAAAGCAATTACGACCGAAAGGGGGGAACGGAATTGCGAGTCGTCAAAGGTGACAAGTTTTTTAGACTAAATTTTTGTATTGCATATATTTTTCTTGTCCACTTACAGATATCTCAAAAGGACTAGAAACATAGATTTCCCTATCATTAGGACTTTTTATCTTCCGACTTAAATTGAAAACCATTATTGCTGAAATTCAAATGGCTCTAAATAAGCGTCCAGGTATATGTTTTGCCCTGAAAAGGGTATTCAGTGAACTACGCTAAACCTGATCCTCGGTGTAATGCTAAGATATGTAGGCAACTTGTAAAGGTTCGGTCATCAAAGTGTCAATTTCTCCCCAGCCCAACGCTGGGGCACATTATATGGAATTTGTCTATTTTTTGCATTTAGGGAGTTTTTGAACTGGGCAGCCCCAGCCACTGGTTGGAGCACATTTTATATCCTACCCTTAGTTCACACCTGCCCCACCATGGTGGCTTTTCCTTTTGCATTTTGCCTCTCCGTGATAGCGTTTCTTTTCGCATTATGCCCCCCCATGGCAACTTTTCATTTTTGCATTTGGCCTCTCCATGATGGCCTTTTCATTTTTGCATTCGGCCTCTCCATGATGGCCTTTTCATTTTTGTATTTTGCCTCTCCATGATGGCCTTTCATTTTTGCATTATGCTCCTTCACGGTGGCTTTTCATTCTGCATTACGCCCATCCGTGGTGGCTTTTTCCATTTTTATTTTGCCCCTCCGTGGTGGTTTTTCATTTTTGCATTTTGCCCCTCCGTGATAGCTTTTCATTTTTGCATTTTGCCCCTCCGTGATAGCTTTTCATTTTTTTGCATTATGCCCCCCCGTAGTGGCTTTTCATTTTTGCATTTTTACCTCTCCATGATGGCCTTTTCATTTTGCATTTTGCCTCTCCGTGATGGATTTTTCATTTTTGTATTCGGCCTCTCCGTGATGGCTTTTCATTTTGCATTTGTATCTCTCCGTGATGGCCTTTCATTTGTACATTATGCCCTTCCGTGGTGATTTTTCATTTTTTTTGCATCACGCCCTTCCATGGTGGCTTTTTATTTTTTTGTATTTTTGTCCCTCTGTGGCGGCTTTTCATCTTTGTGTTTGGCCTCTCCATGATGGTCTTTTCATTTTTGCATCATGCCCCTCCGTGTTGGTTTTTCCATTTGTATTTTGCCTCTCTGTGATGACATTTTATTTTTGCATTTTGCCCCTCCGTGGTGACTTTTCATTTTTTGCATTTTTGCCTTTTCATGGTGGCTTTTCATTTTTTGCATTATGCCCCTCCATGGTGGCCTTTTAGTTTTTGCATTTTTGCCTCTCCATGATGGTTTTTCTATTTTTGCATTCGGCCTCTCCGTGATGGCTTTTGATTTTGCATTTGTGCTTCTTTGTGATGACCTTTTATTTTTGCATTATGCCCCTTCATGGTGGCTTGTCATTTTTTTTTTTTTGCATTATGCCCCTCCGTGATAACTTTTTATTTTTTGTATTTTTGTCTCTCCGTGATGGCTTTTTCATTTGTATTTGACCTCTCCGTGATGGTTATTTTCTATATTCTGCATTGTCTCTCCGTGAGAGCCACTTTATTTTGCATTATATCATCGCCCCGCTTGGGGCACATGCTGAATTATGTGTGACTTAATTCTTGGCACTGTCGAGATACGTAGGCAACCCTTGTATGGTTCGGTCGTAATTTATCCATATTTCATTCCCATCATGCCCTGAAAAATGATCGCTTTTGTCTAATTTTGTCTTTTGTTATAAAACTTAAAAAAAAAATGCTTTAAAAATTCAGAAAATGGGACGATCAAAATGACGTGGTCTATTATCTTTGTCAAGTAAGTAGAACTCGCATGACAAAGAAGGGTAGCTGTAGACACGGCATTTTGATCGTCCCACAAAAAATTTATGCTTTATTTTATTTTTATTTTCAAAAAAATAAAAAAAGAAAAAAAATAGAGAAAAAAAAGAAAAGAAAGATAAAATAAAAAAATAAAACTGAAAAAAAAATGGAAAAGAAAAGGTTTCCTTGTCAAAATGAGATTAGGTTTCTTTTTCTTTTTTCTTTTAGGTTTTGTTTCATTTTCCTCGTCGAATTGAAACTAGGGTTTCCTAAGATTTTTAGGATTTTTCACTCCCCATATTTATTATAAATAGGACCCCATCCTCATAGTTTAGACACAAAAATTTAGAGAGAAATCATTCAGGAAGATTCAAAAAAAATTGAGAGGAGTCACCCCTTTAGAAGGTTAATTCTCAAAACCCTTTCGGGAAGTCGTCTGCGAGACAGAAAAACTCGGGTATCGAGATTCTTGGCCTAGAACATGTATGTTTTCTAATTTTATAATTCTTCTTTCAATTTATTTTATTCTCTTCGCAATATAAATTTCTGCAAGTTTTATCTATTTATTTATTGTCGTCCGATGACTAGATGAAAAATGCCGGGATGAGATTCTCCATTCTCAATCTGAACCTTTGAGCATTTAGACGAGAACATCATATCACTGTATTTTTTTACTTTCTGCATTTTTATTTTATTTACAAATTCATAAAGAAAAATTCAAAAAAGCAAGGTCGTCCGATGATCCGATGAAAACGTCGGGGTGGGTTTCTCGTGCTTAAACTTAACCCCGATCGTTAGGTGAAGGATATTTTCATAATTTATTTTTCTATATTTTTTTATTTATTTGATTTATTCTTGTTACCAAAACCGTAAAAAAAATCCAAAAAAAAAAAATTTAATAGAAATTAATCCTTACAAATCTTGAGGTGAATCCAACGATTCGATAAATTGTGGAAGAATTTTCCGTGACCTCGTTTCCATTTTCTGACTCGAGTGGAATTTAGAAATGAATGATTTTAGGAAATCTCTTCCCTCGGTAAACTTTTCGTCAGATTTTTCTTAAGTATCGAAAAGATTAATTTCAACTAAATTGTTTCTACGAACCTCCCTTAATTCTATTATCCATAGAATTTGAGGAAATTTCAAAACAGAATTTCTTTAAATTAATCAAGCAAACTCAAAAAAGACTTCTTTTTTTTTTTTTTACATCCACTTAGCATGTTTATTTCTCGTATCATTTAGACGGTATGTTTAGGACATTTTCACCACTCACATTTTTCATACATAGTTTTTATTTTTTATTTTTATTTTCTTTTATCTTTCTTTTCTTTTTTCATTTTTTCTTTTCTTTTTTCTCTATTTTTTTTATTTCTTTGAGAATAAAAATAAAATAAAGTATAAAATGTTTTCACCACTCAAATTCAAATGTTTCAAAAACTAGCGAACTCTAGATTTTTCGTTGTGTTATAACCTTTTGAAATTTCATGATTTTAAGTTTCGGATAAAATTCTTCCATCACCCAATCAAATGATTCTTTATCGTAATGGCATTGAAATCGTAAGGTTAGTGAATGTTAGCCTTTCTAAATTTCATGATTTCAAATGTTTAAAAAAAGTAGCAAACTCGAAAAAAAAATTGTATCCTATAGTCTTTGAAAATTTAACGATTTTGAGTTTCAAACGAATTTCTTCTTTTACCCAATCAAATGATACTTTTCCATAATAGTATAAAAATAATGGACTTTCATGAGTGTTAACCTTTTAAAATTTCACGATTTTAAGTATTTCAAAAAAATAACGAAATTGAGATTTTTCGGTTTGCTATATCGATTGAAAATTTAATAATTTTGAGTTTCGAATGAATTTTTTTCGTTACCCAATCAAATTATGTTTTCTCATAATGGTATCGAAATCAGGGAATTTTGTGATTGTTAGCCTTTCCAAATTACACGAAAGAATTTTAAAAAGTAGCGAAAAAGGAATTTTTTTATGTGTTATATATCACAATTTTGAATTTCGGATGAATTTCTTTGGCTACCCAATCAAATGGGTCTTTTTTGTAACAAAATCTAAATCAGAGGACTTCCTAAGTGTTAATCTTTAAAAATTTCACGATTTCAAGTCTTCTGAAAGTAGTAAAGCCGGAATTTTTTGGCGTGCTACATTATTTTAAAATTTAACGATTTTTAGTTTCTAATGAATTTCTTCCATTACCCAATAAAATTAAGATTTATCAAATGGTATAAAAATCAGGAGGTTTTGTAAGTGATAACCTTTCAAAAATTTCACGATTTCGAATGTTACAAAAAAAAGTACCAAAATCGAGATTTTTCGTTGTGTTGTAACCTTTAAAAATTTCACAATTTCGAGTTTTGGATGAATTGCTTTCGTTACCCAATTAAATTATGCTTTCTCATAATGGTATAAAAATTTGGGGGTTTCATGCGTGTTTGATGCGAACCTCACCAAGAATTAATGAGACTCGAAACCAAGTTAGAGTTTTTTCGCTAAGGATCGAATTAAATTTAGATTTATAATAGAATAAAAATACAGAAGTTTAGATAGATTACCTTGACCCAACGTTTATGAAAGAAACGCGAACCAAAGGTATGAGAAATGATCTTGACCCAATAATTATAAAGAATCACGAACTAAAGATATAAAGGTTGAATGACACAAGAAATCTTAATAAGTTCAGAATAGTTCTTTGAAGAACTTAAGAGAAAAACTCTCTCAATTATATTAATCAATATCAAAGTTGTGTTTTCTCAAGGCTACAATGCCTCTTAAATAGGAAACCAAAAGAAACCTAGATAACTCTATCAAAATAGGCTTTCACATATTTAGTAGAATTCCTAGCAATGTGAAAGATAAAGTCAAAGAAATAAAAAAGCTTCTTAACTACTCCTAATGTAAAAAGAAAAAAATTACTTGACATTAATACCTTATAAATCAACCAGTAAATTACCTAAAATTAAATTAAATAACTAATTAATAAAACAAATAAGCTAAAATTTATGGGTCTCATCCTAGGCCCATTTAGGTTCACGTTTTAAGCCTACTCGCTTGCCTTGATGAGGTAGATTAGGTCTTGATCATCATTTGAACCTAATTTGGGTTTCACCATTTTAAACTCAACCCAAATATCTTGAATTAATCCATTGAGTGCTTTTTTGAATCTTTTGGATCTTGCCCTAGTAATTGTCCCAACTAGCACATGTAACGAATCCTTTGATGGTACTCGTTGATTCTCATCATTCCCCCACTCTTCAAAAAGATTTGTCCTTGAATCTTCACCATAATATTGCTAATAGCTCGGCAATCAACACATTTTCGCCAAATTCCATCCCTCTTAGGAACAAATAGCACCGATATCGTACACGGACACGTGCTCTCTCTTACATGTCTTTTGGCCATCAACTGTTCAACTTGCCTTTGAAGTTCCTTTGTCTTCTCTGGATTACTCCTATAGGCTGGTCGGTTAAGAATGGTTGCGCCGAGCGCAAAATTAATTTGATACTCATTCCCTTTAATAGGTGGCAATCCGCGAGGCACATCATTAGGAAATTCGTCCTCATATTCTTTGTTGATGTGACATTTAGTATGAAAAATATTCTCTCTTTGCTGGTCCATGCCATGCTCCACGACTTGAGCACTTAGAGCCCGCCTATCCACAAGTAACTTACCCTCCACCGGGTACTCCACATCATCGTCACAAACATCCTCATGCGATAGCATTTGGTCATCATCGCTCTTGTTTTTGGTTTCCACCTCTCCATCAACACGTGCTATCATGGCCTGCTTATTTGGGCATTGTGAACCTATGTAACCTATTTCCAAACAACGAAAATATTTAATATCACAGTTACGAGTTTAGGTTTCGGTTTTAGCTTTGTTAGCATTGGGCACGTCATCTCTTATTTTTGGTAGTTCGATTTTAGACTCTAAAACAACCCTTTTGTCTCTTCTCCCATTAGGTCTCCATGAAGTAGAAGAGCTCGTATTTTGAAATGACCGAGTTTCCTTTCTTTTAAGTTGCCGCTCCACCTTTATTGCCATGTACACCATGTCCTCCAACTCTACGTAGTGTTGCAACTCCACCACATCGGCAATTTTTGTATTGAACCCATTTAAGTAGCTTGTTGTGGTAGCTTCTCTATCCTCCTTGACATTAGCCCAGATCATGGAAATCTCCATCTCCTTGTAGTAATCATTCACTTTCCGATAGCCTTGAGCAAGACCTTGTAACTTCTGGTACAAGTCCCTATAGTAGTGATTTAGGACAAACCGCCTCCTCATGATGGCCTTCATTTCTGCCCATGTCTCAATAGGCCTCTCGTGGTTCATCACAAGTTTATCCCACCATATTATAGAATAGTCAAGAAACTCAATTACAACGAGTTTTACCTTTTTCTCCTTGGAGTAGTTATAGCACTCAAAGATCAACTCCACCTTCTTCTCCCACTCCAAGTATGCTTCAGGGTCGTTTTTCCCTTGAAACAATAGTATCTTTATCTTGATGTTTCCTAAGATATTATCAATCCGCTTCCCATACTACCTCCTCTATTCCCATATCCATGCCCAAATTTGCCCAAGCTTGCATTATAAACGCGATCCTCTTCATCTAGGTCAGCCCCCATAATCATCTTCATATTTATACCTAGGCGGATTCCTTTCTCTTCGTTCCACATTTGGTTGCCCCCTTTTTGAACTAGCCTCCACTTTGTGTATTCTATTATACACTTCATCAAATCGTGATTCCAACCGTTCAAACGTTTGATTCAAGGACTTGAATAAGAGTTTGAAGTCTATCTTCTCTGGTACTTAATCAGACGAGTCTTTATTTGTTGCTTAAGACATGTTTGATAACCTGAAAAACAAAATTGGTAAACCTCACAAACACTTCCTCACGTGTTTCCTACAAGATTAATGGTACTTACACTTGTGTTTTAATCAAATTCGGCTTTTACGCTCTTATGAGCTCACACTCTCTTGTCTTTTTTCACTCTTTAGTTCACTCTTTTAGTTCTTTATTGAACTTAACCAACCTCAATCAAAAATTTCTCGTAACAATCCAAACTCAACAAATTGATTCACTTAAAATGAGATTTAGGGAAAAAAATAAGAAAAAAAAAAAAAAAGCAAACGAACAAAAAGAATACAAATGATAAGGTTATGGAATAGAACAAGAAGAAAATAAATCTTAATATGGGCTACTGGATTTTTTTTTAATCTATTTTTTTTTATAGAAAATTTCGCTACTGTTTTTTTTTTTTTTTCCGGTTTCTATTTCTATTTTTTCTTAAATGATGAAATTCAACAACCTTAAAAATGAGATTTGACCAAAACAAAGATGCACCAAGTTTTTATCAATATCTGACCAGATTAGAATATGCACAGCGCTTTAATCAAAATCCGACAATATATGGCGATACAATTCGTCCAAGAAGAAATTTTAAAGTATGAATGAATAGATATCAATGACCGAAAGGAAAGGACATATAAAACCTAATTTAGAACATTGCTCTGACTACCAAATGATGCGAACCTCACCAAGAATTAGTGAGACTCGAAATCAACTCAGAGTTTATTCGTTAAGAATCGAACTAAATTCAAATTTATAAAGAAATAAAAATACAGAAGTTTAAATAGATTACTTTGACCCAACGTTTATGAATTAAATGTGAACCAAATGTATAAGAAACGATCTTGACCCAAAGATTATAAAGAATCACGAACCAAAGCTATAGAGGTTGAACGTCACAAAAAATCTTGATAAGTTCAAAAAAGTTCTCTAAAGAGCTTAACAGAAAAATCCTCTTAATTATATTTAATGAATATCAAAGTTGTGTTTTCTCAAGACTACAATGCCTCTTAAATAGGCAACCAAGACAATCCTAGATAACTCTATCAAAATAGGTTGCCACATATTTAGGAGAATTCCTAGTAATGTAGAAGACAAAATCAAATAAATAAAAAAGCTTCTTAACTATTCCTAGTTTGAAAAGAAACGACTACTTGGCATTAATACCTTACAAATTGGCCAATAAATTAATTAAAATAAAATTAAAAGACTAATTAATAAAATAAATAAGCTAAAATTCGTGGATCTCATCCTAGACCCATTCAGGTTCACGTTTTAAGCCCATTCGTTTGTCTTAATGAGGTGGACTAGACCATGATCGTCATTTGAGCCTAATTTGGGCTCCACCATTTTATACTCAGTCCAAATATCTTGAATTAATCCATTAAATACTTCTTTGAATCTTTTAGATCTTGCCCTAGTAATAGGCCTAACTGACACATGTAGCGGATCATTTGATGGTGCACATTAATTCTCATCAGTGTTAGCCTTCAAAAATTCAAGATTTTGAGTGTTTAAAGAAAGTAGCAAAAAAAGACAAATCCGTGTGTTATAGCCTCCAAAAATTTCAGCACTTTGAGTTTCAAATGAAATTATTCATTTACTGAATCAAATGATATTTTCTCGAAATGGTATTTTGTGAGTGTCATCCTTTAAAAAAATTATGATTTGAGTATTCAAAAAAAATAGCAAATTCATGATTTTTCAGTGTTCTACAACCTATAAAAATTTCACGATTTTGAGTTTCAGATGAATTTTTCTGTTACCTAATCAAATGATTTTTTCTTATATAGGTATAAAAATATGGGGGTTTTGTGAGTATTAACCTTCTAAAAATTTTCGATTTCGAGTATTTCAAAACATAACAAAATCAACATTTTTCAGTGTGCTAGCCTTTGAAAACTTAACGATTTTGATATTCGAATAATTTTCTTTTGTTACCCAATAAAATTAAGCATTATCAAATAGTATCAAAATTGGGAGGTTTCATGAGTGTTAACCTTTCAAAATTTAATGATTTAGAGTGTTTAAAAAAAATAGCAAAATCAAAAAAATTTCGTTGTACTATAGCCTTTAAAAATTTCACAATTTTAAATTTCGGATGAATTTCTTTCGTTACCTGATCAAAAGATACTTTTTCGTAATGGCATAAAAATTTGGGAGTTTTGTGAGTGTTAGCCTATAAAAATTTCATGATTTTGAGTGTTTCAAAAAAGTAAAAAAAAAAAAAATGGGATTTTTCGGTGTATGCCTTTGAAAACTCCACAACTTTGAGTTTCGGATAAAAATTTTTGGTTTTCCAGTCAAATGATGTTTTCTCTTATTGATATCAAAATCATGGGATTTCTTGAGTGTTTTCCTTTCAAAATTACACGATTTCGAGTGTTTCCAAAAAATAGCAAAATCAAAATTTTTTGGTGTGTTATAACCTTCGAAAATTCTAAGACTTTGAGCTTCGGATGAATTTCTTTCGTTACTCAATCGAATGATGCTTTCTCAATATGATATTTTTTTAGTGTCATCCTTTAAGAATTTTATGATTTCGTGTGTTTAAAAAAAAAAATAGCAAATTCAGGATTTTTCAATGTGTTGTAACCTGTGAAAATTTCATGACTTTGAGTTTCGGATGATTTTTTCTGTTACCCAATTAGATGATTCTTTCTCGTATTGGTATCAAAATTGAAAAATTTTGTGAGTGTTAGCCTTTCAAAAATTCACAAATTCGAGTGTTTCAAAAAAGTAACAAAATCTAAATTTTTCAGTGTGCTTCCTTTGAAAGTTTCACGACTTTGATTGTTAGATGAATTTTTTCCGTTACCCAATAAATAATAAGGAAAAATACATTTTAAACCCTCCAGGTATTGATACATTTCTAAATGGTCCCTCTCCATTTGAGCGTTTCATTTTAAACCCTCTAGGTATCAGTACATTTTTATTCGGTTCTTCCGTTATAAATTTTGTCAAAACTAACCGAATGTTGAGGGTAAATCTGTCATTTTATATATTTATTATTATTATTTTTAATCATTTTTTAACATATATTTTTTTCTTTTTGACTTCTCTCCCCCCCCCCCCCCCCCCCCCCCTCCCTCTCCCTCTCCCTCTCCCTCCCTCCCTCTCCCCTCTGGCCCCTGTTACAGGGGATGTAACACCCCCGTAACAGGGGGTGGTTTCACCCCAAACACCCCTGGTTGCATGGGGGGGTTACACCCCCTGTTCGAAGCAAGTTCTTCAAATACAGCATGTGAGGAATTGCCGATTTCAGTAGTTGGAGCCAAAGAAGTGATGGTCCTTGAGCAAGAAAATCAACTGGAGAAGTAACATCCATCACACCCTAAACTGGCTAGGAAATTATTTCGGCCGCCATTTGCCACGGAGTGAGACTCACATGATTTGGTCTCTAATGAAGAAAAAGTGTCACTAAGAATTCCGACACTGAGTTCAGATTGATCTTCATTTATTATGGATTGCACTGTGTCATCCCTGTTCGTACTCTTTATTCCACATGCATGCAAGATATTCAACAAGATTTCTTAAATAGTTTTTTAACCAGATGAAGATTTTCTTCTTTTTGGATCAACAGGGCTGCGTTACTACAAAATCAAGCTTACAGAACATCATGTCCCACTAAATATTCACCATTCATTTAGAGAGAGAGAGTAGTGCAAATGGAGTGTATTGGGTGGCAGTGTCAATTCATTCCCCTTTAATGACTATTTACCAATTTCCCAACAAAATCCAACCAAACCGCAGCATAAATTGAGTTCAAAAGTTGCATAGATTTCCATCGATCTTATCAGTTGTTCACGTAGTAATCAAAAGATATCCAACATAAACTGGGAAAAAAACAAACAATATGATCTAAAAAGTGAATGAAACAACGCAGAATTCGAATTTCAGCACTCAAATTCAGTTAAAAAACAGAAAATCAGTTAATAGAAACTAAATTTAAAGTTATTCGCATAATTTATACATCAAACTTCGAAAATCAAACATGTATTTGATCAAGCAATCGTCCTCGTGGATCAGAATGTACGACAACATAAATTGAGCTGTAGGCTCCCCACCAGAAGCTGTTTTTCACAGGGGGTGAACACCCCCTGTTACGGGGGTGTTTTCATAGGAAGGGAGGAAACTTGAGTGGGAGAGAGAGGGAGGGAGGAAGAGAGAGAGTTGAGCGGGAGAGAGAGATTAGAAAAAAAAAAAATCATTAAAAAATTAAAAATGTGTAAAAAGACTGTTTTACCTCTTTATTCCGTTTGATTTGATGGATTTTTTGACAGAAAGATCATTTAAAAGTATGCTGATACATAAAAGGTTTAAAATGAAATACTCAAATAAAGAGAGACCATTTAGAAATGTGTCAATACCTAGAGAGTTTAAAATGTAATTTTTCCTAAATAATTCTTTCTCGTATTGGTATCGAAATATGGGGTTTAGAGAGTTATAGACTTCTAAAATTTCACGATATTGAGCGTTTTAAAAAAATAGCGAATCGAAATTTCTCAAATTTGAGTGTCAGATTAATTTCTAATGTTACCCAATCAAATGATTCTTTACCGAAATGGTATCATAATCGGGGGATTTCGTGAGTTTTAACCTTTTAATAATTTTATATTTTAAGTGTTTAAAAAAACTAGCAAAATCGGAATTTTTCGGTTTGTTAGCTTTCGAAAATTTCACGATTTTGAGTTTTTGATGAATTTCTTTCATTACTCAATCAAATGATGTTTCGTTGTAATGGTAACAAAATCAGGGGCTTTCGTGAGTGTTTGCCTTAAAAAAAATTATGATTTTGAGTATTTTAAAAAATACCAAAATCGGGAATTCTAAGAGTACAATAACCTTTGAAAATTTTATGATTTTGAGTTTTAGATGAATTTCTTTTGTTACTCAATAAAACAATTCTTTCTCGTAGTGGTATGAAAATTGGGAGGTTTCGTGAGTAGTAGCCTTTAAAAATTTCACAATTTTGAGTGTTTCAAAAAAATATAGCGAAATCGAGATTTTTCGATGTGTTATAGCCTTCGAAAATTTCACAATTTTGAGTTTCGGGTGAAATTCTTCTATTATCCAATGAGTGAAACATTCTCGCAATGGCATAAAAATATGGGGGTTTGGTGAATGTTAACCTTCCAAATTTTTACAATTTCAAATGTTTAAAAAAAATAGCAAAATCAAGATTTTTCTATGTGTATAGCCTTTGAAAATTTAACGATTTTAAGTTTAAAACGTATTTCTTCTGTTACCCAATCAAATGATATTTTATTGTATTCGTATCAAAATTGAGGGGTTTCATGAGTGTAGCATTTAAAAAATTTATGATTTCAAATGTTTCAAAAAAGCAACAAAATCGAGATTTTACGGTGCGCAGCCTTTGAAAATTTCATAATTTTCAATTTTGAATGATATTCTTCCATTACACAATAAAATAAATCTTTCTTGTAATGGTATCAAAATCGGGGGGGTTGTGAGTTTTATCCATTAGAAATTTCAAGATTTCGAGTGTTTCAAAAAAATAGCAAAATTAGGATTTTTAGGTGTGTTATATAGCCTTTGAAAATTTATTGATTTTGAGTTTCGGATTATTCTGTTACTGGATCAAATGACGCTTTCTCGTAATGGTATCAAAATTGGTAGGCTTCATGAGTGTTAGTCTTTAAAAAAATTATGATTTTGAGCATTTCAAAAAAGTAGCAAATTGGAATTTTTCGGTGTGCTATAGCCTTTAAAAAATTCACAAATTTAAGTTTCAAATGAATTTCTTCTATTAACCCAAATAAATTATTCGTTCTTGTAATGGTATAGAAATTGGGAGGTTTCATGAATATCAACATTTAGAATGTCACGATTTCAAGCGTTACGACGAAGTAGTAGAATTGAGATTTTTTGGTGTGTTGCATTTGAAAATTTCATGATTTTGAGTTTTAGATGAATTTCTTTCGTTATCCAATCAAATGATACTTTTTCATAATAGTATCATAATTTGAGGGTTTTGTGAGTGATGATAGCCTTTAAAAATTTCACAATTTCAATTGTTTAGAAAAAATAGAAAAATCAAGATTTCTCGGTGTGTAATAGTCTTTGAAAATTTTATGATTTCAAATTTTTGATGAATTTCTTCCGTTATCTAATCAAATGATTATCTCTCATGGTATTGAAATTCGGAGGTTTCATGACTATTAGCCTTTAAAAATTTCACGATTTCAAATGTTTCAAAAAAGCAGCGAAATATAGATTTTTCGGTGTGCTATATAGCCTTTATAAATTTCACATTTTAAGTTTCGAATGAATTTATTCCGTTATCCAATAAAATGAATATTTCTCTAAATGTTATAAAAATCGAGGGGTTTCGTGAGTGTTACCCTTCCATTATTTCACGATTTTGAGCGCTCCAAGAAAGTAGCAAAATTGGGATTTGTCAAGGTGTTATATAGCCTTCGAAAATTTAAAGATTTTGAGTTTTGAATGAATTTTTTTAGTTACCCGATCAAATGACGCATTCTCATAATGGTATCTAAATTAAGGGGATTCATGAGTGTTAGTCTTTAAAAATTTCACGATTTCGAGTGTTTCAAAAAATTAGTAAAATTAGAATTTTCGGTGTGAACATTTGAAAATTTCACAATTATTAGTTTCTGATGAATTTCTGTTGTTACCCAATTAATTGTTTCTTTTTTGTAATGGTATCAAAATTGGGAGGTTTCGTGAGTGTTAGACTATAAAAATTTCACAATTTCGAATGTTTCAAAAATAAAAATAAAAAATAAGATATTTTTGGTGTGGTATAACCTTTGAAATTTCACAACTTTAAGTTTCGGATAAATTTTTTCTATTACCTAATAGTGATGTTTTCTCTTATTGATATCAAAATCCGGGGGGGGGGGGGGGGGGGGGGTTTTCTCGATTGTTAGTCTTTCAACATTACATGATTTCGAGTGTTTCAAAATAGTAGAAAAATCATAATTTTTCGATGTGTTATAACCTTCGCAAATTTTAAGACTTTGAGTTTCAGATAAATTTCTTTCGTTACTCAATCAAATGACACTTTATCAAAATGATATTTTTTTAGTGTTACCCTTTAAAAAATTTATGATTTGGGATTAATTTTTTTGTTACCCAATCAAATGGTTCTTTCTCGTATTGGTATTGAAATAGGAGAGATTATGTGTGTTAACCTTTCAAAATTTCACAATTTTGACTATTTCAAAGAATTAGTAAAATTCCAATTTTTCAGTATGCTGCCTTTGAAAGTTGAGTTTTTGATGATTTTTTTCCGTTATCCAATCAAATAATATTTTCTCATAATGGTATCAAAATAGGGGGTTTAGTGAGTGCTAGACTTCGAAAATTTTAGGATTTCGAGTGTTTAAAAAAAGTAGTAAAATATAAATTTTTTTACTTTGAGTTTTGGATTAATTTCTTCTGTTACCCATTCAAATGATTCTTCCCTGAAATGGTGTCATAATCGGGGGGTTTCATGAGTTTTATCCTTTTAATAATTCTATATTTTGAGTGTTTCAAAAAATTAGTAAAATCAACAATTTTTTTGTGTGCTAGCCTTCGAAAATTTCATTATTTTGAGTTTCAGATAAATTTCTTCCATTACCCAATCAAATGATATTTTCTCGTAATGGTAATAAAATTGGGGGCTTTTGTAATTGTTAGCCTCTAAAAATTTCACATTTTTGAGTTTTTTAAAAAAAATAACGAAATTGAAAATTCTTAGAGTAAAATTTTTAAAAATGTCATGATTTTGAGTTTTGTTTTTTAAAAAAATAACGAAATTAAAAATTCTTAGTTTATAACCTTTGAAAATTTCATGATTTTGAGTTTTAAATAAATTTCTTTTGTTACCCAAAAAACAATTATTTCTCATAGTGGTATAAAAATTGGGAGGTTTCATAAGTGTTAACCTTTAAAAATTTAACAATTTCGAGTGTTTAAAAAAAGTATAGTGAAATCAAGATTTTTCGGTGTATTATAGCTTTCATAAATTTCACAATTTTGAGTTTCGAATGAAATCCTTTTGTTACCCAATAAAATGAAACTTTTTCCATAATAGTATCAAAATATGGGGGTTTGGTGAATGTGGACTTCCAAAATTTTATAATTTCAAATGTTTAAAAAAAATAGCGAAATCGAGATATTTTTGTGTTATAATAGGCTTTGAAAAATTTAATGATTTTGAGTTTTAAACGTATTTCTTCTGTTATCCAATAAAATGATAATTTATCGTATTTGTATCGAAATTAGGGTGTTACGTGAGTGTTAACCTTTAAAAATTTCACGATTTCAAATGTTTCAAAAGAGTAACAAAATCAAGATTTTTCGGTGTGCTAGAGCTTTGGAAATTTCACAATTTTCAATTTTGAATGATATTCTTCCATTACACAATAAAATTAATCTTTCTCGTAATGATATCAAAATTGGGGGGTTTCATGAGTTTTAACCTTCCAAAATTTCATGATTTCAAGTATTTCGAAAAAGTAGCCAAATCGGAATTTTTCGGTGTGTGTTATAACCCTGCAAAATTTATTGATTTTGAATTTCGAATTAATTTCTTATGTTACCCGATCAAATAACACGTTCTCGTAATGATATCAAAATTGGTAGGTTTTGTGAGTTTTTAGTATTTAAAAATTTCAAGATTTCGAATGTTTCAAAAAAATAGAAAAATCGAGATTTTTTTATGTGCTGTAACCTTTGAAAACTTCACGATTTAAAGTTTCGAATGAATTTCTTCTGTTACCCATACAAATAATTCTTTTTTGTAATGCTATAGAAATTGGGAGCTTTCATAAGTATTAATCTTCCAAAATTTCACGATTTCGAGTGTTACTAAAAACTAACAAAATCAAGATTTCGGTGTGCTGCATTAACTTGAAAATTTTACGATTTTGAGTGTTGGATGAATTTCTTCCGTTACCCAATCAAACGATACTTTCTCGTAATTTTATTTTAATTTGGGGGTTTCTGAGTGATAGCCTTTAAAAGTTTCATGATTTCGAGTGTTTTAAAAATGTAGCAACATCGGGATTTCTCGGTATGCAATTGCCTTTGAAAATTTTATGATTTTAAGTTTTAGATTAATTTCTTCTATTACCAAATCAAATGATTCTCTCGTAATGTTATTGAAATTCGGAGGTTTCGCGACTATTAGCCTTTAAAAATTTTACGATTCCCAATGTTTAAAAAAAAAAAACAAAATAGAGATTTTTTGGTATACTATAGTCTTTGAAAATTTCACGTTTTGAGTTTCGGATGAATTTATTCTATTACCCAATATGAATCTTTCTCTAAATGTTATCAAAATTGGGGGGTTTCGTGAGTGTTACCCTTTCATTATTTCATGATTTTGAGTGTTTCAAAAAAGTAACTAGATCGGGATTTGTCGAGGTGTTATACAAGTTTGAAAATTTAAAGATTTTGAGTTTCGAATGAATTTCTTCAGTTACCCAATTAAATAATACTTTCTTATAATAGTATCAAAATTGAGGGAATTCTTGAGTGTTAGCCTTTAAAAAAATTTGTGATTTCGAGTGTTTCAAAAAATTAGCAAAATCAGGATTCTTAGTGTGAGCATTTGAAAATTTCATGATTTTAAATTTCGGATGAATTTTTGCCATTACCCAATCAATTAATTCTTTTTTGTAATGGTATCAAAATTGGGAGGTTTCGTGAGTGTAGTTTTCAAAAATTTCACTATTTTTGTTGTTTCAAAAAAGTAGCGAAATCGAGATTTTTCGGTATATTATAGCTTTTAAAAATTTCACAGTTTTTAGTTTGGAATTAAATCCATGACCCAGTCAAATGATGTTTTCTCTAAATGGTATCGAAATTGAGAGATTTTGTGAGTATTAACCTTTCAAATTTTCACATTTTTTAATGTTTCATAAAAGTAGCAAAATTAAGATTTTTTAAATGTGCTATAGTATTTGAAAATTTCACAATTTTAAATTTTGGATGAATTTCTTTTGTTACCTTATCAAATTATTCTTTTTCGTAATGGTATCAAAACTAAGAGGTTTCGTGAGTGTTAACCTTTCAAAATTCATAATTTCGAGTGTTTCAAAGAGTAGCAAAATTAAGATTGTTCGGTGTGCTATAACCTTTGAAAATTTCACAATATTGAGTTTCGGATTAATTTCTTTCGTTACCCAATAAAATGAAACTTTCTCGTAATGGTATCAAAATATGAGAGTTTCTTGAGTGTTAACCTTCCAAAATTTCATGATTCAAAATGTTTCAAAAAAGTAGCGAAATCGAGATTTTTCGGTGTGCTGTGTAGCCTTTGAAAATTTCGTGATTGAGTTTCGAATGAATTTCTTTCACTACCCAATCAAATAATGTTTCCTCGTAATGGTATCAAAATTGGAGGGTTTCATTAGTGTTAGCGGTCAAAAAGTTCATGATTTCAAATATTTCAAAAAAACAGCGAAATCGAGATTGTTTGATGTGCTAGCCTTTGGAAATATCACGATTTTGAATTTCGGATGAATTTCTTTCTTTACCCAATAAATTAAAGCCTTCTGTAATTGTATAAAAATTAGAGGATTTCGTGAGTGTTAACCTTTAAAAATTTGGAGGCTTCGTGACTGTTAGCCTTTAAAAATTTCATGATTTCAAATATTTCAAAAAAACAGCAAATAGAGATTTTTTTTGATGTGCTATAGCCTTTGGAAACTTCACTTATTTGAATTTCGAATGAATTTCTTCCATTAGCCAAAAAATTGAAGCTTTATGTTAATTGTATAAAAATCGAGAGTTCGTGAGTGTTAACCTTTAAAATTTTAGAGGTTTCATGACTGTTAGACTTTAAATTTGGATGTTTCGTGACTGTTAGACTTTAAAAATTTCACGATTTCAAATGTTTCAAAAAAACAGCGAAATAAAAAAATTTCGGTTTGCTATAGCCTTTGAAAATTTCGCGTTTTGAATTTCGAATGAATTTATTTTGTTACCCAATAAAATAAATCTTTATCGTAATGGTATCAAAATCGAGAGGTTTCTTGAGTATTAGCCTACTTTCATGATTTTGAGTGTTTCAAAAAAATAGTCAAATTGGGATTTGTCAAGGTGTTATAAAGCCTTTGAAATTTAAAGATTTTGAGTTTCAGATGAATTTTCTAAGTTACTCAATCAAATGACGTTTTCTCATAATGATATCCAAATTGGGATGATACGCAAGTGTTAACCTTTAAAAATTTTACGATTTCGAGTGTTGCAAAAAAATAACAAAATCAAAATTTTCAGTGTGCTATAGCATTTGAAAATTTCATGATTTCAAATTTCGGATTAATTTCTTATGTTATCCAATCGAATGATTCTTTTTCATAATGGTATCTAAATTGGAAGATTTTGTGAGTGTTAACCTTTAAAAATTTCATGTTTTCAAGAGTTTCATAAAAGTATCAAATTCAGGAATTTTCAGTGTACTATAGTATTTGAAAATTTCATAATTTTAAATTTCAGATAAATTTCTTCCATTATCAAATGATTCATTTTTGTAATGGCATCAAAATTGGGAGGTTTCCCGAGTGTTAGTGATGAGTGGTTTATTTAATAACAAATCAAGTAGTTTTAGATTCAAATATTTGTGTGTTTTTAAGTATTTTTGTTAGTTTAGTGTGTTTTTATATTGTTTTGTATATTTATAAATAAATGGGAAAAAAATGCAAAATCAGTTCAAGTGCAGTAACTTTAAGGCCCTTTTTGACAATTATGTAATTTGATTGTAGAAAATGTCAAAACATGAAAGTTGTAAATCTACGTCTTAGTTTTTTATAGGTTTTTTAATCACCTCAATCGGACTTCGGACAAACAAGTTACAACCAAAATACGAAGCGGGTATTATTGTTGCCTTAAGCGCGATGCAGTGCGCAAATGGCAGTGTTTCTGCCCTTTGCTCGTTGCAGCGCCGACAGTCGGATCTAAAGCATTAAATAGACATTTCAGAGCTCATTTTAAGAGGATAAGAGAGAGAGGCGAAAGAGAAAAAAGGGGAGGCGATTTTTGGAGGTACAAAAGGTAATTTTGGGCTAGGAAACACCGATTGATGACGTTTTGATGCAAGATCGATGAAGAAAATATCATTGGTGGCACGTGTAGTTGAAGATCCGGAGCCAAAATCCATAATGAGTTTTTCTCTACCTTTTTCTCTCCCTAATCTTTTGTTCTAAGCTTATATTTGTAAGATTGTGTTAAACATACTACATTGATGAATTTATCTATGTTGTGTTCGTAATCTAAATCTAGGGCTTGAGGTAGTCTCATTTTGAACCATGTTTAGACTATTGTGTTGATTGTTAATTTTAATTCCATTTTATGCATCTCCTAGGCTTTATGTATTTTATTTATGTGCCAATGAGTTAGATGATTTTAGGTTACGAATTTTATACTCGGGAGAGGTTAAATTCGTAACCGGAATGGGGAGTGCATAATTTAGGTTATTGTGAATCCGGGAGGAAATCAATGCCTAGATATTCGAGTTGGGAATTTAGGATTTTGTGAGACCGGGAGGTCATCAAGTTCTAGATTCATCAATTAGAATTTCTATTTAATTGTATTAACCGTTTTATCACTTCCATTGTATGCTTGTATATGGTATTATAGTTGATTTGAGAATACAGGGTTTAACGCTTGGGAGATGTAACCTCGGATTCGAACTAGGATTAAACACAACACAAGTTCTAATATTTCGGGAGATTATTAGAACTTACGCAATCCATAAGGTTGGGGCAAGACACATGTAATGATCTAAACTCTTGATAGGGATATCATTTTTGACATGGTTACATATTCACTCACTTTACACTTGGGAGAGGTAGTGAGTGAGTTTTAGAAATCTTGACTGTTGAATTAACGGAATTAACTAATAATTGCTTAATAGGATAATACGGGAATAACGAGATGAAATCAAACCCCTAGAATATTAGTACATAGAAAATCCATATTATATTATATTTTGTTTTTGTATTTATTTTAGTTTTAGTTATTTTAGTTTGAAAAACCCAAAAAATTGATCGCTTAAATAAAGTTAAGTTACGACAATTGCGGTACTTAACAACAATTTAAACTAATCTCTGTGGATACAACAACCCTTACTCTTTCTATATTATTAAAACTTGACCCGTAAACTTGCAGTATTGTAGTGACGAAATTATTCACTGCTAGTTAGCCTCTCAAATTTCACGATTTCGAGTATTTCAAAAAAGTAACGAAATCGAAATCTTTCGATGTGCTACAGCCTTTGAAAATTTCACAATATAGAGTTTCGAATTAATTTCCTCCTTTATCCAATAAAGTAAAGCTTTCTCGTAATGGTATCAAAATAAAGAGGTTTCGAGAGTGCTAACCTTCCAAAATTTCACGATTCAAAATGTTTAAAAAAAGTAGCGAAATCTAGATTTTTTGTGTGCAATATAGCCTATAAAAATTTCACGATTGAATTTCGGATGAATTTCTTTCGTTACTCAATTAAATGATACTTTCTCGTAATGTTATCAAAATCAGGGGGTTTCATGAGTGTTAGCCGACAAAAATTTCATGATTTCAAATGTTTCAAAAAAGTAGCAAAATATAGATTTTTCGGGGTGTTATAGTCTTTGAAAATTTAACGACTTGAGTTTCGGATTAATTTATTCAGTTACACAATCAAATGATTTTTTCTCATAATGGTATCAAAATACGGAGGTTTTGTGAGTGTTATCTTATAAAAATTTCACGATTTGGAGTGTTTCAAAAAAGTAGCAAATTAAGATTTTTTTGGTGTATAGCATTTCAAAATTTCACAATTTTGAGATTTGAATAAATTTCTTCCGTTACCCAATCAAGTAATATTTTCTCGTAATGGTATCGAAATTGGGGGGTTTTATGATTATTAGCCTTTAAAAAATTCACGATTTTAAGAGATTCAAACAAGTAGCAAAATCAAAAAAATTCAGTGTGCTATATAACCTTTGAAAATTTCAAGACTTTGAGTTTCGGATGAATTTCTTCCGTAACCCAATAAAATAGTTCTTTCATGTAATGGTATCAAAATTGGGAAGTTCGGTGGCTGCTATCCTTCAAAAAATTCACAATTTTGAGTGTTTCAAAAAAGTACCAAATCGGGATTTTTCAGTATGGTCTTTGAAAATTTCACGACTTCGAGTTTCAAATGATTTTTTTTTGGTTACCCAATCAAATGATATTTTCTCGAATTGGTATCGAAAACGAGGAGTTTCATGAGTGTTGCCTTTCAAAATTTCATGCTTTCGAGTGATTCAAAAAAAATAGCGAAATCAGGATTGTTAGGTGTGCTATAATCTTTGAAAATTTAACGTTTTTTAGTTTTGGATGAATTTCTTCCATTACCCAATCAAATGGTACTTTCTCAAAATGTTATTGAAATCAAGGGTTTCATGAGTGTTAGCCTTTAAAAACTTTATAATTTCAAGTGTTTCAAAAAAAATAGCAAAATCCAGATTTTTTGGTAATACTATATAGTCTTTGAAAATTTCACGATTTTGAGTTTGAAGTGAATTTCTTCCATTATCCAATAAAATGAAGATTTCTCTTAATGGTGTCTAAATTGAGGGGTAGAGTGTTAGCTTTTAAAATTTTCACAATTTCGAGTCGTTAAAAAAATAGTAAAGTCGTGATTTTTTTTTGTGCTATAGCTTTTGAAAATTTTACGACTTTGAGTTTTGAATGAATTTCTTCTATTACCCAATCAAATAATTCTATCTTATAATAGTATGGAAATTGGGAGGCTTTGTAAGTGTTACCCAATCAAATAGTACTTTCTCGAAATGTTATTGAAATCAAGGGTTTCATGAGTGTTAGCCTTTAAAAACTTTATAATTTCGAGTGTTTCCAAAAAAATATCAAAATCCATTTTTTTTGGTAATACTATATACTTTTGGAAATTTCAAAATTTTAAGTTTAGAGCGAATTTCTTCCGTTACCCAATAAAATGAAGATTTCTCGTAATGGTGTTTAAATTGAGGGGTAGGGTGTTAGCTTTTAAAAATTTCACAATTTCAAGTCTTTAAAAAAATACCAAAGTCATGATTTTTTTGTGTGCTAATTTCTTCCATTACTCAATCAAATGATTCTATCTCATAGTGGTATCGAAATTGGGAGGTTTTGTAAGTGTTACCTTCTTAAAGTTTCACGATTTCAAATGTTTCAAAAATGTAGTGATATCAAGATTTTTCGATGTGTTATAGCGTTTCAAATTTTATAATTTTGAGTTTTGGATGAATTTCTTATATTGCCCAATCAAATGATGTTTTATCGTAATAGTATCGAAATTGGGGGGTTTCATGATTGTTAACCTTTAAAAATTTTACAATTTCGAATGTTTCAAATAAGTAGCAAAATCAGAATTTTCTGGTGTGCTATAGCCTTTAAACATTTCAAGACTTTGAATTTCGGATTAATTTATTATGTTACCCAATCGAATGATTCTTTCATGTAATGATATCAAAATTGGGAGATTTCGTGAGTACTATTCTTCAAAAAAAAAAAAATCAAGATTTTGAGTGTGTAAAAAAATACAAAATCAGAATTTTTTGGTGTGCCATATGGCCTTAAAAAATTCCACGACTTTAAGTTTCGGATGAATTTATTCTGTTACCCAATCAAATGATACTTTCTCGTATTGCTATCGAAATCATGGGGTTTCATGAGTATTAGCCTTTCAAAATTTCAGAATCTCCAGTGTTTCAAAAAAGTAGGAAAATTGGAATTTTTTCGTGTACCATTTGTTCACGACTTTTAATTTCGGGTGAATTTCTTCCGTTACCCAATTGAATTATTATTTCTCGCAATGGTATTGAAATTGTGAGGTTTCATGAGTTTATCCTTCAAAAATTTCACGATTTCAAGCGTTTCAAAAAAAGTAACGAAATCCATATTTTTTCGTATACTAGTCTTTGAAAATTTCATGATTTTGAGTTTCAAATAAATTTCTTATATTACCCAATAAAATGAAGTTTTCTCGTAATGGTGTCTAAAATGCACTCCATGAGTAAAAAACTATGAATATACCAGGGCAATGTGAGAAAGTACGCATTTAAGACTGTCCGAAAAAGTGATTAGTTGATATGCACATAAGCTGACTTGTACACACCTTAGCGTATAACCCAAAAAAATTGAATTTCTTCAGTTACCTAATCAAATGGTTCTTTATCATAATGGTATCGAAATTGGGGGGTTTCGTGAGTGTTAACTTTTAAAATTTCACAATTTTTATTGTTTCAAAAAAATAGCGAAATCGAGATTTTTTGGCATGTTAGTCTTTCAAAATTTTACAATTTTCAGTTTCGGATGAACTTCTTTCATTACCCAGTTAAATGATTTTTTTCTCGTACTAGTATAAAAATTGAAGGGTTTCATGAGTGTTAACCTTTAAAAATTTCACAATTTTGAGTCTTTGAAACAAGTAGCAAAATCAGAATTTTTCAGTGTGCTAGCCTTTGCAAATTTCAAGATTTGAGTTTTGAATTAATTTCTTTTGTTGCCCAATTGAATGATTCTTTCAGGTAATAGTATCAAAATTGGGAGGTTTCATAAGTGTTATCCTTAAAAAAAAATCACGATTTCGAGTATTTAACAAAATCAGGATTTTTCAGTGTGCTAATAGCCTTTGAAAATTTCAAGACTTCGAGTTTTAGATGAATTTTTTCTGTTACCCAATCAAGTTAAGCTTTCTCATATTGGCATCAAAATCAGGGGATTTTGTGAGTGTTAACCTTTTAAAATTTCACGTTTTTTAGTGTTTCAAAAAAGTAGCGAAATGAGATTTTTTCAATGTGCTAAAACCTCTGAAAATTTAATGATTTTGAGTTTCAGATAAATTTCTTCAGTTACCTAATTAAATGATGCTTTCTCGTAATGTTATCAAAATCGAAAGGTTTCGTGAATGTTAGCCTTTAAAAATTTCACGATTTCGAGTGTTTCAAACAAGTAGCAAAATCGAAATTTTTTTATGTGTGCCTTTGAAAATTTTGAGACTTTGAGCTTTTGATGAATTTCTTCTGTTACTCAAGCAAATGATTATTTCATATGATGGTATCAAAATTGGGAGGTTTCATGAGTGTTATCCTTCAAAAAATTCACGATTTTAAGTGTTTCAAAAAAGTAACAAAATCGTGATTTTTCGATGTGTTATCTTTGAAAATTTTACGACTTTAAGTTTCGGATGAATTTCTTCTGTTACCTAATCAAATAATGTTTTCTCTTATTGGTATCGAAATCGAGGAGTTTCCTAAATGTTAATCTTTCAAAATTTCATAATTTCGAGTGTTTCAAAAAAGTAGCAAAATCAGAATTTTTTTGTGTGTTATAACTTTTGTAAATTTCACGATTTTGCATTTCAGATGAATTTCTTCAATTACCTAATGAAATGAAGTTTTCTCGTATTGATATCGAAATCGAGGGGTTTTGTGGGTGTTAGTCTTTTAAAATTTCACGATTTCGAATATTTCAAAAAATTAGCGAAAACAGATTTTTTCATTATACTATATAGCCTTTGAAAAATTTAACAATTTTGAGTTTCAGAAAAATTTCTTCAATTACCCAAAAATACTCAATTGCACTTCAAATTTACAATTCTTCCTTATCACAAAATGGTTGGTCCTTCTAAAAAACACTCCATTAGTAAAAAATTATGAATACACCAGGGCAATGCGAGAAAGTATGCATTTAAGATCGTCCAAAGAAGTGACTGATTAATATGCACATAAGTTGAGTTGTATACACCTTAGCATATAACCCAAAAAAATATTAAATACACTAGGTCGATATGGGAGAATGCGAGCTTAAGATGATCTAATGAGGTGATTAGTTAAAATACGCGTAAACTGATCCGGATTCACATTATCATATAACCAAAAAATATAGTACAAATATAGTGAAAATATTTTGTAGAATCCCTTCCTAATATCTCTAAATTTAGAATAATTCATTTTCTTACAATAACTATACACCTAAAAGAACTTTCAACAAAATAAGATCGTTTCACTTGCCAATCCATAAATATAAATAACAAAAAAAATGTGAAAATATAATATATATATATATATATATATATTTCTGTCACTCCAAATTTTTTTTAATCAATATATCTGTCACACTAATTTTTTTCAATCAAACCGTACTCTATAATTTTACTTTTATTTTATTTTTTCACCATAGCTGAACAGAAAAAGACTACCTAATTTAAATTATTTTTTTCATTTCCCAAAGGATTTCACTAAAACTCCCTCTCAAAGTCTCCCTTAATACCATTTATAACTTAAGTTTTGCAAAAAAAATATAGAATTTACAAGTAAAATGAATAAAGCAAATACGAATGTCTCATTCATAACACATCGTCTTTCTATTCAAATTTGTTAATCTCGTTTCCATGAAAGTGAAACCTCCTAAAAACCCTAACGAGGGCGGTTCAAGACTATCGTAGGTATTTTATCATATTAAACATTTGTCGAAAAAAATGATAAAAATTTAAGAAGGCATTTTTTAAAAAAAAAAATAACAAAGGAGAATAAAGAAGTACTCTACTTAACCAAAATACAAGTTCATGGTTTTCTAAATTAAAGGGGGGGAGTGAAAAGATATAAATAATTCAGCACAGCATTACCATATTGAAAGAACATCCAAAATCCCATTTTTAAGAACACTGCCAAATTGCAAAAAAGAGGGTTGAATTTAACATGTTGGCTGGTGCTTTAGCTTCCTGCTGCAGCAGGGACACTAACCGGCTTCAAGTCCTCGGCTTTTTCGTGTTCTTTGTTCAGTATCTGAAATCATATTTACCAAAAAAAAAACCCGATTGATAACAGTTTTGACTACTTTCTGGAATAACTAGGAACGGTAAAAATCGAGCAAAAATAATAATCAAATCGAGCAAAAATAATAATCAAATCGAGCAAAAAGGAAAATTTTAAAAGCGTGTTCGACAATATCTTAATGATGTTCGTCTAAAAGAATCTCATAAATGGTTTTGAGGAAATTCGTCAGTGTTAAAAATATAAAATTTTAGGGGGGGGGGGGGGAAAGGAACAATTTCTCTTTAAAAAAAGAGGTTTTTGCATTTTGCACCTCTAAAGTTTTGGAGAAATCCCACTTTAGCCCATGTATTTTCAATTTAAACAAATTAAACCCTAAAGTATCCAAAAAGTCGGTCCAAATAGGTAAATTATTTTTTATGACAAAAATCAACCACAAACACAAAATCACTCACATGAGTGAATTCCGTTATCAAAAATGACAGAATGACTGACTTGATACGATTTGGATAATTCTGAGTTTAAGACGTTCAAATTGAAAGGATAAAGATTAAAGTAAAATTTCTCTGAAACATCAGGGGTGTAAAGCGCAAAAAGCTCTTAAAAAATACATGCAACCATGTTTTTAGTTTTTCTTTTTCTTTTTTTCGGAAGTACTTGTTTATTTTTTGGCTAATAAACAAATAAGTAGTATAAGTGTTACCAAACGGGGCCTAAATAAGAAGTCATTAAGCTCGAACCATTTTTTTTAAATTGGTTAAAAAGAAAATATAGGAAGAGACGCCCGGTAAAGTGATCGCAATAGTGTAAGTTAGTTAAAAAACCATCAAATATAATAATTTTAAATGCCCAAAAATGAAGAAAAAATTGATCACAACAATAACCACGCCAATGACACTAAAGGACAACCCAATGCACGAAAACTCCCGCAATTGCAGGATACTTAGCCTTACCCCTATATAATACAAAGGTTGTTTCCAAGATATGAACCTAGTACCTTTAGATCACTCTGGAGCAACCTTCCCATTGTACCCATTAAAAAGAAAATTACTAGTTAGAGTAACTCACCTTGTTGTTGATCAAGTTATGAAGAGCAATCACACTTCGGATGAGGGAGGAAAGATAAATGACCAACATCATATCATTCGTTTTGACTGGAAAAGAGGGAAAAATAGAAAAAAAAAATGTTTTTTTTAAGTCAAGTAATAAATAAATATATAAAAGTACTTTTAGGAAATAAAATTTGGAATTTGCATATTTTACCTGCAAATGATTTTATTAACTCGGACACGTTGAGATTAGGAAGCAGATTGAACACATCCTGCAATTTTTTTGAAAAATTA
The DNA here is from genome assembly GCA_016647705.1 of Eucommia ulmoides. Taxonomy (NCBI): domain Eukaryota; kingdom Viridiplantae; phylum Streptophyta; class Magnoliopsida; order Garryales; family Eucommiaceae; genus Eucommia; species Eucommia ulmoides. Next base: position 56,255,668 of record CM028328.1, read on the forward strand.
CAACCATAAAAGCATCACAAATATCAAAAGAATATAAGGCCCCATTTGGTTACTGTTTTTGTTCCCTGATTCCTGTTCCCGCTCCTAAATGTGTTTGGTAAACACATTTCTGTTTTTAAAATTTTGGGAGTAATTTGAGACTATTTCATGAATTCCTTAAGAATCTTTAAAACAAAAAAATGTTATTTCCTATTCACTCCCACAAAAACTATTCCCACTACCACCACGCCGGACACCACCACCACCACCCGGCCACAATACATTTAAAGAAAAAGAAGAACAAATGTTGCAACCAAACATGTTTCTTGTTTTTGTTCTCATAAATTAAAGAAACAATTTCAACACAATGGTCGTTACCAAACAAGTTTCTATTTCCAGAATACTCCAGAACATAAATAATTCTCATCTCATCCTATCCCAGTTTATTAAAAGTAGAAACTGAAAAACAAAAACACTAACCAAACACCACCAACTAGATTCAAGTGAATGTCTTAAAGAGAACTAATTGAATGAGAAAAAGGGGCAAAAGGTAGAACCTGCAAATGGCAAAGAATCTCATGGTTTAATGGGAGCTTTCCGCCGATAACAAGGTCAAGGTAACTGCATATCTCTTTAAGCCGTGCATCCAACCCTTTCAAGGCAGTTAGTTTCCCGGTAACCTGGAGAGAATGAACAAACTTAGGGCTCGTTTGGTTGGCAATTTGAGTTCTATTCTCTGTTTTCAAAAACTCAAAATATTATTATTTTTATAACAACAAACTCAAAAACAATAATACAAAACAATTTTCGTAATACTCAATCTATCAGACAACCAACTTTATTATTATATTTTATTATTTTATAAATTTAATTTTACTTTTTTATCGATATATTTAATTTCTATTTTTTTACAATTTTTCGCACAACAAACATTATTGTCTCTTTTTTACAACATATTTCAATCAATCACAACACTTTTACTTTTCTATTTTTTAACACATTATTGAAGGGAAACCTTGGTGCAAAGGTAGAAGTTGTCGCCATGTGACCTGGAGGTCACGGGTTCAAATCATGGAAACAACCCCTTGCAAAGCAAGGTAAGACTACATAATAGACCCAAGTGGTCCGACCCTTCCCCAAATCCTACGCATAGTGGGAGCTTGGTAACACGAGACTGCCTTTTTTTACTCTTTTCAACAACTAAACCAAACAACTTTTCACAATTTTCAAAAATTGTTCTCAAATTTTTCAAAAACTGTTTTCAGAAGCAAAACCAAACAACCTCTAAATATTTGATCTATATTACCACAAAGTCGTGAAAACCTAACAAATTACCCCCATTGGACACTTGGTAATGAGACGAGAGTATGGGATATGCACTTAAGAAGCAACAATCTTGATATACTCTTGACAGCTTTGAAATTTGAGTAAATGAAATAAAGCAAAAATTTGCATGAAAAAAAATCAGCATATTTAAAGGGGATGAGAATAACCTCTGTGGCGAGGGTACTAATGGTTGTGTCCTTCACATCCCTCAGTAAATGTTCAACGCCTGTTAAACAGCAAGTGCGCGTTCAAAACCAGAAAGTAAGAGTACAGCTAATACATGGGCAGTATATGCAAGAACGGTTCCTTCTAAAAGATCGGTTCTTTTTTATTTGTTTTACGCAAATAACCTGGCTTAACACACCACAGAAAAAGAAATGAAAAGGACACACGCGCGCAGAGAGAGATGAATCTAAGATCTTGTTTCTTTACCAATTTCTTCAACTTCATGAGCAGCAATTTCCGAAGGCACGTGCACAAACACCTTCTGGCTTTTCTGTGTGGCATTCTGCAAGATCATCCAACTGTTACATCACTTTCCAAGCGGAAAATTGTTCTCTAAACAAGATTGCACTATTTTCTCCTCAAATTAAACTTGTTTCTTCAATTAAAAAAAATAGATAATTAACACAATATCACAGACCAATCAGATCGTGTAGTTAAAATGGGATATACTAGATCACAATATTTCTTACCTCTTTAACCTCTTCAACAGCGTAATAAGCTTTGGTTGGTATTCCCAATTCAACAGGCTGGACATCAATAATGACTAAGACAGGATTCGGAACATAGCTGCAATACCATTAACAAGAGTTGATGAAATACCCGAAAACTGAGAATATAATTAAAGACAAATAAAAAATTTGGAAATTGGATCATGAAATTGAGCTCAAAAAGCTTAGATAAGATTAGGATTAACTAATAGACGATCATTCTATAATTGTTTTCAATAAAACGATGTACTCGTAAATAAATGTTTTTTAGTTGATTATAGTTTAACAACTTCATTAAGTTTTTGTAATGAATATTTCATTGTAGAAATCCAATGGGCCCAACTCACCCTCAAAAGACTCCTTGAAAGAGGAGGATTACCCCTAGACTTATATATAGTTCAGGATCAAGTAACACAAATTATGTGGGATTCAACACACTCCCTTACGCGCAGGGTGGACTTTGACAAACTATTGCGAACGGATATATCAGGGGGCCCAACATCAATCTGGGATTCAACATTGATTTTTATTCATGAAAGAGATCATATTCCACACTTTACTAGATGCAACTTGCGAGATGTAGATCTCTTCCCTCTGTCATGGTTGAAGTGGTCTGACATGGTGTGCGTTAATTTAGCCTCATTTTCTCATCTATTTATTCTTTTCGGAGAAGGTTACATAAGTTTGTTATTCTTAATCTTATATGTCGTGTGTGAAAGGTCATCCAAACAAGCTATAGACATCCTATACTTGCTACCTCACATATATGTTGCTCTGTAGCATCCCATATAGTATAAAATATGCTCATTCCTAACATAAGAAAGGCTCGCGTACACCATCAAAGCAAATTATATATGTGCACAAGAATGGATGATCTTACTCATTGAAAAGTCCGTGAATATTCAGGTCATTTTCACGTAGTTTAGGACCAGTGCTGTACCAACCCACAATATGTTCCTTGGCTGAGAGAAGGTAGAAGTCAATAAAGCATAGAGAATGTTTAATCTGTCAAAAGATACTCGTGAATCATAATTTTAACTAGATGAGAGGTAGTACCATTTATTCTTCTAAACATGGAAAACATTGAATCGTGATAATTGTGATCAAGAAACCAGATGCTTGGGTCCCTGTCATCCTCTTCAAATGGCACTGCATGCATCATAAAAAGAAATTATGCATCCAAAGCAATTATAACAGCCTTCAAAACCTAAAAGATACATGACTTGACGAAAGACCTAAAACATCTTTTATTAAATAGTAAGCCCGTTGAAGCCAGCTCAAAATAACAAAAACCCATCAAAAATTTCTCCATGTTTCAGTTACACTCAATTAAGATTCCTTTGCGAAAGAATAGTTATGCCAGGGCTTAATACCACTAAAGAGGTTGTGCGGGAGACGGAAAATACTCCATGAAGAGAGCATGCCAGTTGATCAGGAAAGAACTCAGGTAAATGAGGTGGGATTGTGATGATGGATTGGTGATTCCAAGACGAAAATGTAGACCTTACGGTATGTTTGGTTGGAGGTAATGAAAACGAATTATGATGGAACGGAATTAAAATTTAAATGGACGTTTATTCAAAATTTAATTCCATTACATTAGAATGCAATTCCTTTACTTCCAACCAAACATGCCATTAGAGCTTCTGGTTTCACCCTCAAACACACCCATGTATAATGAAGGATTCTTGTCTGCAGGTTTCCCTCCAAAGTCAGGGTTTTTTTTTCAATCCAATTATTTTAGATTGAGAACAATTCTCTATGACTATGGGACCCACTGGATCACACAATTATTAATCATGCTCTAACCATATGGGCTTGTATCATCCACCAAACTCAGTTTCCTGTCTACTTAGAAAGTGAGGATATAGAGGTACGAGCTTATAGAACAGATCCAGTTCAAGTAAGGTCGTCCCCTTCAAAGTCAGTTGGGTGAGGAGGTGTTACGATAAAGAATTATAATATACCCAAACCATCGTAATTGAAAAGGTTAGCAAGCCATCTTCCTCCCTAGAGCGGGAAGCTAAAACTCATCTTTAACTAGTGCAAGATGGCGCCCAATGATGTGGAAGATTAGAAGATTGGATCCCTCACAAGAAACCGAATTTCAGCTATGGTAAAGCTTGTTAAGATTGAATCCAATGTTAAACCAACCACAATCAAGTCCAAGTTTCAGTGTTTAAGATCAAAGTAACTTTAAGCACGAAGCCAAGACTAAGAGCAGTCCTATCGCGATCGACTCAGTCATTCAACTCCATCTAGAAACACAACTTATTACAACTTCCGCAGCATTCCCAAATAGACACCTTACCAGGAAAGGAAATGAAAGAAAAATAAACCTAGAAGTCCAAATAAACAACCAACTAAGCCTTTGTCCCACTTAAATAGGGTCTCTACATGAATCTGTTTACGCCAAATCAATCAAGGGTCATCCCCTCACTCAATCATACGGTCCAAATGTTCCATTAAAATCCAAACATCCACCCTTATCCCTTCCATTAAAGCCAGAACTTATTCCTAAATCAGCTCCGTAAACCCATGTAAACGATTTCCAATTTCGTATGAAAAATTCCATTATTGGGAATTACCAAAATCTTCCACCCATTACATTAATCATTGATTGAACTCTGCAGTCTGCACCTTGAATGTTATAACCACTAGATTCGTAATTAATATTTTTTTTAATCGTGTTCATTGAAGAATTAATCGTCCAGTCCTTTGACCTAAAAACTATAGAACTCGATTCCCTTGTATTTCAACAAACGCAATAAGCACCATAATTTGCGACAGCTCGAGCACACAAAGGTTGTAAAATCATACAGTTTGAAGGATTGATAAAGGCAACACAGATGAAAAAATCAAACCGAAAAATAAAGAGAGAAAGAGAAAGAACTTCAGATCTGAAAACCAAACCTGCGTAGCTATTCGTGACATCGACGGTGCCTTTGTATGAAGTTCCGAGCAAAACCCCAACGACGCGCTTCTTGGTGTCGCGAGCGACTCGATTGTAGTGGTCGACGGTGCTGAGGAGCACCAGCGGGTGGACTATCACCTTGTCGATCGGCCGAGACGACACCTGCTGGCTCTTGATTACGTCCATTGATGTGCAGAGAATGCCGCCCCTTCGATTTTTCCCAAATTCGAATTGGGAAAAACAAACCCCACACACACGAAATTTTATTCCAAAAGTATGGATTGTTCGCCAAGATTTCTCCTCGATTCTTCAGGGGGGTGGGGGGAAGGGCAAAGAGAGTTGTTTATACGTCTGAACAAAACACTCGACATTGTTTATTCTTTAAAAGCTTTACATATGGGCCTCGTTAAGGCCTGCAACTCGCTTGGTGATTTGAATTGGCCCGTCTAGAATCTATGTACATATCGTTCACGCACAACAATAATTTTTTAAAAAAATTTAAAATTATAATAATTTTTATGTAATACAATAATTTTAGACTTTTGACAAAATTATTCAATTTCTCAAATATTTATTATACAAAGTTTGGATTTTAGATTTTAGACAGAATTATTAGACTTCTCAAAGTATTGTGCACACTTCTGACATGATTTGTATACCAACTATACAAAGTATAGGAATAAAAATATTGAGCGGATCTCTCATTGAATTCAAATTATTAAAAAAATTAAATTCTTTTCTAGTTGAATTTATAAATATAATTTCACAGACTGCGAAATTTTTGACCTACTGATAAGAATAAAAAGTTTTGACTTGTTTTTAGATGAGTTGTACGTAAATTCACAAAGAATAATGTCGTGTTTGATAACTCAATTAAGTGGTGAAATCTAAATACATTAAGGCCCCATTTGGTTAGTGCTCCCAACCAAACCCAACCCAACCCAACTCAAAAATTTTGGATTTGATTTTTGGGAACGCGTTTCGCAAACACAAAACTTAACCCAACCCAACCCAAAAAATAGGAATTGATTCTCAATATCCTAAAGAAACCAGAAACAAAAAAAAAAAATTGTTTCTTTTTGTGCCCACCACCACCCGGCGCCTGACCGCCGTCTCTGGCCACCTCCGGCGATCGTCCGCGCCTCCGGCGACCGTCACCGGCCACCTCCGCCGCCTGCCGCCCGCCATCGCCGGCGTCCGCCCACCGTCTAACACCGCCGCCTTACAAAAAAAAAATTAGTTTAAGGATAAAATCGTTACCAAACACATTCTGTTCTCAGCACAAAACAAAAATTGTCGTTACCAAACGCAATTTTGTTCCCAAAATTCTCAACCCAACCCAATTCAACTCAACCCAACTCATTCCAATTGGGTTCAGAAAAGTGGTAACACTAACCAAACTCCACCTACATATTTTTTAAAATAAGTTTGTTTCATAATTACAAAGTCTACAATTAAGATTATTTAGTCCGTGTTTGGTAACCGTTCTCATCCCAAAAAATTTCATTCCATTTCCAAATTTTTTAGATTTCTATTCGGGAATACCATTTGGTAAAATTGTTTCCGTTCCCATTCTCATCCCAAAATCAAGAATCATTTCTCTTTTTTCTTAAGAAGTGAAAAACAAAAAAAAAAATTATTTTTTCTCATTCCTATTCCATTCCCAAACCTAAAAAAAGATAAAGTCGGTAATTTGTAGAATTGTTAGTGAAGTCTGTCTTCTACTCTTGTAACCATCTCTTTTCTTTATCTTCTTCATCGTTGCTCTTTGCGTGCTACTGCTATTCGTTGTCGTCGTCCTCTTCCTTCTCATTCGTCCTCCTCCTCCTCGCCGTCTTCTTCGTTGTACTCGTCTGGTTACTTTTTGAGAATGAGACAACAAAACAGAGAGATCGGGGGAGTTTCTAAAGGTTGTTGCCCCTCTCTGTATAAACCTAGTTCGCCGCCAATGAATTCAATGTAACAAATCGGAATCAACAACCCTTCATTTCTTTTTCTTTTTCTTTTTTTTTCCCTAATTTTCTACGGGATTGATCCATACCAGATCTCCAAAATGTCCATTTGCACTCCCAAACTATCCAAAATGAGGTTGTGATGATGATTTATTTTCGTAAAAATCTCAGATTTGGAGCTAAGTCATAACTTGGCGAGACAACGGCGGAGGCCTTGTGAGAGGCAGCGGTAGAGGAGGAGAGCAAACAGTTTCGTTCTCTGTCATTTTACCCTAAGCTAGATACTTCTTATATCATTTTACAAATACTAATCAACTTCCTTATCATTTTGGTTAAAGACCACCAACCTCCCTTATTGATAAAAAATTTATTATTATGACGATTTTACCCTTAACTACTTAAAAATGATTAAATAATTAAAAATTAAAATATATAAATAATCCCTTAAATTTATATTTCCTCTTTCATTATTTACCATAACATCCCTAAATCCCCAAAATCCCACCCCAGCCTCCTCCTCCTATATTCTTCAGTCCTACATTTTCCCCACCCCACCTCTTCTTCGCCGGAACGACACCCACCTTCTTCCTTTTCCTCCTCCTTCCTCGCCGGAGAACACCCCACCCACCTCCTCATCCTCTTCCTTCCTCTCTCTCTCTCTCCCAGATCCGTGGCCGGCGACGGATCTGGGACATCGATGGTCTAGATCCGTCGCGGCGGCGACAGATCTGGGACGTCGACTGTCCAGATCCGTCGCGATGGCGACGGATCTGGAGAGGCCTCCAGCCGTCTTCTTTCCCTCTTCCAACTAGTGGAACCAAACAGCCCCGCGCTCTCTCTGCTCTGGCAAAGCTGTCTGAAGGAAAAGGAGAAGCCGGTGAAGGTTATCGGATGCATAACTGAAGGTGGCGGTCGCAGATCTGGGTTTTAGAGAGAGAAAAAAAAAGAAGCCAACTCTTTCTTCTTCTTCACCGTAAGAGTGTAATTTCGAAGCCAATTTCTTGGCCGCCTCTGTAAATGAAGCATCCAGAGTTCTCTCCGAACCTCCGAAATCATCTCATTTTCCTATTTCAAATCACCGTCCACAGTTCCAATTTTCGATCAAGGTCTGACGGCGAGGAAAATGGTGAGGGTGGCGATGCCAAAGAAGATGCGGAAGACTGAATCTTCATCGGTTCTTTGGCAAATTTGAGATGAGAAGATTTTGTTTGAAAAAGTAGATGTTTGGGATGATTTTCATTATATTTAAATTCACCAGTGGTGTTGGACGGCAGTGAGAGAGAGATTTAAAAAATTAAGGGTAAAAATAATATTTTTTAAAATAGGGGTTGTTAAATAAATTTAATAAAAGAATTTAAAAAAAAAAAAAAATTGTCTAAGGGTATTTATGTCTTTTTACAATAAAAAATTGGTCAAAGGGGGTTATTGGTATTTTTCTAAAGACAAAAGAGGTTTGTGATTTTAAGCAAAATGACAGGGGAGGTAAGTGGTATAAATTCATAATTTTTTAAAAAATTCAAAATTATAGTAATTTTTATGTAGTACAATAATTTTGGACTTTTGACAGAATTATTGAATTTCTCAAATAATTACTGTACAGAATTTAGACTTTGAATTTTAGACAGAATTATTAGACTTCTCAAAGTATTGTGCACGCTTCTGACATGATTTGCATACCAACTATACAAAGTATAGGAAGAAAAGTATTGAGTGGATCTCTCATTGAATTCAAATTATTAAAAAAATTAAATTCTTTTCTAATTGAATTTATAAATATAGTTTCATGGACTGCGAAATTTTTGACCTACTGATAAGAATCAAAAGTTCTGACTTGTTTTTAGATGAGTTATACGTAAATTCACAAAGAATAATGTCGTGTTTGATAACTCAATTAAGTGGTGAAATCTAAATACATTAAGTATTTTTTAAAATAAGTTTGTTTCATAATTACAAAGTCTACAATTAAGATCATTTAGGCCGTGTTTGGTAACCGTTCCCATCCCAAAAAAATTCATCCCATTTCCAGATTTTTTAGATTTCTATTCAGGAATACCGTTTGGTGAAATTGTTTCCGTTCCCATTCACATCCCAAAACCAAGAATCAATCCTCTTTTTTCTTAAGAAGTGAGAAACAAAAAAAATTTGTTTCTTCACATTCCTCTCCCATTCCCAAACAAAAAAAAGACAAGGCCGGTAATTAATAGAATTTTTAGTGAAGTCTGACCTTCAACTTTTGTAACCCTCTCTTTTCTTTATCTTTTTTTTCTTCATTTTTCTTCTTCTTCATCGTTGTTCTTCGCATGCTATTGTTGGTCGTCCTCCTCCTCCTCCTCCTCACCGTCTTCTTCGTTGTCCTTGTTTGGTTACTTTTTGAAAATGAGGCAACAAAACAGAGAGATCACGAGAGTTACTAAGGGTTGTTTCCCCTCTCTGTATAACCCTAATTCGCCACCGATGAATTCAATGTAACATATCGGAATCAACAACCTTTCATTTCTTTTTCTTTTTCTTTTTTTTCCCAATTTTCTATGGGATTGATCCATACTAGATCTCCAAAATGTCCAGTTGCACTCCCAAACTATCCAAAATGAGGCTGTGATGATGATTTATTTTTGTAAAAATCTCAGATTTGGAGCTAAGCCGTGACTTGGCAGGTCAACGGCGGAGGCCCTATGGGAGGCAATGGTGGAGGAGGAGAGCAAGCAGTTTCGTTCTCTTTTTTTCCTTCTTATTTCTCTCACATGGCAACTGTTGTTGCAGCTATGGCATATTAGCTTGTCGTTACAAAATGCGATTCTACTTCCAAGAAGAAAACAGAATTTTCAGTCAAAAATTCAACACTTAAAATTTTAATTTTATCAAACAAGTTTAAGATATTTTCTGCCCTTTAAAATTTCAGCACTTTAGGTGACGTTTGGTTAGTGTTTATGTTTTTGTGTTTCAACTTCCAATAAACTGAGGTGAGATAGAATAGAATAAGAATTAACAATCATTGTCTTGAAATTGGTTTTTTTAAATTATGAAAACAAAAACACGAAACACTTTAGTTGGCGTTCAGTTGGTGTTTTTGTTTTTCTGTTTCTACTTCCAATAAACTATGATGGGATGAGATGTAAATTTTGTTTCTGTCCTGGAACATTCCGAAAATAGAAACCCGTTTAATAACGACCATTGTCTTGAAATTGTTTCTTTTAAGTTATGAGAACAAAAACAAAAAACACATTTGGTTGCAATATTAGTTCTTTTCTTTTTTTTTCTTCTTTAAATGTATGATTGTTGACTTGGTGGTGATGACCAGTAGGATAGTAATAGGAATAGTTTTATGGGATTGAATAAAAATCAACATTTTTTTATTTATCAGATTCTTAAGTTGTGTTTAGGTAAGGGATTTGGGAGAGAAATTTGATTTGGGTAAGGGTTTTTAGAATCCTTTTTTGACAAATACCTTGTTTAGATATTTATGATAAATGATTTGTAAAATCTTTTCATTTAAAAAATAGTGGTGAATAAAGGATTTGAAAATCCTTTTAAACTAAGTGTCATTTACAAATCCCTCAAACGAGGGATTTCATATCCAACCGCCAACCACCGTCTCCGGCTGCCGCCACCGACCTCCATCTGCCAACCACCATCACTGACCACCGTTGCCTGCTGCCGCTGCCACCGCCAGTCACCACTATTGACTACTGCCGGCCACCATCGCCGACCACCACCACCTGCCGCTGCCAGCCATCGCCTTCCGCCGCCGCCGACCACCCCTCCACCGACCCCCACAGTAGTAATGATGGTTATCAAAATAAGTAAATTATAAAATTACACAATCAAATTCTTCACCTAAAATAATTATCCAAATAATAGATTTGTAAACGATGAGATTTCAAAATCCTTTTATTTACAAATTCCTTACCCAAATGCAACCTTAAGGGATTCAGAAAATAATCTCAAAATTATTCTCAAATTTTTAGAATAAAAAACATGTTTACAAAACATGCTTGGGTATATTAATTTGAAAAATTGAGATCAAGAACAGAAATAATAATCGAACTAGACATTAAATTTAATCTTAAAAAATAAAAAATTGGAGTACATCATGGAAGAGGTGCAATTTATTTTATTATTATGACATGGTAATCTTCCCCACAAAAGCCACACAAAAAAACAACATACAAATAACATTCTCTTTTTCTCCTCGGACTACATTAAAAGCAAAGCCCTTACATGATGATATGATAATACATTCCTTTTGGCCCTTTTATACATTAATTATGGATACAACATTCATAAAAATAAAACCAGCAGCCCAAGACCTCAAGCTTGAATTTATGCTTGAGAGTGGAGACAAACATTTCAAGATAAAGAAGAAGACATCTTTTTTTCTCTCTTTAGGAGGAGGATTTGAAGGGGATTGCTCTGATGACTACTTGGTGGTATAGAGCTGCAAGAGCCGCCCCGATGAACGGTCCGACCCAGAATATCCACTGCATAAACCAAATATTAATATCGTTACAGGGGTCGAACCAGAAATTTCAATTTGGAACGATAAAACTCGAATTATTTATATTAGAATTTTATTTTATTTTTTGAAATTTTTGGTAAAAAAAATATAGAAATATAATGGTACTAAGTGTAAATAGCGAAAGAAGAGATGAGTTTTCTTATGGAATTGAACAAATTGAAACACATAAAATTGATTTCGAGATGGTGTTTGTTAATGCTGTTGGGTTGATCCCTTATCGGATATGGAAGGAACTAGTGGTCAAGTTATAAATGTGAGATAAAGTCTCACTTTATAAGCTAACTTTTAGGGTTGAGAGAGACCAAAAACCAGTCTACACTAGTATTAGAACCCAAATTACAACTCTAATCCAATAGCCACGAAGGGAGATACTAATTGAGAGTTAGCCGACCAAAAGTCCGATCTGTGAGGGGATATTGTAGGGTTTATTCCACATCGGATATGAAAGGGGTTGGCGGTCAACTCATATCAATGTGATGAGCTAACTTTTGGAGTCGTGAGAGGCCCAAGATCACTCTACAGTTTTAACTGTAAGCACTAAATCCTGAATGCTAAATTTTAATTGCTGGATAAAGTAAGTTATTGAGGTAAATAAGCAAAAACTCTTGTTTAATCAAGCACTTAATTAATTTGAAGTGCTTAATTGACCGAAGAAACAACACCTTTAACGATGTTAGTTTAGTGTTTATGTTCCCTGGTTTCCGTTTTTGTTCGAAGAAAACTTTACAAATTTGTTCTAAACATTCGGAAACAGAACAAAAACACATACCTTTTGTCATATTCTAAAAGAAAAACCTATTTTTCTATCCCCACCAACTTATATTAGTTAACTTCAACTGTAATATCAAATACAAAATCAACATCCGGTTTACACCAACCAGATGAATTCAATGTAGTTGATAAAATTTAAAAACTCAATCGAAGGAGTAATCTTACGTGGTCGTCCCAGGCATGACCCTTGTTGTAGATGATTGCGGCACCTAGACTTCTTGCAGGGTTGATACCGGTACCGGTAATAGGGATGGTTGCTAGGTGAACCAAGAACACTGCAAACCCTATGGGCAATGGCGCCAATATCTGAAAATAATCAAATTACATATTACCCTTATTTAGTAAACCATGTTGTTTGGCCTTAAATTACATAATTGAAAAGGGATTTTTCGTGCTTACAGGAACATGGGAGTCTCTGGCGCTACGCTTAGCATCAGTGGCGGAGAAAACAGTGTAAACAAGCACAAACGTGCCCATAATTTCGGCTCCAAGCCCATCTCCCTTGGTGTAGCCGGGGTTCACAACGTTGGCTCCGCCGCCTAGGAGTTGGTACTCGCTCTCTTGGAACCCCTTCACAACACCGGCACCACAAATAGCACCGAGGCATTGCATCACCATGTAGAACACCGCCCTCGTCAAAGACAACTTCCTAGCTAGAAAAAGGCCGAATGTGACCGCCGGGTTTATGTGCCCACCTGAACCAATACACAATCTCTCATCAATCAATCAGGACCCGTTCGGTTGTCTTTCAATTCGCAAATTGTACTATTTTCCAATCGGTCAATCTATGAACTGTTATAGTTTAGTGTTTCATTATAAGAATTAAAATTAGCTACCTAACCATTTTAGTTCCAATTCACACACTATTTTCTTGTATAATTGAAACAAAAAAAAAATAACCCAAAAAATTAACTAAACTAAAACCATTGTATATTTCTTTGTTCAAATAAACAATATGTACATGCGATTAAACCAATTCAGATGTTAATTTCTCAAGCAATTGAACAAAAAATAACCCAAAAAACTAACCAAACTATAAAACCATTGTAATTTTTATTTTTTTTTGGGTTTTTCTGCATACCAGCTTCCTCGCATCTCGATTAATTACCTCACTGTTCGATTTTAATAGCGTACTCCCCACATAAGTCTAATGTATTTAGAATTAAATTCAATCCCCTTTCCTTGTCAATACATCAAAAATACAAATCAATACATCAAAAATAGGAAATATATTATTATACTGTTCATAGATCATACCTGAAATGCCTGCTGTGCAGTAAACAAGAGCGAAGATCATGCCGCCGAACGCCCAAGCGATTCCCTGAATCCCGACCGTCGAGCACTTCGAGTCGGCCCTCACCACGCCCATCACCGTCAGAACGGTGATGTATAGGAACAGGAAAGTCGCCATGAACTCGGCGATTCCGGCCCTGTAGAACGACCACGACGTAAGCTCCCCCGGCTCAAACAGCGGAGCCGGCGGCGGCTCCGTGTAGTCCTTGTCTTGCGCCACCGTGCCGATCGGCTGCCTCTCCGAGAACTTGTTCGCTCCCAACCTAACATCCTCCTCTTTCCCCTCCATCTCACTCCCTCTCTCTCTCTCTACTCTCTACTCTCTCTCTAGAAACGTGACTGGTGATGGCTTGATGAAAGTGAAGCGGAGGAGTGGGGAGTATATATAGACACAAGAGTGTATGTATCGGTGGTGTCACCAATCCAAGAGGTATTAGTCGGGTCAGTAAAATAAGATGTTCCATTTACTCGTGTTCTGTACTCCAAAAATTAAATCTTAAATTTAATTCTAAATATCTCAAATCGATGTAAGAGAGTGCGTTCTTAAAATTATCCGTAAGTGTAATTAGTCAAAGTGAGCGTAAGTTAGACCGGGCAATACAGTAAAATAAAAATAAAAAGTGGTGGGACCCAGTGACGTGTAATTTGTTATTCTACAGCCGACGGTTCAATAATTCAGTGTTTTTTTTTTCTAATTCGAGGGCGTAATTGTAAATTCACATTGTTGGGTTTATGACAACAACGTTTGCCATTGGTCGGTTGGACTTTTTTGTTTGTTTAAATCTACGTGGCAAAATGAGGGCCACACAGGTGTAGGGGGACAGAAGCCGTGATGAAGATGAGCTGCACCGGCCAATTTGACTGAATCATGTGTTAAAAAAACTGTAGTAACAGTAGAAGGGTAATTTGGTCAATTGTCATATTTATTTTTATTTTTTAAATTATTTTATTAGCTGACCCTAAATAAGTGGGACAAAAACTTAATTGTTATTTTTATAAGTTATTTTATATTATCTTTTGGATCACATTTAATTTTTTTATAAAACTAATATATGTGATTGAATGATTTGTCCAACCTGCTTCACAAACTCTTATATGTAGGGGTGTTCGCGTTCGGTTCGGTGCGGTTTTTGTGTTTTTTGGTCTCTAAACCGAGGTCCTCGGTTTCGTTATGTTGGAAACCGCTCCCTAACGGTTCGGTTTTTGTACAAAGGAAAAACCGACCATGCGGTTTTCTTCGATTTTCGGTGCGGTTTCGGTTTGGGACTAAAGATCAACAACAACGCAAATAACAATGAAATCGAAACCCTAAACAAACGAAAACAAACAAATCCACATACGAAACACTAAAACGAACAGATCTGTTAACCAACGGAAACGAATGACTTTGGGACTGAAGATTACCTGAATAATTTGAAGGCTAGACGTGTGAAGGCGGATGACAACGATCTGCAACGGATCTTCCATGGTGGACGACGATGATCTGCTACGGATCTGCCATGGTGGACGATGACAATCTCCAACGGTGGAGGATGGCCAAAGTTCTGCAACGACAAAACATTGCCAACTATCTGCAACGGTGGAGTAGCGGCATTCTCGCAGCGATTAGGGTTGCGAATCTTGCAATTAGGGTTGCCATGGTGCGATTAGGGCTGCGATGGTGTGATCTGTTGCGATTTAGGGTTGCGATCTAGGGTTGCGATCTGTTCTTGCGGCTGGGAGGAGGACGACGACGACAAGTGGAGTGAGGAGCTGTGATAACTGGAGCAAGGAGCTCCGATCGGCAGAGAAGTAGAAGGAGATCGGCAGAGAAGTGAAGGAGAGAAGCAGAGTGAGAGCTGCGATCGGGAATGAGAGCTGCGATCGGGAGGAGAGGCGGCTACTGTCTAGGGTTCTCTGTTTGTGGCTTGTGTATACTATATATACAAAACCCCTACACGACGTCGTTTTAGGGGTTTTGCGGTTCGGCGCGGTTTAAACCGCAGTTCATGTATACGAAAACCGCCAACCAAACCGGGGGTGCGGTTTTACCCCAAAACCAAACCGATCCTGGCGGTTTTTTTGTCAGGGGCGGTTTTTTTTCGGTTTTTTTTAGTCGGTTTGGTTCGATTTTTCGGTTTGCTGGTTTTTTTTTTAACACCCCTACTTATATGTAAGGATAAACTCACATGTCAAGTGAAATCAAGTTAACCATTAAAAACCGTGAATAATGTTTGTTATCCATGGAGATTACAGAGTACATGAAGCCACCAAATAAAGTGATCCTTAACCGTGACTATAAGCCTCGATTTCACAACCTATACGATATTTTATACTGTCGGATCAAATTTTAGATCAAACAGTTCATCTGCTATACGATTCGCAACATATTTTACATTTTTAACCCATTAAATTAACACATAACTAGGAGAATATTTTGCACCGTTTGATCAAACAAAAATATTACTTATACAAATCAGGGTTAAATTACTTTTTCTTTCTTTAAAACACGTATCTTTCACACACAAAGCGTCGGTAGAATTACATATCGAATTTGTGAGATTTTTCAAAATAGTCCACATATGGAAAAAGTTACTTCAGGTTTGAACTTTCAAACATAATATCAAAGCTAGTTTTGGGAATTTCTCTATATTTTTTATTTTATTTTATTATTTTTATTTATTAATCATAAAAAATTAAATTAATATTAAATTGAGTAGTTACCCCATACTTGTCCAATTAATTATACCTTTCTTTATTTTTGTTTTCACCATCAAATTAAGAGTTTTTGCACTTTTCACCCCTAAAATTTCAGAGAAATCTCATTTTCGCTCATGTCCTGAACATATATATTAAACCCTGAAATATCCAAATTGTATCTAGTTAGTTATTCTTTTCTTTTTTTTTTACCGAATTAACCTACATGGAAGATTCTGTTTTTGATACGTGACTAATTTTTGTCACAAAAAAATGACAGACAAACTGATTTGACACGATTTAGATATTTTAAAGTTCAATGTGAAATAACAGGAGTTAAAGTGAGATTTATCTTAAAATTCAGGATTGCAAAGTGCAAAAACCTCTAAAATTAAACGATTAAAATTTTTTTAAAAAAATCAGACAATGGGGCGGTGAATGGCGTCGACAAATAGTTTATTTTCCATGTCAAATGATTTGTTATGTTTTCCACTAATTTTTATTTATTTTATTCCGACCAATCATTGTCTTAAAGGATGGCCAGTTGGCCACTTGAATTTCCACGCTGGCATTTTTAATTAATTAATAAGATGATGTTAACAAACCCCTAATTAATTATTTTTTATTGGTAAAATTACAATACAGAGGTTGTACTGATACAGCCACTGAAGTAACATTTTTAAATGAACTTGTAACTTTTCGAAAAAACTTATAACTTTTTCAAGACGATCTTCTAACTTTAGCGGATATATCGGTATAGTCGTTGTATTGTAGTCAAGCCCATTTTTTATGGGGTCAATTAAATTATTTAATTCAATATTCTTCTTCAAGTTGTGGCCTTTGTTGGCTTTGGATAATATAAATTAGAAGTGCATGTAAACCAAAACAAAAGGGGTAAAATGCTCAACTAATAAAGTCTCCACTTTATCCACCTAAACCTTATACTAGATGGCAAAACTATTTTTTTTTTTTTTAATTTAAATTCTTTGCAACCCTAATTGAATATATTTTAATTTTAAGTTGAGTATTAATTAATATTTTATGTTTTAAGTTGTGCTACGACCAGTGCTTCCAATTAGGATTCTGACTCGTTGACGCCGGTCAGTCGATGAACGCTGATTATCAATCAAAAAAAAAAAAAATCCCTATATTTGCATGAATGCAACTAAAAATATAGTTTAATTTATGCATGTTTAATTACATATTTAATATATATTTTTAGTTTTATTTTCATGACCTATTGTAAATGTATACATTTCGGGCATGTATGTTTTTGAGTTACATTAATGCATATTTTTTATGAAAGAATCCCTTGTTAATGGAATAAGAGATGTTATAGAATGCACCTTACTTTCGGACTTGACTCTTGATTAAGCTCTTTGATGGGTAAATGCCAATAGTTCAAATATCTACGAGCCTTAGAACGCTTTCGATACAGCATAACCTCCGCGCAATTTAAGAGCTGTGCTTTTAGTCCCTTAGAGCGCTTGTGTAATACTCTAAAAATTAGTATTTTTGAAAATATTATTTTATTATTTTTTGGATCATTTTGCAAAAATATGGTATTTCGGTTTTAGTATAAATTCTCCTTAGGGAGAAATCGCGTGGTGACCCTGGAAAATCGAACCGTTACAGCTTGAGATAGATTTTGTTTACTATACTTGTTACTATCGCATTCTAAATCGTCTTGTTACTCTTGCCACCATTCACAGTCACCTCTGGTGACATAGCGACCTCGTAGTACCAATGCAACAAGCTTGGGTCTCGGTAATCGAAGGTTCAACTCCTTCCGTCCCACGTCATGGGGCGTCACCAAGCGGTAAGAAAATAGTTTAGGTAAAATATAATATACATTTTTTCCTTATATTCATAACCCCCCCCCCCCCCCGGCGGATATATATATATATTTTAATGTATAGGAGATGACAAAAAGTGGGAAAATTAAAGAAGACAGGAGATAAGAATAAATAAAAAATGATATAAATTGAGATTAGAAAGCGAAAGTATATGACAATAAAAGACAGTCTAGTGCTACAAAACTCGTCCAAAGAAAAGTTAGAGCATTTGTATTTATTGTATGTATTTTTACCTTACTTTGCAAGAGACTATTTTCACAAACCCGTGACCGTCAAATTACAAGACGACAACTTTTACTGTTATGTCCAAGACTGGCAATAACCCCATATTTTGTATTGTCAATGCATTTAAAATGGGCTGCATTATCACTTGCCAAATGGACCCAAACCCACAGCTATAAACATTATGCTTTTAAAAGACATTTATTAACATCTTAGGGCCTATTTTTTGTAGTACACCTATTAATTTGAGCCCAACCCAAAGCCCTATGCATGTTGATCAATGAGTTTCTTTTAAGATGTGTGGTTAATCAAATGGGCATATATATGCATTCTACACATTCACTAAATGAGTTAACAACGTAATAATTATATTTTTGATAAATAATTATTGAAAACTTATATATATACACTTATATACACAAAATAGATAAATAGGATTTTCGAAATCCGGTTATTGAAAACCGGATTTTGAAAAAAATATATATAAAACGGATTTGTAAAATCCGTTTATCCGGTGAAAGATTTTTTTATTTTTTTTTTTAATTTAATGGAAAAAAAGGGAGATTTTATAAAAATCCGTTTCTCAAGAGAGGTCACAAACGGTGTTTCTACCTTTCTTTGGGAAAGAGTTAAAATGGATGAATGAGGTAACCGACAAAATAATGTCTCTATTTCTAATTTACCTTCACTTTTCTTTTTTCATATTTCTTTCAATTTTCTTTTTCAATGAAGGGTGATTTTTTATGATCCATTTATCCCCATCTTTTTTTTTTTAAATAAAAATTACTCTTCCAAAAATATATTATTTTTTATATCATAAATACCTTTCAATTATTTTTTTTAATAATAAATATTAACCATCACATAAAATATTTAATATTTCGTCACAACCATATTAAATATTCCTATTGCTACTATCACCACCATAATAAACATTTGTTATCGCCTCCGCCACTACTATAATAAATATTTATTAACCATTGTTAGCACCATAATTAATATTTACTATCATCGTCACTATCACCACAGCAAATATTAAACTACCATCACCGTCACCACCATATCAAATATTCATTGTCACCACCCCTACAATTAATATTCATTACCGCTATCACAATCACAAGATTCGCAACAAATATTCTTACCACTAGTAAAGCTGAAAATATTGACTATCATCACAACAAATATTACTATCACCACCATCAAAAGCACAGAAAATTTTCACGATCGCCACCGCTACCACCATAATAAATAATCAAACTAAATATCAAAATTATACAATTAAAAATATGAGATTAAAAATAGTACAAATTTAATTTTAACATAAAGTTTCTGCAAAATAACCAAAAAAAATAAATATTTCAATCTATACAAATCTGTAAGGATATCTAACATGGTATCAGAGTCAAGGTTATGAATCACTCATTCTCTCGTAGTCAAATCATCCATACAAGTCGAGAGTTACACATTTCTCATCATTTCCTCGTAGTTAAATCATTCATGCAAACCGAGGGTTGTACTTAAGAACGAGTGTTAGATTCCTATCCTACATCAATTATTTGAGAGTTCTCAAGCCACTATATAAATCAAAAGAATTACTCATTCCGCTGCATTTCTTGGGGGTGATGCTACCTTCACCGCCGTCTACACAATAAACTGTATTAATTCTGCTACAATCCAATATCAGTCTTTATTTGAGCATCTTTTCGATAAACATCCTGATTACTCTAAATTCAGAGTCTTTTGTTGCACTTATTTTATTCTTCTCAAATCACATGAACACAACAAATTAGAACCAAAGACTCACATGTGTTGTTTTCTTGGTTATGGTATTGAACATAAAGGGTATCAGTGTTGGGATCTCATTTATAAAACTCTTCGCGTCTCTCGTTAGGTCATTTTTTAGGAACATCAAAAGTTTTCTACCTTACAGTAATTTGACATAACAACCATCACTAACTCCAGATTTTTTACAAATCCATCAATTGAGTTATTTCATGAGGATACGGTTCCAGTACTGTTGAGCCCATTTCAACACCACCAGTTGAACCCAGTCTTGCACCTTACGGTGAGTTCACTCCAGAACCACTAGTTAAACCTACTGTAGAACCACCAGTTGATCTCACTCCTCTAACTCCATTAACCATGCTTGAGACTTCTCTTGTGGCCAATGATTCTGTACCGACTGCCTCTGAGATCCACGCTCCAGATCACTCATGCTGCTCTACTAAGGTAACTCATCATTCTTCTTAT
Source organism: Eucommia ulmoides (assembly GCA_016647705.1). Taxonomy (NCBI): domain Eukaryota; kingdom Viridiplantae; phylum Streptophyta; class Magnoliopsida; order Garryales; family Eucommiaceae; genus Eucommia; species Eucommia ulmoides. Next base: position 56,276,139 of record CM028328.1, read on the forward strand.
CTCACTGATTATCATTGTTTTTCTACTATACTTCGTCTACATAAGCCTCAGTCCTAGAATGAGGCTAATACTAATCCTCTTTAGCATAAAACAATAGATGATTACTCCAAGCCCTAGCCAAAACTCACACTTGGGATATTGTTAATCTTTCCCCTGAGAAAACTTTCATTGGGTGTAAATGAGTTTTTAAGATTAAAACATTTTCTGATGGTTCTGTTGAACGATATAAAGCTCGATTTGTTGCCAAGGAATTTGCTCAGGATTATGGCATTGACTTTGAAGAAACATTTGCTCCAATGGCGATGCTCATATTTGTTCGTATTCTTCTTATCGTTGCTGCCATTCGAAAATGTACTCTCTTTCAGATGGATGTAAAAAATGCATTTCTCAATGACAATCTTTTTGAGGAAGTTTATATGCATACCCCTCTTGACTTAGTTGCCCCTCGAAATAAAGTTTGTTGCCTTCGTCGTGCCTTATATGGTTTGAAACAAGCTCCACGTGCCTACTTCGCAAAATTCAATAATACCATCCATTAGTTTGGGTTCACATCCAGTGCTAATGATTCGACCCTGTTTCTTCGCTACACTGACAATTGTATTATTTTTCTTTTATTGTACATGGATGACATGATTATTACAGAGATGATCTACGCGATATCTCTAAACTCAAAAAAAAAAAATTCAATGGGCAATTCGAGATGAAAGATCTTAGTATGCTCACCTATTTTCTTGGCCTCAAAGTTTCATCCGGTTCATATGGATATTTTTTCTCTCAGGCCAAACATGTCTTGGATCTTCTTTCCAAGGTTGGCATCACTGACTCCAGCACAACCACTACTCCTCTTGAGTCGAATATCATACTTACTCCACTAAATGATTCACCTCTTCCCAATGTCACTCTATATAGTCAACTAGTTGTAAGTATGGTAAATCTTACTGTCACTCTCCCAGACATCGCCTATGCTGTTCATCAAGTCAGTCAGTTCTCAGTCCAGTATGTTCTTACTTTACAAGTTTATTCTGATGCTGATTGGGCTGGAGATCTCACTAACCGACGATCAACCGCTGAGGTTATTGTTTCTTCTTGGGCAACTCCCTCATTTCTTAGTGTAATAAGAAATAAACTGTGGTAGCTCATTCCAACACTGAAGCTTAATATCGTGTTATAGCTAATGCAACACAAGAACTACTTTAGCTTTGGTGGCTCCTCACTGACATGGGAATCTCTTCTCCTACTACCACTGTTTTACACTGTGACAATATGAGTGTTATTTAGATCACCCATAATTATGTTTTTCACGAGTGTACAAAACACATTGAAATTGATTGTCACTTTATCCGTCATCACATTCTCCAGAATATGGTTCGTCGACAATCCATCAATTCAATCGATCAGATAGCAGATATTCTTACTAAGGCGCATCCACTCGAACGCTTTCACTCTCTGGTTTTCAAACTTAAGTTCACGTCTCATTTACCGTCTTGAATTTGAGAGGAGATTTTAATATTAATGTAATATATGAGCTTGTCCTATTAGGTCAAAATCCTAACCCTAGGGTCCCCTATAAATATTCTTATTATATATCTCTGTAAAGTACACTATTTTCCTGAATATCAATACAATCGTTTCGTGTTCACCATTTCATTTCTCAATTATTCTAACAGATATGATGAGCGAATTTCCTGACCAGCTCTAAAATATGTCACGTGTAAGGATAAGTTTACATACCAAACAAGTGAGCTCATGTCAATTATTGATAATTGTGAATATTGCTAGCTTCCGATGAGACTACAAAATGATATGAAGTCACCAAACAAAGTAATCTTTAACTAAGATTATAAGCCTCAGTTACACTATGAACTCATCCTCAAGATTATCGAGGAAGATTTCGTGTTACACCCAACTCGAGACGTGCCTCGTGCTCGGAAACCATTATAACCACCCATTATTTAAGGAATGGACGGTTATGATTCGAATTTAACAGTTTGTTACTCACACATCCCATTAAATCCAAAATATTAATCAGGATTGATCAAGATTTATGAAAGACTTGTTAAATAAATCTTAGATCTCCAGTAAATACCAGAAGTGGGAGGTCTAGTTAAGGATGTTCACTTTTACCTATGTTGTCACTCTACCAAAATACAATCAGTAAAAAAGTCATATTAATACCAGAGGTGCAAAGCTTACAGTCCCACCAACAATGCACTATTTTGTAGGAACCAGATCTTAAAAAAGATCGTATTCCAAATCTCAAAATACCATTTTTGGCGATCCAATCTTTGGCATCATTAATATCTAAATAACATTTGTCTTTATAACAATTTTTTATTTTTATTTTCTCATTATTTCTCCTCTCCTTGATTTATTCCAAATAAAAAATGAATAAATATAGATTCAAAATTAATAAAAGGGTTAATAGCACTTAACCCTCATGTGGTTTGGTTGATTTACACTTTATCCCCTTATAGTTTGGAAATCACTACTTACCTTCCATGTGGTTAGATTTTCAAACCGCTTACCCCGTAATATAGAGGCGTAAGTACACCTAAATCAAGATTACAGGGGAATAAGTGCAAATGGGTCAAATCACAGAAGAGTAAAGTGCTATTAACCCTAATAGAATTATCTTGTATATCATTACTTTTTAATTTATCAAATCATGAGATGTTTTTAACAAATAAATAAATAATTAGATTGATTAGTGCTGATAAATTTACGTAATAAAACAACCCAATTTTTATGTCATGTGATATTTTATACTGTTAGATCAAATTGTAGATCTAACAGCTCGTCTATTATAAGATTCACGACACATTTTACATTTTTATCCATTAGATTAACACTTGAATAAGAGAATATTTTACACTGTTTGATCACTCGAAAATATGACTTCAAACAAATTAGGATTAAATTAGTCTCGCTCTATTTTAAAACACTTACCTTTCACACATGCAAAATATTGGTAGATATACACATCGAATCTATGAGATTTTTTGAAATACTCCGTATATAAAAAAAAATTATTTCATTTGACATTATATGATTTTAGGTTTGAATCCCGAACATTATATCACAGCTGTTGGAAAAAAAAAATTATATTTATTTTTTTATTTTCATTTATTAAACATATACAAAATTAAAAATAAATTTAGTGGTTACCCCATAATTGTCCAATCAATCAAAAATTAAACGATTATAAAAAAAACACAATGGGGCGGCGCATGGCGCCGACAAATAGCTTTATTTTACCTGTCAAATAATTTGTTTTTTTCCGCCCTATTTTTTAATTCCGACCAATTATTGTCTTAAAGGATGCCCACTTGAATTTCCACGCTGGCATTTTCAATTAATTAAGAAGATTATGTTAACAAACCCCTAATTAATTATTATTTTTTAATTGGGTCAATTAAATTATTTAATTGAATATTCTCTGTGATGTTGTGGTTTTTGTTGGCTTTGGATAATATAAATTAGTAGGGGTGTTCAGGGCCCAAGTTGGGCTGGGTTCAGTCCGTACCCAACTTAATAAATTATAATAATTTATAGTATCTCAGAATTGATCCAGTCAGGACATCGGGTCTTATTTCCTTGCTCAAATCTATCCATTCTAAATTGCTTAAAATTTAAACTCGGCCCTATATGTTTTTTTGTAAATAATTATAATTTTTTTTATATAAAAAATTGTATAACTCTTTAACTTAAATATAATTTATTAGTCTCCACTTTATCTACCAAACTTCAAACTAGATGGCAAAGCTATATATATATATTTTTTTTCAATTTAAATTCTTTGCAACCATGAATTTATTTTAATTTTAAGTTGAGTATTAATTAATATCTTATGTTTTAGGTTGTGCCTAATTCCTGCGATCGATGCTTCCTGATGTTGCCTGGAAATGGTAATACAATGAATTTATAATTTGCCCTCGTAAGTCTCTGTCTTACTGCGCCAAGTGAGATTCCTGCACAAATCCTTGACACTAGAGGGGGGTGGATCTCAGAGAAAGACTTCCGGTGTGAGAGTAAGTATATGGTGGAAAGAGATAAATTTCAGTATAAAGTGGTAGCGGAGTGAAATGCATCATACCTGAGCCTTTACCTTACCCAGGTATTTATATGACCTTTCGTCAGTTTGAGGATAGAGAAGACGGAGTGCCTCGTCATCCATTCTATTATAGAGTAATGTTTATTATGTCCTTTATGCGCTCCCCACGTTAAGCGGATATTCTTTGGCGATTTGGTGACGAGGCGTCCTTCAGCAGTTAGTGTTTAGGGGCACCCGATGACCCGACCCTATTTGAAGATGGATCTCAAGCCTTTCCAAGACAACGCTCTTCCCCTGGGGTTTCGGCCTACCGAAAGTGGTGGGCCTGGGTTCAGAGTGGTCGCGGCCCAAACTTCTGGCGATGGATTTTCTAGGCTTAATGGAGTGAACGGCCCACTACCAAATTCACTACCATCACTTTCAATTAGAGTTTTAACTTGCTGATGCTGATTGATGTACTTTAATTCATGCACGTTTAGTTACATGTTTAATATATATTTTTAAGTTATATTTTCATATATTTTTTTAGTTGTATTCATTCATTTACGCATAAACACGTGTCCAATTTCTCATTTTGCCCCTCTTGGTCCCCCATATGACTTATATTCTCATGTCTAGGTAAAGGATGACAAAAGTGGGAAAAAAAGAACACAAAAATTAAAACACAAGAAGATAGGAGATGAGAATAAATAGAAAAGCATATAAGTTGAGATTAGAAAGCATATGAAAATAAAAGCAGTCTAGTGCTATAAATCTCGACCAAGGAAAAGTTAGACCACTCGTGTTTATTGTACACAACTTTACTTTATTTCGTAGGAGCCTATTTTCACAAACCCGTGACCATCAGATTACACGGCAACAATTTCTAGTATTACTCCAAAGGCTTGGCAACAAGGCCCCAGATTGTATTGTCAATGCAATCAAATTGGGCTGCATTATCACTTGCCAAATGGACCCAAACCCACAAATATAAACATTTGTGCTTTTAAAAGACATTTATTAACACATATCTTTACATAATTGGATCCCAAAAGATAAAAAAATCACCAAAATGAATTTGTTTTTGTTATTTACCAAATGGGGTCTAACCGGCCTTGTCAAGGCCGGTTTTATACTGTTTTTTTTTTTTTAGGAACCGGCCTTGGCAAGGCCGGTTCCTAAAAAAAGGCCCCACCCCACCCCATCCTCATCCCCATCCATTTATATATATATATAATTTTAAAGTTTATTTAATATTTTAAAATTAAAAATTATATATATAAATTAACTAGTTAAAAAAAGAAAAACAAAATTAAACGAATGAAAGAAAAAAATTATAATTTTGTATAAATTAAAAAAAAAATTATATACAAAATTGTTTAAATAAAATTGTTTAAAAATTATTTATAAAATACATAACGAAAAATTAATTATTTTCAAAATAAATAAAATAGATAAGAAAAAATAAAATAAATCCCGCCCTGCACACACACATATATAACGAGTTTAATTTGTCACAAATACTTAATCGATGCAGTTTATAAATAAATTGAGAAAATAAAAAATCGGCCCTGCCAGGGCGGGGTTCAATTTCATAGAATCCAGCCCCCACAAAGCCGGATTCGATCACATTAGAATTTTTTTTAATTGTAAATTTTGTTTAATATTTTTAAATTTAAAATCTAATAAAAATTATAATATTTGTATAAGTTTGTTTATATTTTGTAATAATTTAAAAAATAATTATTGAAAAATAATTATTTTCTAAATTATTGAAAATAATTCATGAATTAATAAAATTAAAATAAAACGTATAGATTTTACTTTGGTATGGGATGGTTTGACATCCATATCCACCCCCAACCCCCCCTGCCCACCCCTACACAAAAAAATAAAAAACCAAATTCAACCATGTAAATGACTTTATACCCCTAATGTTTTAGTTAAGTACATTCTTTTTCATTACATACCCCAACTCTCATTATTTTTCGTTATATATTTTATAAATAATTTTGTATATAATTTTCTTTTATTTATTCAAAATTTGTATATAATGTTTATACAAAATTATAATTTTTTTCTTTCATTCATTTAATGACAGCCTCTTTTTTAGGAACCGGCCTTGTCAAGGCCAGTTCCTAAAAAATAATAAAAATAGAAGTATGAAATCAACCTTGACAAAGCCGGTTAGATCCCATTTGGCAAATAGCAAAAAAAAGACCCATTTTGGTAAATTTTTTTTTTTATCTTTTGAGACCTAATTATGTAAAGAAGTCTTTTATTAACATCTTAGGGCCTATATTTTGTAGTACATCCTTTAAATTTGAGCCTAACCCAAAGTAGCTGCTTTGGGCCTAGGCTGGCCCTATACATATTGATCAATGAGGTCCTTTTAAGATATGTGGTTAATCAAATATGCACTATTTATGCCTTTTACACATTCACTAAACCAATCATTAGATATATATTTCAAATAAGTGAGACATCATGGTCATTGCTTGATTTAGTCTTTGAAAAACATTTTTGAAAATTTTGAAAACCAATTCGTCTTTTTTACACAAATTGCTTATTCAGATCGCATGTTCTTTAGTCTGATCTCTCTTGACACACAGGTGATCGATCATTATCTCTTTCACATTGATTTCTCACATTTCAACTAATCAATGGATATATAGAGTGAGAGCGCAAAAAAAAAAGAGAAAAAATTAACTCGTATTAAGATCTAACAAGATACAAAGCGACAAAAAAAAGAAAAAGAAAGTATTTTATCATAGGTCCCGAGGTCCATTACTAATTTATTCTTATACCCATATAGTTATTTAAATTTAGAGAAAAACTAAATTGACATATAATAATTATTTATTGTACAGTAATATTTATATTTTCTATTTATTATGTTGATGTTGATATTGTTGTTGTGCAGTTTAGGCAGACAAAATTGCAAACTAATTTTCTACTGCAGACCCGCAGTAAAAAATGAAACTTTTATTTAGCATTTTTTTATATATATTTTATTTATAAATTTATAAATTATAATATTATTTTATTTATAAATATAAATGATAAGCTATGACTTAATAACTATAATATTAATATATTATATTCATATATCAATTTATATTTATTCTTCCTAATTCATATATATCTTTTAAAAATATTTTTTTGGTATTTTTTTAATTATATATAATATTTTTAAAATATTAAAATTTTATTTTTATTTTATTATTGTCTTTTTGACTTGTTTTATATTATATTATCGTCTTTTTGGCTTGTTTTATATTATCGTCCTTTGGCCTGAATGACATGATATATATAGAGAATAAGAGTACTTAATTTCTCACTTTTTTTTGCTATAATCGTTAGTGTCCTAGCATTCATATGGAAGATCGTAAATATCCCAACATTTATGTGGAAGATCATAAATATTGCCATGATTGTAATTGACAGATCTTCATCATTCTGTTAGCTTTGGCCTGGGTATTAAGCCTGAGAATGTATCTCTCTGTGGTCTGGTCAACTGAGTTGAGTTTGGTCTCATATGCTGAGCTAATGTGTCTCTTCTTTATGATTGAGGTAAGCTTATTAGTTTAACTCTTCTCTGCAGAAGAGGTCAGCTCAACTTTTTTCATATAACTAATGCTGAGCCCATATTATATTATGACTGCTCGTATTGGGTTATGGTTCAAGCTCATTTAAGTGCAGACTGTTGGATATTGGTGGGGCTTAGATGATCTGGCTCACTCTTATCTGTGCAATATTTCATGTGTAAAACCACCTGTATCACTCTCTATACCAAATAAGTTGTTTTTTTTTTTTTTTTTTTTTTTTCATTTGCCATCCTATATATATATATATATATTGTTGGTGTCAAAAAATTGGGAGCACCCACAGCATGGCCCGGACATGTGAGACGTGAGAATTTGTTGCTGACGTGGAGATGATAAACCGGCGAACCCGAGATCAATGAACTGTTGACGCTTTGGAATTCCTTGCGATTCGACCTGAGCTCCTCACTATACTCCGAGATCCTGTTCAGACTCCGAGCTAAATCCATCTTTGGACTCTGTTCTGATCTTCGAGCTAAGCTCCAAATCAGCACTTCGAGCACCTGCATAAAGGCCTACCGGGGTTGTGCCCAGCGAGACCCCTTCGTTGTGAGAATAAGTATCCGGAGAGAGAAGGCTAATAGTACTCTAGAGTGAATTAGAAGTATGTACCTTTGGGCATTTGGATGCCAAGGAGTATTTATAGGGCGTTGGGCTCAATTAGCGCTATGAAATTAGGAAGTCAAACTCGGTTAATTAACTTAATTCGCTTGACAGCCAATGAACTTACAAATTAAGGCCTTAATCACCTGAACTGGGCTTTTAGGCTCATTTTGTAGAAGTCCATAAGCCGGCTCACTTGAAATAAAGAGTAAAGGCCCGTTTAGAGAGGGCGTCAAAACGGCTTCGGGAGCTTCGAAACGGCTTTACGAGACCCCAAATTTGGTGAATCTGAACTGAGAGTGCTCGGGCACCTCAGCTTGGCACGTTGATTTTCTGGGTGAACAAGGAGGCTCCATTTTCACAGAATCCGAGCTAAGGGTGCTCTGGCTCTTCAGCTCGGGCCTATTGTTTCATATTTTGATGAAAGGCTTCCCCTTCTTGCACAAGTTCGAGCTGAGAGTGCTCAGACACCTCTACTCGGCAAGTATCTTCAATCTTCTTCTAAAGGTTCCCAATTTATGCAAATTCGAGCTGAGAGTGCTCGAACACCCCAACTCGGCCATGGTGACTTCAATCCCCTTTGATGCTTCCCAATTTGAGCAAATCCGAGTTGAGAATGCTCCGATACCTTATCTCGAAAGGGTAACTTGAGCTTCTTTTTGAGGGTCTCCATTCTACATATGTCCGAGCTGAGAGTGCTCGAACACCTCAACTCGATATTGAGTCTCCAACCCTATTTGAGGCTTTTCAATTTGTAGGCAATCCGAGCTGAGAGTGCTCAGACACTCTAGCTCGGAAAGTCGACTTTTTTTTTCATTTGAGGGATCCACTTAGGAGATAATCTGAGCTGAGGGTGCTCAAACACCCCAACTCGACAAGGATACTTCATTTGGGACCCCTTGTGGATGATGTCCGAGCTGAGGGTGTTCGGACACCTCAACTCAATAACTTGTTCTCTAGATGACCTGGTGGAGGGGTTTAAGACACCCCCTTGGCATATGTTCGAGCTGGGGGTGTTTGGACACCGCAACTCGATTCATTCCTTACACTTGAACAGATGAAAGGGGTTTGAGGCTCCCCTTTTGGATATATCCAAGTTGAGGGTGCTCGAACATCGCAGCTCGGACATTTCTTCACACTCGGAGACTTTGGAGGGGTTGGAAGGCTTGAAGGCCCTCTCTCTTTTGATTACATCCGAGCTAAGCTAAAGGTGTTCGGACTCCACAGCTCGGACAATTACCCATACTTGGCATAGGGAAGGGTCTTGCTGTACATGCGACCTTCATGACCAAACGCACTCTAGTGATCATTGTAAGAATAAATTTAAATTAAGGACGCGTAATATTTTACAAGAATATTCAAATACAAAATAAAGTATTTAAACTATTTAATCCAAAAATTTAGGCGCTAATCATTCTATAATACCCTGTCATCATAGTCTCCATGTGAGTTTTCACTGTTTCGCCGGAGTTTGTCGCTCGCCGGCTCCGGTCTACATCTTCCTTCCGTGTTCATGGCTCCAGTAATCTCCCAGAAACGTCTTCGCCGCATCCAAGCTCGGAAAATACGTCGGCTCCATGAAGATCTGCGCCAACGAATCACTCGAATCAACCGTCGCGGACGATCGATTGCCTTTCGCTTCCAAGCTCCCCATCACGATCACCAGTAACTGCTTGTACGAGTAGTAGAATCGCTTCAACGCCGCTTCGATCGCCTGAATTGCCTGAAGCAGATGAATCTTCTGTGAGCATTCTTTTTCTCTGTACAGCTTCATCGCCGCTTCTTGTACCCTAGGGCCACCGCTCGGATCCACCTCCACGTCGAGTATGTACGGAACCTTGTGCTTCAGATCCTTGCAGAGTTTCGTGATCTCGACGAGCTGTTTTGATCGGAAACAGAGCGTTTCCGACTCCGTCGACGACTTGATCGAGAGCTGGTTCTTCAATCGGAGGAAATCGTCTGGATCCATCAGCAAGTGTAGATCCTCGATCTCGATCAGTAGTTTCCAGATCTTCTCCAGCAACCAGCAATCGCTCGACGCTTTTCCGAAGCGTTTCGTTTCGATTCTCTCTCCGATTCGTTTCAGGAGCTGCTGCGATACGTAGATCCACGATTCTAAGATCTGATGCGTGGTGTATAGCCTCTGATTTTCTATATTCGCCAGATTCATGTCGTCGGCGGGGCTTTTCTTGAGGGAATGGAGTACGGCCGGCTTGCAGATCGCGTCGTAGTCGAGGCACGGCTTGCCGGCGAGATTCGGCTCGCCTAACCCCAGGGTGTACGGACAGTTCCTCATCTCGCACTCGATGGAGTACATGATCTTCTCCGCAACGTCCTGCGATTTGTGCCACGTGGCGAGACGAGGCAGCAAGCTCCCCTCGCTGGTCCGGCTGACAACCGTCGTATCTCCGGCGAGCCTCCACACCTCCGCCAAACTGTTTTCTCGTGACAAAACTCCGGCCGACGAGCAAAGATCCACGACCGGAGCCGTGCCACGTCTCTCGTCGTCTTCCTCTTCATCCTCACACAACAGCGCTATGATCTCAATCTGACTTCTGGTCAAGGATTCCAGCCGCCGCTTCCACTCCCGCCGGTTAGCGTACGGCCGGGGATCCGACAACACCATCGAAACAAACCTGAAAGTGATCTCCAAAGCCATACACCCCGGCTTCAGCAAAGACTCGTTCTTCCAATTAGGAAACTCCCTGCAACTCCAGAGCTTCTTCAGCTCCGGCAGCCGGAGGTAGTGTTCGTAAGCCGAACACGCTGTCTCACTCGCCGGAGACAAATCGGCGGAACGAACCGGCGGCGGTATCAAAACGTTGAGCTTATTCGATTTGGGCGATTTGCTGGGCACTTCGGAGGACACCATCTTGGTTTTCCAATCCAAATCCACCATTTTTTTCCGGGTAAGAGCTCTTGAAAACTCAAAAAATCAAAAATTAAAAACTAAAACATATGAATTGAATCGAATTGAATTTGTGGGTTTTGTTTGTTCAATTTTGAGAGATTAAGGAACAAGGAGGAAATATATATATATAGAGGGGGGGGAGGGGGGGGGGGGGGGGGGGGGGGGGGAAGGGGGAAGGGGGAACATGAACTGGTAAAGGCGTGTGGAAATGAAGAAACAAAGAACGGGTGATTTTTCAAAGTCGCGGCGGTGGGAAGGAATTATTAATATTTTAATTTAAAAATCCGGATAAAAAGGGGATCAAAATAAATAAATTGAAGCTTATCCAGAAAGGATTTTAAACGGATAAAATTGGAATTAACGTGGGTGGATAACCGGTGAAGCTGCCCATGTTGGAACTTGGAAGTTGGACCTTGGTCGTGTCTTGCCTACTTCTCTTTTTTTTTTCTTTTTGGTTTTTTCCCAATTTAATCCCGCGTTTGCCGCTGCAAATTTCGCCTTGAATTTTTATACAATTTTTTCTTTCAAAATTTACCTAATTCAATCTCATTTATCAATTTTTCAAATTACACAAGACTAATAACTTTTAATTTATTTTGTTTGTGAAAAATCTAGAGTTCAACCTCTCACTATAAAAAAAAAAATTATTTTTCAAATTAATTGTGAATATTTCTAAAAATTTATCATAATTTATTGTATATATTTTTAATTTTATTTTTTTTTGCGATAACTCATAATTCATTTAATCTATTGAGTATAATAATTTCTGAAAAGTTCAACAATTCTAGAAAAAGTTCAAAATATAATTGTATTTTTTTTATAAAAAAAAATTATAGTGATTTTTTTTAGTACAATAACTTTATTTTTATTTTTTTTAAATTACTATACTGTATACATAAAATTTTAATTTAACAAACCTAATTTTTTACTTTGCTTTTTCTCTTTACCAATAGGAAGTGGATAGATGTGTTTAGCATTTGAAATTTGAATGGTTGTTATGAATATAATTTTCTAGAGAATAATAAATGGATTCATAGATATTATCTTTTTAATTATATTATTTCTAATTTCCTACACGTTTTAAACAAATATTAAATTTGACCAAAAAACTTAATTTCAATATTGGGAAATAATTTAATAAAAAATAAATAAAATTTATTAGATTCATGTCTCACATCTACTCAAATCAATGTACAATTCAACGGACCTACTCCAATTAATACTGTATGAATTTAAGTTTAAACCATCTGAGAGAATATTAGAGGAATTTACTCTATTTCCTTGTTAAATTTTTCTACAAGTCGAGATTGTACGTTCTCATTATTCACTTATATACAAATTATCCGTGTAAATTGAGAATTACACTTGTTAAAATAACTAAGAGACAGAACATTGAGAGAATTATATTAATATATAAGAAAATTTGATTTACAAGGAGAATATATTGGGAGCGATTACAAGGAGATTATAGTTTCAGTCAAGACTCGTATACGTATATTAAGGCCCCGTTTGGTAACCACTCCCATTCTAAAAAATTTCATTTTATTCTCAGATTTTTATTAGGTATAGCGTTTAATAATCACTCTCATTTTTTTGTTTCCATTCTCATCCCATTCTAAAATGGGAATTGTGCCAATTTTTTCTTATGGCTTGAGAAACAAAAAAAAAATGTTTCTAAAAATTCTCGTCCCATTCCAAAAATTTAAAGAGGGCCGTCGCAGCAGTTCATCCGCCGGCCGCCCACTGTCCGGCCACCGCCGCCGTCGGCAACTGTCCGGTAGCCGCCACTGTCCAGCAGCCGCCGCCGTCGCCAAAAAGAAAAAATTGTTCTCAAAACAAAAAAAAAAATTGATTTTAAGATAAAATCGTTACCAAACGCGATTCTACTCTAAAAAAAGAAACATAATTTTCATCTCATTCTCATTCCACTGTACGAGATAGGAACAGAAATGGTTACCAAACCGCCCAAACAATTTGTCGACCATGTAAAATTTATATGTAATTCAACTAAATTAGTCCACGTGTAAGACTTTCATTGACTGTCACCGCCAAATGGGAGAACTACATTAAATCATTCTGACCAGCTAATCACGCGGCCGGAGATGTGACTTGCTCCGCGGGTCACCTCTTTTGTACCCGACACGTGGCGGTGGGGTTTGTAATTGTATCACACTCAGCTCACCGAACTCCATGTTGTGGGGGTGGTACTCAAAGATGGGCGTCGACGTGGCGCAATCCCATTGGGTAGTCGGTGCCAGATCAAGGTGTACAATTGGTTGGGGGTTGTTTGGTTAGGGGGGTTTGGTTGGCTTGCACGTTGAGGGAGAGAATAGGAATAGGTGTCAGGTTATCCTGATTGGGAATAAAGATGCACTCCTTCGCGTGGATAAGCCGCTCTTTTATACTATACGTCTGTCCCCTTAACTCTTTTTAACCACCATCTTTAACGTTATTTTGGCCTTTATAATTTTATTTTATTTTTATTTTTTGTTTTCATTAAATAATCCAAATACAAATGGTTACGTTTGGAAGACATGTAGATTTATGCTATAAAGATTTTTTTGGCCACTAAGAAATACTTTGGGTGTCTATTAGTCCCTAAGAAATGCAACTCGACAATTTAGCTATTGACATTTTAAAATAGTGTCTAATTAGCCCTTGAGGCAAATTCTGTTAAGTTAACTAACGGTCAACGTTTCTTTAAGGATATTTTAGTTTTTATGCATACAATGGAGTTAATTTTAAAAAATCATCTAAACTTAAGAGGTCAAAAAAATTTTTTTTTTGTCTTTCTTTCTCAATTGAAAGAATATAATCATTTTTTTTTTAAATTTGATTTTCTTTCTCAATTGAATAATAAATTATGGGAACAACAATTTTTTTTTTTTTTAATTAAGGGAACAAAACAACATTTTTTTTTGAAATATAAAAAGGGAATTAAAAATTCCAAGGAATACAAAAGGAATGACATATCCAACCAAACTAAATATAAACCTCTATGAAAGAGGAAATAAGAGCAATTCCATTATATTATAAGAATTTTGTGCTAAAAATAAGGGAACAAAACATAATCATATTTTTTTTTTCGCTTCCATATTAAAACACAACATCAACACGAAAACGAACATCAACATCAAAACGAACACCGCCGAAATCGAAACAGGAAATCGATTTCGATTTCGATTTCAATTTCGAAATCGAAATCAAAGAACATCGCCACCAAAACGACGAACACCATCGAAATCGAACTTAGGGGTTTTGATTTCGAAATCGAAGAACACCGCCACCAAAACGACGAACACCATCGAAATCAAACCTAGGGGTTTCGATTTCGAAATCGAAATCGAAACCCAAATCGAACCACTGTTTCGATTTTAAAGTCAAAGAACACCACTGAACATCGCCACCAAAACGACGAACACCATCAAAATCGAACCTAGGGGTTTCGATTTCGAAATCGAAATAGGGTTTCGATTTCGAAATCAAAGAACACTGCCGAATATCGCCACCAAAACGAAGAACACTATCGAAATCGAACCTAGGGGTTTCGATTTCGAAATCGAAATCCAAATTGAACCACTGTTTCGATTTTGAAATCGAAGAACACCGCCGAACATCGCCACTAAAACGATGAACACTATCGAAATCGAACCTAGGAGTTTCGATTTCGAAATCGAAGAACACCGTCGAACATTGCCACCAAAACAACGAACACCATCGAAATCGAATTGAACTATAAAAACCATTAAAAAGAACACTCGTTTCTGTTTTGATCCAAAATTTAAGGCCCTGTTTGGTTACTGTTTCTGGTCCCTGATTTCTGTTCCCACTCCATTTCCATTCTGCGGCTTCAACTCTATGCTTCCAAACACCAAATAACAGGTAAGAGGCTCAGATTCAACTTAAATTCATCAGACAATTAAAATGACCAGGCAGCCATGGCTGCAACCACAGTTGCCTTGTGAGAATTATTTCATATAAATTGACTCATTGAAAAATTGAACAATTTGCAAACCAAAGGAGAATCAAACAGACCCTTAGTGATTTCTATTCCTAAAAAATTTAGAAAATAAACAAAATACGAGGAACTGTATATAGATTATAGGCACATAATACAGAGTTTCCTTGTGACTCCATACGGCTTGTTGCTATTTTCACATTTTCTCTCTCTTCATGTTCATCAACGGCGACGGCGACGACTCTTGAGAGGAAAGAGCGAACGACAGCTGCCGAACCACCGCTACGCCTATCGAACGTTAGACGAAGACGATGAATGGACGAACGCCGTTGTTCTTGTAGCCTCTCCTAGATCTGAATTTAGGGTTTTAGATTTGGTATATTTACTCTATCAATTGGCAAAATCACAGAACGAAATCGATTTAGGGTCCAGTTGAAGACGAAATCGACTACTGGAGCTTTGTCCATTCACCTCCGCATCCACCAAATAAGCCGTCGTTCGTCATTGAGAAACTCCTCCTATCACCGCTAGCATTGCCGTTTGTCATCGCCATTTGCCATTTGCAGTTCGCCGTTCTCGGTAGTTCTTCATCACCCATTTTTTTTTTAGAGAGAAAGGGATTGTGTTGAAGGAGGTAAGGTTTAATTACATTTTACACCCCTTAAGTTTAAACAAAATATGTAAATAGGTCCCATTTAATTAGAAAGAATAAAATGATGCATTTACCCTTGGCCAAACGTCACGTGCTTGTCACGTGACTTTTTTCATCCAAAATCCCCAAATTTTACTAACGGAACCCGACCCAAGGGCCAATTGGACACTATTTTAAAATGTCAAGGGTCAAATTATCGAATTGCATTTCTTAGGGGCCAATTGAACACCCAAAGTATTTCTCAGGGATCAAAAATATCTTTATCCCTAGATTTATTTATTGGGGGGACACTTGACATGTCAAGAAAAAAATTGGGACTTTCAAGATAGTACATGGTGGTTATGAATTTGGGGAGAATAATACAATGGGTGAGATGATTTTAGATTTTGCTATAACATATGATTTAGTTCTTCTAAATACATGTTTTAGGAAGAAGAATGAACATCTTATCACATTCAAGAGTGGTCAGGAGAATAGTCAGATAGATTTTGTCCTTGTTAGAACGAGTGATTGTTTAATATATAATGACTATAAAATCATACACGGAGGGAGTATTACTACCCAACATAGACTAATGGTAACCGATCTGAAGTTTTCGAAGTGGAAACGGGAGTTTAAGATAAATAGGCAGACAAGAATACATTAGAGAGATCTAAGAGGTGAAAATATAGAGTTATTTAAGGATAAAATTAGCAATGATGAGTTATGGAAAAGACATGAGGATGTGAACAAAATGTGGATTAATATAGAGAGTCGTATTAGAAAGATAGAAAGACAAGTTTTAAAAATTTGTAAATGAGGAAGACCACAATATAAATAAAATTTGTGGTGGAATGAGGAGGTACAACAAGTCGTTCGAGACAAGAAAATAACTTATAAAGAATGAAAAAAATATCGAAGTAGGGAGAGTTTGGAGAAGTATAAACATACGAAATACTAGAGATATTAGAAGTATCAGATGCATCAATGACACTGATGAAAATGTACTAGTGAAAGATGCGAAGATTATGAAATGATAGAGAAGTTATTTTTATAATTTATTTAACGAGAATGACGCGGGAGAATCTAGACTAGAGTTGCCTAGTTTATATTCAGATAAAATTTATAGGTTTTATAGAAGAATTAGGGTTTCAGAAGTTAGAATAGCACTAAGGAAGATGAGAATTGGAAAAGCAGTAGGCCCAGATGAAATCCCTATAGAGGTGTGAAAAAGTTTGGGAAATAGTGGGATAGAGTGGTAGACTAGACTTTTCAATGACATTTTGAGGACTAAAAGAATGTCTAACGTCTGGAAGATGAGTATCTTAGTGTCCATCTATAAAAATAAAAGAGATGTTCAAAGTTGCACAAACTATCGGGACATAAAACTTATGAGTCATACTATGAAATTTTGGAAAAAAGTGATAGAATATAAAATAAGACATGAAATGAGCATAGAAGATAACCAATTTAGATTTATGCCCAGTCGATCAACCACTGAAGTTATCTATTTACTCAAGAGATTAATGAAAACATATATATAAAAAAAAAAAAAGATTTATATATGGTATTTGAATATCTAGAAAAGGCTTATGATTGGGTACCCAGAGAAATTTTGTGGTGAGTGCTAGAAAAGTAACAGGTATTCAATGTGTACATCGAGGTAATTAAGAACATGTATGAAGGTATAGTCACTGGTGTTCAAATAGGAGGAGGAGATACTTGTGCATTTCCTATTAATATAAGCTTACATCAAGGATCATCTTTAAGTCCTTACCTCTTCGTTCTAGTGATGGATGAGCTCACAAAACATATTCAAGATGGAGTACCTTGAAGTATGTTATTTGCAGATGACATAATATTAGTTGACGAAAGTAGAATAGGTCTTAATACTAAGTTAGAAAAATAGAGAGAAGTTTTAGAATATAAAAGTTTGAAGGTTAATAAAAGTAACACAGAATACATGCATTGTAATTTTAGTAACGTCTAGAAAGACGGTAGTGCGATCAAAATTGGAGATGAGGAAGTGTCAAAGATTGATCATTTTAGATATTTAGGTTCAATGATTTAGAGCAATGGTGAAATCAAGAAGGATATTATGCATAGAGTCAAGACAGGTTGGTTAAAGTGGAGAAGTGCAGTTGGAGTGATTTATAATCGTAGGATTCCGTTGAAAATTAAAGAAAAATTCTACAAAACTACTATAAGACCAACGTTTCTGTATCGTTCAGAATATTGAACGGTAAAAACGAATCATGTTTAGAAAATTGGGGTGACAGAAATGAGAATGTTACGGTGGATGAGTGAAAAAACGAGAATAAATAAAATTAAGAATAAAACTATTAGAGATAATTTAGGAATAGCACCCATTGAAGAGAAAATTAGAAAAAATCATTTATATTGGTTTGGCATGTGTATAGAAGACTTATAAAAGTACCAGTGAGAAAATGTGATTTAATTCAAGTGCAGTGAGTTACTAGAGGGAGAGGTAGATCTAAAAAGACGATAAATAAGACTATTAAAAATGATTTGATGACATTAAACCTAACGGAGGGGATAGTCTTTGATTGATCGCTATGGCATAAATGGATTCATTTAGATGACTCCACATAAGTGAGACAAAGCTTAGTTGTTGTTGTTATATTAGTTCTTTTATTAATAACAATGAATATATTGTGTTGATATTAATAAATTTTTAATTAATTTTATAATTATTAGAAATAAGGATTTTTGTTGAACAATCCACAAAATTATATTTAGTCTATCCAGTTCATGTACTACGGTATTTTTTTCATAAGTATAAAGTTATTGTAACTTTTCCATATTAAAATTTACAATAATTTTTATGTCGACATTTGAACTTTTGACAATTTCGTTGGACTTTTGAATTTTTTTTGTAGCGCATGAATTGTATGTGTTAAAATTTTAATTTCGTGGAATAATCACTAAAAAGATATAGGTAATATTTAGAAAATAAATTATTTTAAAAAACAATAAAGAATGATAGTTTAGTGCATAAAGATCTTGCCATTATATGGTATAAGAAGAGTTAGATGACCCAAAAGGTGTTAGTCCAGTTGGCAATGGGAGGTGACATCTTTCCTTGTCAACTAGGGTTCGACTTTTCTAAAAAGTATTTCGAAATTAAATCTTGAATTTAATTATGAATCCACCATACCGATGTGCACAAATACGTCCTTAAAATCGCCTGGTGAAATAATTAATCGAGGTGTGTATAAACTGACTCGGACACATCTTACTATAAAAAAAAAAAAAAAAAAGTTAAATGTGTGGTCTTATCGTGATTTTCATAATAAATAAATAAGGGACAGTTACCAAGAAGTGGACAAAACTACTAAATACACATTTTTGAAAATATATTACAAAATAATCATTTTGTCTTTTTGTGATGATTTTACCCCTTGCGTTAAATGTAACATGGGATCGTGTTGAATATAACACGAGATCGTGTTATATTTCACTTTTACCGGCGTTCAAATTTTACCAAGTCGCCGTACCCATTTCATCACACCAAAACAACCATACAATATACCCAACATAAACTCCACTCCACCAGGTATATAGATCAAGTCTATTTTCTCTCTCTTTCTCTCTCTCTCACATTTGTTTAGGGCGACGAGTTTGGGGTCGCTGTCATCATATTATATTCAACACAATCTCGTATTGAATATAGCACGAGATCGTGTTATATTCTAATTTTTTCGTTCAAACTGATAATTCTCTCTCAACATTCATATGCTTGATTTTTTTTCCAATACAAACCAAATCAGTCCAACCAAATAAATCCTAAAATACCACATACATATATATATATATATACAATACAAAACCCTAGCCGTTGAGTACCGACTCGCACTGGAGAGCAAGCTCCTGGCGCAGTACGACGACACGATCAACGCCGTCAATTGGATAAAAAACCAAGCCCTGGATCAAACTAGTGATTCATGGATAAAAGATTATGGCGACTTCTCACGATGCTACCTGTACGGCACGAGCTGCGGCACCAACATAGCATTCAACGCCGCACTAAAAATCCTCAACTTAAATCTAAGCCCCATGAAAATTTCGAGGTTGATTCTGAATCAACCATTTTTCGGATTAAAAAAGAGAACCAAATCAAAGTTGAAGCTCGCCATCGATTATTACTTCCCGTTGCTCGTGCAAGACACACTTTGGGAACTCTCTCTCTCCTGGCGGGGATAAATCGAGATCACAGATACTCTAATCCATTCAAAGATTTTTTTATTCGAGAGAAAGTGAGATCGGTGAAGAGGTAAGGGAAAAAGGAAAGGACAGTGAAGAGTAAAATCGTCACTTCACAATATTTAGGATTATCATGTGCAAACCAACGCTTTTTAAAGGAATATTTAGTGCAAAAAAAAAGTAGTAGGGTCATATCGTAGTTTTAACCTTTTAAGTAAACTATTTGGTATTTGTTTCAATAAATAAATAAAGATAAAAAATTAGAAGCTCCTAGACATTTATTTATTTGTTATTTAGGAAGAGGAGGTGTACCTAGTATTTTTGTCCGTTTGGGGGGTTAGGGGGATGGGATTTGACTAGTAGGAGTCAAGTAAAGCAGCCAGGTTGGTTTCCTAGCAAGAAGGCAACCATGTTGTGGACCCTTTCCTTCTTTCCTGTTAGGCATGTGCTTAATGGTGTGCTATGTTTTCTATTGTTATTTTGAATGGAGTCAAAATTATGCATATTTTCATTTCTTTATTGATTTATCCTCTTGGAGTCAACCCTTATCTAAACAAAGTTGGAAATGGTCCATGAATCTTTTCCAATGTGACATAAAGCCTAATCGAAATAAATTGATGGTTGTTACCCTCAATTAAAAAAACAATAGTAATAGTAATGTTAGAATTCAACATTATATGAATATAGAAATTATAAAAATGAAATGATGTGATTATTTGTTTTTATCTCTTTTGATATTGTTGGATTATGAAGTGGGTCAAGTGGACCCGTGAAGCGTCCAAATAGAGCCCAAGTTTCATGAATAGTCACCGTGTGAATAAGTGTACTTCTTGGTTTCAAGGATCACGTCTATTCGATAGACACTTATTGGAAATGACACACCCTTTGAGATTTTCTCTATAAATAAATATTGATATTTTTAAGATTTTTAATCCTATCAAATTACAGAAGATTTGAGTGATTTTGATTAGTAAGTGTGTGGATATTATCGAAAAATAATTTGGTAGTATTTTTTTTGCTGATAAGAGAAAAAAATGAAGAACGAGTTGTAAACGAGTCTTCTGAATCCAAAATTTACTCTTCTATTTTAATGTTTCCGCACAAGTTTATAGATACATAACTAAATTTTTGTATATTTTTAAATCTAGTTATGAAATCAAGATATTATATTTTTTTTTTTTAAGTTTCACGTTTCTATTAAAATCGATATTAACCTAGTGTCATAAGTTAATATGATATGTATTTAAAAAAATATTAAAATATATATTATGTAAATTATATATGTTAAACATGGAAACATATAAATTTTTATTTAAATACTTTTTTTAATATATAATTAAAATCGATATTGACCTAGCGTCAAATAGTTAATATGATATGTATTTTAAAAAATATTAAAATATATATTATGTAAATTATATATGTTAAACATGGAAATATATAAATTTTTATTTAAATTCTTTTTTTAATATATAAATATAATATTAATTATGTATTTTACCATACGTATCAATAAAGTATGGTTTAAGTGGCAAGGTTCATTTGACTTAAACCAATTGAGAGATCTCTGCAAGATCAGAGATTCGAGCCTACAGAAAATCACTTGTTAAGAAGAATAATCCCAAATTCCGAACGAGATTCGTATTACATCCAAAATGGTGTGGGAACTCGTGGAAAACAAAACAAAAAAAAATAAAAATAAAAATATATATATATATATATATATATATATGTATGTATTTACCACATGTAATATTTATACTATGCGTCTTAATTTTAAATAGTTATTACATGGTCCCCTCACTTTTAATCATTAACTCCATCATCCTTTTTGTTTTGAGAGAATTATCCTTTGAGAGGATTATCCTTTAAACCCATTTATTTTTTTTTTATGACATCATTAATTACATAATTTAGCGTTATCCTTTAACAAACTACTTCTTCAGCTAGCAAACAAATCTAATCGTACAGTTATCGTCGTCACGACATAGTCCACAGATCTAGGAGTTGCGTGAGTGAAAAATTATTTCATGTGCTCCTCTAAACCGTACGAAGTTCAATCCGTATGCTATGTTATGTATTTTGAAATTAAAAATAAATAAATAAAAAGTTAAAAAAACTAATTTTTTGTACCTTTTTCAATATTTTGTGAGGCTTTTAGAAACTCCCATCAATTATATAACCACACTTTGTTCAATTAAAGGTACAAGTAAACAAACATAAAAATCCAAAATTCAGATAAGGAAGACTAGTGGCTTCTTATACTGAAACTTGAATCCTAATCACAACTTCAATAGGAGAAGACCACAAGAAAAGTATAAAACAATGACCAGAAAAAAAAAAATAAATAAATAAAATATATATATATATATATATATATATGCGTGTGTGTATATATATATGCATAGCTTCTTATACCCAATCTTTTGTATATTTATCCAACTAATATTCTCTTTTCTGAATTTTGTTCCAAGACAATGTCAATACTCCAATAGTCCCATTCTAGAACACAAGGGAGGACCACAAAATAAAATTAATCCATAAAATCAAAATTTTGACCAGCACAATCCACGCATTGCAAAAATATTTACAGAAATAATAGGCAAAAATCACAAAATCACTATTTGATATCGAAAATAATTACAATAATTGTTTTTTTTTTTTTTGGTAAGGCATTGTCTGAATCAATTTACGCGCACCTTGACTAATCACATCTCCGAGCGATCTTAAGAACATATTCCTCATATCGACTTGATACATTTAAAATTAAATTCAAGATTTAATCCCCAAAATAATTCCCAAAATCCCGGTTGACAAGAAAAAAGACATCTCTCCTTAACAACCAAATTAACACCTCTTCAATATATAATTTTCTTATATTATAGTTTAGATTTCTAAAAAAATACTACACAAGAAAAACGTGAGCTAAAATTTAAAAAATTATTACACATGAAATACATTACTAAAATTTTAATTTCGTGAATCATACAACAAAAAATCATAAAGTATAATAACAATGATATTTTTAGAGTAACAAAAAAAAAAAAAAAAAAAGATGAATAATTAAAAATAAATATATAAATATTAAATTTAAAACCGATTGATATTATCATTTAAATATTGTTAAGAAAATGTAATATGCGCTCCTAAAGTATTACGCGTTTAGTAACCGTTTCTGTTTCCATTCCAACAGTGAAATAGGAATGAGATGGTATAGAATGAAAATTTTATTTCCTTCTTGGAAATAAAATTGCATTTGGTAACGATAATTTTTTTTTTTGTTTTGGGAACAAAATCGCGTTTGGTAACAATTTAATCCTAAAACCATTTTTCTTTTGTTTTAGCCGGCGACAGCTGACCGACGGATGGGTGACGGTGGCGGACAGTGGTCAGCAGGAGGCGCCGGAAGTTGCCGGCGGGTGGCCGACGGCAGCGGCGATGGTCGGCCGACCATTCCGAAGGTGACAGACGACCATGGCCGGAGATAGCCGACTGTGACGGCAGCAGACGGTGGTCTGCCGGCGATAAACAGTGACAGTATTTCAATATTTTAAGAATGAAATGGAAATAATGAAAAACTTTTTTTTTTATTTCTCATTTCTTAAGGAAAAAAATTGGTACAATTCTTAAATAAGAATGAAATAGAAACGAAAACAAAAATTACCGAACCCTATTCCAAACAAAATTCCCAAAACTCCAAGTCACATGGAATTAAACACAATCCCAAGAGGACAGAAAAATATAAGGTTCAAAGCATAGTTATGAGACTAATACAAAGTCAAAACCATCAGAATAATCCTGGCAGAGAAGAAAACCATCACAAACACTAAAAAGAAGAGTTAAATTCAACATAGCACACCATTCAAAAACAGCAATCAACTTAATCAAATAGACTGAAACCCAAGTCTCCATCAGACTCCTCAGCCGGCTCTTCCTTCTCCTCTTCCTTGGCAGCAGCTTCCGCCGGAGCGGCAGCGGCAACAGGGGCGGCAGCCACCACAAACTTGCTTGGATCCTAACAATTCAAACCAAAACAAAAAATTAATCACAAAAAAAATTGAAAAACAAATTACTGAGGTTGTTTGGTTAAATATTTTGAACATAGAAAAAGGTGGTGATATTAATTAAAATATAATGGTAAAAAGCTTGGTAAAGAAATGAAAACAGGTTTTCTCATAAGAACCATTGTCCTCGAATTTGTTTCTTCTAATTTATGAGAATAGAGACAAAAAAACACATTCAGTTGCAAAATTTGTTCTTTTTTTATTTAAACGTATAGTGGCCGACATGGTGGTGGTGGCTCGCAAGGTGACGGTAGGAAAAAAGTTTTGTAGAAGTGAATATGAATCAATATTTTTTATATAAGATTCTCAAGGAATTCAAGAAATAGTCCTAAATTACTCCCAAAATTTTGGTAACAAATGTGTTTACAAAACATGTTTCTATACGTTAATCCCAAAATTTTGGGAGCGGGAACAGAAACAATAACCATTCATGGCCTAAAAGTGCCTTCAAATTGTGTTCTTAAAACAATAATAGTTATAGTTTGTGTTTTCGAAACCTGTAGGCAATATCCAAATTAAACGTAATAGTTGTATTTGTGTTTTAGAGAATTGAAAGCAGTATCCAAATCGAGAAAATCGTTTTGTAAAAGTAAGTTCTAAATGTGTTCTTAAAAGAGAGATAGTTATCCCTAAAAATGCCTTCCCGAAAACAAGAACCAAAACAAGCCCTTCAATTATCCCTAAAAAATCAAACACCATCAACTAACCAATTAAAAACAGGAGTATTAGAAACACATACCGCAAGGAACTCCTTAACCTTGTCCGCCTGTGGGAAAGAGCATTCCGTTTCTACTGCAATAGCCAAGACATTCTTGTAGGCATTGATGAACATGTGAGGAGCAGCAGCAAGTGTCGGGTAAGAAATAGCAAGAGCCAACGAGTTGATCATTGAAACACCCAATGCAAACTTCACGATGAGGTCATCTTCAGTCAAATCGAGCACCTCCGGGCTGAAAACGGAGCCATTGTCGTAGGCAGACAAGACAACAAGACCGTACGAGAATGGTCTTATTCCTAGTTTTGCAAGAAGAGCGGCTTCGGAAGAACCCACTTTGTCTCCCTTCTTGATGAGCTCAACGGGGGTGATGATTTCGACCGTTCCCTTGTTAATCTTGGTGGGAATGTTGAGCACCTAATGGATATGGGGACAAGTGTTAGGAAGTGTTCATGTGAAGAGAATTTGAGGGAGAGAAATTGTTTTTTGATAAGTAATTAGTAGAATTTTAAGGCACCATTCGGTAAAGCCGTTTAAAGTACTTTTTAAATGCAAAAAAAAAATAACAAAAATAATTATTTGTAGAGTATATCCTTGTATTATCACTATAAGTGATAACTAAATCAAAAAGAAAAGATTGACAAGATGCA
Organism: Eucommia ulmoides; assembly: GCA_016647705.1. NCBI lineage: Eukaryota > Viridiplantae > Streptophyta > Magnoliopsida > Garryales > Eucommiaceae > Eucommia > Eucommia ulmoides. The sequence continues at coordinate 56,301,530 of CM028328.1, forward strand.
TGAAGGATACATCTCTCCACCATCAAGGTGAATTTACATCGTTTAAAAAACATTTTGAACTAAAAAAATGGCAAAACAACAAATTTCAAAATGATCCATATTTAAAATTCAAAATTTCAACAAAAATTCAAAATTTCGAAACAAAAAAATCAATTACTTCTAAATTTGATGAATTGATCAAATTCCATAAACTAAAGCATTATATGAGGGAAAAAGGGGGCTAAGATGGCATTTGGTTTCATGAAATTGGAGCTATGAGATTGTAATTATAAGTGAACGCATATAAAATGTAAAATTACATGCATTAATTTCCGATTCCAAGTTTCAAATTTCGTGCTACCAAACACCACATAGAAATTTGTAATCAGGACGTTATGGATGGGAATAGGTATAAACCTGGAAGAAAGAGGTCTGCGAGGGATCAAGTCCAGTGTTTCCAGGAGGGACAACCACATCACATGGAGCAACCAAACCAACACGAGCAGGAGCTCCGACCTGTCATAACACAAAATGTGTTACAAAATGATGCATCAAGTAGAGTCAACCGAAATATTGATAGTATAAATAGATGAAGCATATTGAATTTCAAGTATAGTTTCCACTTCCACAAGGTAACGTAAAGCAGATTCTTATCAAATATGGAAATTTTTGCGACATTATTTCATATAAATGACATCGTAAGCACAAGACTCATGAATAAACCAAAAAATGGAAGCATGTACTTGGTAAACATCAATAATCTGCCAAATTGCATCAACCATATGACTTCAAGGAATCATGGTGCTAATCATACTCCACACTCAAAAAATACTATTTGAAAGCACAATTCAAGCAACAAATAGTACATATCTGAATATAAACAGCAATTACACGCATGGTATGAAGTAGAAACACAAAATAATATATAATTCCAGTTAATATAAGGACCCGTCAGCATATGCTTTCAATTACTCGACGAGTTATTACTCTGCATAGTGAATTGTTAGTGACCAACATAACCTGTGATCAATTCTTATTTGCATTACATACTACTTCACAAGTTAATGTATACATAAACACATGATTTATGTTTATACAAGCAAATTAGAAGGTAACCAAAAATCAGTTCAGATCAAGTAATCACGAATACACAAGGATTACAGAGCTGAATTATACATTGGTTGAAACATTTTAAAATCTTCACATATTCAATCCATAACCCAAAAAAAAACATAAATATGCTTAATGGTGTGTTGAATCACTATACTCATGGTTTCTGTCGAATGCGAAACTAAATTTATTTCGTGAATGCATAAATATGTATGGATGTTTCAATTTCATTTTCAGTTTTTCACTATAGAGCACGGATCTACCTTGTATTTTCCGACTTCCTCACTGACTTCCTTCAAGTCACCCTTAGTGAAGATCAGCCCAACATTTCCCTAAAAAATAAATCAGAAACTCGCAAATGAAACCCACGAAACAATAATGCTAAATACTGATTAGTAAGTAAATCTTCAGTGCAAACACTTACAACAAGGAGGGGAATCAGGTTAAGGAAAGCCTTGTTTCCGGTCTTCTCAGCATGAATCCTCACGGATCTCTTCATCATGGTGTTCTTCCCCATCAGAACAGTAGAGTCTCCACGGAGACCCTTGCGGATGTTCTGCAGCTGAGTCGACCCAACGTTATCGGCCGCCACCACCAAGATCTGAGTGTACACATCCAGAAGCTCACAAAGCTTATGGTCGTAAGCGATCTTCTTCTCAGCCTTGGATGTCTTCACCGCCATTGATTCTGCTGAATTCGAGCTTAATACAAACTTTCTACGCGATATACAAATAACCTACAAGAGAACAGAAGAGATTTAACAAAACTGAGGGCCAAGACGAAGCTCGAGCTCTGCCAAGGCGGACAGCGGTGGCGCCGTCACTTTAACCTCTTCTATTCAGTTTTCAGGCTTACGGCGAAGGAGATGGTAAAACCCTAGAGCACTGGTTCGCTACGAAGATTGAGCAAATGGCCAAGCTGCTTCAATTTATAGCAAGATGGAAGACGATGACCTAAAATGAACGGCTGAGATCAATTCATTCATTTACATCGGATGGTCGTGTAATAATCTAAGAAAAATTAAAAACAAAATATCATTTTTACCATTAAAATTAAACTACGTCACTATTTATAAGAATTCTTTACCTAATAAATACAAAAAAAAAAAAAAAAAATCTGACACCAAAATTGTTTAAACTTAATTATCGATTGCATGTATTTCGAGGTTGGCAGGACCGAGAACTGAGATCCCAGGCTTGCCAACCCTGGGATATATGGGGATAGAAATTATTTTATTTTATTTTTTTATAGGGATGGTCCCTGGGTTGGTAACCCCGGGACCTTCTGTTCACAGCTGCACAAGCAGCTGCTGCTTGGAATTCTTTCCTCTCTCGGTCTTCTCCAACCGACCCCTCCTTACAACTCCTTCATCTCCCGGATATTCAGGTAATTTTAATATATTTGTTAATTTGATTATTATATTTTTTACTTATTTAATCAATTAGTTTACATAATTTATAATTAATTTGTTAATTTAGTTAATTTATTTTTTAAGTTATTTTGCTAATTTAATTTGTTAATTTAGTTATTTAATTAAAAATTAGGCACTTTAACATCTCAAAATTTGAATAAATTATTATTTAGTTAATCTGTTTGTTATTTACTTTACTTATTTAATTTGTTAAGTAGTTAGTTAATTTAATTTATTAGATTACTTGTTTAATTTCTTAGTTAGTTTGTTACTTTAGTGTTTTTTTTACAACTATTTTTCGTAATGTTATGTACTGTATTTCTTATGTATTGTCTTTGTTATGTATTGTGTTTGTTATACCTTGTCTATATCATGTCTACCTTCGAAAAATTTTCTTTCAAATTCAAGAAGAATAAATATGTACAGTAGATTAACAACTTTTTAACCTCTACAAACGTTAAAAAAAAAAAAAAAAAAAAAAAAAATTATTTACAAAAAATTGTATTTACAATCCTATACTTAAACTATCTACTATTTAACTAACTATGTACCACAAGGCCTACGTCGGACGTTCCTCCGTCCTCGGCATTGAGCAATCGGAGGTTCCTCAACCTCGTCATGAAGCTGTGTAACTTGTCCATCGTCCCCCAACCATGGCACCGGTGACACTTGTCTTTCCAATCTTATCGGTTGGACAAATGCCATTTGAGGAATCACGCCTGAAGTTGAGACAATTTCGTCCATCGCAGGAGTGAAGAATGAAGGTGACGGTTGTGTACCTAGCTGCAATGGCTCATGCGAATAAGGGTCGTGCATCTGGTACACGTCAGAAGGCCCAGCACCGTCACCCAATCCGTACGTGCTAGATGGTCCGTCATAAGCACCCATATTGTACGATGTGGATAGTCCGACATCACCCACACTATCTGGATAGTAGGCATCAGAAGTCCATGGCTGAGGAGGAAATTAATGAGCAGGCTGAGGAGATGGAGGAACGTCAGCTGCCACATGGCGCGGTACTCCTCGGTGCATTCTCCCAATGGTGCCATCATTGATGGCATGAGCCAACGCGATACCTGATTCCGTAGTATCCGATCGCAGAGTTAGATGACTCAAGCGTATCAGGTTCGATACCTCTGTATCCTACGAAACACATATAATCGTTTAATTAATACATGAATAATAACAATATAATCAAACTCATATAACTAAACAGATGGTACAGTCAAATGGGGGCCATACTTCTAACACAACTCGTCCTCCCGTTACTAGATACCCAAACTGAGGTCGGTACTCCAGGTTGACCAAGATCCTTCGTGTGATTCTCCAATACCAGTCCATGTATCCTTGGTCAACCCCTATCCCTTGCTGAAATCTGCGCACATCTGGTGCTCGTCGTCTATTCCACGCAACTATATGTGCGTAGTTCTTCTCAGTCCAGTTTACACCAAAGTATCATCGCCAAGTCATTTTGTGCAAGTCCCGATCCATAATTACCGGTTGAGGAACCCCTTGGCGGTAACCAAACTGTCGTAGCACGCGCAGGGGATACGTGTACTCGACGACCTCGAAACAAATGAGAGGCAGCGATACTATCCATATATCTTCTCCATCTGTAGTATATGGAGGCAAAGTCGACAAGATATAGGACATCCAAATAACCTGTCAAAACAAAATATAAATTTATTTAAATAAATAAAGAAATAAATTTATTTAAAATTTGATATAAATAAATAACTAACCTCGCCATTCTGCAAGCGATTTAACTGATCGCGATACACCACTAAAACATGCATCGGCAAGTTTTCTAAATTGAATTCAAAGGTCCACCTGTACAACAAACATATAAATCAAAAGTTTAATATCCATAAATAAATATTTATTATATGGTAAATGAAATTAAAAATAAAATACGAATTAGTTACCAAGCACCCCTTGGAGCAGCTGGGAACGTCACACCATTACTGAAGTCCAGCTCTCCGATTGCGATGCCATACTAGGGTTCAGGGATAACTCCAGGTCGAAGCCTTGGCAACCGCTCCCAGGCCCAACACTCCAACAAAAATAGACAACCGGCTATGTCTTTCGTGTTGGCCTTCAACGCCTTACTTAGCTCGCGGTAGAGGACTGCTAGCGTCGCACTGCTCCAGCTATACTTGACGGTAGGTGTCAAGTCACCAAGCAATGGGAGGTAGATTAGCCTGACGCTGTTCTGTGATTTATCAGGCAGCAACATCTGGCCAAGTATAATCAAGCAATACGCACGTGCGTAGCAATGCATGACTTTCTCGTCAGCATCCTCAGGAACTTCGACAAAGGTGTTCCGTAACCACTTGAGCTTCAAACACCCATTCCTAATCTGTGGCTCTTGCGGTACTACTCCAAGGAGCTGGAGGCAAAGTGCTTGCCATTCAGGTCCCGCTCGCGCTAGCTCATTGGCGATAACCGGCTTCCCATGCACGGGTAACCCCAACAAGACGGCAACGTCCTGTAACGTGATGGTCATCTCCCCGATGGGTAGATGGAAAGTGTGTGTTTCCGGACGCCATCTCTCTACCAATGCGGTTATGAGGGCCCTATCTAACCGCTTCGGCCACAACCTGAACGGGCCGTAGAAACCGGCTGATTCTATCAATTGTATAACTTGAGGGGGGATGCTTTCTCTCCATTCTTCTCCATCAGATCCAGGACAGTCAAGAGAATGAATATCCTGAAACATTAAATAAGACACAATAAATAACATTAAATTTTTTAAAAACTAAAATAAAAAAATTAATACAATGCAATAGCCTAAATATTTACCTGTGTTACCCAGACTACTTCAGACCTATGCTGCGCCTGCATATGTAGAACTGAAACATCTTCGGGTCCAGGGATTGACATAGTTGAAATTTGGTCCATCAACACTTGTGGTAAATTTGTTAGTATGAAATTAAAATTTAATGACATTTATAAACAAAATATAGCATTGATTATGAAGAAATGTGTGCATGGAATTTATAATATATAAAAGTTGACATAACAAACAAATAAAGTAACATAAACATAATTATAATGAACCGACAAGATCAATTGGGCGTATGACGGGGTCGGGATGGACACCTCCGCCTATCATGTCCAGTTTGGGAACATAAACCACAATGATTTGTCATTATTCTCCGCGATTGATTCATCTCATTTTGAATGCGAATGGAATTTGGTCGACCATGATGCACAACCCGAAGTTTGTCATGATCTGGAATCAGGTTCGAAAAATTGGTCTCTAGCTAGTAGTCCTCATGAATAATCGGGCGAAACGATGACTCCCATGCCATCAATTGGTTTGTCATTGTGTACTCAGTTGCAATATGGCGAAATGTATCAACTTCACTATACTCGGTGGCCGCAAGCATATGGAAGCACGGATATTGCCAAATTTTATGCTTTTCACATGTGCAATTAGCGTCATCCCCTAATGTGACTTCATGAGCAATCAGGCCCCCATGAGAGTCTTTCTAGTTTTCACGTGATAGATCATGTTCTCTCTAGAAAACAAATTATATTACATTAAATATGTGTCGATGCAGTTATATGTAACATGAAAATAATTAAAAAATAATAAATTACCGATTGAATATTTGAACTTCGTATGTTTTAGACTTGGCTTGAGATTTCAGTATTTTCTCAACGACGTATTTAACATATACATAACCATCGGCCGAGTCTTTTAGAGCTTGTTGTCGACCAATATCAAAGTATTTAATCATCCTGTAGAACTTAATCTTCACGGATGCAGTAATTGAAACATTTCTTGCACTCTTTAAACATTTGTTAAATACCTTTGCATAATTGGTCGTCATCACTCCCCAACGCTTACCATCGTCGTGTGCCCTGGTCTATTTATAAGGTGGATGATTGCTCAACCATGCATGCGCCTGAACATCAATTTTTTTTATCTCTTCCATGATAACATTATATTTTCGAAATCTTGTTGAAATTGCTGCAAATGTGACGCAAACAAAATCGATGATGTCGGATAGGCTCATTATGTTGATTAAGCCAAATACTGTCAACCGCACTAGTAATGCCGCCGTGTCTGTTCGATATCAATGTTACCTCAGGGCGATTTTCGACAATATGCCTCTTAAGCATGTAGATGAACCATCACCAGCATCAGTAGTCCTCTGTCGGTACGATGGCGAATGTCAATGGATAGCACTTGTTAGACGGCGTCATTCCAATGGCGATTAAAATCTTTCTCTCGTATTTACTATACAAGTGTGTCCCGTCGATGGTGATTACGGGGCGACAATAACGCCATCCGTCAACTGAAACTTTGAATGCCTAAAATACCATGTCAAACGTCTTGTAGGCAGGCATATCAGTCGACACAGTCCTCCACTCGACAATCGTTCTCGGATTATAGTGCTGCAATGCGAACATAAACTTCGGCAACTTCTGATAAGATTCGTCCCAATCTCCGAACAAGGTCTCGATGGCTTTATCTCTAGCCATCCAAGATTTTCGGTAGGAGATGGTGAATCCCTGAGACTCCTTGACGTAAGCCACAATCACGCCAATCTCCAATTCTGGATCATGTTCGACTTGTCCAAGTATTAGGTTCGCAATGAGTCCATAATTCAAATTTTTATGATCTATAGCAGTATGATTATAAAAACATGTGTGTTGCCCTTCATACTGCGTAATCTGAAACATACCGTGACTTTTTTTCCTACCCGCCCGCAACCTCCAACTGCATCCATGCAAACAATGAACCAACCAGACCTTTTTGTTCGTTTCTAACACACGAAACTCTTTGTTTTTCTTCACGTGGTAATATTTAACGGCCTGCTGCAGATGTTCCTTATCCTTAAATACCATACCAATACGAAATTCGTCCATCTCTGGTGTCCAAATTTTTTTCCGCAATTTCGGCTCGTATTTCGCCATATCATCGTCGTCACCCCATTCCAAGTTACTGAAAAATGAAATATCCCTTTCCAACGGCAATTGTTGATTCTCACTCCCTTGCCCACTAGGCCCAGCATCTACAACTTCGTCTAGGTCAAACGCAATATCTACATCTAACTCTTCTTTTGACACATCATGACGACTATCAATTGTATCAAACTCACCACCATAATTACTTGTGTCATGTTGCGGTGGACTACTCGGTAAATAATGGTGATGTGGAAGACCAGAGCTGGTACCTTGATCATGATCAGATTGAGGGTGCGGCATGAGAGTACTGTGGGAATGATATTGTTCTGGAATGTAAGGGGGTGGGACAATATAATTAGACTGGACTGCTTGGGGGAAGGTGCCAAAAAATTGGCCATCAGATTGGCTTTTGTACGGATTAAAACTATGACTCATTAAGTTGGTAAAATGACCACTTCGAGGGAAAAAATTCGAACCATCAGTAAATGCTCGTTATACCTCTACATACACCTCAACAGCAAGAAGCGAGCGTATGTAAAGTAGTAACTCAAGTACTTGATTTAATGCTGAGTTATCCCCGATAGAAAATAGGGTATATTTATAATTCGCCCCGAAAGGTGCCATCGGCATCCTACACTTCAGTTTCAAATTCCCATCGACCTCATTCTCAAGAACACACGGTTTTCTTATCTCAATTAATTCATTTAAGGTTGTTCCCTTATGGACAACCAAAGATTTTATAGCTGATGTACTATAACAAATCCCGAATTCAGTATCTTTCAATATTCTACCACCCCAATACAATAACAAACGAACGTGATCCATTTCAAGCGGCTATCATTTCAAAAGGCAAAACAAAACAAGAAAATAATATCATCAACGAAAACTCAATCACAAAAGTATGTTTTTATACGAATGTTTATAGTGTTCATTTTTTATGGCTTTGAGTATGTTTTCTAATTGTCATAGTTTAAGGGGTTAAAGTGCATATTTTTCAAAATATTTTTTAGGGGGCCAAAATGCATATTTTAATTTATATTTTTCTAAAATTAAAAATTTTGAGGGGTCAAAGTGCACAATTTTTAATTAAAAATTTATAAATTAAACAACTAAATTCAAAAATTTAACTAACTAATTCACAATTTTAACTAAATCAAAAAAAATAAACAACTAACAATTTATTTTAAAACAATAAAATAAATTTTATATTTTTCTAATTGTCATACTTTGAGGGGTCAAAGTGGATTTTTTTAATTAAACTCAAATTAACTTACAATTTATTTTAAACCAATATATATATTTTTCTAATTTGAAAAATTTTGAGGGATCAAAGTGCACAATTTTTAATTAAAAATTTATAAATTAAACAACTAAATTCAAAAATTTAACTAACTAATTCACAATTTTAACTAAATCAAAAAAAATAAACAACTAACAATTTATTTTAAAATAATAAAATAAATTTTATATTTTTCTAATTGTCATACTTTGAGGGGTCAAAGTGTATTTTTTTAATTAAACTCAAATTAACTTACAATTTATTTTAAACCAATATATATATTTTTCTAATTTGAAAAATTTTGAGGGGTCAAAGTGCACAATTTTTAATTAAAAATTTATAAATTAAACAACTAAATTAAAAAATTTAACTAACTAATTCACAATTTTAACTAAATCAAAAAAAATAAACAACTAACAATTTATTTTAAAATAATAAAATAAATTTTATATTTTTCTAATTGTCATACTTTGAGGGGTCAAAGTGCATTTTTTTAATTAAACTCAAATTAACTTACAATTTATTTTAAACCAATATATATATTTTTCTAATTTGAAAAATTTTGAGGGGTCAAAGTGCACAATTTTTAATTAAAAATTTATAAATTAAACAACTAAATTCAAAAATTTAACTTAAAATTTAACTAACTAATTCACAATTTTAACTAAATAAAAAAAAATAAACAACTAACAATTTATTTTAAAACAATAAAATAAATTTTATATTTTTTTAATTGTCATACTTTGAGGGGTCAAAGTGCATTTTTTTTAATTAAACTCAAATTAACTTACAATTTATTTTAAACCAATATATATATTTTTCTAATTTGAAAAATTTTGAGGGGTCAAAGTGAATAATTTTTAATTAAAAATTTATAAATTAAACAACTAAATTCAAAAATTTAACTAACTAATTCACAATTTTAACTAAATCAAAAAAAATAAACAACTAACAATTTATTTTAAAATAATAAAATAAATTTTATATTTTTCTAATTGTCATACTTTGAGGGGTCAAAGTGCATTTTTTTAATTAAACTCAAATTAACTTACAATTTATTTTAAACCAATATATATATTTTTCTAATTTGAAAAATTTTGAGGGGTCAAAGTGAACAATTTTTAATTAAAAATTTATAAATTAAACAATTAAATTCAAAAATTTAACTTAAAATTTAACTAACTAATTCACAATTTTAACTAAATCAAAAAAAATAAACAACTAACAATTTATTTTAAAACAATAAAATAAATTTTATATTTTTCTAATTGTCATATTTTGAGGGGTCAAAGTGTATTTTTTTTAATTAAACTCAAATTAACTTACAATTTATTTTAAACCAATATATATATTTTTATAATTCAAAAAATTTTGAGGGGGTCAAAGTGCATAATTTTTAATTAAAAATTTATAAATTAAACAACTAAATTAAAAAAGTTAACTTAAAATTTAACTAACTAATTCACAATTTTAACTAAATAAAAAAAAATAAATAACTAACAATTTATTTTAAAACAATAAAATAAATTTTATATTTTTTTAATTGTCATACTTTGAAGGGTCAAAGTGCATTTTTTTAATTAAACTCAAATTAACTTACAATTTATTTTAAACCAATATATTTTAATTTATATTTTTCTAATTTGCAAAATTTTGAGGGGTCAAAGTGCACAATTTTTAATTAAAAATTGATAATTAAACAACTAAATTCATAAATTAAACTAACTAATTAACAATTTTAACTAAAAAAAAAAAACCAACTAACAATTTATTTTAAAATAATACATTAAATTTTATATTTTTCTAAACCAATACATTAAATTTTATATTTTTCTAATTGTCATACTTTGAGGGGTCAAAATGTATTTTTTTTTAATTAAACAACTTAATTCAAAAAATAAACTCAAATTAACTTAGAATTTATTTTAAACCAATATATTTTAATTTTAATTTTTATAATTTGTCAAATTTTGAGGGGTCAAAGTGCACAATTTTTAATTAAAATTTTATAATTAAACAACTAAATTCATAAATTAAACTAAATAATTCAATATTTTAACTAAATAAAAAAAAAAAAAAACAAAAAAAAAAACAACTAACCATTTATTTTAAAACTTTTCTAAAACAATACATTAAATCTTATATTTTTCTAATTGTTATACTTTAAGGGGTCAAAGTGTATTTTTCTAACTAACTAACAATGTTTTTAAATAATATATTAATCCATATTTTTCTACACATGTGAAAGGGGCCATAGTGTAATTTTTAATTTAACAACTAAATTAACAAATTAAACTAACCAACTAATTTATAAATTAATTTAACTAACGAATCAACAAATTAAACAAGTAAACTAACTAACAAAACAAACAAAATTAACTAACAAATTAGACAAGTAACAAATTAAAATTAAACTATCCTCTAATGTTTTTTTCATGTTTTAAAAAAATTAAATTAACAACTAAATTAACTAATTTATTAAATAGTGTATTATATAATGGGTAAAAAACAAGTAATCAATGAAACTAACAAACAAAAAAATTAAACTAACAATTAAACAAGTAAGTAAATTTAATAAGTAAAAAACATACTAATCTAATTAACAAATAAATTTAAAAAAATAAAATAAACTTACCTTTTATAGTAGGAGAAAGATGTTGTGAAGTTGTGAAATTTGTCAAATATTGATGAAGAAAATCGAGCAAATAAATGATGAACAATTTTCGTTAAATTGAAAAAAAAAAAAAAATGGAATGATCAAAACTTGTGAAAATGAGGAAGGAGTAAGGAGAAGGAGAAGGAGAAGGCTGAGAGAGAAAGAAGTTGCATGAAATGGAGGAGGAGGGTTGGAGTTTATAAGGCTTTAGGTGGGGGTCCAAACCGTCCGGTGGTTTTCAAAACCGGACGGCCGGACAGCTGCTTAAGCCAGCTGGTCCATGACCAGCTGCCTTAAGCAGCTGGTGACCATTCACCAGCTGCTTTAAGCAGCTAAAAATCAGATGCAAAAGCAGCTGAAAAATCAACTGCTTTTGCAGCTAAGGTTGAACAAGGTCCCGGGGTTACCAACCCCGGGACCATCCCTCTAAAAAAAAATTTTGTCCCCATATATCCTGGGGTTGGCAAGCCTGAGATCTCAGTTCCCGAGCCTGCCAACCCCGAAATACATGCAATCAGTAATTAAGTTTAAACAATTTCGGTGTTAGAATTTTTTATTTTTTTTTTTGTATTTATTAGGTAAAGAACTCCTATTTATAAATTTATATCGAAAAAATATCACTTATATATTTATTATTTAAGATAAATCCAAATATATATTCTCTAACTACATTAAAAATAATATAATAAAAGAAGGAGATGCAAATGTTACTGTATAATAACAATGTTAATAGCAACATAATGAATGGGGGATACAAATGTTATTATATAGCAACAATGTCAATAACAACATAATGAATGGGATGTAAATATTACTGTATAGCAAATAATTATTATATGTCAATTGAATTTTTCTGTAAATTTAAATGGCAACATGGATAGAATGATGAATTAGTAATGGAATTATAAAATACCCAATAATCTATTATTATGGGCTAATATTTAAATGTGGGCACATGAAATAATGGGCCTAAATAATATAAACATATGGGCTTAAACCTCATAAAGCCCAATAAAATTGTGTCAAGAAATTAATAAAATGGGCCTTTGGTGTCAACTCCGATAAATATAGCTTCCACCAATAACTGCCTATTTTTCAGGAATTTGATTTTTGAAAAGTTGTATTATGAAATTTGTAGTTTTCGTGTGCAAATTTGTGATCTCTGTGAAAAAACGATCATATGAAGATTTAGTTCATATATTTTTCAAGAATTCGGTTTTCAAAAAGCTGTATGATGAAATTTGTAGTTTTCATGTGTAAATTTGTGATTTCTGTGAAAAAAATCATGTGGAGATTTAGTTTATATATTTTTCAGGAATCCGGTTTTTAAAAAGTTGTATTATAAAATTTGTAGTTTTCGTGTGCAAATTTGTGATCTTTGTGAAAAAATGATCATGTGGAGATTTAGTTCATATATTTTTCAAGAATCCGGTTTTTAAAAAAAATTGTATTATGAAATTTGTAATTTTCGTGTGCAAATTTGTGATCTCTGTGAAAAAACGATTATGTGGAGATTCCGTTCATATATTTGTTGAGATTTGAAATTAGTGTAGTAGTGTTGAAATTAACACATTGTTATACCACGCATTTTATTACTTTAAATGCATTTTATTATATTTAAAAAACGTACAACATAATCTAAAAAAAATAACCATAAAAAAGAATTTTAAATGCATTTTAATATGCTTAATAATATACAAATTTACTTAAAAAGAAAAAAAAAAAAAAAGGTACCGCATAATCTAGAAAAAATTACCATAAATAATTAACTTTAACTGCATTTTAATATATTTAATAATATGCAAATTTACTTTAAAAAATCTAGAAAAAAATACCATAAAAAATAAACTTTAAATGCATTTTAATATATTTCCAAAAAATGCAAATTTACGAAAAAAAAAGTGCCACATAATCTCGAAAAATTACCATAAAAATTAACTTTAAATGCATTGTAATATATTTAATAATATGCAAATTTTCTTAAAAAATCTAGAAAACATTACCATAAATAATTAACTTTAAATGCATTTAAATATATTTCCAAAAATGCAAATTTACTTAAAATATTAAATTTATATTCCTATAAATACAGCCCACATTCTCATTCTCATCACAACAGATAGCAATGGCGAGTCCTTTTGCAGCAAAAATGGTGGTCTTCTTCTTCTTCTTGCTGTTGACGTCAGAAGCACGTGTTCTCTTTCTGGAGAAAGATGTCAGTCACACGACTTCACTTGGATTTGACCTTCCTACGGCCCAGATGAAGAATCAAGATTTGGTGAAGCAGACATTTCCGTCTTTTCATGAAGTCCCTCGTGAGCCCAATCCTGAAGAAAATCATATTCCGCCGCCAAGTGGGCCCCCACATCATTGATCTTTTGCCAATATTGTCCCTCCCACGATACGTACTTATTTTCTAGGTTTTGGCTAATGTTGTTAATCTTCCCAATGATTGGGATTTCATTCAAACACGTGTTTTGATTTTTGAGTTTAATGTGATGGTAATTTGATGTCGTTTGAATTTTCAACAGTACAATTTAGCCTGCAAAATTTTGGCGTGGTATACTGATGTTTTCGTTAGAGTACCAATCAAAAGTGTCGTTGTTAATACACCAACAAAACTACCTTCATGCAACTAGAGAAGAACAAACACGACATTTATTTGGTTAAATAATGTTGTACCCCGAAACTTATAATCGGAAATTCAAACGTGAATGATACACGATGTGTTAATAATGAGAATGTTCTTAAAAAACTTCTAAAATGCCTATTTAAGAAAATCGCAAAATTCAAAAATAATAAAACTAAAAATTGGGATTATTCCCTAATAAAACTTTACAATGACATAAAATTAAAATAATGAAGAATTTAATAAAAAGAAAAAAGAAACCTAGGTCTAGACAAGACACCATTGATTATTTGTTTAATTTTTTTTTTTTTGTGTATAGCAATCATTATATACTATTAATAACTTAATACACGTAATTAACCTATGCATTTAAAGATACTAATACTCTTTTATATATATATATATATATATATATATATATATATAATGTAGAATCATTAAAAGGAGTGCAAGCATGGTCATCTAGTGCCTATCTAGTGGCTATCTCGAGTAGGTACAAATTATAAAAGTTGTGTTAATTATTTATAAATAGATATAATTAATACTAATAGTGCATGATTAAAGATACATACTCTAATAATCAAATATTTAAAATAAAATTAATTTCCTTTATTATTTTTAACAAGAAAGAAAAAGAACAAAAAAATGGTGTTTGGAACAAGAATGATAGTGTAGGGCGGTCTTGAGCCACTTTTAATTCCAAAAATTGGCTCATGAGGTGAAAAAAATTTTCACACTTATAACTTGACCACCAGTCCCTTCCACATCCGATGTGAGATAACCCCAACAATTTTCTCTTCACACATCGAACTTTTGGTCGGCTAACTCTCGACTAGTGTCTCCCTCTGTGGCTGTTGGGTCAGAGTTGTTATAACCTAAGCTCTGATACTAGCGTAATGATGATCTTGGGTCTTCTCTCAACCCATGACCCCTGATAGTTATTTAATTAGTTTGTGGTTGAAAAAATAAATTATTGATATATTATTTGTGTAAATTATTGAGAAATAAATTTTTTTTTTTTTTTTTGGGGGGGGGGGGGGGGGGGGGGGGTTGTTTAAAATCTAAATTTTCAAAAAAATGTAAAATTAAAAAAAAAAATGCATTGGGATGAGGAAGAAATGAGACTTAAGATGCTTCTAAGTTAAGTCATTCAATAAGAATAAATTCTAAAGAAAAAGGGAAAAATAAATATAAAAAATAAAAGAGATAAAAACAACTTTGTTCACAATTATCTACAAAAAATAAAAAAAAAATATTTTTTTTGAATGAATGTAATAACCAAAGCATATCATTTTTTTTGGATTTAGAAAAATTACATTTTTGATCCCCTAAAGTATGAAATGGGTGTTTATGAGGACCCTAAGGACCCTAAGATTTGTTTAGAGGGAAATTTATTATCTGGTCCTTATAAGATATACTAATGAGAAAATGATCCACTAATTGTAATAATTAAATTTTTAATCTCCGTAACTTTTTTAGAATTTAGTCTTTGAAAATTTACCCCTATATATAGTGTATTTATAAACCATGTTACTCTGCACAAATGGACCCCCACAAACATAATAAAGATTTTTAGAAAATAGTCATATGTTCTTTAACCATATTTTTTTCGATTATTTACGTACAATGCAATTCTGTAAAGAAATAAAGGCATGAACATTCACATTTTTGTTTTGTTTTTTTAACATTTTAATATATTTTCATGTGAATGTTCATTTATTTTATTTGAACAAAATTACATTTTTGTTATGTTCATACGTTCTTATATTTTATGTCTTTTTGTTATGTTCACAAATTATACGAAAAAAGAACATTCACGTTCTTGTGTTATAATCATTCACACTATTCCACAATGAACTAAACAACTCCGTCAAAATTAACAAAAATCAAACAAATCTGATACGATATGAACATTCACCAAACCACAAAAAAAAAAAAAAAAAAACACGCATATACATTCGCAAAGAACAAAACAAAATTATTTTGAATAAATCAAGACAGATCACAATTGTGCTGAATAAAATCAAAAGGAGAACTAGCACAAATGAATGAATAATAAATTCCACAAAAATCGACAAAAAAATCACTTGAACATCCACGATGAAATCAAAGAAATGTATAAGAAACTTATGATTAAGGAAAAGCACATTCACATGAATAGAGAAAAAACTTCACAAAATTAATAAAATAAAAACGATCGAACAAAATCGGCATGAACATTCACCAAATCATAATTGAACATCCACCAAACCATATATTGGAAATGAACATTGAGATCTGGGGTATTTGACATGAACATATAACCCCGATCTAGAAAAATCTAGATCTGAAAATGAAAAAGAGAGATGCTACCAACCGCCTCTGTTTTCTCTCTGTTGCCGTCTCCATTAGTGGAGTCACCATCTGTCGTTTCATCTCCTTTTGTTAAGTCTCCGTCATCTACTTTGTAACACCCCAAACCCCGGGGTCGTTACTAGTACGGAGAAATAATCGTAAAACACCAACCAATCAGCACTATTTGGTTATTATTCAAAATTTATACAAGGACCAAAATAATTAAAATTTTACAAGCATGACACTATTCCCGCATCACTATTCACAAAATCATTATTCATGCGTACGGGGTTACTGTTCACCGAAAACCATACACGATGTTATTCTTTTATTTCCATGATAATTTTTAATTTAATTAATTCTTTTTTTTTTTTCATTTACAATCATCCCAATAATAAACGATACCAATTGATTTCACTAATTATACAACGATAAACAATAGATACAATTACTACGAAATTAAATACAATTCCAAATACACTTTCTAGTTTCACTCCATTTTCCCTAATCCTACATCAAATAATACTGTTGGGGGGTGAGCTAATGCTCAGTAAGTTTCAACCCCTTTTATACATATATTTAAATAACAAATAACACAGGTAGCACGTAAACGTGTACTCTACATATTTGGCACATAATACATGCACATAAATAATCCAGGGATATCAATAATTATAATGATAATAGCATAAATCAAAGAACATTGGTTAAATACATATATATTAAAAAGAGTATAAATCATACCTTAAGTAGTCAATTAAAATCGGTGGGAGAAAATCACATTTCTCGTTATTTCCTCATCTTCTCCTTTTCCTCTTCTTCCTTTCTTTCTCTTATCTTCTTTAGTGTCGTGCGTTGTGAGAGCCATTTACAGTGATAGTTAGTTTTATTACTCGTTTTACCACTGTTAAGAATTTGTTTATGATCTTTTTATATTTTTCTATGAAAATAGACATCCTAAGCTTCAAAACGCACTTTGAATCACCAAATTCTGATTTTTCTACGAATTGATATGAATTTTTAAAAATAGGCTGCTCGGGGAAACAAAATGCGAAATTTGCACTTCGTATTTCAGTTCTTTAGTTTCTTTGATACCCAAAACTCCTATACCGATTTTGACTCTTCTAAGACTTATAGTTCATCCCAAAGTATCATACAACCATTCTAATTCATTTAGAGTTCAATAAAATTTATAGGGTTTAGGAAATTTACCAAATGTGAATTTAACTTTTCCCAAAAGCTTGATTTCGCTAATGGATCTCCTCAAATCTTTTGATCCAAACCTCAAGCCTTTTTTTTTATCTTTTTCTTCTTGGATGTTCTCTTTTCTATTTGTCTCTCTCTTCTCCTCTTTTTTTTTTGGAGTTTTAGAATGCAAGAAAATAGTTTGTCTTCCTCCTTTTCTCTTTCTCTCACGTTTTCAAATATATAGTACATCCCATCATTTTTACCCATATAGATAAGTATTGAAGATTTTTATCCAAAATACATTAACACTCTCATAATTTATATGATATCATTATTAAATCTAACAATTACACTTATAGCTCCCAAACTTATTAAAAAAAAAAACTCATTCACACCTTAAAAATTCCATGATATATCAAATAACCCAAAGAATATTTAACTTTAAAATATTAGTTTCTAAAATTTAAATTTTTGGGGTATTACATACTTCTACTCTGACTCCCGTCACTTCTATAACTTCTCCTTTGACTACTGATAATTCTCCTTTGACAGCGTCTCTTGTTGTATTTCCTTATCCATCATCCATCTTGATCGCCTTTTTGAATAGAGTCGCCATAGGATCGATTGAAAATTCCAGATCTATGTGAATTTCTAGATCTTGAATTCACTTGGTTTGAAATGGAGAGAGAGAGAGAGAAAAAAAAAGAAAGTTTTGACGGAGAACAATGAACAGATGGACGACAATGACGAGCACTAATGGACAACTAGCACCGGCGGCGACCTTCGGTTATGGAGGTTTTGTGCCTAAAGAATGGAGAGGGAGGAACTCACGAGGGTTGAGGAAGAAAAAGTAAACAACTAACATCAGGGTTAGGGTTTTTCAATATTCATATAGGGGTAGTTTTTTTAACTACCAAAATATTAAATAATAATAATAAAATGATTAAATAATAATTTTTTTGTTTAAAAAGTTAATTGAGGAGACAGAAAGCTAAATTTGGTATAAACAATAAAAAACCCTTGTCAAGATTACACATTTGTTTTAATCCCTCAAAATTGAAAACATTAATCTTGAGGATGAAAAGTGGAGTGTGCTCAGTAAGTGGCTTTTTGGTTGGATATTTTTGTCATTTTATCACTCCACTAAACGTAAGATTTTTTCCTTAATAATGATTCAACATTTTTTTTCTTATTTTTCGTAGAACCCAAATGGTCTAACTCCCTCTCAAAAGACACCTTGAGAGAGGATGATTGCCCTAAATTTTATATATAACTCAAGACGAGATAATACAAGTAATGTGAGATTCAACATGTCCCTTCACGCACAGAGTGGACTTTGTCCAACCATTGCAAATGGATATGAGAATGGCCCAATTCACTCTCAAAAGACTTGACTTTGATATCAAGTAGAAATTTAATTTGCCTAACTTGCTCTCAAAAGACATTTTGAAAGACAAGAATTAGGTTAAGCTTTATATATAGCTTAAGATGAGGTAACACAAGCAATGTAGAATTAACATTTTTTAATTGAATCGTCGTTAGAAAAATATTAGGGAAAAATATTTTGGTGTTAGTGGAATTATAAAATGATGAAAATATCCCATTAAACGGTCACGTGCTACGTAAGGCTCATTTTCCTTCCAAACGAGGAGAAAAATGATAGAATATCTATACCTATATATTAATCTGAATTGTTATGAATCTCAATGACAAAAAATTGACAACAAACACCGTAAATAACTATCGAACACACCAATTTTTTTTTTTTACGAGATCGAAACTAATGTAAAATTTGAAGGACTAAATATATAATTCCAGACACCCATCCCCATACATTAAGGACTAAAAAGATAATTTTTTTCCTTCCTCTTTTTTGCATTTGTATTTGAATAAAGATTCTTTACCTTTTAGGTGGGCACCAAACAATTCCTTATAATCATTATCTGGAAGGACCTTATGATGATCTTCTTTAAGTGTGGGATGCCAAAATAAATGAATAAATAAATAATCATTCATCCTATAATCAAAATAGCCATGCTTTCCTTTACTTTTTGAAAAATAAAAATAAAATAAATATCTATTATATATATATATATTAATGAAAAAATTAGAGAGAATCTCATTTTTACTATTAAAATTGAAACGAGTCACTACTTGAAAACCCGTTTTGAGAAAACGTCACATATATATTTATTATTTAAGATAAATTTAAATACATATTCTCTCACTACATCAATTGCAACATAATAAATGGGGATGTAAATGTTACTGTTCAGCAACAATGTTAATAGCAACATAATGAATGAGGGGATGTAAATATTGCTGCACAGTAACAATGTCAATATCAACATAATGAATAAGGAATGTAAATGTTACTGTACATGTACAACAAACAATTATTATATGTCAATTGAATTTTATTCTAAATTTAAATGGTTACATAGGTATAAAAATGAATTAGTAATGGGTCTTGGGGCATGATAAAATGTCATTTTTTAATTTTAAATAAATTTTTATTTTCATTTTAAATAAATTTTTAGCATATTGATATGAGCTCAAATACTAAGGGCATGTTTGGCTGCCTTTCAATTTATGCTCATATTATTCATTTTTCAATTAGTCATTTTATGAATTGTTTCATTTTAATATTTAGTTTTTAAAAAGTAAAATCAAGTAATATTTTGCTGAACAATTTAATTCTCGTCTTATGTGCTGTTTCTCTCGTATAATTTTAGTAAAATATATTTGTACGATTTAAATAAAATAAAATGATTGTATATTTAGGTTCACATAAATAATAGAAAATTTTAATTAAATCATAAGTAAATATAAAAATATACAAATAAAAGATATTTACGTAAAGCTAACCCCTCAGAAAAGGTTTTTTATATAAACAGTTTACGAAATTAAAATTTTAGTCTATTCAGTTCACGTGCTGTATTAATTTTTTCGAAAGTCTAAAGTTATAGTTAAAAGTCCAAAAGTCGTTGTATGTTATAAAAATTACTTTAATTTTTTTACATGTAAAAATTATAATAATTTTTATGTATTATAAGAATTTTAGATTTTAAAAAAATATATTGTAGGGCACTTTCCACAAGAATCCGTGCGGTCTTAGCGTTGTTCAACCCTGTTGGAAACGCTAAGTAAGTTTAACCAACTCTATTGCTAGCAAAAGACTTTAATAGCGAGGAAATAAATTAGGCAGAGGCAAGGAGGAGAAGGAATATATTTATGTCTGTAGAGATTATATCCTACAATTATACCCTATATAGATCTTGTTACAAAATATCTTCCTAAAGATTTTTCTAGAATCTTCTATATACATTTAGGTATGTTTGGTTGAAAGGATATAAAAGAAAAAAAAATGAGAGAATAATATTTTTATTCATTTTAAAAGGAAAATTATTTTTCTCAATGTTGTTTGGTTGGGAAAGAAAATAAAATGATTGAAAATAAATCACTTTAATGTAATTTACTATTTTGCCCTCATATATTACAAAAATAAATTAAAAAATATATTATTAAGGGTATAATTGTAAATTGCAATTTTGATACTTTTAACTATGTTCCTTCCATTTTTCTCCCAAATTTGTGAGAAAAAAAATTATCTCGAAAATTGTGTTTTATCCATACTATTTTATTTTCTCTTCCATTTTCCATCCAACCAAACACACCCTTAAGAATATAAGAGACAATCTACTCTAAATTACCTTAGAGTTCTCTGTAACCGTCTGAAAACTGGAGAGTCTTCTTGGGTTGGGCCTCTCCCTGTAGTTGGATTGGATAAAAAATGGACTTGTTAGACGCACCATGACAGCGCGTCCTATATGGAAGTAAAATTTTAATGGAAAAATTGGCGATTAGTCATATTTTTAAGGTGTAATCTGTGATTAATCCTTTCTTAGTATTAGGTTTTGATTTAGTCCCTTAATTTGGATTTCGTTTGAGTTTTAATCCCGCATTGTAGGAATTGTCGAGACATTGCAGGAATTGTAGGGATATTATAAGATTTTTATAGTGAAAATTAATTACATGTAACAAACATTAGTTACAATTTCATAATTGTTAATTTTTTTTTCTTCATATATCTATGTATTTTTTGTTACATGTACTTATATATAATATTAATTACATGTTACAATTACATATATCTGTGTAATATTTTGTGATATTTAACAAATATTAAACATATAAATTAATTTAATATTAGTTACATGTATTTGTGTAAATTTAATTACCTATAACTAATTACATGTATTTTTGTGTGATTTTTGTTATATCTACACACAAAATTATTACATGTAACTATGTGTGTGCAAAGTTTTTGTCTTTTTAAAATAGGCGGGATTAAAACTAAATTTTCTTTCGCCACTGAAACTTTTTACCAATTAAAGATAAAATATAGGAACTCCCACCGATTATCCCAAAAAAATAAAAATATATACGAATACACGTTAAACACTTAAACTTCACTATAGTTAATATTGACTCTACTCTTCTAATACGTTAAATTCAACTGTGAGTTGTAAAAGAAGGAACAAAGGGACCAAAAAGAAAAATCAGGATCAGACGCAGAAGACGGTAATGCATTTCCTTTTTAGAGAGAGAGAGCGGCGTGCTCTTTCATGCCTGTAAAAGCAACTCCCATTTTTCACTCTCTTCAGATCTCTCCGTTCTCTAATACAGA
The DNA here is from genome assembly GCA_016647705.1 of Eucommia ulmoides. NCBI lineage: Eukaryota > Viridiplantae > Streptophyta > Magnoliopsida > Garryales > Eucommiaceae > Eucommia > Eucommia ulmoides. The sequence continues at coordinate 56,323,726 of CM028328.1, forward strand.
CAGAGTTACAGAGATATAGACTTATAGAGAGAGAATTATAGAGAGAAGACAGAGGAGAGAGAGAGAGAAGCTTTTGGGTACTCTGTTTAGTGTATAACAGAAGCAAAACATTTCTCTGGGCATTTCTTTGGCAAGCTCTGATCCTCCTGTCTTTAATTTTGCCAAAAAAGCCCCTTTTTCCTACCAGAAAACTCACATTTATTGTGGGTTTTGGAGAGAGAAAGTGTGTGTGTGAGAGAGACAGATGGGTCTGCAAAAATTGTAACCTCCCTTCTGCAAATTCCTGTCCGATTCGCCTCTCTCTCATCGAAAAGGTAAATCCAACATGCCAATTCTCTCTCTAAAAGTGGTTGAAATCTCATTGAATTACGGATAAACTTTACATTTGTCGACAATCTCTGCTGCAGTTACTGCATATATTTGGTGTGTGTCTTTTGGTGTGTGTCTATATATATATATGCATCCCTTCCCCTCCATGAACAACCATAGCCCATCTTCAACAGAGTCAGTTCTTGAGACTTTAATATCTTGATTCTCCAAGTGGGTTCGGATTATTAGGGTTTGTTTGGTTGATTCTTGTGAAATCGTGCTCTGTTTTTTCAGATCTGCTGCTGAAGAAGAAGAAAAAGATGGAGACACAGAAGCAGGCGGAGGAGGCGATAATGAACGAGAGTGTTAATGGAGATGAGAGAGAAGAAGAAGGAGAGAGAGTGGACAAATCGGTGCTCGGCTTCAAGAGCTTCCTCTGGCATGGCGGCTCTGTCTATGATGCCTGGTTCAGCTGTGCATCAAATCAGGTTAATTACATATTCCACCTCCAAAAACCTAGTGTGTGTCACTATGTGTCTTTTTTTCTTTTTCTTTTTTTGAATTACTGATCTTTTTTATATATGTATTGAGGGAATTATATTAAATTTATGGGTGAAATTATTGAAATTTAAAAAAGAAAAAAAAAATTGAATTAAAAATGTAAATTTTGAATATTGGTCCCACTTATATTAATTGTCATTTTAATTTCTCTATTTTAAAAATCTACACATCACCCCTTTGTACCGTAAGGAACTTGTGTTTTATTTTAAAAATTATTAAATAAATTTAAATTTAATTTTAAAAGGTAAAAAAAAAAAAAAAAACTAAGGTGGTGTTTGGTTAGTATTTATGTTTTTTTGTTTCTACTCCTAATAATCTCCAAGTATTCCGAGAATGAAAACATATTTGATAACGACATTGTCCTGAAATTGTTTCTTTTAATTTATGAGAACAAACAAAAAAACATGTTTGGTTGTAACCTTTTATTTTTCAATGTATGGTGGAAGCTGGGTGAAGCGAGAATAGTTTTGTAAGAGTGAATAAGAATCAATATTTTTTTTGTTTTTCAAATTCTTAAAGAATTCATGAATTACTCCTAAATTACTTTTAAAATTTTGAGAACAAAAATATTTTTACCAAACGTGTTTATGTAAATTAATCCCAAAATTTTGGGAGTGGAAACAAAAATGAGGGAACGGAAATAGTGACCAAACGAAGCCTTAAGTTTTTCTCTCTAGCTCATTTTTCTCTTTTTCAATAAGTACAAAATAAAATTTAAAGGTTAAAGTAAAAGGTATTTTTGTCCATTTTATAAAATTTAGATGAAAATTTAATTTTTTTTTTTTTTTTCTCTTTATTATATCTTCTTACCTTAATTAAAAAAAGGGACAATTGGTGAAAGGTCCTTCATTTAAATTCTAATTGGTCAAAAGTCCTACATGCAATAAAATTTTTGATTTAGTCCCATCCGTTTTAAAAATGAGGAAGGCTTGCTCACGTGATGATCACGCGCCAGTTACACGTAACTACTTTGTGTGTAATATTACTGTTACAGGAAACTTTTTTTTTTTTTTTTTTTCAGTTACATATCTCTGATATGTAACTAAAAAATTTGATATTTTTCAGTTATGTCACAAAATATTATACATATATATAATTATAACATGTAACTAATATTATATAAATACATGTAGCTAAAAATATCCAAATATGTGTAAAAAGTAACAATTATGAAATTATAACTAATATTAGTTACATGTAATATAATTCATTATAAAAATCGAATGTATTCACTAAAAACTCCTTACAATTCCTACAATTTCTGCAATACGATATTAAAACACAAGTGAAATATAGCTTAAAAGATTAAATCAAAATCTAATAACACAATTTTTTTTTTTACCAATTAGACTTAAAAAAAATAGATTTTTCACTTACTTTTTCTTAAAAAAAATGTATTGTGGGATGAAATATAGGTTTTCGAAGTCGTTGAGACAAATTAAAATAAAATCTAAATAAGGGGTTAAAGGCAATATTAAGGACATGTTTGGTTTGTAACAGTGAAACTGTTTAAATTACAGGTGGCACAGGTTCTGCTTACTCTACCATACTCATTTTCACAGCTCGGAATGCTATCGGGAGTTATACTGCAGATCTTCTATGGAATACTCGGGAGTTGGACTGCTTATCTCATTAGCGTTCTCTATGTTGAGTACAGAACCAGAAAGGAAAAAGAAAATGTCAATTTCAAAAACCACGTCATACAGGTTAATCTTTATTCTCAATTTATTTTATTTTTATTTGTTTTTAAAATAATTTTTGTTGAATTTAACATTTAAGGTTCAACTAAATTCAACATTTAAGGAGTGTTTGATAAAAAAAATAACTGCTCAATTATATTAAATATTTAATTAATTAAGTTTGTTTGATAAATGTAATTAGTATCACTTAATTAATTAAATTAACTTAAAAATTAAATCAAAATATGAGTAAAAAATTAAGTTACTTATTTCATTTTGCTTAATGCACTCAATCATTTCACACTTAAAAAAAGTTATATTTTGACCATTTTACCTTTGATCTCCTATAAGGGTTTAATTAGAGTTGGGATTAATGAGAATTGAATTATTTTGGATTATTTTATGGTTTTAATTTTATTTTATATTTAAATTATTGTTATAATTTAATTTAAGTAATCAAATTACATAAAAAAAAAATACATAATATTTACATATTTTTGGGTTAATTTCTACTTTTAATTTTAATATATATATATATTTTTTTTAAGTAGGACCCTAATTTTATTATTTTGTTCTCAATTTTTTTTCTTCACATTATCTTGATTCAAAAGTAGTTATGTAAATTAAACAGTTTTCAGCATACTTATCAAACAAATAAAAAAAATTCAGCACTTAAATTTTCAACACTTAAATTTCCAGCACTTAAAAATTAAGTCGTTATTAAACAAACCCTAAGTTGATATTAACTAAACTACTAAAATTTATTTGAAAATATAAAAAAATGTTCTTTTATATTTTATATGTATAAAATAATGAGATTCTTATTACACATAATCAATTAATTTTAATTTTTTTTTTTTATATTTGGAAAACAATTATTATCGTTTTTGTGGAATTTAACTCTTATATCATATCAAATTCAAAATCTAGTCGATATCAACTAAATCCAGTCAATTTAACTTGATATTATTTGAATAATTAAAAAATTATTAAAAAAATATAAAAAAATGATAAATTGATTATTTTTATTAGAATAATTGTTTTTTTTAATTAAAAAATAATTTTAATAATTAAATAATTTATTTTATGCAGTGGTTTGAGGTGTTGGATGGTTTGCTGGGTCCCCAGTGGAAGGCAATTGGATTGGCCTTTAATTGCACTTTCCTCCTCCTTGGTTCTGTTATACAGCTTATAGCTTGTGCAAGGTTCACTATTTTGCCCTTATATTTTTAACAATTTTACATTTCACACCTTCAACTTTTAAAATCATGATTTCGCTCTGGGATTTTTGGTGAACAGTCACGAAATTAAAATTTTAGCACAAGCAGTCCACACGCTACAATAATTTTTTTAAAAATTTAAAGTTATTGTAGTACATAAAAGCTACTGTAATTTTTCTATGTAAAAAAATATAAGCGCATAATGACTTTGGACTTTTTACAGTTAGTCACTTTGAACATCTGAAAAAATATTATAGTGCACGGACGGATTGAACTAAATTTTATTTTCATGAACTGTTCACCAAAAAATCATGATTTCACTCCCTTAAAGTATAATCTTAAGGGGTTTTTGTCAACAATCACAAAATTTAAATTTTAACACAAGTAGTTCACGTACAGTTCCAAGGTTATTGCAGTATATAAAAGTTACTGTAATTTTTCTATGTAAACAATTGTAGTAACTTGTATGGCATCCAATGATTTTGGACTTTTGACAGTTATTTTGAACTTCTGAAAAAATTATTATCGTGTGCGGATTGTATGGGCTAAAATTTTAATTTCGTGAACTGTTCACAAAAAAATCATAAAATTTTAGTTCATGCAGTCCAAAGTTAGTATACTATATGAAACACTGTCAAATTTTTAATGAAAATAATTGTAATAATTTTTATAGCGTACAGTAATTTTGGTATCTATGTATAATTTGTGATGACAGCAATATCTACTACATAAATGATGGGTTGGACAAGAGGACATGGACATACATATTTGGGGCTTGTTGTGCCACCACCGTCTTCATCCCCTCCTTCCATAATTACAGAATTTGGTCCTTCCTCGGCCTCGGCATGACCACCTACACCGCCTGGTACATGACCATCGCCGCCTTCCTCCACGGCCAGGTAAAGTACCCTCGCTCGGCACCCTTCTCATATCTGATATATAAAGTACCATGTGAGTTACTATTAGAATCTTGGGTTAAACATTTTGAACAATCTGAACTGCAACCTGATAAAATTAACGGTAAAACTTAAAAAGTTGAAATTAATAAAACATTAGAAATAAATTGATATTATATTTTTGGATCGGGTCATATAATATCCATTTTCCCTCTTTTACAGGTTAAAGGAGTGACTCACTCTGGTCCCACGAAACTCGTACTCTATTTCACTGGGGCCACCAATATCCTCTACACTTTCGGCGGTCACGCCGTCACCGTGTAAGTCCCCATTTTATTTGTATCACCCTAACTCGATACAATAATTTTTTATAAGTCGTGTAATTCTGTCAAAAATTTATTGTAGCGCGTGAACTGTATAAGCGGAAAATTTAAGTTTATAAATTGTTCACTAACAACCCTTATATTTTTACAGGGAAATTATGCATGCAATGTGGAAGCCACAAAAATTCAAGTACATATATTTGATAGCCACACTGTATGTATTCACGTTAACGATTCCGTCAGCCGCCGCCGTTTACTGGGCGTTCGGCGACCAACTCCTCAACCATTCCAATGCTTTCTCTCTCCTCCCCCGCACCGGTTTCCGTGATGCCGCCGTTATCCTCATGCTCATTCACCAGGTCTGTATTTTTGTTGATAATACCTTTTTGGCCCCATAATTTAAGATTAATCATAATTAGACCCCTGAACTTTTAATTAATTATTTCAATTGAGTCTCTAATTTTTAAAGGTATAATTATTTGAAACTGTTAATTGGGTGTTTCAATATATTTTTAAAGATATTTAATATTTTATATCAATCATAATGTGATATATTTTGATGAACATTCCAAGAAATTAAATTTTTAGCTCATGAAATTCTAGCGTTACAGTAATTTTTTTTTAGAATTTCAAAATTATAGCCGAAAGTCCAAAATCATTGTACGTCATAAAAGTAATTGTAATTTTTTACACGAAAAATTGCAGTAATTTTTATTTCTGAAAAAATTATTATAGTATATGAATTATATGGGTTAAAATTTTAATTCCGTAGATGGTTAATAAAAAAAACTCAAAAATAATAATTTGAGGGCAATTTGGGTAATTGAACTCTTATTATTTTTTCAATATATTTTTAAAGACATTTTATGTTTTATTTGAATCATAATCTCGTAATTTTTTAAAAGTATATATTGGTGAACAATTCACGAAATTAAATTTTTAGTTCATACAGTTCATGTGTTATAATAAATTTTTTTCAAAAATTCAAAGTTACTGTTAAAAATGCAAAAATCACTCTAAGTTATAAAAGTTACTGTAACTTTTTACATAAAAAAATTGTAATAACTTTGAATTTCTGGAAAAATTATTATAATACGTGTACTGCATGGGCTAAAATTTTAAATTCGTGGACAGTTAACCGAAAATCCGAGAAATAATTATTTGAGGGCAATTTGGGTAATTGAACTCTTATTCTTTTTCATTTATCCAATATTGGGAGACAGAATTTTCATTTTAGTCCCTTGATTTTTGTTAAATTGCAGTTCATAACATTTGGATTTGCATGCACGCCCTTATATTTTGTATGGGAGAAAGTGATTGGGGTCCACGACACAAAGAGCATATGTCTCCGGGCAGTTTCCCGGTTGCCGGTAGTAATTCCGATCTGGTTTTTGGCCATTATTTTTCCCTTCTTCGGACCCATCAACTCCGCCGTCGGAGCTCTTCTTGTCAGCTTCACCGTCTACATTATTCCGGCACTCGCCCATATGCTCACTTACCGGAAGGCCTCCGCTCGGCAGGTAACCGGTCACCCCTCCCCCCCACCCTTTTCTCTTTTTACTATTTATATTTAAAATAATTTTTAAAGAATCTCGTAAGTGTTAGGCTCTCAAAATTTCACGATTTCGCGTGTTTAAAAAAAATTGCGAAATCGAAATTTTTTGTTGTGTTTTAGCATTTGAAAATTTCATGATTTTTAGTTTTGGATGAATTTCTTCTGTTACTCATTCAAATGGTATTTTTTCGTATGGAAATGGAGGAGTTTCGTGAGTGTTAGCCTTCGCAAATTTCATAATTTTGAGTGTTTCAAAAAAATTTGCGAAATATAAATTTTTCGGTGTGCTATAATCTTTGAAATATTTTTAATAAAAAATATATCGATAAACGCTGCCTATATTTTTTTCTTTTAATTTTTCTTTTTATGTTAATTTTGCTCTCGTGTAGGAGTTAATATTTTAATTTTTTTTTATTTATTTTTTCAAAAAAGAAACATATAATAAGTAAATTCCACCATATTGCTGTTTTTTTTCTTTTTTTTTTTCCCCTATTTATTTTTATTTTTATCTTAAATTTTTAGACAACGAAATAATGGAGGATAGTAATTCATAAATTATATAATAATATGGGGAGTAATTTGCAATTTTTTACTAAGCTACCTAGCTAACGTGTAATAAAAATTTCAAATGTTTAAACTAAAAAAATATTTTATTGGGGTCCTTTTATTTCTAGATTATTACTTAGAAGGCCATCAACTTTCCAACACTCATAATTGGATTGGTGACCCATCCAATTATTAGTCAAGGACTGCATCTTGACTGATAAGAACATAACTTTAATTACGTTTTCTACCCCAAAAGTTTATTAAAAGTTTCAATTTTCATATTGACCGTTCACTCGTTGCACATTACACCTTAAACTTTTTAAATTATGCCCAAAAGACCCAATTTGAAAACTCGAACCAAATAATTACTGAAAATTTGTATTTCCGATCAAAGATTGGTGACTTTTTCTTTTATGATATTTTGGTATTTTTTTTTTGTTAAGACGTGATCCGAGCCCGACCAATTTTGCCTCCTAGCCACAATTTTACAAACTTTAAAGTATAATGTGATGTAGTTGAAAACTTGAAGTGAAAAAATTAAAGCAAATGTAAACTTTAGGGGTACAAAGTACAGTTTGAAATTTTTTAAAAATACAATGTGAATTACGATACTCGACATCCAAATAATTTACGAACTAATTATATATTTTTTTCTTCGGAAGTACAATATAAATATTTGAATACTGTGTTGTTCTACGTTTTTTGGGGTCGAAAGTGCAAAAAAATAGAATAATAGGGTAAAAGATGTAAAATTTGATGTTTTTATCATTGAGAAGACAAGAGGGGGGTGGGGGGAACTCAAGATCTTTGTGAGATTTGGTATGTGGATAATGTTTTTGTAGCTTTTCTTTTGTTTAGTGGTTCCCCTCCCAACATCATAATAGTTGTATCCACCTATATACTTATAGGTTTTTTACATTTTGTACCCCTAAAGTTTAACCAAAAATTCACTTAGGTTTCCATAGTTTCAATTCAAACAGATAACACCTTAAGTTTTCTTAATCATTCCACTACAGTTTAAGTCATTATCTCTATTACAGTTTTGGATAAAAACTAGTTATATGTGATGCACCTGAGTGTTTTTAAGCGACTGTATGGACAATTCCAACCTCCTCCTCCTCTTCCATTCTCCTTCCTGCCCAAATAAATAGAAATGCACACACACACATATCATAATATATAGATAGATTTTTTTGTAGAAAATTTGTTAGGGAAAAAGAAAGATGTTGAAAATGCTCATAAAGTCTCCTTAAAAATAGTTGGATGCACGATAGTGAATTGTTTGTCGTAAAAAATTATAAGAGTTATTGATTTGGACTGAAGTTGCGTGATTGCAAAACGTCAGTGTGTTATGTGTTTAGATTGCGACTATGAAGACCAAAGTGAAATAATGGTCGAACTTTAGGGGTGTAAAGTGTTAAAACTCCTATTTATAAGGTACTTGCAATCTTCAATTCTTTGATGGGGGATAAGTTTGGTGGCATTTCCTTGTCATATGGTTATATTATGCACCACTCATAGTCCTACACACTCAATTTGCCTTCTTATTGCCCCCTCTTTTGTCTACCATATTTACCCTACTTGTTGAATTCAACTATATTTGTTTTGTTTAGTTTCAAATTAGGATTTCTAAATTTGGATTGTGTGTATTTCAACTGAGAATATTGTTTTTTAAATAACAAATCAGCTTATTTGGTCGTCTTTTCATTTTTTTCTTTTTGAAATACTGATTACTGATTTTTTTCTATTTTTTTTACCAGAATGCAGCAGAAAAACCACCGTTTTTCCTTCCCAGTTGGACAGCCATGTATGTTGTGAACATATTCATCGTGGCATGGGTTCTAGTGGTTGGTTTTGGATTTGGAGGGTGGGCGAGCATGACCAATTTCATCAAGCAGGTCGACACGTTCGGCCTCTTTGCCAAGTGCTACCAGTGCAAGCCCTCATCTCAGCCAAGGCATCACTAAACTAAAAGCGCACAAAAAAAATCAGAACCAGTAAAAAAAAACCTTAATTTCAATTTTTAGCTTCTCCAAAAATATGTGGTTTGTTATTTTTTTTTTTTTTTTCTATATGAATTAAAAGATGAATTGTGTTGATTTGGCTAGGTCTAAAATATGTGTAGTTAATTTTGTTGGGTACAAAAAAGAAAAAAAGAAAAAAACTTGAGTGGTCACTTTTGTCATTAAGCATTATATATAGTCAAAAAATGTAGTTGGAATTTTGAATTTGATTAGTATGGGTTAGAAGCTTGATTAATTAATCAATACTCCTTGACTAATAGATACTCCTCTATGTTGCTTTTTGCTAAAAAAAAAATATGTTGAAAATAGATGGTTTTATTCTTTTTTTTTGGATTTGATTTGACTAGTCAAAAAATAAAATTTAGAAGCATAATTAATTTTAGGGTTAATATGTACTTACCCTTCTTACGCATGATAAATTTCATTTTGAATCCTCTAATTATGATTGTTTTTATGTAGTCTAATAAATTTGTATGTTTCATTTTAAATCCTGTATCTTTTAAGTCTTTTTTTCTTTTCTTCTTCTTCTTCCCTCTAATTATGATACTGTATATTTAACAACTAAATTATAAATAATTATTAATAAAAATTGAGATTAAAGATATAAGATTTAAAGTGAAACGTACAGACTTATTGAGAGAGTTAGTGACTCACTTTTACATAAAATTCAAACTTGAAAAAAAAAAGGTTAATTATGAGTTAGTGGAATGATTTTAAGAGGTCAAACATAACATAATCTACCCTTTTTTGCTTTGTGTTATCCATTAACTTTCACTAATTGTGATCACAATTAAAAGTGCTTTTAGGTTTTAAACGCGTTTTCTCACTTTTCCAAAGCTTGTCTTAAACTTTTCTTTATTTTCCCCTTTCTTCTCTTTATTTTGAATTCTTCACTTATTATGTCAATTTCGATCAAATTTAAATAGTTAAAACCACAATGAATAAATAATTATTTGTCTTAAAAAATTATATATATTAATGATACCTGAAAGTGGATCACTGGACACGTCACTCTTAAGATCCGGGAGTGGACTGACGGGGCTTTCTATCTTTCCTTCGGTTTGGGTTTCTACAAAATAATATACCGTGAGTGGGTTTGCCGATGTTACACCTCCAATGTGAGAATTAGTTGAGGGTACACAAAGATGGTTTGATAGAGCCAGTAAGAGTTCGCTCAGTGCATTGTGTATTGTGCATGTTGCAACGTGTTTCAACGTACCTTAGACCTTTTAGGTTCTGACCTTTATACAGGGAGGGAGGAGACTCGTTTGACAAGTTTTCCTTGATTCTATGTGCACCGTTATGGTGATTGCGTGGATCTCGGTCCTATTACTATAGAGATGGTCGTAATTGCGGGAGGAGATCGCGGAGCCGTTATCTTGAGAGAGTAACGGTACCTTCCTTTCTGGGGGAGGACACTCAAACCGCTTTCGGAGTGGGAGTATTGTGGCGCTCGCACCTAAGGAAGTGTGACTCAAGTGCTAAATTTTGCGACTCATTGTTCATCCAACCCACTCAATATAATATTTTTTTAAGAATTCTAATAATTTTATCAAAAATTCAAAGTGAGAAAAAATAAATTGAAGGAAAGAGTGTGATATTATATAGCATAGATAGTATTATTCTATTGAGATATAAAAATAGAGCCTAGTCTCGTAACTTAGTGAATATATAACTTACATCTTTTGTGGAAAGTCTAGAGTTCAACCTCCTCCCCCAGCATACATAAAAAAGAAAGGAAAAAAGATATAGAAATAAAGAAAAGCACATTTTGCTATATTTTACATACATATCTAATTTCATATGGACAATAGGGTTTGTGGTCGGTTCATTATAGAGATGTCCTGCTTGCACTTGAACTCTCTAAATTATTGTATCTTCTTATGAAAGGCTCGTTATTCAATCTTATGCATAAATGGACATATCTATTCTCATAAACAATGTTTACACGTCTCGATCCACCAGACATGTATTTTATTTAATTATCAATATTTATAGTTAATTAAAGAGATTAAAAATAACACATGATATTTATTTTTTATTTATATAATTATATGAAATTTTTTCACTACAGAGTTATTATAATTTTTTATATAGAAAAATTATAATTATTTTTATATACTAAAATAGTTTTGGAATTAAAAAAAATATATTGTAATGTATGAACTGCACGAATAAAAACTTCAAATTACCCAAAATTTCTAAGATTGTGTTTGGGTAAGGAATTTGTGAGAGGAATTTGATTTAGGTAAGAGATTTCAAAATAGTGGTGATACCACCTTGTTTGAGTATTTATGAGAAAAGATTTTACAAATCTTTTCAATTAAAAATGTAAGACCCCGATTTATTATATACGAATAATTTAAGTCGCGGTGTAAAAATATTTTGAAAATATCGGGAGGACTACGATATTAATTATGTGAATTAAAATTTTAAGGGGTTGTATTGAAATTTTTATAAACATTAAAACATAAATTTGGGTTTAATTGCTACCACAACATAATATAAGGAGAGGTTTGTGTAATATTATAAAAATATCTTAATATATATATATATATAGAGAGAGAAAAAGTTTGAGAGTGGGTAAATTGATGACGGGTGGAGGCATGGGCACTGTCCGGCCGGTGAGCTCTCACGCGTGTATGTATGTGTATATATATATATATATATGTGTGTATATATATACACACAAAGAAAAATGGGAAGAAGGGTCCGAAAAGGAAGAGAGAGAAAGGAAGAAAACAGAAAATAGAAGAGAGAGAGGATCGAGGTGGTGGGTTCTGTTCGTTGTGAGCTCTCCGACGTGGATGTCTTGTTGCTGGTGGAGCGGGTTCAGACAGTGGGTGTGGGGGAGTGATCGGAGCGTGCGGTTCAGCATCGTCAGTGTGGGCGGTGTTGTTCGTCCGGAGTGTGGGGTTTCGGTGTGTGTTCTGATCGTTGGATTTGAGTGTGGTGTCGTTGGTCGGCTAGCTGTGGCAGGGTATGACAGCATGTGTGTGCCGACGATGACGGTGTGTGTGTGTACGGGTGTTCTGTCTTCTGTTCATCATCGTCGGTCAGTTGTGGGTGTTTGCGACCGGTGCAGGGTGGCCGGCGGTGAGAGTTAGTAAGAGAAAGCGTCGGCCGGCTGGGCGTGTGACGGTGTGTAGGTGTGCTCGTTGTTGCTCGTTGACAGTGTGAATGTGGGTATTGTGCGACTGTGTGCGAGTGTCTATTTGTCTGTATGTGCGACGGTGGGTATGTGTGTGTGTGTGTGTGTTCCGAATCAGTTGTTCTTGGTGCGTGCGTGAGCTGCTGTATGTGTATGTGTGTTTTTGTGTGTATGTGTGGCTGATAGTTGCAATTGGTGGTGGTGACTGCCGGAGTTAGTGAGGAGAGAGAAAGTGGTCGGCTGGAAAATTGACAAAACATAGCAGAAGAGAGGAGGAGCGTCCGCTTAGGCGGTGGTAGATCAGTGTGCAGAATGAGAGAAAGTTCGCCTAGGTGGAGGATCAATGGCCTAGGCGGTGAAGTGTCAGTACACGATTTAGAGTAGAAGAGGAACTCGTTCGCCTAGGCGGTGGGTCGTCACTTAGGCGATGGGGAGCAGAATCAAAAATACCTGAAATTTTAGGGAAATCCACGATCGGTTCGGAACGGGTAACCTTTCTAATTTATTTTGTGAATTCTAAATTTAGTTTTCTAACCTTAGAATAATAAAATGAAAATAATAAATCCTGAGATCATTTATATAAATTAGGTGTAGATCGTAAATTTTAACAACGCTAAACTAGTCAAATAACATCTTCGTATATCAAAACGTGGGGAACGAGAAATTAATGAACGTAGGGCTTACATTGCACGATTAAGTTATTTTTCTCTATAATATTAATTTAGGCCTTGTTGCAAATAGGTTCGCAATTATCGAAAGTTCAGGTAGCGGATAGTTGATGGAGCTTTTGAGACCAGAATATCACGTGAGTGTATTGTCTTCTTGCCAAACTATATTTTTATCGATATATGATAGGAAAATGGTTATATTTAAATCAGATGCTTTTATAAATGATATGGATCAAGCCAGTTATGGGTGAGTTGGTAAAATGGAGCTTCCGTTGAATTGGTTGGGGTTTTAAAAAGAAAGACTTTATAAATAATCTATTGGTTTTGGTGGTGATAATTTGTTTGGGCAGAATGGTGATTTTGTTGGTAGTTTTACACTAACATTATTGTTTTGATGATATTGTAGGGTGGTATGTCCGGATGGTGGTCCGGAAGATGGGTATTGATTTGTGTTTTGGTGATGATATTATTGAGTTGACTATGCCATAGTTTATGATGTCCTGTCTGGAGGGTGGTCCGGCAAATGGTGATTCATATTATGGTCACTCCGGAGGGTGGTCCGGTGGATGGATATTTATTATGGTGATTGACATTATGTGGTGATTTATATTATGGCCTCCGGAGACGTCCGGTAGGCGGTGATCTACGCAGTTAGGTCCGCTAGGAAGGCATATCCTACGGATGGTTACGGTACCGTTGCAACTCCCGATCGTGAGGTTAAAACAATCACTATGGCTTAGCCGGTGGGTATGGGATTGAGATGTGTGTTTGAGTTGGGGTGTTTTATATATATATTGGGTGATTATATTATTGATTATGGTGTTCCAAAACTTATTTATACTGCTTTACTTTCACCGCTTATTTGTTACTGGAGATTTTACCAACTGTGTGGTGGATATATATTTACGCTTGATCCATTTAAATATTGTATTATTTAGAATGTATTATTGTTATGTTAAAAATGGTTTTTACTAAGGAGGCAGTACACTCGCAGGTGAATCTTATAGGAGACGGTCCCCTACTGGCATTAGGTGGAGTCATCTAGAAATAATTTGAGTTGAGCTGTCAGAGGTGAACCATATGAAAGAAAAAATTTATGTATGTCATGTAAAAATATTTGTATAGTAATGTATGCATTTTTCCTATTGATGTATAAGAAGTAGTCTATGTAATAGGTGATGTCATGTTGTCGTCACGCCGGCCCTGGTATGAAGGGTGTCCGGGGCGGGTTGTGACAAAAAAAATAGCGGTGAATGAAGGATTTAGAAATCTTTTCAAACTAGGTGTCATTTACAAATCCCTCTAAGAAGGGATTTTAGATCCGACCGTCGATCACCATTGCCGACCACCACCACCCGCCGCCGACCACCTCTGTCCGTTGGCCACCATCGTCGACCCCCACAGTAGTGATGGTGGTTATTCAAATAAAAAAAATTATAAAATTATATAATAAAATTTTAAGAGATTTGTAAATGATGAGATTTCAACCGACACGTCGTGTATATATATATATCATCACATAATAAAAGCCCATTTTATATTTTATTTCTATTTTCCCTCCTTTTTTGGCCTTTTTCCCACCCAATACCTTCCCGCCGGCGAATAAACGGAAGATGAAAAGATTCTTTCTCTCTCTCTCTGATTCTCGCCACCTCGAAAAGCTCAACGATCAGTGTTAGATCAATCAACATTTTACGAAGAGCTCACCATTTGACGATTCCATTCCCTTTTTTTTGGATTTTTCTCTCCAACGAAGAGCTCGAGCACCTGCCATGGCGCCCAGAGGAAAGCGCCGTAAGGTACGACTCCGTTTTCCTCCGAATTTCAACCTAATACGCAATCGGATACTGAAATTGAACTGGTTGAGATCAATTGTTTTTTTTGTTTTTCAGGCGGGATTGATGCGGATGGACGCAGCTCTAGATGCTATGCGTCCTCTAGGGTTTACTGAAAGCGTCGTTCGCAAATCTGTCAGAAGCCTCCTCAAGGTTAGGGACTTCAATTTTCGCGCGAATCAACATTTCTCTCCGATCTTCTGGAATTTGTTGTTGTTTTGATTTCATGTTAGGTTTATGGAGATGATGGTTGGGGTTTCCTTGAGGATTCTGCTTATAAAGTCCTGATCGACGCCATTCTTGAACAAAACGAGCAGCATCAAGATGAAGAACACCAATCGCCTCCTGAAATCGAGCTTAAAGATGGGGGAACTGTTTCGGAGGCGGGCGCCAATGAGATTTCTGAACACCATAAGATCATTGAAGAGGATTTGTGTAGCAAAATATGTGAAAAACAGAGATCTGATGATGATGATGATGAACAACAGGTAAATGATTCATCTACTTACCTGATTAGCATTTTTGTGTTGCATTTTCTGTTTGAATTTATTGTTTCATTGACTGCTCTGAAAATTGGAGGGAAAGGAAAGGCATGATGCCCTATTTTTTTTTGCGGATGTTTTACACTTTGCACCCCTCAAGTTCCGTTATCATTCCACTTCAATCAAAATCATTAAGGTTGCATTTGGGTGAGGTATTTGAAGAAGGAATTTCATATCGGGAAGGGATTTGCAAATTTTTTTTTAACAAATTTTCTTTAAATTTTTTTTATAAATCTCTTCCCGAAATGAAATTCCTTCTTCAAATACCTTATCCAAACGCATAATTTTGGATGACAAACAATCAATTGTCATGCATCCAACTATTGTTAAGGAGATTTTATGGATGTATCCAACCTCTTTCTTTAACACTTTAAGATTTTTCTACAAAAAAACCCTATATATGTGTGTGTATGTATATATATATATATATTATGTTATATGTATATTTTTGAGTATTTGAGTTGGAAGGATAATGGGAGGGAAGGATGAGGTTGCATTTTCTTATAAAATATTTTAAAAACAGTTAGGTGCGTGTTAGGTGATTGTTTTCTATTCAAAATTATAATGTGGATAATGACTTGAGCTGTAGTGGGATGACTAATATTATAAATTCAACTATAAATTATGGGAACCAAAGTAAGGTTGGTCAAATTTCAAGGGTATAAATTGTCAATACCGCCTTTTATCCCACCAATTTAGGAGGAAATGTAGGGAAAATGAGGCTGGAATAAGAAAAAAAAGACTAAATTTACAATTATACTGGTAGTATTTTATTGTAATGTAAGAGGGTAAAATAATAAATTAGATAGTTTTCCTTCGTTACGGAACATGAAATCGTATTTTCTCCTCCTTTTACATCGTTCTATCTAAACAACACTATCTAAAATATAATTTTTTATAACGAGGGATCAAGATATTATCTTTTTATTTTTCCTTTCAAGTTTCTCTCCCTTTTTTAAAATTTTCACTTTCACCCCTTTTGTTTTTAGAAAAATTTAAATTAAACCCTTAAAATTTTACGTAGGTCCCCTCGATCTATTAGATTTTAGTTCCCCAATCAATTTTTTAGATTCGCTGCTGGTGTGAAAAAGCCCTTTTCGCCCTATTATTTATTTGTTTATTTTTCTTCTAATGTTCTTTCTTTTGAAGGATGAAACACCACAACCTAAGAGTGGAGTCCGCGGTCAACTTGCTTCGAGTTGCGCCGCCTCCTCCTCCATAGACTGTGGCCCGAAACTCCGGAGGCATAAACCGTGTTACGGGTGGATTAGTGACGATGACGCCGAGGACGATTTCGACGTTTTAACTCCCGAACAGAACTTAAAACCTAGCTGAAGGGTATGCTTCTTCCATTTCTTGTAAATATGAAGTATTTTAGCAAATGCAGCCTCAACCAGTTGGAACCATGAATGAATTTTTTTGTGTGTGTGATCATGGTAAAGGTTTTTTTGGGGTTCTATATATCTATATGAAACTAACCAATGATTTTGATTTTCTAGTTTTTAATGTTGTAGCTTTATCTAATGTGTTTTTACTTTTTTTTTTTCCCTTCTAATTTTAGAACAATTTATTTTTCTATTCTTCTAATTCAGCACCGGTTGCTAAAGTTAACAACGGATACAGAAAATTGGTTGAGGGGGGCTAAAATTATTTTTACGAATTTATTAGATATTTTTATAAATTAGAAGAGATTTATGTAAAATTTTAAGTGATTTTAATTGATTTTTTTTTTAATAGTTGTAACTTTCGAGTTAAAGGGGGACATTGGGTATTGTTTTTTTTAAGTACTTAATTATAAAAGTAGTGTTTGTTTTGCACTAAAAAAAATATTTTTAAAACAAAAATAAATAAATAAAAAATTATAAGAGAACGGGGACGAAGATATCTTAATTGATTTTTTTTTTTGTCTAATCATTTGTATTTTTTTTTTTGGATTAACAGATTATTTATAGAGATAATATTAAATTATATTATCTTTAAAGCTGTCAAATATATTTTTTTATTTTTATTTTGGAGTAGAAGTATTTTTTTTTTTTTTGTCAAATGCAAAAATAAAAAATTGAAAGTATATTTGATAGTCTTGAGATAATATTTTTGTTGTTGTTATTATTATTATTATATAATAATAAACGATGTCTTAATTTTTAAAAATCTTTAATAATTAAAAGAAAATGGGAAGGAAAGTCTTAATCTATTGAGTTCAAATGAGTTTTTTGAAATATAAAAATTGAAGAATTAAAAAACTATTAAGGGTAAAAACCAATGTTTCTTTATGATTGTGCTACAAGAAAGTAATATAAGGGATTTTTAATTATACAGGAAGATATGTTTAGTTTAATTTAGGTGTATCTTGACTAATTATTTTTTTCAATGATTTTTTTTTTTGGTATGTTCATGAGTGTTCTCACGCTCACATAGAGTGTGAAATTAATCTCATTCGGAGTGCATGACTATTCTTCTCAAGAAGTGTTTTTTCATAGGTTCGAATTTCTGACCATGTAGTGGTCTCTCAATTATTTTAACTTAAACAAGTTTTACCACTTGAGTTATACTATGTTG
This sequence comes from Eucommia ulmoides, assembly GCA_016647705.1. NCBI lineage: Eukaryota > Viridiplantae > Streptophyta > Magnoliopsida > Garryales > Eucommiaceae > Eucommia > Eucommia ulmoides. The sequence continues at coordinate 56,341,594 of CM028328.1, forward strand.
GTACTTTTCTAAATAATTTTAATGGTGTAATTTTTTATATCGATTTTGTGGATTCAAAACTTTAAGATTTTATTTTTGAAGTGGTTTTTAAAAAAGTGGATGCACATGATATTTTTGTTGGCATCAATGCTTTTGCTTTCACATGTAACTAAAATGGAGGAACATTAGTGTTATTGGTAATTGGTTCTTGACAACGAAAATTTACCAAATGTGGAAATGCAATAGTTTCTTGTGCACACTACTCCACTAGCTTTTAGTACCATATTTTTTTTTTGTTTTATTATTTGACCCCATAACATCTTGTTTCATAAAATCAAGGTTATGTCTTTCTTGTTTAAGTTCAATATATTTTAATTTTTGCCTAAATATTTATATTAATGATTAAGGGGTATCTAAACTTATGGATAAGATGTTTACAAATCTTTTTTTAATGTGATCTTAGGCGACTTTCACCCCGAAAATTAGCTCATAAGGTGAAGTTTTTTCTCACACTTATAACTTGACCACTATCCCATTCCACATTTGATGTAGGATAAATCTAATAATCTCTCACTCATATCTCAGGCTTTTGGTTTGCTAACCTTCGACCGATCTCTTTCTCTGTAGCTATTGGACTAGAGTTGTTGTAACCTAAACTCTGATACTTGTGTAGAGTGGTCTTGGAACTCTTTTAACCCTAAAGGGTTGCTCATAACGTGAGGCTTCTCCTCACACTTATAACTTGACTACCAACTCATTTCATATTCGATGTGGGATAAATTCAACAATTTTTTATGATTTAAAACAAATATTTGAAATAAAAATAAAAAAATAGATTTTTTTTTGGAAAATTGTTCAAACAATCTAGGAATGGAATTTGATGGTGCCCTAATTTAGAGAGGACCACTTTGTAAAAAACAGGGGTCTCTTGCTCTATTGCTACTCGTCGGATTGTGTGCAAGAAACCTTATATCAGGGAGTTGGCTCTCGATGATGAACTTCCAGTATGAGAGTAAGTGTTTGTATGTGGAATAATGGGTATTGATTTAACTCATAAATCATATCATCTCTTGGCGGGGAGATTAGATTCCAGGGAGCAACTTTCTAGGTGAATTTGTTATAGGCTGTTGGAGTAGTTGCATGCTCATAACGTGAAGCTTTTTCTCACACTTATAACTTAATTATCAACTCCTTCTATATCCGATGTGGAATAAACTTAATAATTTTTAATGATTTAAAACAAATATTTGAAACGAAAATAAAAAATTAGTTTTTTTTTGAAAAATTGTTCAAACAATCTAGGAGTGGAATTTGATGGTATCCTGATTTAGAGAGGACTACTTTGTAAAAAACAAAGGTCTCTTGCTCTCGTGTTACTTGCCGAATTGTGTGCAATAAACCTTATATCAGGGAGTTGGCTCTCGACGAAGAACTTCCAATATGAGAGTAAGTGTTTGTATGTGGAATAATGGTTATGGATTTAACTCATAAATTAAATCACCTCTTGGCGGGAAAATTAGATTCCAAGGAGCAACTTTCCAAGAGAATCTGTTAGTGCAGATCTATAGGCTGTTGGAGTAGTTGCATGCTTATAACGTGAGGCTTTCCCTAGATCTGTAGGGGACTCTTTTAACCCTAAATGGTTGCTCATAACGCGAGACTTTCCTTCACACTTATAATTTGATTATTAGCTAATTTTATATTTGATGTGAGATAAACTCAATAATTTTTAATGATTTAAAACAAATATTTGAAATAAAAATAAAAAAATAGATTTTTTTATTTTTTATTTTGAAAAATTGTTCAAACGATCTAGGAATGGAATTTGATGGTGCCCTAATTTAGAGAGGACCACTTTGTAAAAATACATGGGTCTCTTTCGTCGTTGCTACTCGTCGGATTGTGTGCAAGAAACCTTACATCAAGGAGTTAGCTCTCTTGGTGAAGAACTTCCAGTATGAGAGTAAGTGTTTATATGTGGAATAATGGTTATAGATTTAACTCATAAATTATATCACTTCTTGGCGAAGAGATTAGATTCTCGGGAACAATATTCCAGGGAAATTTGTTAGTATGGATCTATAGGCTGTAGGAGTAATTGCATGCTTCATGCATGGGTTGACCCACGTGCAGAGCAAATTTGTGTGTCTCTCGGGTGGGCATGAGATGACCCAGAGAAAACAGGTTTGAATTCAACTGCCAGGTCTCGAGTCAACCTGTCTTTCTGTAGATCCTTAATAACACGTACATAGATAACAAAATTTCACCGTATTAGAATTAATACTTAAATAACTATCACGTCGTGAGTTCATAATTAGTTTTATTTAATTATTTAATAAAAGATGCAAGATTATAAAACGAAAACTTAATTGGATGTGGTGAAATTATCAAAATTTAATTTTTTGTTTTATAGAAATTATCAATTATTCAAGACAAAACAAAAGTTGTAAGAAAACTTTAATCCACACTCGTTCCTTGTGCTTGTACCTGGGTGGGCGGAATATCAAGAGTTGTACCGTACGGAATAAGGAATTGATGGGCCCATACCAGTTGATCCAATGAAAAAATGCCACGTGGTTAAGATATATATATATATTAATTCGCATGCATATACAGGAGACTGCGGCGCCATGTTTCCTTTCATGCTCTGAAGAAGCCTTTGCCATTTCGAGTAGCAGAAGAGAGAGAAAGAGAGATTTCTTCGGCTCATCTCTGTGTGTTCTTGTGTGTGTGTGTGTGTGTGAGAGAGAGAGAGAGAGAGAGAGAGTTTTCAGCTCATCTCTGTGTGTGTTTGTGTGTGAGAGAGAGTTTGCTTGGTCCCGACGATTTGAGGTATTGTGAGAGAGAGAGTTTTCGGCTCATCTCTGTGTGTGTTTGTGTGTGAGAGAGAGTTTGCTTGGTCCCGACGATTCGAAGTATTGTGAGAGAGAGAGTTTTCAGCTCATCTCTGTGTGTATTTGTGTGTGAGAGAGAGAGTCTTCGGCTCATCTCTGTGTGTGTTGTGTGTGAAATAGAGAGTTTGCTCGGTCCCGACGATTCGAGGTATTGTTCTTCAGCTCCTTTTTAAGAGAGAGAGAATTTTCGATTCATCTGTGTGTGTGAGAGAGAGAAAGAGATCTTCGTTTCATCTCTGCAGTGTGTGCGAGAGAGAAGAGTTCGTTTCATCTGTGTAAGAGAGAGAGATTCTTCATATCATCTGTGTGTGTTGTGTGTGTGTGAGAGAGAGAAGAGTCTTCATTTCATCTGTGTGAGAGAGAGAGATTCTTCATATCATCTGTGTGTGTTGTGTGTGTGAGAGAGAGAGTCTTCGTTTTCACCTGTGTGTGTGAGGGAGAGCGAGATTGCTTGGTCCCGACGGTTCGAGGCCTTGTTCTTGTACTCATATTTTAGAGAGAGAGAGAGAGAGAGAGCGGGGGAGAAATTGTTCTTCAACTCAGTTTTAAGTGTGTGTGTTTGATCGATTTGCTAATTGCTATATCTTGTCCTTCAGCTTCAGCTCATTTTCTTTGATAGGCAAACATTCATAACAGCCATGGCACCAAGAGGAAGGCCCCGAAAGGTAGATCTCTCTTTCCGTATTTTGTCGATCATTTCTTTCTTGCATTGTCTTCTCACTTCCTGTTTCTCCGATCGGAAAATTCTATAGCCGCGGCTATCGAGAATGGATGCCGCCGTTGACGCCATGGCACAGATGGGATTCGATGAAGAATACGTACGGAAAACGGTCGATCGCCTTCTGAATCAGGTGAAAAATCCGTCTAATCAGTTTCGACTCCGATTGCGCCTTTTCTCACTTTACCGATTTCGTTTTCCAGGTTTACGGTGGCGATGATTGGTGGGGTTTCATTGAAGCAGATGCGTACAAGGTCCTCATTGATGCTCTTCTTGATGAAGAAGAAGCCAATTCGTTAAAGGTAAATAATCTTAACAAAAATCGATTCGTCTTGTGCTTTTGATTTACATTTCCTTTTCTCTTTTTTGGTTTTTGGTTAAGGTGTATCCGAGTCAACTTACGCCCACTTCAACTAATTACCTCATTTAGACATCTTAAGGGTGCACTCCTTTATATCAGTTTAGTGCATTCAGGATTAAATTCAAGATTAATTTATTGAATTTGTTCCTCAAAGAGTCGAATCTTAACTGATAAAGAAATAGAACGCCTCTCCTTACCAACTTGACTAACACCTCGATCTTGGGTTGATTTGCATTTTTTGATAACATGATTTGTGATCGCGAGTTAATTGTTTGCTTTCGACTTAAAGACGGATTCCTACAAAATGTCTTTTTTTTAAGGGCTAAGATTAATTGGGGAATCAACAGCTGAGACGACGAGATGACATATTTTGGGAGGAAAATTCCCGCCTAAAAATACACTCTTCCACTACAAAGCAATTGGGCTTAATTACATATTTCCCCCTCTGAGTTTTGTATTTATGCTTTATTAGTTATTTTTTATTATTTACTATTTTTTTACACTTATAAATTGAAAAAATGGCTTTAGGCACCGGAATCCCTATGAATAAATTAGAACGATCTGTTTAAAATGTTTTTAATTAGGATTGATTTGAGGTAAATAAATGAATGGGATTGGATTATGATTTTTTTTGAAAACTTTCTGGCCTAAATATTGAATACTCCTACTTCTAAAGCTGTTAAATCAAATTATATTTATCTTTTTAAGTATTTAACTATGATAGATATCTTTGGCTCTAATATTGTATTAGAAGAGATTCTAACTTAAAATCATATGGTAATAATTGAAGAAATTCCTTTGATTTATTGAGTAATTTGAGGATCCTCAAGTAATCGATATGGTACGGGAATCAAACACTTACAAATATGAAAATCGATATCGTGCTCAGATTATTTTTATTTTTATATTTATTTATAAATTATTATTTTTTATTTTGTAGCATGGATCACCAGAAGATGATGGGATTGAAGATGCTGCTGCAAATGGGGATGCAGGCCCCTCTGGTGAAGCTGCTAAACCTGCATCCCCTGTAGCTGAAATTCCTACACCCCAAGTTGACACAGCAGGTAATTTTTCTTCATTTTTCCATTTTTCTTCCTTTAAAAAAATTGATAATGTCATTAATCCAATATATAATGTGTATTAAGCAAAACCCAAAATAAGAAAATTGAAAAAAACGTTGTTTAAAATATTTAACGATTCATAAATTGAAACAATTTGCGAATTGAAGGACAACCAAACGTGGCCTAACTTTTTTTTTTTTTTTTTTGGAATGAGCAGTAGTTGGAAGCGAAGAAGATCGGAGAGGCAATAATTTGGGGCGATCATCCAATCATGAAGAGGTTCCGCCACGCCAACGGCGTAAGCATAAGCCTTGCTATGGTTGGATAAGTAGTGGCGAAGAGGACACCGACGATGATGATTTTATACTGCTTACGCCTGCGCCAAGACTAACACCCTCAACCCCTGGCGGAGAAGAGCCAAGACTTAATAAGCACAATAAGAATCAAAAACGGCGCAGGCACAAGTCAAGGTGGGATATTATGCCCGATTAATTCCCTCTGCCCCGGCCCCGGGCGTGGATTCGAATCCTAGACCACCTGTTTTCACGTTTTTTTTTAAATACCGTGTGATTCGAACCTCAGACCACCGGTGTTTGATGGGGGAGTGAATCTTAGTAGAGTAGGCTAGGCATCTCTTTCTCCCAATATGAGAAAGAGTTAATTGCAATGGATAATATTTTGTGCTCTCTGCCTCTAGTAAGCTTTGTACATAGATTTTATAGGTACTCCTAAAATCAAAGAGTTTTTTTTTTTCCAATATTTTTTTGAAAATTTTAATAATTTTATCAAAAGTTCAAAATCATTGTACGCTATATAATGCAATAATTTTGAACTTTCGGACAAATCACCGTATATAAGGTAATTTTAAGTCTCTCTCAACCCCAAAAGCTAGCTCACGAGGTAAGGTGTCTTCTCCCACTTATAACTTGACCATCAGTTTTTTCTACATCCGATATTCGATGTGAGATAAACCTAACAAGTTTTCCCTCACACATCAGATCGTTGGTCTGTTAATCCTCGAACAGTCTTTCCCTTTGTGGCTATTGGGACAGACTTGTTGTAATTTAAGCTCTTATACCAGTGTAGGGTGGTCTTGAGCCTTTCTCAACCCGAAAAAGTAGCTCATTAGGTGAATATTTCTCTCACATTTATAACATATGACTATTAGCTCATTTCACATCTGATGTGTGATAAAATAATAGCATAATGCTCGTGATTATATGAGACAAAATTTTAAGTTCGTGAACTGTTCGCCAAAAACCCCTTTCAAGTATATTAACTCGGTATCTGATTGGACTCTCGGAGTACAAATCGGTGAATTTTCAAACTATAGGGATCACTTAAACACAGGTTCCAAATTTAAGGCGCTAAAAGTGTAATTTTCCAAAAATGGTATGTTTAAAACACGTGCCACGTGTCGGATTCTGATATTTCGACGAGAGCGCGGCTAATCTCAAGCCTAACTGAAAAAAGAGAATCAGATACTTCCTTCATTGCACTGGATAAGATTTTTCTTCTCCTTCTTCTTCTGCGAATCCCTGAATCGTTCATCGGAGATTTGGATCCTTAAACCCTAGATTTGAAGAAGAAGAAGAAGATTTCATCAATGTCGTGAGGTTTTGTTTTGGCTGAACGCACCGTCGTTAGTCGTTACCGAGTATGAATCTTCCGGCGAGTTCGCGAGGAAATTTCGTTCCCTTGTCTCAGTGCAGCTCTTGCTCCGTCCTTCGTTTCCTTCCCGTTGCATTTTCTCCGGATGTTTCTCGCCGTAAAAGTTCCAATTTGAGTTCAAAGCAGTGCTCAGGGTAAGCAAATTCGATGTTATCTTCTCTGTCTCTCTCTCTCGTTTGCCTCATTCTGAGATTGAAGTGTTTTGCTTCTGTTTTTTTGGTTATGAATCAGATATAATTTTCGTAGAACGCGAGAGCTTGTTTGCAGAGCTACCGATACTGAGGCGGAGCATGATAATAATAGCGATAAGGTACTCTCTCTAATCTCTATGCTGTTGTATCCTTCTTGTGCTATAAGAAATCAAACTTCAATTTATCCTTGGACTTCAATTAATTATAGATGGTTGATTTATATATTGATTTTTTCGTGTAAAGTTCTCAGATCTTATGTGCTAATAACCAGGAAAGAAAAGTACATGAAGATGCAGAGATGTCAACTTCGACTGATTCGACTATAGAACATAATGCCGAGCTTAATTCACAACCTACAAAATCTGAGGAAGTAACATCAATTTTTACGTTTTTGAAATTCATGTGTTGATTGCACTTTTTAAGAGTTCTTGATGGACTTCATGTGTTTGTTTGAATAAGGACCAATCTGTTGAGCTTGAAATGCTTGATTCCAACAACAATGGAGTGGGAAGTAATGCTCAAGACAACACTGAGGTACCTTTTCAAACACCAGAACGAGAGGCTTAATAATTTGTTTTAAGGATGATCTTCAACTCTTGGAGCCTCTATTTGTTGCATTTTTGATGACGCAGGATGGTGATAATGTAGAAGTTGCCAGTGGATCGCCCCTGCCAGGTGTGAAGGTGATTATAATTAGAGTTATTCTGTTAAACTGCTCATAAATTATCAATTTCTGTGTTGTCCCTCTCTTTTACTTCCTGAATTTGAATGAACAGCCTCAGCAATTTGATGAATCAATCAGGATTCCAAAGCAGACAATTGACATTCTCAAGGACCAAGTATTTGGGTTCGACACCTTCTTTGTAACAAGCCAAGAACCATATGAGGTGAGTTGATTAGCTGGATATTTTTCCTTATACCAAGCAGAAACATAAAATCATTGAAAGAGCATGTCACGAGTGCAATTATAAGATGATTACAAGTCTTGAAGAAAAACAACCAAACAAACCAGCATAAAGAGTTGTGATTGTTTCTGCTGAATCCCATATCTCTTGTATTACCTAATTCTGAGCTATATATAAAGCCTAGGGCAATTTTACGTCTTTTGAGATTGAGTTAAGCCCAATGGGTTCCTACATGGTATTAGAGCCATGACTTTTGTTTGATGTTGGGTTTCTACATGGTATTAGAGTCAAGCCATTTGTCTGATGTTGGATGTGTTGAATCCCACATCAATATTGGGCCCCTAATATCCGTTTGCAGTGATTTGTCAAAGTCCACCCTGCACGTGAGGGGATGAGTTGAATCCCACATTGACGTTGGACCTCCGGATATCCGTTCATAGAGGTTTGTCAAAGTTTACCTTGCGCGTGAGGGGGCATGTTGAATCCACATCGCTTCTATTACCTGATCCGGAGTTGTATATAAAGCCTAGGGCAATCCTCCTCTCTCAAGGCGTCTTTTGAGAGTGAGTTAGGCCCATTGGGTTTCTAACTTGCTGATCTTCATGGTGCAATACTGAAGAAGAGGTGAAAAGAGCACGGTTTGAATTTCTGAAAATTTGGTCTCTCCTGGTCTGAGTGTGTTTAATCTACTTCACTTACATGCACGAATTTTACTTTGCCGGTTTTCATTATCTATCCTATATGCACATTCAGTTTGCTTTTACAGGTAGGAGTGCTGTTTAAAGGTAACCTTCGAGGGAAGGCCTCTAAAAGTTACGAAAAGATAACAAAGAGAATGCATGTATGTACTCCCATTTCCCATTCTTGTTTTGCCTGAATACAAAGAAATTTCTTGACCAGAACGACACACATTTCTTATCCAGGATAAATTCGGGGATCAATACAAGTTTTTCCTTCTTATTAATCCAGAGGATGATAAACCTGTGGCAGTTGTGGTTCCAAGAACGACCCTGCAACCAGAAACAACTGGTAGGCATTTTTGCTTTATCGTTTATAACGTATAACCGTGGAATGTCCAAGACCAGCTGAAACAGGATAGGTAATGATGTATCTGGTTTTAAATTTGCAGCCGTCCCAGAATGGTTTGCAGCGGGAGCTTTTGGTCTAGTCACAGTGTTCACTTTACTTCTTCGAAATGTTCCTGCATTGCAGTCGAACTTACTGTATGTCCTTTATCCTTCATACTTGGCTTTCGTCTTCTGTTTTTATTTTTTTCATAGTTATAAAATCTTGAATGCTAACTTTGTCCTTTGAAAAGCTAATGTGGCAGAAAGGTTTAAAAGTTGTTTCACTTGAAATTGTGGTCATTCTTTACCCTTTTTCTCTTAGAGGATACTGTTAGAATCCCATACCGAATTTATGAAGTTTTCCAAATATATGAAAGTAGTTACTCCACTTGATGCCATATGGTTTTAAAATTGAACATCCTAACATGGTATCAGAGTTAAGTTTGAGAAGTCTTGTTTGTTTATTCCCAATTGTTTGAATGTTTGTCTTGTCTTTTCTGTTGTTTGGTCGCATCACGTGTAAGGCGAGACTGCACATGAGGGTGGGTGTTAGAATCCACATTGAATTTGTGAAGTTTCTTAAAGTAGTCTAAATATGGAAGGAGTTACTCTACTTGATACCATATGATTTTAAGATGGATCTCCTAACAGATACCATATCCTGTTTTTCTTTTTTCTGTTATCTCAAAAGAGATTTGCTTATATCATTACATGGCAAAAGGAATATAGATATTTGAATGTCATTATTTTTACTGCTATGGCCACATTCAAATTAACCTTTTTTTTTTCTTTCTAATTTGATCACTCTCATTCATCTGATGTGCCTTTCTTGTCCTTTATAACATTATCTTTATGATACTACCCATGTCAAGATAATCTATTAATAAATCTACAATTATTTTCTTAAAATGTCTTTCCATGAAGGGCTTGGATTGATGAGATTGCATTATGAATTTGTTGGGAGGGAAAATACCCGCCTAAAAATCCCAAACCCCACTTCCAAAGCGGGTTGAGTTAAATTACAATTTGTACCCTTTAATTTTTGTATATGTACTTTATTAACCAATTTTTAATTATTTACTGTTTTTTTATACTTATAAATTTAGAAATTGATATAGTGCCTTTAGACGCGGGAAGTAATCCATAGTAAATAAATAATGCGGAAATGCTACCTGCAGCCATGCATGGTTTTACTTTGTTATGCATGTGGTTTCGATGTTGATATTACTCATGAAACAATATATGCTTTAGATTGATGATTAACATGAAGACCGATGTTTTATGTAACAGATCAACTTTTGACAATCTTGAATTGTTGAAGGATGGCCTGCCTGGAGCCCTTGTAACTGCACTTGTTCTTGGGGTGCATGAGATCAGCCACATCTTAGTTGCTAGAAGTGCTGGAATTAAGCTTGGGATTCCATACTTTGTTCCTAGCTGGCAGGTTAGATATGTTTAATATCATTGAATGAGGTTAGGGTTTATTATTGCAAATAACGCATATAGAATTATAAAGAAAATAGCTACGAAAGATAACTTATATAGGCATATACAATAAAAAGACATAGAAAAGAAGAAATGACAGTTATACCCTTAATGCTAAATAAATTAATGTAATAATAACTCTAATTCAGCCCCATGTGATATTAGTGGGAGAAAAAGCATCCTTTTGCCTTCAATTATTATGTTTTGTTTTCAACATCATTAAAAGTTTAAGGGTGGGTTTGATAACACGATTCAACAGTTAGAAACGAAATACATTAACTCCTTTTTGCCATTTATTATGTTTCGTTTTGAGCAACATGAAAAGTGTAGGGCTGTCTGATAACACAATTTAACAGTTAGAAACTGAATGCGTTAACTACCTATTTTCCATTTCCTATGATTGATGAATGAATTTGTATATTCTCCATTACCTATGATTTAATGTAGGGCTGTGTTGAAATCAGGCTGACCCGTCAAACCGATCCAAACCGACCCGAAACTGGACTATTCTTGTAGCGAACCAGGCTGAACCGTTCTCCTGTGTGTGGGTCATCACCCGAAAAAACTGACCTTTGTGGATGGATTCAGCAACCCGACCCGATCTGAAAAAGCACAGTTTCGGACAAAAACATATCTGGTCCGAAAACATCGACCTGGTTCCATTTTCCAGCCCCAACCCGACCTATGTGCAGCCCTAATTTTGTCAAATTTACATATTGTCTGTTTGAATGTAGAACATGCAATCGTTTTACTTTAGTTAAAATTCTAATATATATTTTACTCTTACTAGATGAAAAAATAGCATCTCAACTAGAACTAAAAATGTTAGCCAGTTAATTTAAATGTTTTAAATCCTTGCAACCAAACATAAACTATAATAATTCATAAATTTACTAATGCAAAAATAGTAAAGTTTGTGAATTAAAAGACACAACCAAACAGGCACTAACTATACCTCCCCCCCACCCCCCACCCCACAACCAAATTGAGAGTAAAGGTGCTATGTTTTTTGTGGCAGATAGGCTCTTTTGGCGCTATAACAAGGATTATAAATATTGTACCCAATCGAGAGGATCTTCTGAAGGTGGCAGCAGCAGGACCTCTAGCAGGCTTCACTTTGGGCTTTGTTCTCTTGCTTTTAGGGTTCATATTGCCACCAAGTGATGGTATTGGCGTCATTGTTGATGCTTCTGTTTTCCATGAGTCATTTCTTGCTGGAGGCATAGGTATGCTCTTTCTTCTACATATGAAATATAGGATTTTTCAACTACATTGGTTTTCTAATTTATAAATGTAAAAATAAATAAATAATAAAAATATCAAATTTAAAAGGTACAAAATATAGTTTAATTTAATCGTCTTAGAATTGGGAGTAAAAATTTTAGGTGGGAATTTTCTCACCAAATTTTTTATAATCTAATTTCATCCATCTATTTTTCTCAAATCAATCCCAACCATTAACGGAAAGACATTTTAAAAAAATCGTTCTAATTTATTATATAGATTGTTGTTGAATCCCGCATCACATGTTACCTAATCCTAATCTATATATAAAGTTTAGGGCAATTCTTTTGTTTCAAGGCGTTTTTAGAGAGTGAGTTAGGTCTATTGGGTTTTTCTACATGGTATCAGAGTCAAGCCTTTTGTTTGATGTTTGATATGTTGAATCCTACATCAATGTTGGGCCCCTCGATATCTGTTGGATCCTACACTGCTTGTGTTACCTGATCCTGAGCAATATATAAAGCCTTGAGCAATCCTCCTCTTATAAGGCGTTTTTTGAGAGTGAGTTAGGCATGTTAATTCCTACCATATCTGTTCGCAGTAGCTTTTCAAAGTTAACCCTGCGTGTGAGGGGGTGTTGAATCCCACATCGATGTTGGGCTTCTGATATCTTTCGCAGTAGTTTGGCAAAGTCCAACTTGCGCATGAGGAGACTTGTTGAATCTTGCATCACACATTACCTAATCCTGAGCTATATATAAAAGCCTAGGACAATCCTCCTGTTTTAAGATGTCTTTTGAGAGTGAGTTAAGCCCATTGGGTTTTCTATAATCATGAAGAACCGATCTTTTTATTTTTTCCGTATTAATTTCTATAATCGTGATCTTTTGCAATGCTTGCAACATTAACATTGGCTTCGTATGGGAGACTTGAGACTTGTTTGGTTTAGAACTCGGAAATAGTTTTCGAAAAGTTTGAAAATAATTTTGTGAGATATGCTGTAAAAATAAAAAGACGTCAAGTTTTTTTTTTTGTTTTGTTTTTCAAAAACAAAGTGTTTCAAAAACAAAGTGTGTGTATATATATATATATATATATATATATATATATACAGACATCCAAACACTCCCTTAAAAATTTCCTTTCTGTTTATGTAGCAAAGCTGCTTCTTGGTGAGGCTCTGAAGGAAGGCACTCCCATATCTGTCAACCCTCTTGTAATCTGGGCATGGGCTGGACTTCTTATCAATGGCATCAACAGCATTCCTGCAGGAGAAATCGACGGGGGACGAATTGCTTTCTCTATATGGGGAAGAAAGGTATGTCTTTTACATTTTGGGAGCATTTCGAAGCACGGAAATAGAGAATCGGAATTAGAATTAGAAATGAACGCAAAAAATAAAAGAAAGAGAGAAAGAGGACGGTGGACGACTGTCCTAATAATGACACAAAATTAATAAAAAATTCTAAAGCAAATAACTACTTTAGTTTTACTCCTATTTATTAGAGTTTATGAAAACACTATTGTTCCAATTAGGATTGCGTCATCAACCGCAGTCGGTCGCTGAAATTCTTGTGACCGGTTGATAGAATTATTTTTAGTTACATTTTACTACTTTTAGTAATATTTTTTTTTAATTTACATTTTAGTTATAATTTTTTAGTCACATTCAAATAATTTTGCGGTTGCCGAAAAATTACGTGAATGTAACTAAAAATACATTTAAAAATGTAACTAAACAGTACATTAAAAAAAAAAAATTTACATGTAACTAAAAAATACACTAAGAAAATAGTTACATGTAACTCAAAAATTTCTTAATCCACCGCTCGGATCTTTTTTTTTTTTTAACAGGCTGCAAATCGTTTTACCGCTGCTTCCATCACGCTATTAGGTCTATCTTCATTACTAAACGACATAGCGTTTTATTGGGTAGTTCTAATATTCTTCTTGCAAAGAGGGCCTATTGCTCCGCTCTCCGAAGAAATCACAGATCCCGACGACAAATACATTTCCCTCGGAATCGTAGTTTTGGTCTTGGGGCTTCTGGTATGCTTGCCTTACCCTTTCCCTTTCACAAGTACCGAAACCATTCCAAGTTTTTAGTCATAGGCACCAATTGATTCTGGATTTTCAAAATCACTAATTGGGGATGATTCGCCAAATGGGTACTTATTCGTTGTTGAAATCGGTATATATTGTAATTATATAATGAGCACATTTTTTTTCCTTAAAAAATTTAGTGTTATTTTATTCACGTTATCTTGTACTAGATAACGAGACTACTGTTTTCAGATTGGAAACTGAAGAGGCTCTGAATGGGTGTTATATATTGTATATTGAGTGGAAATTCAGGGTTCAGTTTAACTATGAGATTGAAGTAGGGCTAGAACTCTAGTATTAATTATGATGCAGAACATCAGTGTTAAGAGGTTCCAACTTAAAATCATATGGTGTTAAGTGGAGTAACTCTTTTGATTTATATAGTGAATTAGGAATTCTCAGATGAGCGATGTGGAATAGGAATCTAACACTCGCCCTTGAGTGCAACCCCCGGTTTGCACGAATAATTTGACTACGAGAGAATGAAAGACTTATAACTTTGGCTCTGATGCCATGTTAAAAGGTTCCAACTTAAAATCATATGGTGCTAAGTGGAGTAGCTCATTTGATTTATATAGAGGCTTAAGAATTCTCAGATGAACGATGTGGGACAAAAATTTAACAATTAATACCAAACATAATGTACTAGAGTATGAAATATTTTACTGCTTTCAACAGGTCGCTGTATATTAATCAAGCGCTAATCTTTTCAACATTTGAATAGAAACAAGATTATCGATTTGGCCTAATAGTATGTTTGTCTATTAGCTCGTTAAGCAACGACTCATAATGGTAACGAGGTTAAATTAGGTTTTTTATACAAAAAAATTGTACTCATGGTGTTCCTAAGAAAATTAGAGAGAACTCTATTTTTACTATTAAAATTAAAATGGATCATCACTCGCAAGTTCATATTGAGAAAATACCAACTGTATATTTATTATTTAAGATAAATTTAAATACATATTTTCTCACTACATCAATTGCAACATAATTAATGGGGGATGCAAATATTATTGTCTAACAACAATATTAATAGTAACAACAATATTAATAATAACATAATAAATGGAGAAATACAAATGTTACTATACAACAACAAAATGAATGAAGGAATGTAAATATTACTGTATAACAAATAATTACTATATGTCAATCGGGTTTTTATCTAAACTTCAATGACTATATGGATATAAAAATTAATTAGTAATAGAGTTTGGGCCCATGATAAAATATTTTTTTTTTATGGCTTATTTACTATGGCCCCAAGTCCCATCCCTAAATTAACCCTATGCCCATATACCAATAGATATTTAGAAGAAAACCCATGTTTTGGCCGTGTGATTTCACCGAGACTACCAGTGTGATAATATAGGAAATGAGTTTTTGGGGGGAGACAAGCTACCACCATTTCCATCAATAGTCATTCTCATATCAGCCTTCCAAAAAGTTCTCCACTGGTCATCTTTTTCCCAAAAAGATAGTTCTTATGCCCTCGATGTAAGATTTCCATATCCATGAAGCAGCACCGTGCTGACCACTGTCGTACTCCCGTTAGCCATGCCCTTTGCCGTCGTCTGTCGAAAACGTCTCCAGTGCTGGCGTCCTTGTATCAGCTCCAATCGGCGGCGGTCGTAGTAGCAACTCCAAGCGGCGGGGTTCATCGTAGCAGTTGCAGTCGACTGCTTCCTCGTAGCAGCTACTACCGGCAGCCCATCGTAGCATCTCTAGCCGGCGTTCTCCCTCGTAGCGACTGAATTTCAGCCAGGTGTATTTAATTTCATAGGTAAACAAAGGTAATAAAAATCTTAACAACCAATTTCAATGAGTTGTTTTGAATTTTCCTCTTCTTCCTTTACATTGTTGATCTTTTGGTTGTTGAAATGGTTAGTGTGCAGTAAAAATTACATATTGAATTCATGTTATTGAATTTCGTTGTGGTTCTATCCCGTTGGTGATGTTTGGGTTGTTAGGATTGTTGATGTGTAGGAAAAATCACATATTGGATTCGTGTTCTTGTACTTTCATTTGGTTTCATCTCGTTGGTGATCTTTGGTTCCATTGAGATTTTTAATGTGTAGCAAAAATTACAAATTGGCGACTTGGATTTTGAGTTTCCCCCTCCCTTATTTCATTGTTGATGTTTTTGTTTTTAAGATGGTTCATGTGTAGCAAAAATTACAAATTGATGTTTTGGGTTTTTGAGGCCCCGTTTTGTAACCGTTTCTATCCCAGAAATTTTCATCCCAATCCCAGATTTTTGGGATTTCTGTTTGGGAATAGCGTTTGGTAATTTTTGTTCTTGTTCCCATTCCACTTCCATTTGAGAATTGTGCCAACTTTTTTTTTTAAGAAATGAGAAACAAAAAAAAATTGTTTTTTTATTATTCTCATCCCATTCCCAAAACCACTGCCACTGTTCATCCGTTGGCTGATCGCTGTCTGTAGCCGCCGGCAACCGTCATCGGTCACCTTCGGCATTGTCGGCTGCCCACCGTCCGGCCAAAACAAAAAAAAAAAATCTCAAAAAAAAAAAAAAATGGTTTTAGGATAAAATCGTTACCAAACGCGATTTTATTCCCAAAACAAAAAAAAAAAAAAAAAAAATTATCATTACCAAACGCGATTCTACTTCTAAAAAGGAAACAAAATTCTCATCCCATTCCCATCCCACTACTGGGATGGGAACAGAAACGGTTACCAAACACCACCTGAGTTTCTCTATTCCTCTTTTCATTGTTGATGTTTTTGTTGTTTAGATGGCTAATGTGTAGTAAAAATTACATATCTAATTCATGTTCTTGAATTTCGTTACAGTCCCATCGCGTTGGTGATTTTTGGATTGTTGAGATGTCAATGCGCAATAAAAATTATTGTGTAGTTACTGTGGGTCTTTTAGTATAACTTTGAATTTTTGAGTATAGCTTATGAACTATAGCAAATTTCTGTTTCTGTGTAGTAAAAATCAACATTTCAAATTCTGTTCCTGTTTTTGTTCTTGATTGCTATTTTTGTGCAGTAAAAATCAACATATTGTTACTTTTCTTTGTTGATGTGGGGTTGTTGAAAAAATAATTACTATTTAGCAAAAATCGACGTTTTATTAATGTGTGGCAAAAATTGATGTTGAATTCTTGGTTTGAATTTCTATTTTCTTCTTTTTTCTTGTTGATATTTGATTTATTGAGATTTTTACTGTGTAACAAAAATCGATGTTGAATTTATGGTTTAAATTTACATATTCTTCCCCTTATTGCTATGCAACAAATATTGCTCCCAACAATATTCCTGTGCTGCAATTGTCACTGCGGCGATATGATTTTGGCAGTGTGTTGGCAATTTTTTGCAGTTGGATTTTCATCAACAAAGGGTTAGCAAAAAGTTAATTAAACATTTTTAGCCTTGTTGAGTGTTTTTTCAATATTTTTGGTCCATCTATTATGCCTCGATGATTGAAGTAAGAATCTAATTTGAATAAAAATCGTTTTACATTAACTATTAACAGTTTTTATGAAATTCACACTCGTCATCGTTTGTCGTGTGTCAATACTGTATAAAAGAATCGAGAGAATAAAAGACTCATCGGTCAACCAAATCGAGACTGAAACTGAGACATTAGAATTCTAGATATAGTGACATCACATTTTCAACCAAAATTCAAAATTTAATTTTTCTGCAAAATCAGTCCATTGTTGTTGTATATTAATTAATCACAAATAATTGTATGTTTTACATTGAACTCAAACATTAATAGTTATTGTGCAATAACTTTTAATAATTATTATATGATTATTAGTTTACAGTAAGTTTTAAACATTGAATGTGAAAAAAATTACTATACAGTAATATTTGTTTTATATGTAGTAAAGACACATTTTTGTTATCAATGAAGTAAAATTTAAATATAATTTTTTACAAAATTAATTTCACCAATACGATTTATAGACATGATAATTTAATCACTTTTTTCACAAAATTTTAATTTTATATTATAATTTAGATTGACTATTTTATTTTATTTTGAAAAGTAAAAAAGAGGTGGGATCTATTTGAGGAGAGAGGAGACAGAGTGTGTCAGAGAATTCATTGTTTAACTTCATCATTGTTTCCAAAAATATCTAAAAGTTTTCATTCCTTAAGTTGAGCGTGAGGTGTATGTTGAAGAATATTGGGTTTTTTTCAATATATTAATAATTGAATGGAGTTTTGATTGTGTGGGTTTGACTCTATGGGACCCATATAAATATTTAATGAAAAAATGGATATTTAATTAAAAATTTCTTTTTTTAATTATATAAAAGGGAAATAAAATTTGACCCAATTTTAATGGTTATAAATTCTTGAAATTCTTTTAATTGGTAATCACCTAAATACCAAAAAAAAAAAAAAGGAAAAAAAAAATAAAAAAAAAAAAGAAGAAGGTTTTCGTAACTCCAAATTTTGTTATTTACTATTAATTCAATCCATTTGTTACACTAATATTTTGAGAAATCTAATAATTTTGACAGAAATCCAAAGTTACTGTACGACATAAAAATTATTGTAATTCTTTACATGAAAAAATTATAATGATTTTTATGTGTTACGGTTTAGCTTTACACTTCCGAAAAAAAATAATGTAGCGCGTAGACTATATGAACTAAGATTTTAAATTTGTGGACTGTTAACTAAAAATCTCTTAAAAATTATGGAAAAAAATGTTGATTTTTTTGGGGGGCTTTCACAGTAAGGTGTTGTCCGGATAAACTTAAGCGCATATTGACTAATTACTTCCCGGGACGATCTTAAGAACGCATTCCCCACATCGGCCTGGTGCATTGAGGAATAACTTCAAAATTTAATTCTCGGATTGCTCTCTATGAGAGTCGAACTTTAGTTGACAAACAAAGAGGATACCTCCCCTTACCAACCAGATTAATATATTAAACTAACCAAAACCGTTAGCAATGTGACAAATTGAAATCCAATTATTTTTCAATTTATAAAATCATTTTTTTTTTTTGTTAAAATCTTATTTCACCACAAGAGATTATCAATTATGATGAAAATTTCATATTTGGTATATAAGACAAACAAGAAATTCATTGAAATAAATTGTTGCTCTAATTGCCAACCGATTTTTTCTCACCTACCAAAAATAATTTGAGATTTAATAAAACTAATAAAAAAAAATGCATAAAATTCAATGTACTTGTCCAATGGAAAATAATTGGACTAAGAAAATTGTTTGAGTGAATTAATATTCAAATAAATAATTTTGAGCATTAATTATTATTGAATGCTTTGATGTTCAATTTCATAGAACAAGGTACATATAGGGTTTAAATGTGCTAACCAATAAAACATATATGCCTTCAATGTTTACATATAGACACAACTAAATTTTGGAACATATAGAGATTTTTTTCTTCTTGATGACGTCTGTCCGGGTCAGTTTATATGTCATTCAACTAATCACTTTTCTGTATGATCTTAAGGGCGCACTCCTCAAATCGGCCTATTGTATTCAAGATTTAATTCCTAAAATGTTTTTTAAGAAAGTCGAATACTGGCTGACAATGAAAAGAGACACCTCCTTGCCAATTGGATTAACACTGCTTGGGTTGATCAAATAGTTATAAAGAGTATTGTTTAGATTGTAGTATAAAAATTAAAATTAAAGTTTAATTATTTGTTAAGAAAATATTAGTTAGTGTTGACTTTTTTTTTTAAATAGGATTAAGAAATTTGAATATAACGTGACATAACGGTAAAAATTAAAATTATTGAATATTTTCTGTAGAAGTCTATAGACTTTAGACGATATTAAGAGATAGCGAGGGTTCTAATGATTTTTTTTTTTTAAATAATGAAATTAATTCAAAATTAGGTCACTATGTATTTGGCATTTTTTTCGTGTAAATACGATCGTGTTTTTAATTGGACCAATTTGAAATAAAATAAAAAAGAAGCGTATAAACGTGTTATTTTTCAAATCATAAGATCATTTGAACAATCATTCCAAATTAAGTAACCTAACCATTAAGAGCTATTATGATTTTATTTTATTTTTTATAATTTTTATGAATTATTTGTTATTATTTATAATTTAAAATAATTGCGGCGAAATTTGGGCAAATTTGTAATGAAATTAATAAGAGAAAACGGAGTAGGAAATAAAATTAAAATAAGGATAAATTGTTTTTTATTCCTTCTATTTTATCTAATTATCACTTTATACCCTTTTATATTAAAAAATTACACTTTATCTACTTTTATTTTTGAATAAAGTGAAAAATTGATTTTTTTCTTATTTAAATTTATGAAATATTCTTAAAAATAGATGAAATTAATTTTTCTATTTAATTTTTGAACGGAATAGATGAAATTTTCGTTTTATTTTAATTTTGATTTATTTTTTATCATAAATAATTAAAAAATAATAAAATAATTTTTTTATCTAATTCATCCGAAAATTGAAAGAAAATTTAACTTCATTCATTTTAAGCACATTCTGTTAAATTAAGGATGAAAAAAATTAATTTCTCACTTTGTTCAAAAATAAAAATGAAGAGAGTAAAATGATAATTAGATAAAGCGCAACAGAATGTTGTGCGCTAGTGTGCGGTAGGGGTGAAAGAAATTTTACCCTTAAAATAATTATATAAAATCCATAATTAATATGTTAGGTAATTAAATAAGAAGAATTATTATTGCTTCCATAATTGAAATTGTTAATAAATGGAAATTTTATAAATTTGGGGGCCAAAAGTGTAATAAATGAAAAATCAAATTTCTGTTTTATCCAAAAAGAGAATAATTATAATTATATCACAAAAAAAAATAAAAATTAAATGTTAAATAAGACAGTCTCCGTCACTTCACAACAGATATAAAAGCAGGACCCACCGCCTGCTTCAAATTCGCCGCTCTCTCTCTCTCTTCTCCGGCGCCGGTGCTTTTAATGCAGACCGTCGCCATGTCTCTCCGTTTGGCTCCAACGAACTACTGCCTTTCTCCGGCACCGGTATCCACCGTTACCGCCAGGAGCTCGAGCTCCTCCCTTGCTATTCGGTTCCGTCCTGTACAATGCTGCTCTCTCAATTCCTCGTCTGCAGGTATCTTCCTATCCGTCTTCTTCTCTATATTCTAATGCGCGTACGTATGTGCAGTTTTTTTGTTTGCTTAAATTGAAGAATTCGATTTGTGCTTTTGATTCTTGTTAAAATGTGTAGAAATTTGAAGAGCAAAAACTTCGATTCAATGCCTTGATTCCGAATTTTGATTATTTTCTTCGAATGAGGCGAGCAGAAGGACTAATCATTTTTTAAATTTTGAATTTCTTTTGTTTTGATGTTTTATATACTGTTCTTCTTCAGTGTGCAGTTTTTTTGTTTGTTTAAATTGAAGAATTCGATTTGTTCTTTTGATTCCTGTTAAAATGTGTTGAAATTTGAAGAGCAAAAACTTCGATTCAATGCGTTGATTCCGAATTTTGATTACTTTCTTCGAATTTCAACGTTTAAACGAGGCGAGCAGAAGGACTGATCATTTTTCAAATTTTGAATTTCTTATGTTTTGATGTTTTATATTTTGAATGTCTTATGTTTTGATCCTGTTAAAATGCGTTGAACTTAGAAGTACAAAACTTCGATTCAATGCTTTGATTCCGAGTTTTGATTATTTTCTTTGAATTCCTACATTTTAAGGAGGCGAGCAGGACTGATCATTTTTCAAATATTGAATTTCTTATGTTTTGATGTTTTATATACTGTTCTTCAGTTATGGATGAGAAGAAATTCATAGAGGCTTCGAGAAATGGAAACGCTATTCCGCTTAAGAAATGCATCTTCTCCGATCACCTGACTCCGGTGCTTGCTTACCGGTGCCTTGTTGGAGAAGACGACCATGAAGCTCCTAGTTTCCTATTTGAGTCCGTTGATCCTAGTTTCAGAACTTCTACTGTTGTAAGTCCACATTTCTTCACTTATTTGTTTCAATAATAAATTTCTCAGCTGGCCTTTCCTTAGCTTTTGTTATTTTCTGAAACAATTTTTTTTACACAATTATGTTCTGCTCTAAAAAATTTGTTCTTAAAATTTGGGAACAGAACAGAACGGAAACATATTTCTTTAGGATCATAAACTTTAAGGCTAGTATCTTTTTGCTTTTAAAACTGTTGAATCCCGCATTGATGTTGGGTCCCTGATATCCGTTCGCATTAGATTGTCAGAGTGCACCTTGCGCGTGAGAGGGAGTGTTGAATCCCACATCCCTTGTGTTATCTGATCCTGAGATATATATATAAAACCAAGGGCAATCCTACTCCTACAAGGCGTCTTTTGAGAGTGAGTTATGCCCATTGGATTTCTACAAAAACAAAAATGTACTTGAAAAAAAAAGTAGTATTTGCCTTTTGCTTCAAAAAGTGATTCTAAAAATCGTGAGATAAAAGTAAAAGCACAAAAAAAATTGTTTTCCTGTTGTTCGATTTTTATATTTTAAGGGATTCATGGAGAAAGACCTTTCTATACAAATTATCTCAAGTTCTCAACCCCGAAATTAT
Organism: Eucommia ulmoides; assembly: GCA_016647705.1. Taxonomy (NCBI): domain Eukaryota; kingdom Viridiplantae; phylum Streptophyta; class Magnoliopsida; order Garryales; family Eucommiaceae; genus Eucommia; species Eucommia ulmoides. Next base: position 56,363,801 of record CM028328.1, read on the forward strand.
TTAGGTTTAAAAGATTGTGTATATGAATAACACTATTATCTTTGTCTTATTAAAAACACTTTTGCTTTAAAATACTTTTGTTCCAATTAACTCTTTTGATTAAAAGAAGTGTTAACCAAACAAACGGAGCCTAATTTTCAATTGCATGGATTGATTGGTTTGATTAAAAAAAAATTTGTTGTCGAATTTGGTTCCTCTAGGGTCGTTATAGCGTGGTTGGTGCTCAACCGGTGATGGAAATTGTGGCAAAGGAAAACATGGTTACAATTATGGACCACGAGAAAGGATCATCGACCAAGAAGACTGTCGATGACCCATTAGCTATCCCAAGAAGCATTTCCGACAAATGGAAACCACAACTTCTCGATGAACTTCCCGATACATTTTGTGGTAAGAACACTATGAAATTATGTGCTGGAACTGGTTTTGTTGTGCTGTAATTTGGTTCCTTCAAATTGGAGGATTTATATGTAAATTGGAGCATATTAGCTTAGTTTTCAAGATGCTTAGAGCCTTTGCTTGTGTTTTTCAGTGTTTCAGTTCCCATATTTCTGTTTCTATTCTCAGTTTTTTGGGAACGAAAAGAGAAATATGGGAACAATAAAATCTTTTTCTATTATGCTCCCAGATTTTTGGAACTGAAAAACATTGTTCACAAATTTCTATTTTTATTTCCATTTTTTTTGGAATGGAAACAAAAATATGGGAACAAAATAATATATTCTATTATGCTCCCAATTTTTTAGAATTTTTTTATTTCCAAGTTTTTCGGAACAAAAACAGAAATACGGAAACAAAAGCACTAAACAATTACGCCGCTCGCTTATTTATTTGTTACACCATTTGTTATTGACGTTTCTGCAAATTTTTGTACTATAGAACAGTAAAATTTAAATTGTTGCTGTCTTTAACAGGTGGTTGGGTTGGTTATTTCTCGTACGATACCGTTCGCTATTTAGAGAAGAAGAAGCTGCCATTTTCAAAAGCACCACAAGATGACCGGAATCTCGCTGACATCCATTTAGGACTCTACGATGATGTCATCGTGTTTGATCATGTAGAGAAGGTAAGCTTGAATCTATTTCCGTTTACAGAAAAACTTGGAACAAAAATGAAAATGTGGGAAGAATTCTGTTCCGTTCTAACAAATTTGTTCTCAATATCTGGGAGCAGAACAGAAACATATCTTTTTATCGGATTAATTGCTATTTACCCTATTGTACTTTGGTCTTTTTTCATTTTAACCCTTCTACTTTAAAACCTATACATCACTTCCTTCTCCTCTTTACAAAAGTGCGACAAAAAAAAAACTTAGTTTTGTAATTCATTATACGTAGAAGGGGGTAAAGTGTGGTTATATATATATATATATAACCACACTTTACCCCCTTCTACGTATAATGAATTACAAAACTAAGTTTTTCTCTTCTGATATTCTGAGGGCTACTAGTAATGGTTTTATTTGCATTCACAGAAAGCGTATGTAATTCATTGGGTGCTCGTAGATCGGCATGCTTCTGTCGAGAATGCTTATAAAGAGGGAATGAAACGGTTGGAGATATTGGCATCTAAAATACAGGATATTGAGCCGTGAGTAAAACCTTATGCCCTGTTTCTTTAGTATTTATGTTCCCGGATTTGTATTTTTGTTCCAAAAAAAACTTGGAACAAAAATAGAAATATGGAAACAAAAAAAAATAAAAAACTGTTTTCATTCTGCTTTGTGAATTTTAGATCATTTTTTCTTATAACATAACATAATTGTTCCCACATTGCTATTTTCGTTTGGAGAAATCCAACTTTCACGGAACAAATGGAAAGATGAAGATATTTGAGAACAAAAACACCGTAATGCCACCTTTGTCTTGAATTCACTATTTTTCGCTTTTCAAAAAAATGAAAAATAAATAAAAATTATCTGCTGCCTTTCTAAAAAGGCAAAACAAACGTCACTTTTATTTTCAAGAACTTTTAAGCCAAAAAAATAAAAAATAAAAACGTTACCGAACGGTGTCTTACTTTAATTTCCTGTTATCGATTTTCAGGCCGAGACTATCCTCTGGATCAGTGGAGATCATCGGAGACCATCCTCGATCTATACTAGAAAAGTCGAACATGGGAAGTGATGCATACAAGGAAGCAGTTCTTCAGGCGAAAGAACACATTCGTGCCGGCAACATTTTCCAGATAGTGTTGAGTCAACGTTTCGAATGCCGAACATTTGCCGATCCATTTGAGATTTACAGAGCATTGAGAGTTGTGAATCCAAGCCCATTCATGACTTACTTACAGGTTTCTTTCTTCTCTGGCGACTATTTCGGATGTGTTTTAGGGGTGTTTTAGGGTTTAAGTGTTTCTGTTTCGTGATCAGTACACTTTGCCTTGTGGTTTGATCGAGTTTCACTTTACACCCTTGTGCTATTTTTCAAGTTTTCCGAGAACGAAAACACTAAAATAAACTGGAAACAAAATCGAATTTCATTTTTTTTTCTTTTTTTTCCAGGCTAGAGGGTGTGTCATGGTTGCATCAAGCCCGGAAATCTTGACACGTGTGAAGAAGGGAAAGATCGTCAATCGCCCGTTGGCCGGAACCACAAGGAGAGGGGAAACACCCGAAGAAGACGAGATGTTAGAAAGCGAGCTTCTTAAAGATGAAAAACAATGTGCCGAACACATCATGCTCGTTGATCTCGGACGAAACGACGTCGGAAAGGTTTCTCCTTTTTTTTTTTTTTTAAATTATTTAAAAAAAAATTATCTCAACATTTGTTAGCTTAAATGCATCATATCATATTTATTATCTAAAAATTAGAGAAAACTTGTCCAAATGTAGGTTTCAAAACCGGGCTCTGTCAAAGTTGACAAACTTATGACTATCGAACGCTACTCCCATGTGATGCATATAAGCTCCACGGTAAGCTTAACGCTGAAAATTAAGTGCTGAAAACTGATAAATATTGAATTTATGAAGTATTTAAGACTATAATTTCAACTAAAAAGAACTTTTGGATGTTAATTTTTAGTTCTTAGAATCAATATTTTAGTTGAATTCAACTATATTATGGATCCCAAATTTCAATATGTAGTTGATATTCACAGGTAACCGGAGAATTGCTTGATGGTTTGAGTTGTTGGGATGCATTGCGATCTGCATTGCCTGTCGGAACTGTTAGTGGCGCTCCAAAGGTAAATAATCTATTTTGTTCCAAGTTTTCTTGGAACAAAAAATAAAATTAAATTAAAAATATAAGAAATTTGTTCTCAAGTTTTGTTTATGTTTCAAGTTTTTTTTTGGGAACAAAATGATAAATAGGAGAGAAATAACACTTAACAGCCACAAATTGTTCCCTGAAAAATTGGAACAGGGGCAAAAATTTGAGGAAAAAAATGTTTTCGTTCTGCTTTTAGTTTCTCAGTAGTCAGTACAAATTGTAGGAAACACTAAAGACACCGTTTGATAACGTTTTTTAAGTATTTTTTTTAAATATTATTTATTTTGTACTTAAAAACTAATTTTAAAAATAAGAAAAAGTAAAAACGTGATTTTGAATATTTTTTAGAAAAATAAAAATTAATTGCTTTTTAATTTTTCTATTTTTATATTCGACTTTTTTTAATTGTTTTTCTAATTAAAAAATTACGTAAAAGAGATAATACGAAAATATAATATTTATACTATCAAATTATTTTTAGGGTGTTTTTGTGGCAGACTTCTTATTTTATTCTTAATTTTATGAAAGTTCCATATGTAAATGCAACTTGTGTTTTAATCTCGCACATTAAAGAAAGACGGAAGGCCTAATATACACATTGTACTCTCGTAGTTATATATATCTAACTGATATGTAAAATATTTGTTGAATGTAACAAATATTCTATAAATACATATAACATAACCAAACGTAATTTGTAACTAGTAACTAATATTACACAAGTATATCTAACTAATATTACACAGGCGTGAGCACATGCGGGATTATAAATCAAAACTTATGTTATATAAATGAGATTAATAACAGATTACATCTGCTATTGCCCCCGCTATTTAAGATTGATCACCGATTATTATTTAAAATTTTATTTTCAAATTAAAAATATTTAAAAAAAAAAAAAACACTACTTAATGATGCAGGTGAAGGCCATGGAGTTGATCGACGAGTTGGAGGTGGTGAGACGCGGCCCATACAGCGGCGGTTTCGGAACCATCTCCTTTTCCGGCGACATGGACGTCGCCCTCGCCCTCCGTACCATCGTTTTCCCCACCGGCACCCGCTTCGACACCATGTACTCCTACGCTGACGCCGGTAAACGCCAGGAATGGGTCGCCCACCTCCAAGCCGGTGCGGGGATCGTCGCCGACAGCGTCCCCGACGACGAGCAAACGGAGTGCGAGAACAAGGCGGCGGGACTGGCGCGTGCCATCCTGGTGGCGGAATCAGCTTTCGTCAACAAAAGGTCCGAATCGGCGCCGTCGCCGGCCGGCTATACGAACGGGTCGGTGATGCGTTCTGTGAAAGTTGGTAGGGCTTAAAGATTAAAGATTTAAGAATAAAAGGGTTGAAGAATAATATTTTACAATAATAAATAGATTTTTTTTTTTTGGGGGGGGGGGGGGGGGGGGTTATTGTATTTTTTTACATTGATTCTACATTCAAGATTATTATATTGAGGGTAGACTAGTCTTTTCAATTTGAATTCAAGATAAAGAAAATAAAGGGTATATCTGTCTTTTCTCTACTTTATATTTTTTCGAGTTCTTTGGTGAATAATTCCCGAATTTTAATTTTTTGTCCATATAATTCACAAACTACAATAATTTTTTTACAAGTATAAACTTATTGCACTACAATGAAAATCACTGCAAATTTCCTACAAGATTTTTCATACCGTGCAGTAACTATCCTTCTTATAAAACTATTAAATTTTTCCGAAGTTATTGTACCGAATCAGTCGAGTTACTAGTGTTTGTAAAATTATGGGTTGTTGGAATTTTTTATTTTCCTTCTGATTCTTATTCTCCTCTCTTTCCGTTTGACTCGTATTACATATTTTAACACTATCATTGTTCTGTAAAATATTTTAAATTTAAAATAAATTTAATTGAAATAATAAAAATATAGATTAAAGGTAAAAATGAAAAGAAGAGATTTTTTTGAACAGTTACAAAATTAAACTTTTAGTAATGTAGTTCACGCACTAAAATAATTTTTTCAGGTATCAAAAGTTAACGTAATTTTTTCATGTAAAATATTGTAGTAATTTTTGTAAACTGCAATGACTTTTGAACTTTTAATAGTAGCTTTGTACTTATAAAAAATTATTATAACGCGTAGATTGCATGATCTAAAATTTTAAATTTCTGAATTGTTCACCAAAAAACTCTACTAAAAAGGTCCAATTTGGCAAAATGTATAAACTTTTATGAATTTAATTAAGGGTCATTCGGTGAGAGGTCCTTTATTTCATACTTAATTTTAAAAAAGTCTCAAAGACAGAAGAAACTTATTTTTTAGTTCCGCTTATTTTAAAAAGGCAAAAGTCCAATGCACATGCCTGCAGACGCGCGGTTACATGTAACAATTTTGTGTGTAAAAAATTGTTAAGTATAATAAAAATCACACAAAATATATGTAATCAGTTACATGTAATTGAATGTACACAAATACACGCAACTAATATTAAACTAATTTCCATGTGTAATACTTATTAAATGTCACAAATATTACACAAATATATGTAATTGTAACATGTAACTGATATTATATAAATACATGTAACAAAAAATATATAATTATATGTAAAAATATAACAATTATTAAATTGTAACTAATATTTATTACATGTAACTAATATTTACAATAAAACCGAATTTACTCACCAAGTTCTTCCTAAAATCCCTACAATGCGGAACTAAAACTCAAGCGAAATTCAATTTAAGGGACTAAATTCAAACCTAATAATAAGAAATGATTGATCGTGGATTAGACCCTAAAAATAGGATTAATTGCCGATTATCCCTTTAATTAACTAATTTGACTAATTTAAAACTTTTGGTACGAAATTGCATTATTCTTAAACTTTAAGGGCAAAAGGTGGTGAAAATGGTTCAAATTTGCTTTGGACGACGTCGCACAGTGCAATCTAATCCATTTCCTGTGATTTAAATGGTGAAGCATTGAACTCTATCCTCTCATTATGGCGTCGCTGCTACTCGGAGCTCCACCAATGGCGACGGCGATGGCAATGGCGACGGTCCCCAAATCCTTCATTCTCTCCCCCTCACTATCGTTCTCTCGCTCCCGATCCGTCGTCGCCGTCGCGCTCACAGCATCCACGGCGCCGCTCTCATCCTCCGTTTCCTCTTCGGCGCCACCGCTCAGTACGTAAAATCATCAAAACAGATCTTGTACTGTGTATATCTATGTCTCTGAGTTCATAATTTCGGTCAATTTGATTTCAGTTTACTGCGGAAGAGGCGACAAGAAGACTGCCAGAGGGAAGCGATTCAAGCACTCCTTCGGAAATGTGAGTTTTCTTTTCTCGTAATCTCTTGGAAATTTTCGTAGAGTTTTTTTCTAGCAATTGATTAGTCTAGGTTTTTGAAAGAATTTCATCGCAATTCGTATAGGCGAGGCCTAGGAACAAGAAGAAGGGGAGAGGACCGCCTAGGGTTCCGACTCCTCCGGCGCCGCCGCGGAAGGATCCTTTCGAAGACGATGAGTTGATTGAGATCGAAATTGACGAGAATCTGTTTTCTGGTTGAGAATTGAGGAATCCAAATTCGTTCGAATTTCCATGAAAATTCCTCTTCTCTGATGAGTTCTAGGAGTTAAATTCATCATGTACTTGAGTTAATTCTTAATCTCAAACATCTTTCCATTGCTTCTTCTTCTCCTCCTAATGCTGTAGTTTTGAGCATTGAAATTTATAGATTTTTAGGAATCTGTGTTTTCACAAACATCAATCTTTCATAACTAGAATTTCCACAATCATTGAAGTTCTCCTTTTAATTTAGGGGAAACTAGTAGATAGTTATATTGGAACTAGTAAATTTTATTTTTTAAAAATATTTTATCCTTGATTTTTTTTTAATTCTTATCAATCAAATTAATGTTAACTAGATATAAAATCTATACTTGATACGGTGATGGTCGATGGTGGTTTGACTGTAGGAATCCGACCGTTGGTGAATGTTTGGTCACTGGCAGTTGAAATCCTCCGGTCGTCAGATTTTGATAATAGGGGACGATAGTGGATGTCATAATTAATATTAACTAGTTTAGACTCGCGCATTACACACGACTTAATTTTTTTTAAATAAATTTTTAATATTGAAGTATGAAATGCATACATATTATTTGGTCACCTTGATAGTAATATTTTTAATTATAAAAATAAAATAATATTTCTAGAAATTAATTTTTACTAATATACTGTAAAATAACAAACAAATAACCATAAATTATGATTAATTTTATCAATTTTTGTAAGTCTAACAAATTTTAATTTAATTAATTTATAGTATATTTAATTTCTTTTTGGGTAAAAATACCTTTTCAATCATACTTACTTTTTAAATAATTAAAATTGCGGATTAAGAAACTCAATCATTTACTTGTGTATTAATTAGAAAAAAAAATTAAATTAATTAAAACAAAAAAGAGGAAGAAATTGAGAAAGGTCAATCATTATTTGATATGTAAAAAAAAATAAAAAATGGAAGAATTCACCAAAAGGCTTAAAAGAGGCCACCGAACGATTGCCGCCAACCACAACCGCTTCTGCCAAATGAAGACAATGAACATTCAATCGAATTGGAAGCCGACAATCCCATCGCCGATGTTTGGACAGATTTGGTGGACGCCAACCACCGCCAGTGCTCTCAATCTGTGGGGCGAACGACGACCTAGCGATTGACGATTGCGGTGGGGGATGATTGCAGCATTGATCGATGGACGACGGTGGTAGTCGATTTGACAGTCCTCAGTTGTCTCTCGTTTGACGGCGGTGGTCGATTGACAATGGCGGACGGTTGTCCTATTCACGATGGCGGACTTTTCTCTCTCTCTCTCTCAATCTTTCTCTTTCTCAGCCATGATAGCAACCCCCCCCCCCCCGGCTGCCGTGCTTCAGTCCCTCAGATCCGCAGGAGAACGGACAAGGCGGTGACGATGAACGGACGATGAAACGACAGTAAGATTTTTCAAATCTAGGAATTTCCAAATTATGTGAATGTTTTCAATTCTGTGATTTGTGTAAAGTTTTGTTATATGTCAATGTTCATGTAATTTTTTGTTGAATTACGTGGAGTTTTTATTATACCTGTGAATAATTTTTGTTGATTTGTTTTTTATCTATGAATATTCATATAAATGCATTTTTTTATGCAAATGTTCAGGCAATGTGTTCATAGAATTTTGTTCACGTAGTGGAGTTTTTTGTTGATTTTGTTTCTGATCTATAAATATTCATATGAAAACATTTTCTATGTGAATGTTCAGGCAATGTATTCATGGAATTTATTTTCTCCATTTTCAGATCTAAAAAATTCCATATCTGAAATTGGTTTGAATGTTCACGTTTGATTTGTTCTCGTTCTCAGATCTTTTCTTTGAATATTCTTTATATTTGGTTTCTCTCCATTTTTTAGATCTGAAATTTTTTAGATAAAACTTTATTTAAATTTCTATCATTTTTAAAAAAACATGAACATTCACAAACTAACAAAAAGTTACTCAAAAAAATTGAAATTCATATCTTCAGAAAGAGAATTTTTTATAGATTAATTTAGTGTATTTTATTTTTTTAATTTCTATCAACCGTGAATCACGTGAGATGATTTTAATGATTTGGTGGTTTTTAAAAAAGTGAATATTCACATTTTTTAACAGAATTACATAAATTGTAAATAAAACACAAATAAGGAACAATGACCAGGAACTAAATTCTAAGAAGGCTACAGGAACCAAAAATTTAATGTAGGCATTTAAAGAACCATTTTCTCAATACACTATTTTATAATAACCAAATAATAAAATTTCCTTATTATATTTGTGATTTTTAAGTCGTTTTGTATATGAAAATTGATTGCATAAAAAAAAAAATTTAATTACTCTTGTCAACAATTATATAAGGAAAAAAATATTTTACAAATAAAAAGTCTAATAAGTAAATTATTTATGGTTTTTTATTATGTATTGTAAAAAAAAATAGCTTTTATTTAAATAGAAAATTTCACTACTTGAAGTATAAGAAAACTTTTATAATTCTTTGAACCCACATAATAATAAAATTAAAATATTTAAAATTATTTAAATAAAATAAAATATTAAAAGAAAGAGAAATTAAGGAGAATTAAGAGAAAGAGTTTTGTGAGTTCTCTCGTTCATTCTCAAATGTAATATTTCAATTTTAATTTCTTATATAAATATTAAATCACTGACTGTTTGATAAAATTAAAAATTTAAATCGAAAATTAGTAAGTATTGAATTTTAAGTTATAAAATGAGGTGCTGAATATTATTAGATTTATAATTTTAGAAGTTTTCAAAAAAAATAAATATCATCTCTTCTAGTTTTTCTATATTTTTTTATTGGAATTATTTTATCTCTATATTTTTATTTTATTTTTTTCTTATATTTTTTAGTTGTTAGTTTAACGGTACTTGTGTTAGTGAAAAACAAGAAAAAGATGTTCATGTTTTGTTCTAAAAACTTTATTTGTAAAAACATTATCTTCAAATTGTTTTTATTTTTTTATTTTATTTTAAGATAACGTGTGTCTGGATCAATTTATGCATATTTTGAGTAATTATTTTTCCGGATAGTTCTTGACAAAGAAATGGACACATACTCTAACCAATTAGACTAACCTATCCTAACTAATCAGATTAAGATCTCTTGGATAGCGATAATTAACACAAATCAATCATAAAAGATCAGATTGATTGCAAATCTTGTACACCTTCTACATATTAAAACATAATTTGTGAAATTATGAAGCAAGATAATAAGGTGGCGTTTGGTAACGATTTTTGTTCCCATCCCAGTAGTGAGATGAGAATGAGATAAGAAAACTGTTTTCTTCTTGAGAATAGAATTGCATTTAGTAACGATAAATTTTTTTTTTTTTTTGTTTTGGGAACATAATTGTGTTTGGTAACGATTTTATCCTAAAAAATAAATAAATTGTTTTGAGAACATTTTTTTTTTGTTTTGGCCGGACGGCAGTGGCGGCGGCTGGACGGTGACCGACGGGTGGCTGACGGTGGCCGGACGGTGGTGCCGAATGGTGGCCGCCGACGGCGGTGGCCGGATGGTGGGTGGTCGACGATGCCGGAGATGACCGGTGACGGTTGCCGGAGATGGCTTCCGCCGGCCATGGCGGTCGGTTGACGGCGATGGTGGCCTGCGTCGGCGGACGGCGGATGAACAATGACAGTAGTTTTTGGGAATGGGATGAGAATAATGAGAAACAACTTTTTTTTGTTTCTCATTTCTTAAGAAAAAAGTGGGCACAATTCTTAAATGGGAACGGAAACAAAAATTACCAAACGCTATTCTCAAACAGAAATCTCAAAAATCTGGGAATGTGATGAGAATTTCTGAGATGAAAACGGTTACCAAACGGGGCCTTATAGCCAAATTCACTTTGATTTGCCTAGTTGTGACTAAATAGGAGTAGTAAGTAGGGGTGTTCACGGTGCGGTTCGGCGCGGTTTTCATGATTTTGGGTCCCTGAACCGAGGTCCTCGGTTTCTCTATGTTGAAAACCGCTCCCTGGCGGTTCGGTGTTTGCACAGTAAATTAACCGACCATGCGGTTTTCAGCGGTTTTCGGTGCGGTTTCGGGTTGGATTCGGGAGGAAGAGAAGCAAAAACAACTGCAAGCAAAAAAATATAAAATCAAGCAAACATTTGAACTGAACCATAAACGAACAAAAGATGGAAAAAAACCAAAATTAAAAACAAGTTTTATGACCTTCACATCACAGTTAATTGATTAACATATAGAGAAGATGAAGAAAACAAACCAGATCTACTAAGGCGACAGCAGATTTGTGAGGACGAAGTCGAACCTGTGACGGCGATGGAGGAATTGAGAGTTGCGACGGCCATGGACGATTTGAGAGCTGCGAGCTACAAAGGCCATGGACGATTTGGAGTTGCGACCTGCGATGGCTGCGACGACGATGAAGGGATGGCGAACGATCTCCGGATGAGCGATTCAGTTTGTGTGTAGGATGATCAACAATCTCCAGTGAGGACTGAGCGTGGGATGATGAACGATCTCCGGCGAGGACTGAGCGTAGGATGAAGAGCTGCGAAGGAAGATCAGGAGAGAAGGCTTGGAAGTTGAAGGAGATCGAGAGAGAACTAAGAAGTGAGGCGGCTAGGGTTTTTCAATTTATTAGGGTGTATATATACAAGACCCCAAAACGACGTCGTTTTGGGGTCTCCGGTTCAGCGCAGTTTAAACCGCGGTTCATGTATGCTGAACCCATCAACCGAACCGGGATTGCGGTTTTACCCCAGACATAAACCGCTACTGGGGTTTTTTTTGTCAGGGGCGATTTTTTTCGGTTTTTTTCAGTCGGTTTGGTTCGGTTTTTCGGTTCGCTGGTTTTTTTTAACACCCCTAGTAGTAAGTGATGTACTTCAAATCAACCAAAGGGGCCGTTTGGTTACTGTTTTTGTTCCTTGATTAGTGTTTTCGCTCTCAAATTTTTGGTACAAATATACAGAAACGTGTTTGGTAAACACGTCGTTGTTTCCAAAATTTTGGGAATAATTTAATTCCTTTAAAATTTAAGAAATAAAAAAAATGTTGATTTCTATTCACTCTCACAAAATTATTATCACTATTATCTCGCCGGTTGCCCCTACGAGGCTGGCCGCCATACATCTAAAGAAAAAAAAAAAACAATTGTTGCAAACAAACATGTTTAGGTGGCGTTTGGTTAGTGTTCCCACTTTTCTGAACCCAACTGGAATGAGTTGGGTTGGGAATTTTGGGAACATAATTGCGTTTGGTAACGATAATTTTTGTTTTGTGCTGAGAACAGAATGTATTTGGTAACGATTTTATCCTAAAACTAATTTTTTTTTTTTGAATTTTTTTTTTGTGTTTGGCGGCGGTGTCAGCCGGTGGCCGGACGGCCGGACGCCGGTGACGGCGGTGGTGGCCAGACGGTGGCCGGCAGCGGCGCACGGTGTCCGACGACGGTCGCTGGAAATGTCCGGCAACGGTGGACGATGACCAGTGGCGGTGTACAGAGGCGGGTGGTCGTCAAACGGTGGCCGGAGTTGAGAACTTTGGATTAAGTTTTTTGGGCAAAAAAAAAAAAAAGTTTTTTTTATTTCTCATTTCCTTAACATTTTGAAAATCAATTCCTATTTTTTGGGTTGGGTTGGGTTGAGTTTTGTATTTACCAAATGCGTTGCCAAAAATCAAACTCAAAATTTTTGGGTTGGGTTGGGTTTGGTTGGGAACACTAACCAAACGGGGCCTTATTGTTTATGTTCTTAATTAAAAGAAACAATTCAGAACAATGGTTGTTACCAAACATGTTTTTATTTTTGGAATACTGTACAACGAAAACAAAATTCTCATACTTTATTGAAAGTAAAAACAAAAAAACAAAACACTAACCAAACACCACCTTATTGATCACGTTTTCATTAATTTGCTATATTTTTTGGGAAAATTCCTCCAAAGGTCCCGTCCCATAAAAATACTACTTTATGGGATCCTGTAACAATAATTTTTTTACACATGAGATGGGACCTAAAAAGTGATTTTTGAAATCTTAGGACCTCTAAAAAAATTCTTTTTTTTTTTTTTTGTATAAACTTCCGGTATACAATAACTACATTGGGTTTTGACTGATTCGGATCGGGCCAGGTAGGACCACAAAAACAGCAAAACTGTCCCTACAAAGTTTTAACGTAGCTGCATTCCTAAGTCTTGAACCAAGAATCTTGATTAAACTAGATCAATCCCTTATTAGCTGATCTACGCTTGCTATTTACTAATAGCGTGGTGATGAATAACCAAAAAGTTCACACATTTTCATTAATAAGTTGATGGGTATGAATGCCATGGGCAATTTACCTGCTTCTACAAATTTCCCGCCGAAGACAACCAGCAACCACCGAACCCTAACCCTGCCAATCTGCGATTCTGCAAATGACAACCGCCGATCCCTAACCTTGCAGCTTCTCCGCGCGACCGCGCTGTTAGATCTCCGCGCCGTTAAATCTCCGAGCAGAGCATCCAGCTTCTCCGTTGCGTGCTCCGCAGGAACGCCACCCTGCTTCGCCAGCGGCAGGTATGCGTTTCGTTCTCTCCTTAATTGAGAAAATATGGATTTGGGCACTTACGATGTTTGAATAAGGTGGATTAATCTGGTGAAAATCTGGATTTGGGAAATTTCGTTCTCTCCTTGATTAATCTGGTGAAAATCTGGCAGTATTGTGGTACTAAATTATCTGCCCGGGTGCCCCTTTATTCAAATGTTTGATTAAGGAATTCCCAGTTTAAATTGAGGAACTGTCTGTATTTTAGATACTCTGCTCATGGCCTCAAAATTTATCTACAAATCAACCCATGAAGCTGAAAACTCGATTGAAGCCTCTTTGACTGAAGCTTTCCAGCTGCTTGAACCTCAACTGAGACCTCCTTTTCCGATGACCATGCGAACTGAATCAGAATACATAAACCTCAATCTGGCAATTCTTTATGGCATTTTTTTCGAACCCCATGCGGCCAAAGTTCATATTAAACACTTACATGCTGTGGTAACGGATGGCTATAGTTTTTTCACAAGCACTCTTATCAAGATTGTCAATGAGTTGTACTTGAAGCTTGTTGATTCTGCGAAACTTCAGTTGGTTTGGGTTACACATGTGATGGTAGATGTTTTGGCAATTGGTTTTGATGGTTTGCTGGTAGCGCTTTTGAGGCAAATAGTTGGTGGGGATTTTAGTGAAGGGAATTTGTGGTTGTGCTCGGAGTTGGTTAGTCTTGTATCAGTCAAATGGGATTGTTTATTAGAAGAAGAACCACTGGTTTTAACATCTTTTCTGTATGTTTTTCTTCGGTTATTAGCAGATCACTGTAGGGTATCAATAAATTCAAAAATGGAAACATTGAAGCGAATGGAGATTGCTTTTTGCGTTAGAGTTATAAGGGAGCAATTTCATTTGTGTCTAAAGATCGGAAGGGATTTTATTCGGCTTCTACAAGACTTGGTTCATATACCTGAGTTTCGAGCAATATGGAAGGACTTACTGCTGAACCCTGGCGAGTTTAGGGTGCATGGATTCTCTGATATTTCACAGCTTTATCGCTCAAGGACATCTACTCAATATTTCTTACTTAGAATAACTCCCGAAATGGAGACTGAATTGAGGTTTTTGCTTACCCATGTGAAGTTTGGAAGTCAAAAACGATACCAAGTTTGGTTTGCAAGGAAGTTTCTTTCAGTTCCAGAGAGAGAGTCTGTTGTGATTGACATCGTTCGCTTTATATGTTGTGGACACCACCCACCAAATGAAATTATCCACTCAGATGTCATCCCAAGATGGGCTATCATAGGCTGGTTACTAAAATCTTGTCGAAAGTCTTATATCACAGCTAATATAAAGCTTGCATTATTTTATGATTGGCTTTTCTTTGATGAAGAGATGGATAATGTTATGAATATTGAGCCTGCAATCCTGCTAATAGTGAACTCTATACCCAAATACATAGATTTCGCTAACACGCTTCTTGAGTTTTTGTTCCTTCTTGTGGACAACTACGATGTTGTAAGGAAGAACATGATTATTCAGGGGGTATCGTCAGCTTTTGGTGTTCTTGTTAGAAAACATGTGATTCACTCGCTTGATATTTTCACGTCATGTAATATGCTTTCTCCTTTTGTCAAAGAGAGAATCAAGAAGTTGCCATCAACCATGAAAGTGGCTTTTTCAAAGGATTCTCTGCCTCCATTGAATTCGCCAATACTTTTCAGTGTGGAATCCTAAGACCAACTCAGGATGAGCCTCTGGCTACATGCACAAATGAAAGTGAATTCGGTACCAAAGTTGTTGATGTTTCTTGCAGTTTCAGATGAAGTTGATATCTTGTAGTCCAGTAGCATGCATCAAATGAAGGTCAATATGCTGTTGAGAATCTGGAGAGAGAGACAAGCTTTTATGTTCTCAGAGGCAGACACAAGTATGACACTCATTTTATGACTTGAATGTATGCTTGCTTTTTCTCCTACTACTATTGCATTAAGTTTATAGCTGATTGATATTATCTACACGTTTGTTCTATTAATTAGCATCATTACACTTTAGCGAGGTGCTTATATATCTTTGTTTACTAGGATATGTATTCTGATGAATTATGACTCTCTTTGTGGTTGAAAAACGTTCTTTCCGTCTATGCCTTCATTTTTTCTTTACAGCTCACTGGCAGGATCAATAGTTCGCTTCTGCTGACTTTTTCCTATTATAGCTGAAATGGTTCTAGTGGGTTTTATTCTTCTATTTTGGAAGTTCTATATTCAGATACCCTTTTTCCCCTTCTACTTTTGTTTGGATGAAATATCTTCTTCAGAATATATTTCGGCTAGTTCATTGCCATTGAATCCTGCATTTTATGTAAAATGGGGTTTATCATTGATCATGTGAAATAATTTATTTTCTTCATGTCATTTGTACATCATCAGGATGGCACGATCGACTCTTTCTCGGTGTTTCTCTGTTGTGGCATTTCACTCTTTATGCTACTTTCGGTTGCACAAGTTACCGGCCTTTCTCAAGGTTAGCCCTTATTCCTTAAAATCCTAATGTTCCTTTAAATTTTCATGATGGATTCATTTTAAGTTACTCATGAGCTCATTTAGTACTTCCATTTACAGGCTTAAACTGCTCTAGGATTCTCTAGTCTCTCCATATAGAATTTATATGTCAAATTTGCCTGCTTTCTCACTGATACTTTAACTTAGTAGCCTGTTTCTGAGCTTCGGACCTAGGAATTATGGATACGCTTGCGTGGGGGCTAGGCACTATAAAAGGATGCTGGACCATAAAACTAACGACAATATCCATTTTGGTGAGCTATGGCGTATAAAATTTGTAGGATTTTGATTTTTTTTTTGTAAAAGTAGCGAAATCATGTTTTTTCGTGAGTTAGCATTTAAAATTTTGAAGATTTTGAACTTTTCGTAGAAGTACTGAAATCAGGTTTTTTCGTGAGGTATGACCTTTAAAAATTTGAAGATTTTTAGCTTTTCATAAAAGTAGTGAAATCCTACGTTTTTATAAATTCGTAAAAGTACCGAAATTGGGGGTTTTCGCATAGCCTTTAATAATTTGAGGATTTGAATTTTTCGTAAATATAACGAAATTATGGGTTTTCGTGAGCACCTTTAAAAATTTGAGGATTTTGAGTTTTTCTTCAAAGTAGCAAATTCGTAGGTTTTCGTGAGCTATAATCTTTAAAAATTTGAAGATTTTGAGTTTTCCGCTAAAGTGACAAAATTTGGAGTTTTCGTGAGTTATAGCCTCTAATAATTTGCAGATTTTGAATTTTTCGTAAAAGTACCGAAATCGGGGGTTTTCATAAGTCATAGCCTTAATTTGTTTTGCAGATTTTGAGCTTTCCGTAAAAATATCGAAATTAGGGGTTTTCGTGAGCTATAGCCCTCAAAAGTGGCAAAAAATCGTTGATTTTCGTGAGTTATAACCTTTAAAAATTTGAGAATTTGAGCTTTTCGTAAAAGTAGCAAAATCGTTGATTTTCGTGGGCTAGCCTTTAAAAATTGGGAAATTCCTCTAAAGATCCCATAAGTGTAAAACATCACTTATGGGAGTTCCATCTAAGAGATCTTTTTACTCTTGGGATGAAACCTAGAAAGTGATGTTTTTCACTCATGAGACCTCTCACCAAATTACCCTTAAAAATTTGAAGATTTTGAGTTTTTCATAAAAGTAGCAAAATCGGTGGGTTTCATGGGCTCGTCTTAAAAATTTGAGAATTTTGAACTTTTTGCAAAAGTTGCAAAATTGTGGATTTTCGTGAGCTATAATAGCCTTTAAATTTTTTTGGATTTTGAGCTTTTTCTTAAAGTAGCAAATTCGGGGATTTTTGTGGGCTATAGCTTTTAAAAATTTGGAGATTTTTCGTGGGCTTTTCGTAAAAGTAGCGTGTTCATGAGCTATAGCTTTTAAAAATTTGAGGATTTTGAGCTTTTCGCTAAAGTAATGAAATTGTGGATTTTCATGAGCTATAATGTTTAAAAAATTGACAATTTTGAGCTTTTGGTAGTAGCGAAATTGGGGGGTTTTGTGGGCTATAGCCTTTAGAAATTTGAGGATTTTGAGCTTTTCGTGAAAGTAGCGTGTTTGTAAGCTATAACCTTTAAAAATTTAAGGATTTTGAGCGTTTTTATGTGAAATCGGGGTTCTTTTGTGGGCTATAACCTTTAAAAAATTGAGGATTTTGAGCTTTTAGCAAAAGTAGCAGAATTGTGGATTTTCATGGGTTATAGCCTTTAGAAATTTGTGAGCTATGTCCTTAAAAAATTTGGGGATTTTGATCTTTTCGTAAAATAGCGAAATTGGGGGTTTTCGTGGGTAGCCTTTAAAATTTTTAGGATTTTGAGCTTTTCGTAAAAGTGATGTTTTCGTGAGTAATAGCTCTTAAAAATTTGGGGATTTTGAGCATTTCGTAAAAGTAGCTAAATCAGAGGTTTTTGTGAGGTATAACCCTTAAAATTTTGAGGATTTTGAGCATTTTATAAAACTAGCAAAATCGGTGGGTTCGTGGGCTATAGCCATTAGAAATTTGTGGATTTTGAACTTTTGGCAAAAGTAGCAAAATCGTGGATTTTCGTGAGCTATAGCCTTTACAAATATTAGGATTTTGAGCTTTTCGCAAATTTATAGTCTTTAAAAATTTGACGATTTTGAGTTTTTCGTAAAAATAACGTGTTTGTGAACTATAATCTTTAAAATTTTGAGTATTTTGAGCTCTTCACGAAAGTAGCAAAATCAGGGGTTTTCGTGGGTTTTCGTGGGCTGTAGCCTTTAAAAAATTAAGGATTTTTTATCTTTTCACAAAAAGTAGCTAAACCTTTAAAAGTTTATGGATTTTGAGCTTTTTGTAATTGTAGTAAAATCGGAGGTTTTCGTGGGCTATATAGCCTTTAAAAAATTAAGGATTTTTTATCTTTTCGCAAAAAGTAGCTAAATCGTGGATTTTTGTGGGCTACATAGCCTTTAAAAAATTGAAGATTTTGAGCTTGTTGTAAAGGTAGCGAAATCGGGGGTTTTCTTGGGCCATAGCCTTTAAAAATTTGAGGATTTTGAGCATTTCGTAAAAGTAGCGTGTTCATTGGCTATAGTCTTTAAAAATTTGAAGATTTTGATCTTTTCGTAAAGGTAAAGCCTTTAATATTTTTTTGGATTTTGAGTTTTTCGTAAAAGTAGCGAAATCGGGAGTTCTCGTGGGTTATAGCCTTTAAGAATTTGAGGATTTTGAACTTTTCATGAAAGTAGAAAAAATGGGGATTTTCGTGAGCTGCCTTTAAAAATTTGGGGATTTTGTTCTTTTCGTAAAAATAGCAAAATAGGGGGTTTTCGTGGGCTATAGTTTTTAAAAATTTGAGGATTTTGAGCTTTCCCTAAAAGTTGCGTGTTCGTGAATTAAAGCCTTTAAAAATTTGAGGATTTTGAGTTTTTTTCAAAAATAGTGAAATCGGAGATTTTTGTGGGCTATATATATATAACCTTTAAAAAATTGAGGATTTTGAGTTTTTCGTAAAGGTAGCAAAATCGTAAATTTTCGTGGGTTATAGCCTTTAAAAATTTGAGAATTTTGAGCTTTTTGTAAAAGTAGCGTGTTCGTGAATTATATAGCCTTTAAAAATTTGAGGATTTTGAGCTTTTTCATAAAAGTAGTGAAATCGGGGATTTTTTTGGGCTATATCGTTTAAAACTTTGAGGATTTCGAGCTTTTCATAAAAATAGCGTGTTCGTGGGCTATATAACCTTTAAAAATTTGAGGATTTTGAGCTTTTCTTAAAGGTAAAAATTAGACGATTTTGAGTGTTTTGTAGAAGTAGCGAAATTAGGGGTTTTCATGGGCTATAGGTTTTGGAAAATTGAGGATTTTGAGCTTTTCGCAAAAGTAGCAAAATTGTGGATTTTCTTGAGTTACAGCCTTTTAAAAATTTGGGAATTTTGAGCTTTTTGTAAAAGTAGCGTGTTGCCTTTAAAAATTTGATGATTTTGAGTTTTTCGCAAAATTAGCAAAATTGTGAATTTTCGTGAGCAATAAGACAATTTTGAGCTTTTCGTAGAAGCAGCGAAATCGGGGGTTTTCGTGAGGCTTTAGAAAATTGAGGATTTTGAACTTTTCGCGAAAGTAGCAAAATCGTGGATTTTCGTGAGTTATAGTCTTTTAAAAATTTGGGAATTTTGATCTTTTCATAAAAGTAACATGTTCATGAGCTATAGCCTTAAAAATTTGATGATCTTGAAATTTTCAAAAAATTAGCAAAATCGTGGATTTTCGTGAGCTATTAGCTTTTAAAAATTAGACGATTTTGAGCTTTTCGTAGAGGTAATGAAATTGGGGGATTTTGCGGGCTATAGGCTTGAGAAAATTAAGGATTTTAAGCTTTTTGCGAAAGTAGCAAAATCGTGGATTTTCGTGAGCTGTAACCTTTAAAAATTTTCGTAAAAGTAGCTTGTTCGTGGGCCTTTAAAAGTATGAAGATTTTGAGCTTTTTACAAAATTTGCGAAATTGTAGATTTTCATGATCTAATAGCTTTTACAAATTAGACGATTTTGACCTTTTCGTAGAAGTAGCGAAATCAGGGGTTTTCGTGGACTATAATAGGCTTTAAAAAATTTGAGGATTTTGAGCTATTCGTAAAAGTTGCGAATTTGGGAGTAGCCTTTAAAAAATTGAGAATTTTGTGCTTTTCGTAAAAGTGCTGTGTTCGCGAGCAGCCTTTAAAAAATTGAGGATTTTAGCTTTTCGTAAAAATAGCGAAATCAGGGGATTTCATGGGCTAAATCCTTTAAAAGTTTAACGACTTTGAGCTTTTCGTAAAAGTAGCGTGTTCGTGAACCTTTAAAAATTTGAGGATTTTGAATTTTTTGTAAAATTAGCGAAATCAGGCGTTTTCGTGAGTTAGGCCTTTAAAAATTGAGAATTTTGAAATTTTCATAAAAGTTTCAATATGGTGAATTTTTATGTGGCTTTAAGTTCCGAAATCGTAAATTTTGGTGGGTGGTAGCTTTTAAAAATTTGTAAATGTATTAATAGTATTGATATATTCTTGTTTTGATATTTTTATACAGGTAAGGATTTAGAAGCTTGGTCAGGCTTACATGTCAGTCGGATATTCGGCAAGACAAATAATGGGTGATGGAATGCAAGCACATCATCGAGACCCACGACTTTGAAATTCAAGCTATTAAGAGGATCAACAATCATTGTGCGGACTTCCTAGCCTGGATGGGAGTGAATAGTATATTGGAAATGCATTATCTGGAAGAACCCACAGAAGGGCTAAAGAGGCTCCTTATTGCCGACATGAACGCCGAGGATTTCCCTTGCAATCCTTAGTTTGTGTTTTTTCTTTTTCTACCCCAAAAAATGTAGTACTGAATTCTATATCCCAAACAGAGAATTTCTACAATTATTTTATTATTTACAAAAACAAAGCACTTTCAAATTTATTTACCATAGTATAGTAATTCTATTATATTTACAAAAGTAATGTTCCTCTAATTTAGGTTACTTTAAAAATTATTTACAAAACCGAAGTACTTTCAAATGCCTTTATATAAGTACAAGTAGTTCGTTATATATCTAAGAGAGTATGTATCCGCATTTTTATTTCCTAAAATAGAATACTTTTAAACTAAAAATTATAATAGTATTAAATAATTGAAAATCTTGTTGAAAGGTCCTAAAATTCAAAAAATTATTTTTTAAGGATAATACCATGCGTTAAAAAATCACTGTTGTAAGACCCCGCAGAGTGATGATTTTATAGAATGAGACTTTTTATAAAATTTCCCTAAATAATTTGTTCCAATACAATTTATAAGAGTATTTAGAAAATAAATTTTAACAGATTTTGTATGTAGAGTCACAAAATTAAAATTTATTTAAACATATAAAATGCTACAATAATTTTTTCAAAATACAATTATTTATACTTTAATTTTAGATTTCTGCAAAATTTACTATAACGCATAAACTACATGGACTAAAGTTTTAAATTCCTAAAATATTAACCAAAAAGGCCTAAAATTTATGTTCTAGACATTTTAGATAAATTAACAAATCAATTTTGCACCCAATTTAACAATTACTTAAACTGAAAAAAAAATTGAATAAATATATTAACAAACCTAAAAGACCACTCAAAAAAATCCTACTATTCTAATTTTTTTTAAACAAATAGAAAGTAAAAAGTTAAAAAAAAAATAAAAAAATACAACACAACAAACAAAGAGAGCACAAAAGCTGGCTGCATCTTGAAGAATGCAACATCCAATGACCCATTATATAATGACTCATCCAATTATATAATCTTGGCCAGCACCATTCAAAACCAGCAGCCCCCTGCAGCAACTTATTCATACAAAAAAAAAAATATATATTCAAAAATTGCCAAACAAAGAACAAAATCGAAGATACGATGTCTTTGGTTGAATTGGAGGTAATGAAAATCATATTCAGATGGAGTTGAAATTTCGAATGGATGTCCATTCAAATTTTGATTTCATTCCATCGCATAGAACTTCAATTTGATTACTTTTAACAAAACGCGTTAGGAGTATTAGACATATACAAAAAGTTGACATATAAGTTCCGAAGCAATGTTTCATTAAAAATAAAATAAAAAATCCAATACTTTATCGGTCCCAAATTAATTATCCTACTATTCTTTCTAGGATGTTTCAATTTAATTATCAAAATATTCCCTTTTTAATTAATATACTTTTATTACCATTCCCAAAATAACCCTCTTCTTCTTAACCACATATTCAAGTTTCAAAAAAAATTATTACTTTTAACACCGTTCTCAAGGGCAATATAGTAAACAAGAAAAATCAAACACTACCTAAAACCTTTTTATGAATATGAATTAGCAACTTTTAAAACACCCAACATTTGCGACAAGCTTTTTCATATAATGAAATATATATAGGATTAGCTGGAATAGATTGAAATAAATGAAGTGATAGTCATATTTCTCCCACTTACCTATGATTTAATCACATTTACATATTGTTTATTCAAACAAAGAATCATACAATATTTTTAATTAAATTACATTTTCAAGCTATGTTTTACTCCAACAATAACATCTGAACTAGAACTAAAATGGTTAGATAACTACGTATAGTGTTTTTAATTCGTGCAACCAAATACTAAACTACGACAATGGCAGTATAATAGCAAGCATAATTTAAACAGTGTCAAACTAATGATAAGAATCATACCTGTCTCCATAACCCCAGGCCCGGCATAAAATGGAGTTTAGTCATGCTCCTCGTCAATCCTATCGGCTGCTTGCTCTGTTACTGAGAACGTCTGTACTTTCTATCGATAAAAGAATGATTGCATAGACATATCAGGAATGTTTTTCAACCACTGGATCATATTTAAACAATGTAAAACTAATGATAAGAATCATACCTGTCTCCATAACCCCAGGCCCGGCATAAAATGGAGTTTAGTCATGCTCCTCGTCAATACTATCAGCTGCTTGCTCTGTTACTGAGAACGTCTGTACTTTCTATCGATAAAAGAATGATTGCATAGACATATCAGGAATGTTTTTCAACCACTGGATCATGTCTTTAGTGAGCTATAACCATGTTTTTTTCCACAATTTTCAATCAAGTACTTTCTTATTTTCTTACCCTCTACAAAAATGAAATTTTGTGATAAAAGTAGAAAATTGATATCTCTAGTGAACTATGTAGCCTTGTTTGTCTACAATTTAAAATTTGATCAAAGTAATTACTTAATTCTTCAAAATGCAATTACAAGGTAGTAACATCAAAAACGGTATTTAGTGAGCTACCAAGTTCGTTCCGATTTCTTAGGTGGCATATATAATTACTTAAATTGCAGTGACTATAATTTTCATTTGCATTTCTCAACATTTAGACAAAAAAAAAAATCCGTGAACTATAGTCTTTTCAAATTGGAAGATTTTGAGTTTTTTCAAGAACATAGCCTTTAACGATTTGAGGATTTTGAGCTTTTCATAAAAATACCGAAATCGTGGATTTTCATGGGCTACAACATTTAATAATTTGAAGAATTTCAGATTTTCGTGAAATCGTGGGTTTTCTTGAGCTATAGCCTTAAAAATTTATAGGATTTTGAGTTTTTTCGTAAAAGTACAAAATCGGCGGTTTTTATGAGCTATATAGCCTTTAATAACTAGAAGATTTTGAGTTTTTTGTAGAAATACCAAAATCGGGAGTTTTCATGAGCTATTAAAATTTTGTGGATTTTGAGCTTTTTGTAAAAGGAGCTCATCGGGGATTTTCGTGAGCTGTAACCTTTAAAAATTTAAATATTTGGCGCAATTCGAAGAATTTAGGAAATCGGGAGTTTTCGTTAGCTATAATTTAAAAAAATTTGAAGATTTTGAATTTTTTGTAAAAGTACCAAAATATTAAGAATTTTTGTGAGGCATAGCCTTTAAAAAATGGAAAATTTTGAGCTTTTCTTAAAAGTAGCGAAATCGAGAGTTCCCATGACCTTATAGCCTTTAAAAATTTGAAATTTTTGAATTTTTTTGTAAAAGTTGCAAAATTGGGGAATTTCGTGCCTTGAAAATTTTAAAAATTTTGTGCTTTTAGTAAAAGTTGTGAAATCATGAATTTTCGTGAGTTATAGCCTTTAAAAATATGAAGATTTTGTGTGTTAGCCTTTAAAAATTTAGGAGTGTACGTAAGCTATAACCTTTAAAAATTTAAAGATTTAGAGTTTTTCGTAAAAGTATCGAAATCGGGAGTTTTCGTGAGCGATAGCTTTTAAATTATGAAGATTTTAAGTTTTTCGTAAAAGTAACGTAATCAAGGATTTTCATAAGATATAGCCTTTAAAAATTTAAAGATTTTGAGATTTTTGTAAAAGTAGCACAATCGGGGGTTTTCGTGACCTTTAAAATCTTGAAGATTTTGAGCTTTTCATAGAAGTTCCAAAATCGGGGGGTTTCGTGAGAGCTATATAGCCTTAAATTATTAGAAGTTCCAAAATCACGAAACCCCCCGATTATTAAAGGTTCATAGAAGTTCGTGAGATATAACCTTTAATAATCGAGGGGTTTCATGGACTATAACCTTTTAAATTTTGAGCTTTTCGTAAAAAGCATTAATCGTAATTTTTCGTGAGCTATATAACCTTTAAAAATTTTAAGATTTTGAAATTTTCGTAAAAGTACCTTTGTTGGGAATTTTAGCAAGCTATAGCTTTTAAAATTTGAAAATTTTGAGCTTTTCTTAAAAGTAGCAAAATCAAGAGCGTTTTCGTGAGCTTTTATAGCCATTAAAAATTTGAAGATTTTAAACTTTTTGCAAAAGTAACAAAATCGGAAATTTTCGTGAGCTATAGCCTTGAAAAATTTAAAGATTTTATGCTTTTAGTAAAAGTTGCGACCTTACGGATTTTCATGAGCTATAGCCTTTAAGAATATGAAGATTTTGTGTTTTTCACAAAAGTTATAAAATCGAGAGTTTTTGTGTGCTATAACCTTTAAAAACTTGAGGATTTTCATGTGTTATAACCTTTAAAAATTTGAAGATTTTGAGTTTTTTGTAAAAGTACCGAAATTGGGAATTTTCGTGAGCCCTTAAAAATTTGAAGATTTTGAGCTTTTTGTAAAAGTACCAAAATCGGGAATTGTCATGAGTAGCCTTTAAAAAATTGAAGATTTTAAGTTTTTTGTAAAAGTATCGAAATTGGGAATTTTCGTGAGCTATAGACTTACAAAATATAAAGATTTTGAGTTTTTCGTAAGAATAGCAACATCGGAGATTTTCGTGAGTTATAGCCTTTAAATTTTTTAAAGATTTTGAACTTTTCTTAAAAGTAGCAAAATCGGGGGTTTTTGTGAGCGCTTTTAAAAATTTGAAGATTTTTGTAAATGCGGAAAAATCGGGGGCTCTTGGTAAGCTATAGCCTTTAAAAATTTTGAGCTTTTCGTAAAGTTGAGAAAAGAGGGATTTTCGAGAGCTATAACCTTAAAGAATTTTAAGATTTCGAGTTTTTTATAAAAGCAACGAAATCGGGTGTTTTCTTGTGCAAATATTTGAAGATTTTGAACTTTTCGTAAAAGTATTGAAATCGGGAATTTTCGTGAGCTATAACCTTTAAAAATTAAAAGATTATAAACTTTTCGTAAAAGTAGCGAAATCAAGTGTTTTCGAATAATCAAAAGATTTTGAACTATTCATAGAAGTACCAAAATCAAGGGGTTTCGCAAGTTATAGTTTTAAAATTTTGAAGATTTTGCTCTTTCAAAAAGTAGCGAGACCAGTTGGTTTTGTGATCTATGGCCTTTAAAATTTTGAAGATTTTGAGCTTTCCGTAAAAGTAAAAAAATATCCTGTGTTTTTGCGAGCTTAGCCTTCAAAAATTCGAGGATTTTAAGCTTTTTTGTAAAAGTGGTGAAATAGTAGGTTTTCGTAAGCTATAGCTTTTAAAATTTATAGGATTTTGAGTGTTTTATAAAAGTATCGAAATTGGCGGTTTTCATGAGCTATAACCTTTAATAATTTGAAGATTTTGAACTTTTCGTAAAAGTACCGAAATCGAGGGGTTTCGTTATAGCCATTTAAATTTTGAGGATTTTTTAGCTTTTCGTAAAAAGAGCTAATCATGGGTTTTTGTGAGCTATAAACTTTTAAAAAATTTAAGATTTTGAGATTTTCATAAAAGTAGCGAAGTCGGGAATTTTCGTGAGCTTTTATAGCCTTTAAAAAGTTAAAATTTTTGAACTTTTCATAAAAATAGCGAAACCGGAGATTTTCGTGAGCTTAGCCTTGAAAATTTTGAAGATTTTGTGCTTCCAGTAAAAGTTGCGACATTAGGGATTTTCGTGAGCTATAACTTTTAAAAATATGAAGATTTCATGTTTTTCGTGAAAGTTACGAAATCATGAGTTTTCGTGTGCTATAGCTTTTAAAAATTTGAGGGTTTTCGTGTGCTATAATAGCCTTTAAAAAATTGAAGATTTTTAGTTTTTTGTAAAAATACCAAAATTAGGAATTCCGTGAGCTATATAACCTTAAAAAATTTGAAGATTTTGAGCTTTTTGTAAAAGTATAGAAATCAGTAATTTTTGTGAGTTATAACTTTTAAAAATTTAAATATTTTGAGATTTTCCTGCAAGTATCAAAATTACGAATTTTCGTGAGTTATAACCTTTAAAATTTTTAGAGATTTTGAGCTTTTCTTAAAAGTAACGACAACGGAGGTTTTCGTGAGCTATAATCTTTAAAAATTTGAAGATTTTAAGTTTTTTTGTAATAGTTGGAAGGGGGGGTTGGTGAGCTATAGCCTTTAAAATTTTGAAGATTTTGACATTTTCATAAAGGTTGAGGAATCAAGGAGCCTTCACAATGGGATTTTCGCGAGCTGCCGTTAAAAATTTCAAAATTTTGAGCATTTTGTATAAGTAGCAAAATCGGGTGTTTTCTTGAGCTATATCCTTTAAAAATTTGAAGATTTTGAAATTTTCGTAAAAATACCGAAATCAGGGATTTTCCTCAACTATAGTCTTTAAAAATTAAAAGATTTTGAGCTTTTCGTAAAAGGGGCGAAATCGTGGAAGATTCTGAGCCTTTCGTAGAAATACCGAAATCATAGCCATTAAAGATTTGAGGGTTTTCATGAACTATAGCCTTTAAAATTTGAAGATTTAAAATTTTTCGTAAAATTATCAAAATTGGGATTTTTTGTGAACTATAACCTTCAAAATTTTGAAGATTTTGAATTTTTCGTAAAAGTAACATAATTGAGGATTTTCATGAGCCTACAACCTTTAAAAATTTAAAAATTTTGAGCTTTGCGTAAAAGTGCCAAAATCGGATATTTTCATGAGCTATATAGTCTTAAAAATTTTAAAGATTTTGAATTTTTCATAGAAGTGCAGGAATCAGGAATTTTCATAAGTTATATAGCCTTTGAAAATTTTTAATTTTTTGTAAAAGTATCAAAATTAGGAATTTCCATGAGCTGCAACCTATAAAAAATTTAAGATTTTGAGTTTTTGGTAAAAGTAACGAAATCAGAGATTTTCATGACCTATACTTTAAAAATATGAAGATTTTAAGATTTTGAGTTTTTCACGAAAATTGCGAAATCGATTATTTTTGCGAAATATAACATTTCAAAATTTGAAGATTTTGAATTTTTGGTATCGTCATAACTCCCAATTGAAAAACAAACGATCATATGCCTAGTATGGAAAAATATGTGTAGTATTTTATCATATAAAAGTGGGATGACCAATTGATTTAAATTTAATTATCTCATTATTATACCTATCACATGTTTATATTGCTCAGTATGTGTATATGCTCTAATTACAAAAGTGATTCATAAATTATTTTTGTACTATGACGATAGTGAGTACTCTAACAAAAAAATTTATCCCAAGTGATCAAACTAGAGATTGCTCCACCACTAATATTAGATAAAGTTGGGGCATGGCTTGGCATCAGAGACCGTCTTTGGAGCTTTTGTCTGATGTATTGAGATTTGGATTTTTTATAGTTTTGTAACAAAGTTGTTGATGCATTTATTGTTAGAATTAGAGCCCTACAAGCATATGATCTTGTATTTATTGTTGAATATTAATTAAATAAGTAAATATACATTTTTTGTTTGCATATGTTATTAGTAATATTTTAAATATCATTGTAAATTCCTTAATTATTTCGTCACCTTAAACTTAGTATGTAATTGTTATATACGTGAGAATTAAATTTAAGAGTTATAATCTAAATTGTCCGTAATTGATAATTAAAATTTGGAATCTTTGATTAATTGAAATTACTAATGCGGTCCATGACCATTGAGAATGGAACGGTATTATCCGGACTGTTAATGTAGAGACATTAAAATGGAGGCACTTTGTATACTGTGATTATATAGGACTTGGACAGATAAATTTGATATCTCTAATAATCTCCGTTAACAAAAGAGAATTCAAATTTATCATTTTGATGACCATATATTGAACTATCTTAATCCTGAGTGATTAATAGACTCTAATTTGTGACATTGTGTCTTTTGACTAATTCGTTAACGATTCACTATTTGAATTGAATTCCACTTATGTTGGAGACAGTGTAAAATAAATGGTTGGGAATATTAATCATAGATATGGAATCCATTCCTTCCAATCGGAAGTTATAAAATAGCTCTCTTGCGTAATGATTCGGGTTTTAAACAAAGAGCGCTTGATTTATAATTAAATCATAAATAAATTGTTCATTAGAGGATCATGGGTACACAAGGTTAAAGATATAAGAGTTTTTTATTATATAGTCCTCCATAGAGAGATTATTGAGAAAAAAATCATTTTCATATGTTTGGTTAAAATTCAGACTAAATAGTATATTCAATTAAGTTTTTAGTCCTTCAAAAAAATAAAAAGAACACTAAAAAGACACATGTACCCCTAAACAAACCCTCTCTCTTATTTATATTAACTATCACTCACCCTCTCTCTCTCTCTAAAGTTGAGCGTTAACACAACTAAATTTGTTAAGCGTTAACACAACTAAATGTATTGGGTTTGTAATTGTGTTAACGTTAACACAATTAAGTTAAGTGTGCTAGATTATAATTGTGTTAATGTCAACGCAATAAAATTAAATGTGTTAGGTTGTAATCGCGTTAACGTTAACGCAATTAAGTTAATGTGTTGGATTGTATTTGCGTTAACATTAATATAACTAACATTAACGTTAACACACACACAAAATATAATAAATATTCAAGAGAAAAAATATACAATACGTCTGATAATAAAATGAGTTAACGTTAACGTAACGCACAAACAAACAGATTAGGAGATGATGCGTTAATAAAAAAAATGGATTCAACAACGTTAACGTCAATCCCAATGTAATATTGTAATATAGTTAAGTGGTATTTACTTGAACAAATTACGTTAACGTTAACATCCTTTGTTATTCAAATTTATCTTGTTACATAATGACAAAATGACAGACTTGTAAATAAATGTTAACAAGGAGGGCCATAATGAAGAAAAAAAATTCTAAAAATTTGGTGGGGTCTAAAAACTTAATTGTTCATGTCAAGAGGGTTTTTTTCTCTATTGGGTCTCTATAGAGGACTAAAAAATTAATCACCTAAGATATAATTGGAGAGGACAACAGATTTTGAACCTAGCTTAATTATGAACTATTTTTTGGAGGATTGATCTATATGTAATGCTTATATCAAATAGATTATTCTTTGAATAATTAATTATATAATTTTAAGAGTGCAATTTCAGATTTATAGTGGAACAATCTTGAAATTAATAAATTAGATTTATAAATTAAAGAGTTTGATTTATGATCAAATTTATTGTAACTTGAATTATGGATCCATGGGTCTCCGAGTCTGCTCCATAAACACTAAATTGAACAAAGGGTATTTTTGGGTTTTATAATTAATTTGGAATTAATTATATTACATGGGAAAAAAAATTCAACTTTGACACATAATATTATGACAAATGTTGTCTAAATAAATCCATTAATTAATTTTGAATTAATTAAACATTAAACAATTAGATTATTTAATTTAAAGAAATTAATTTGATTTTTTTTTTTTTTGTTTACAATTCAAAGATATCAAATCTATTAATTAATTTGGAATTAATTAAACATTAAATAATTAAATAATAAGATTATTTAATTTAAAGAAATAGATTTGATTTGGTTTTGTTTACAAAATTCAAAGATATCACATGGGTTGGTTTTCTACCGTCAATTGTAAGAAATCAAAATAAGTATAAATCAAAACAAAAGAAACATGGTGTGGTATTTATTTTGTTTTGTTTTTGTCTAAAGGTAAATAGTTATTATTTTGTTTTGTTTTGTTATTTGTAAAAAAAACAAATAATAGTTGTTTTGTTTTTGTCGACAAATAGTATTTGTTTTGATTACCCAACAATAAAAGAAAGAAAATTCTTTCTTTATAAATACACACAAAAGGCTTAAGAATTTTTTTCTTAAGGGAGTTTTTATTTTAAGAACTTCAATTCAATATTAAGCTCCTTGATCCGATTCTTGAGTACCTAAAATCAATTCAATCTAGGAACCCAATTATGACGCCCTGCATGCCACAACCACGTCAGCTCAACGCTCACAATGCCTTCACACGCTACCGAAATATTCCTACAACAACGCCACAGCTACATCCTCACCAACATCTCTCTTGAACGGCAAACACCAAAACCATGTTTCTCCTCTCACAAAACAATCGCCCTTCACATGGTCTAATGTTAGAATTCGGTGATTTAGGAATTGATATTATAGACCAGTTTTTTGTTGAATTTGGTCAATTTTTGTTGAGTTGGGGTTTCATTGGGTCTGATTTTGTTGGTTTGGTTTATCTGATTTCATTCTAATTTGGTAGATCTGAATTCGTTGCCTAGATCTGGAATTTGTTGATTGAGGGCTTTAAATGGTTAAAATAGTCTCCAATGATTCATCCGGGGCTAAATTTCTTGAATCATGGTTTCAAACACAAAACGAATATCATTATTAAGAGTTAAATATATCGTTATTAATCACCATAAAGTTCGACTAATATGTGCACATTATAATCCAAACAACTGAAATTAACCAAGAAAACCCTAAATATTTGGGGAAAATCACACGAGTTCCCATCCCATTATTTCACAACAACGAAACAAAAATGTAAAAGCATTAGAATGAATACAAGAAACTCACCATCGCAGGATGTGGCCGGCGCAGAATCCATGGGCCGTAGGCGAAACCCTTTCCTTCGTCACCGAGACCGTTCACTACGCGATTTTCAAATAAAGCTTCCAAATCGACGGCGCCAAACTTTCGTGGCCTGCATTACTGCCTTCTTCGCTAGATCTTCGTCGATCTGCCATATCAGCTCTCTCTCGAGCAATGGCGGTCGATAACGAATAATATTTCGACATTAAATTAAGTGTTTTTACATTTAAATTTAATTAAAGCATAATAAATATTATTTAATTAAATTATTATTTTTACCCTTTAAATTTTTGACACCATCATTTAATATTTTATTTTTTACACTTTCTTCCCCCCTCTTTCATCCCAACCCTTTCTTATCTGACGAGAAACCGCTATCGGCATCATTATCAACACAGATACCAATGTCCGACATCTTCTTTCTCTATTTTCTCTCACTCTACCCCACATCCACCCCCACCAGTCACCCAGAACCCGCCACCCTCCCACTCCCGTCCACCGCCTCCAACTTTTTTTTCTTCTTCTCCTCCTTGTCCCTCTATCTATCTATCTATCTATCTATCTATATATAGATAGATGAGCACATCGGGAAAAAATATTTTAATGGTAAAAGAGTAATTTTAAAATTAATTAATTTTTTTAAACAAAAATATATGTTTGCGAAAAGATGTGTAGATACAGAATTACTCCCCGACTATTGAAGGAAAAAAACATCATAATTCTACACATACACACCTTTTTTAGGGTTAATTAAACTTTATTCCCCCTGTAGTTAGAGAATCGTCACTTACTCCCATGTGATTAGATTTTCAAACCAGTTACCCCATGATATAAAGGGTAAGTGTAACAAATATCTTACCACAGGAGACAAATGACGATTTTCAAACCACAAAGGAGAAAAATACAAATTGACCAAACCACATGAGAGTAAAGTGCTATTAACATTTTTTTTAAAAATCCACGTTGCTATATACAACTAACATTTTGTCCCATTTAAGTAATATTAGACCGCTATATATATAAAAAATAAAAAATAAAAACTTTCAAACTTACTATTATACCCTCATTTAAAATTAACTTTAATATTTACTCTTTGTACCCTTAAAAAAAAACTAAAATTATGTTTGAATCCCAAAAAGAAAAGAGGGTAATTAAAATTTAAATGAATAATATGAACAAATCAAAGACATTTTTTTAATAAGAATCCATAGGTTCAAAGAGGAGGGCATTAGATAAAGAATGTACATTTGCAATATCAAAGAGATGGGTTAATAATAGGCTAAATTTACTTAGCATCCTTGATATTTGAATGCAATTTCACTTCGCCCCCTGACGTTTTAATTATCACAATTTACCCCGTAAAGTGTCCTTTTTGTTTTAATTGGAATCCGGTCAAATTCATTGCTAGATGAAGTCACGCAACTTGCACATGATCAAAAATTCATGCAATAAAAAAGAAGTTACCCTTGAAGATTGAGTTTTGTTGATTGGATCAAATTGATATGAAAAGGAAACTTTAGGAGGCAAAATGCAACAATTAAAATATCAAGGGGTGAGATGAGATTGCACCCAAATGTTGGGGGTGCAAAGTGCAATTTAGCCTAAATATATAATTAGGCATCATCAGGATCACTTCCACCAATTTGCATTCCATGATTGGTCCAATGGTTGCTTCCATCAGGACCTGAAATTTTATATCTGCCCACAACAAATAAGAAAATGTCACATATATCCCCCCTTAATCTCGGTTCGAACGAATACGTTAAGGACCTGTTTGGCTAAAAGTTTGGAGATCTCAAACGGTAGTTTCAAAAATCAAAAGAATTGGTTCGAGCCAAAAGTTTTTTGTCTGTAAATATTTGTCTGGCAAACAATTTCGAGATCTCAAACTGCAGTTTTAAAATATTAAAAAAAAATTTGGCTTGAGCGAAAAGTTTGCTACATGTTTGGCAAACAGTTTGACGATCTGAAATTGCAGTTTTAAAATCCAAAAAACTTGGTTCGAGCCAAATATAAGTACCTGTTTGGCGAACAGTATGGAGATTTCAAACTGCAGTTTGAAATATCCAAAAAACTAGGTTCGAGTCAAAAGTTTACTCCTATGAGTACATGTTTGGCAAACAGTTTGGAGATCTCAAATTGCAGTTTCAAAATCCAATAAACTTGGTTCGAGCGAAATACAAGTATATGTTTGGGAAATAGTTTGAAGAAGATCTCAAATTGCAATTTTAAAAACCAAAATTTGGTTTGAGCCGAACGTTTTCTCCTATAAGTACATGTTTGGCGAACAATTAGAAGATCTCAAACTGCAGTTTGAAAGATTCAAAAAACTTGGTTCGGGCCAAAGTTTTCTCCTATAAGTCCATGTTTGGCGAACAATTTCAAGATTTCCAATTGCAGTTCAAAAATCCAAAACCTTGGTTCGAGCCAAATACAAGTACATGTTTGGCAAACAGTTTAAAGATCTCAAACTGCAATTTTAAAATCCAAAAAATGTGGATCAAGCCAAAAGTTTTTAACATGCATATTTGACGAGAGTTTCAAGATCTCAAATTGCACTTTCAAAAGCCAAAGAACTTGGTTCGAGCATAAAACATTCACCTGTAAGTACCTGTTTGGCGAACACTTTTGAAGACCTCAAACTACAGTTTAAAAATCCAAAAAAAAAAATCCAACCGCAATTTGAGATCTCCAAACAGTGTTTGAATCTAGTTTTTTACTAACCGTTCGAGAACAGATTTTCCTTCCTTGTACTTTTGGATCTTTTCGTGTGCCGCCTCCTATAAATGTATCAAAATCCAAACAACCAATACATAAAAAAAACATATTGAAACATGTATAAACCATAAAATCTTCATTAAAATAAATAAAAAATCTCAAGCTATCGATCTTACATATTTCCACCCCACAATCGATCCGCACCCAACACAGAAAATATCAACAACTGTGTGCATTCCCGTCATCATCAATCTATCTTCTTTCTCCCCGACAGTAACATTCACCCTGTCAAATGGAGGACAGTAACATTATCTTTTTTCCTCTCCTTTTTTTTACCCTGAAATTTGGATGATTGTTTAAATAGATCCACTGAACTAGTTTAAGGGAAATGGCGAAATTAATTACCCTTAGTTTTGACGTAAAATGACGAAATTACCCTTAATTCTGTTAAATAAATATTTAACATTTGCACTTAACTTTGAAGCACGCGGGGGTAAGTGTTGACTGAAATATTACGGGGGTGTAAAGTGAAATTCGGTCAAATCACAGGTAGGCAAACTAAAAACATACATTTTTGACTATAAATAGGAGAATCTGAAATGACCTGATAAAAAAAAAAAAAAATTGAAATCCATCCTACTTAGATCTTATAGTCATTATTTTTTTATTTTTTTTGTATTTTTTTTCTTCTCATATGAACTTGCTATTTAAGGCCTTATTTGATTCTATTTAACGTTGATTAATACCATTTTCTTTTTCATTTGAAAAACGGCTTAAATCCCGTGATTTCAGATCGATCGAGCCTTAAGGTAGTGTTTGGTAGCGTGAGATTGGAGCCTTTAGTCTCAACCAATAAAGAAATAAAAAAGTATGCAAATCAATGTCTAATTTTGTGCTACCAAACGCGTCCTAATTCGCCAAAAAACAAGAAAAAACTTACACTTTATTGAAGAGATAAGCCTTCCCATGCCGGCATTGGAAAGTCTAAACAAAAGAAGAATAACACATAGTTAGAAAATTCCTTTTTGCAAAAAAAAAAAAATGGAATTTGCCAAGAAAACTTGATTTATACTCTAATAAAATGCAATTTTTTTAGTACACGTTTGGATATGTACAAAATGAAGACCAAAACCCAATTTTTATTGATCTAGAACTTCCCCAACTACAATGTAACTATTTAGAGATACAATAAGGTTAAATTCAACTACTAAAAATTAACAAGCAAAACTCAAAACAAGTACACAAACAGATCAAAACCCATCAAAAAATATTCACAAGAAATTCACCCAAATAAATAAAAATAAATTAGAAAATTAGGATTCATCATGGATTGGGGGAAGAACAACCTTGGAAACGACGTCGTCCGAGAGGGCGAGGTGGGTTTTGCAGTACCTGCAACTGTAGATCCTTCCCTCCAGTGTAATCACAAATATCCTCCCCATTTTCACCTCCCCAGAAAAAAAAACCCAAATGCCTTCAGAAAAACGAACCAGATTCAGAGAAATTGATCGAGAAATTGAAGCTTGCAAGCTAAATTGAAATCTGGGTTTTGAAATTCATACAAATTTGAGTGAAGGGTCGAAGACGGTGGATGCGATTAACGCGAAGAAATCGATAGAAATCAAGAGAAAAAGCAGTAGAGATGAGGAAAAGAATCTGAGAACAAATACGAAATTTACCTTCGAAACAATGAATTGGGAGGAATCGCAATTCTCAGTACAAGAGTGGAATTCACAATTTCGCAGAGTTTTATACACTTTTTTTTTCCCGTGTAAAGTGGACCTTCACAGGCGTGTGAAGTGCGCTCTTTTTCTAACAAAGAGTGCAAGTTTATTTAAAGCTTGTAGAGGGCTTTGACACTTTGCAACCCTAGAGTTTTTTTTTATTATTATTTTATGATGGTTCATATAATTTTAATTTCAACATATAAAAATTTCCGTAATCATCCCACTTCCGTCTCCATTGTAATTTTGGACAATAAATAGTCAATTGTCATGTACTCAACTATTTTTACCAGAATTTTATAGCATATTTTTTAACTTCTTTCTTTTCCCCTTATAAATTTTTCACACAAATAACCTATATATATGGGCAGGAAGGAGTATAGGATGGACGAGAGAGGTTGAAATTTTATAAAAGTCTTTTAAAAATAGTCAAGTATATGACACGTTTTTCATCCCAAACTGTGATTGAGATGATTATGAAACTTTAAGGTGTTACTTGTTCAGATTGAAACTATAGAGACCAAAGTGAGATTTTAGTCAAACTCGGAGGTACAAAAATATTCAAATGTCACCACTTGACATGACACTTGACATGACGATGTATTACACTATAATTAACCTAATGAGGATGTTTCATAATAATAATCTCACATATCATAATAATAATTTACATTAAAATATGTTTTTTAGGCCTAAATTGATGTTAGAACATAAAGAAAAACTCCAATCAAGCATCATTTCCCCTTGTGAAAAGTATTCAATTGGATGGGATTTTCCTTACTTAAATAATTAGTGGATTGCTACACTTGATTTTGTTAGGTGATTGTCTTCCCTATAGGCACCACTCAACCAAATAATTGAGGCTATTTAATATATAAATGCAACAAAATTTTATTTGTTAATTTCCACTATTTTTGATTGAAAAAGTAGTTGGCACACATAAGTAGTCAAGGGGGTTGATTTGTCCTTGTTTTGATCACTCAAATAATATTTAAAAACAAAACATAAAATGGGTGGTGCGGTTACTATTACAACCACGTTGAGACCAATTTAGAGTAAACACAATCGGACTTATTCTTACAATCAGATCAAACACAGTCTATGGTAAGACCAGATTAGGTTTACCCTTACAACCAGGTCGATTTCATTTGGAAAATAAAATTAATTTTGAACTGTGTACAAAATAGTTTGAGAATAATTCACTGACCCGTCTCTTAAAAAATACTAAATTGAGGTGGAATTTTGGCCATTTTCTAATTGGCCCCGGGTAAAAAAACTAAGGGCATATTTGGTTGTCTAAAATATCTTATTTTCGATGAATTAATTTTGTATATTTTTTTATTTTTTCATGATTTAATCAAATCTAAATATTATTTGCTTTAATAAAAAACTTACGATTATTTTTGTGTAGTTAAAGTTGTAACTTTTTTTTTTAATTCTAATTATTTGAGAAAAATAATATTTAAATTAGAAATAAAATGGTTAACTAAATTTAAGTGTTTGTAATTATTGAAATGGGCTCCCACACCTCTTAATGGGCTTGCTCCACAATGAAATGGGTCACACCATTGTGTACAAAACAAATTATGGGCCTATATTAAAGCCTTTTACGCCTATTTTGACTAATAGTCATTCCAAACAATTTTAAGGGTATATTTTTCCATATCAACCTGGTATATTTAGGAATTTAGTCTTGAAATACTTTTCGAGAGAATCGAATTCTGATTAACAAAGAAGTTCACTCTAGCTAAAGCTTAGTATATATAATTAAAAATATATATGTATATATCATCCAATATTCAATTTAGGGTAAATTGTCTTTTACCCCTATTTACTTTGTCTAATTATCACTTTATCCCTCTTCTCTTCAAAAAACTACATTTTACCTATTTCTACTTTTGAACAAATTGAGAATTTTTTTTTTCCCCGTTAAATATGCTTAAAAATGTATGGAGTTGGAGTTAAATTTTTCATCCAAATTTTTGAAAAAAAAATAGACGGAATTGCTCCTTTATTATAATTTTGATTTAATTTTATATTATTAATATTTTAAAAAATTAAATTAAGATTCAAATAAATGGACAATTGAATAAAAAAATTGGATGGAACTGATGGAATTAAAGTGAATTTTCGTTACATTTTTTTTTTCTTTCTCTTTTTAATGGAGAAAAAGCTTAGATAACAAGTGTTTTTTCATGTTTTATTTATAACCAATTTGAGATATAATGATTTGGTTCATCAAGTTTTCCTTGGCAAACTCAGAGGCATGTGATGTGCCAAGAGAGGCTATTACCTATATATATATATATATCTTTTTTGGATTTTTATGGTAAGGTGTGTCCGGGTCAATTTAGATAAACACCTCAACTAATCACCTCCAGGATGATCTTAAGGCCGCACTCTCCCACATCGTCCTGGTGCATTAAAGATTTAATTCAAGATTTAATTCCTGAAATGCTCTCTAAGAGAGTCGAACCGTGGTTGATAAGGAAATGGGATACCTATCATTTATAAATTCTTTGTTTGGATAACTATTGTAAACGAAGAATTTGATAATGTAATTTTATTATTTTGTTGTTTGGATAACCACCATCACCACTGTGGGGGTCGACATCGGTGGGTGGTGGTGGTCGGCGACGGTGGTTGGTGGTGGCCAGCGCCGACGGCGGTTGGATCCGAAATCCCTCATTGGAGGGATTTATAAATGACATCTAGTTTGAAAGGATTTCCAAATTCCTCATTCCTCATTATTTTTTAATTGAAAGGATTTTACAAATCATTTCTCATAAATACCCAAACAGGATGTTTGCCAAAAAATGATTCTGAAATCCCTTACTCAAATCAAATCTTTCTCCCAAATCCCTTACCCAAACATCACATCAAGCATTTTGGCAAGTTCTTATATTTATTTTTATTTTTATTTTTATTTTTGTACATATCAAATAATAAGTGCCCTACTCAATTTCTTCCTTTTTTTTGTTTTATTTATATATTTTTTTTCTAATTAATACACAAATATATGATTAATTTTCCTTGTGCACATTTCAAATTACTTAAAAAATAATTGTGATTGAAAAATATTTCCAACAAAAAAGAAATTAGATGCGCTAATTTATTAGACTTGCAGAAATTGATAAAATTAATCCTAATTTATAGTTATTTATTTATTATTGTATAATATATCAGTAAAAGTTAATTTGCAAAAATATTATTTCACTTTTATAATTATTTACGTAATTTTTAATTGTATATTTATTTTCGTTATTTTATAAAACGTCATTACTCAATAAAATTTATGCTCCTAATTTCAGATATTATTATGAAAGTAATTAAATAATAAGTATCTATTTCATGGTTGAATTAAAAAAAATTATAATAACTATTTTAAAGTCCATCTAATACGTGAGCCTAAACTAGTTAATTGATTAATTAAAACTAATAAAGTCACTTTTAATTAATGTGCCATATATATGCACATGGTGTATTTCCTTTCTCGAGACCATCTTCTATATGCTTTTCATTTTTTAACAAAATAAAAAAGTAGAAGAATTTAGATTTTAATTAGAATATATATATATAGGCAAGTTGAGAAATAATGTATAGGCATAGGCAAAACAATAAAGTGGATATAATTTCAAACCCTCCCCTTTTAGGTTACCTATCATTTGATTCTTTTTTTTAAAAAAAAAAAATTAAAAAAATAATATATTTACATATATTTATATAGAGAGAGATAGAGAGAATTTAATTAAAAATTAATCAAATCAGTATGTTGAGTATACAAGATCGATACAAATATATATATATATATATATATATATTTGAAAATTCTGTATAAATTTTCTAAATTATAAATATAACAAGATAGTCAACAATAAAAAAAAAAAAAAAAAATCAATAAAATACAAATATAAAATTTTAAAAATGAAATACAAAAATTATACAAATATGAAATTTAAAAAGTAAAATATAAGAATTAGCTCAAACGTCTTGAGTGGGTTGTGAAATATTTGACCCAAAATTTTTCTCAAAATTTTCCCCCTAATAATTTCGTAAAATAATTTAGGGTTAATGACACTTTATCCATTGTAGTTTGACCGATTTGCACTTTACACTATTGCAGTATTTTTCTAACCCTTTTAGTTCATATTAAAGTGCAACAACTATATTTTTCGTTAAACTTAACCATCAAATCTTAAAAAGTCACCAACATAGTGTAACTCAAGTGATAAGACCTGCTTAAGTTAAACTAGTTGAGGAACTTCTGTAAGATCAGGGATTCGAGCCTGTGGAAAAACATTTGTTGGAAGGGGGCAACCATGCAACTCGAACGAGATTAGTCGCACGCCCGTGTGGGTGTGGAGACACTCGTGGGTAAAAAAAAAAATTATAATTAATATTAAATGGTATTTATACTCCATAGTCGAATCTCGTTGTAGTATTCGTTTGCCCTTCGTGTTTTTCTCTTTTTTTATTCCTTCGAATCAAATCGAATGTAAGGTAAATTTATTTTTTCGTAAAACTATACTAATTATTTAACCGTACATGAAACATAAATGAAAGAAAAGTGCTGATGAAAATACTTAAAAATAAAATAAAAATGTAAAGAGTAATTTTAACAAATCTAAAAAGGCCAAACCTACAAGAAATCTAGAGAAAAGATATGTAAGAATATAAGATTCACCCAAAGTGGTGATGGTCCCTTTTTGGGTTGGTTAGAGGTTACAACTAGAGAAAAAAAAGATATATCATCAAATCCCAGATGTTACATCCAATTATAGTATGTTGGATTATGAGCAAAATTATTTGAGGAATATGATTGATCTCAACAATCATGTTCTTCACCATACAATTTTATTTTATTTGTTTATTTTTATTTTTTTTTGCAAAGAAAAAGAGAGACAAAAGAACACCAACTTTTCCAAGTTATTTTCATACTTTCGAAACCATTTTTTTTGGGAGCATACTTTCCAAGTTAAATAATTTACCTATCTATTTTTATTATTATTTATTACTTTGTTATTATTAATAAAGCGAAAATATTTTTTTATTTTCAATTGAATTCAAATAAAAATTTAATTTGGTCGGCATGATGCCCCATTCGGTTGACCGATTAGATTAAGACGTGCAATTTAAACCCACTATTTTCAACGGTCAACTGATTTGTCAAGTCGGTCGACCGACTTGATTAATTTTCAAAAAAATTTACCTCACTATTTTAACCAGTTGAACATTTGACTTATTCGATCAACCATTTGACCTCACTTTTAAATTAAAATTACAACAATCAAAGAAATTAAAATTAACAAACAAAAAAAGTTTTCTTTATAAAAAAGCGAAATTAAAAAAAAAAAAGAGTAAAAACTAAAAAAAAAAAAAAAAAAAAGTTTTATTTTTATTAAAAACTAAAAGAAATAATGGTCAAACTTTAAGGGTATAAAGTGTCAAAAATCCTATTCATTTCATGAAACCCACTTCTTCGTGACCTTGCCCCTCTCTCTCTGTTCATAAATGACAGTCCCAGCGTTTTAAACGCCGGGACTATTTGGTGAAACGGTGTATTATGAAAATTAAAAAAATAATAATAATAAAATTAGTCCCGGCATTTACAACACCGGAACCATTCAATTAAAAAAAATGATGATCCTGGTGTTCGCAACACCGGGATTAAGATACCGAGATACTCGTGTTTGGTAAATAAGTTAAAATATATCTGTTGTAAGTAATTTTTTTAAAAATAATAATTATTGTGTAAAGAACTCAGTTTGCCCTTTCTTTCACTTTCCATACCTTGAAGTTTGCCTATTATTTCACTTTGCATCCCCTGAAGTTTGCCCACCATTATTTGGTGCTCTGTACTTCCGAAGTTTTAACAACTTTGCAGGTTGGGCTGAGCAGCGTGCCCGTTATTGAGCCACGTGTTGGCCAGGAGAGATAAGGCAGAGCTTCCGGATGACAGATTTCGCAATGTTGTATTTTTTCGAAGATTTTTGAATCTTTATCTTTTCAGGTTTCCTCCCAACGGTCATAACCCTCTTGCCCCCCGGCCTAGGACATGAGTTTGACAAAGTTAGAATCGCATCGTGGGATTGAGACAATGGGTTCTTTTTCCAACGATGACTTTCTAGGACGTTGTTTTTCCTGAGTGGCGCTCCAATGAGTGATGCTTTTCTGACTGTCGACCTCTAACGGGAAAAGACTCAGACTTGTACAACTTCTCGGTGCTTGTCACCCGAATCACCCATCACCTGGGTTGTGTGCATAGCTTTTGTCGAAGAATAGAGGGGAAAGCTCAGACGTTTGAGAGCTTTGGTCGAAGACTACAGAGTAGTGAACAGACTTCTCGCTGAGTTGGGTTCTCACCGAGTCACAATTCAAAAAAATAACAAGGTTGAGGTCAATCTCCGTGCCGACATTTCTGTTGTTCAGTCCTAGAACCCCGAACTCCGCGTTAACTGCTAGAACCTTAAGTTCTTGGTTGACATGATCGTGATCGAGAGCAGAAGTATTGGGATTTCGTTGATCGGGTTAGGTAGAAGACCTGACTAGAGGCAGTAGAGCAATGGAGGAAGGACCTCGGATATCTGGAGCTCCAAGAGAAGATGGCTAATGACTTCCCGGAGGTAGGGAACTGGGCCATCATGACGGCTATCCATTGCCTGTATCCTGATTTTCCCACCGGTCCTGTAGAGTTGAAATTCTCATAGCTAGAAGACGGTGTCGAGCACAAAGGCGCTGGGTAAAGAGATATCAGGGATGATAGTGCTGACAAGGGCCCCCCCAAAAAGGGGGAGATTAATGTTTTTTCTCCTCGCACGAACGCCCCTCACGACGAGAGCGGGGAGGACTGAGCTCTGGGCCGTCGCTTTTTTAGCACTTAGGATTTTGTAGACTATTTTTCACTTATTTTTGCTTTTCTGCGCGTGAGCGTGAAGCTTCTGAGCGGTATAGCCAAAGAACTTCAAAGTTTACTGCTTCCTCCTGATATTTTTGCCAAATCGCTTTCTGCTTGGTATTTGTTGATCCTAAGATTTTGATGAACAATTAAGTATTGATATTTTGGTGGAACTAATGGTTTAATTGAGTGTTTCAGTTATTTAAGTTCCAATGATTAAGATGCAATGAAAAAATAAATGGATGCTAAATGATGATGTCGAAGATGATGAAGAATTAAGAGTTTGAAGAAATTAAGGAAAACAACTCAGGTGAATTTCAACTCTTAATATCCTAATTAGGAACACACACACGGCACAAAAAGTTTTTATTATTTATGTGTGTTTTGATAAGATGAAATTATTTGCTCCTATATGTGATTTGAAAAAAAATATTTTTAATTGACTAAAATGGAATTTAAGAAGTTAGTGAGGCTTTTAGAAAAGAAAATGGTTAAAGGGGCGAAGACATAAAAAAAAAAAAAAAAAGTTAAAAACGAGTTCAAAGAAGAGATTCAACGTATACAAATCGACTGATGAGTCGACCGGACCAAGCAGCAGAAACAACCTGTATCTCTAAGTCGGCAGGCAGGACAACCGGTAAAGAGAAGCTGAACTTTCTATATCTCTAAGTCGACAGGTAGGTCAATCGGTGAAGGTAAACTGAACTCTCTGAATCTCCAAGTCGACAGGTAGGTCGACCGATGAACGCAGCAGCAATGGCTTGGCTACATCCTGAATAGGGCAGTCGACTGACCGGTCGACCGGACGCGCTGTTTCAGAATTCTGTTTATTCCAAGATTATTTCCAAAAGTAGCCGTTTTTTGTTGGAATTTGAGAGAGATTTCGAGGATATTATTATATTTAAGATATGTTTCACCTAATGTTTAAATCATATTGATTTGGTTTATTAATTTTTAATATTTCATAATTTGGTACATAAAATTGATTCTATTCTAATTAATTGAGATTAAGAAATATTTGGGGAACTTAATTGAAAATTTTAAAAGCTATTATTAAGTGAATTGAATTAAAATGAAGTCATAATGATATATGGGGTCTAAGAGAGCATTTAATTGTCATGACATATGGGAACTAGCCGTTAGAGAGCTAATTTATTTTCCATATATATAGATTTGCGTTTTTCATATATCATTAAGCAGTGAAACACATTAAGAGAGAGCTAAAAGAGTTAAGATCATTTTTGGGTTGTTATAAGAGTTATCATTCTGAGATATTGTGTGAGCTATTCTAAGAGGAGATTTTGAGAAATATTTGTTGTTAAT
Source organism: Eucommia ulmoides (assembly GCA_016647705.1). Classification (NCBI taxonomy): domain Eukaryota; kingdom Viridiplantae; phylum Streptophyta; class Magnoliopsida; order Garryales; family Eucommiaceae; genus Eucommia; species Eucommia ulmoides. Next base: position 56,407,499 of record CM028328.1, read on the forward strand.
CTTTGCTGCTACCGGATTTGAAGTTACATCGCTCTATTTATTTATTCTGTGGATTCCGGGTGAGATCTTTACAATTACTTTCTATTTGTGCATTACTTGTTTAAATTTGGAAATTGATCTTTAGAAATTGTTTCTGATTTTTATTGAAGAAGATATTTTATAAACAATTTCTTGAATCTGATTACGTGCCCAATTATTTGCTACCCATATTTTGTTTAAAATCAAATTTTTAATCTCATATTTTTCTATCACTAAATTTGAGATATTAATCGAGTTATTACTTATCTGAGGTGGTAGAAGCTCTGAGTGAGATTTTCTGCTTATCAATTTGTATTGGTGAGTAGTGTGATGGGTTAAATATTGTTGGGGGTATTTAATCAGGGGTAACCGGTTTTCAGTCTCTTCCTGTAAAGAAATTGAGGTAGTGATTCTTCCTTAATAGAATTATGTTTTGAGTGAAATTTGTAATGGTTCAATTCTTATCGGGTAAAAAAATATTTGGAGTGATTGGTGATGTTTTGATTCTTTGGCCTTAGTATTAAAAAGAATTAGATTATTCTTTAGCCTGTAAAAAGTAGAGGTTCTTCCTTAGTTTGGGAAAAAGATATTGTAAAGGTTAATTCTGAGTCTGTAAAAGAATCGGTGTAAGGGTTTGGTTCCTACCTTTAAAGGGATCTTGAGTATTAGTGGGTGCGAATCTCCATGGGGTCCGGAGGACTGGACTAGCTAAGAGTGGCTTGGTGAACCAGGATATATCTTGATGTGCTGCAATATTTACTTTGTTTATTTTTGCTATTTGGTGTGCACTTAGTTGATTATTTAATTCCGCTATGATATAAAGATAATAATTAATTTAGGATTAAAATTAATTATTTGATTTATTAAAATTTTATTCTGATAAATTTTTAATTACCCAATTCACCCCCCTCTTGGGTATTTCACTAGGTCAACAATTGGTATCGGAGCTGGTTTAGCTCGATTAGCTTAAAATACTAGCTAATAAAGATCACATGGCACACACGATAGGCACACTAGATGAGGGGTTTTCTATGCACCATCCACAATTGTTTACATGTAGTAATTATGCTGTTTGGAATAATAGAATGATTGCTTTTTTGCGGGCCACTAATTACGAGACATGATTGGTTATTGAAGACGGTTTATACATTCCTATAAAAAATGGAGTAGCCAAGAAAAATGAGCAACTGAGTTCCTTTGATAAAGGAAAATTATCTATTAACTCACAGGCTACTAACATTTTGCTTTGTTTAGATGCGAATATGTACAGGAAAATTTCAAGTTGTGCTTCTGCAAAAGAAATATGAGATATATTGAAAGATACATATGAGGGAACTGATCAAGTGATTGCAATCAAGGAGGCCAGAGATCTCACTAAACTTACTACCGATGAACTCTTCATTGATTTAATAACCCATGAGAGGGTTGTGCAACAATATGAGGCTGGATCATAAAGTAACCTAAAGAGAAAAGAGAGACCTACGAAAGAAACATGGGATGACACGGATTCCAGCAGTTCTGAAGCATCAAGCAATGATAAAAGAACTCTGATATTTGCCCTTATTGCCAAAAGAATTGAGTCGAAGTTGAGATGCAATTATTGCAACAGGGTTGAACATTTTAAAGTATCATGTCCGCTCAGGAACCCTAAGTTTATAGCTAAGAATGAATCCAAAATGAAATGGATACCGAAAAGAGTTACACAATTGGCTTGTGTAGAGTTACATAGTGTTGGGACTGGACCGAAAGAAACAACCAAAGAGATTATATCAAAATCAAGACGGGAAGTCACCAAAAATCTACAAGCGATATGTATAAAGTGAAAAGGTATACCGAAATTGAGATGTGAAGTTTTAAAAAAGCAACAATTGACATGTCCAAACAAAAAGGATGTGTCGAAATCAAAATGTGAAGCTACAAAGAAGTCACAAGTGACATATGTAAACAGAAAATATGCACCAAATTCGAGATGTGAAGTTACAAAGAACCCATAAGCAGCAAGCGAAAGCAGGAAATATGTACCAAAGCCATCGGCTAAGAGAAATTGTGTACTCAAATTAATCGGTGGTACCAATGAGATAAAAAGTAAAGTCGTCCCGAAAGATATAAAAGGTACTCCTAACCATCCGCATTTTAAATTAATTAAATTTGTTAAAGAAGGAGGTGCCCAACTTGCCAAATAGGTAAGTTGATAATGGTTTCTAAGACCTATTTTCAATGGTGTGTTTATTTGTTATCTTAGAAATATTATATGGTGATTCTGAGAATCACATTTAGTTAAGGGGTATTAACATGTCTTTATATGCTTATATCAAGTAATGATTATGTGTTTATTTTAAAGCATGTTATGTGATTTAGAAGATTAATCGAGTATTTGTGATCTCACTAAATAATGTTAATTATGTGTTGCATATGTTTTTAGGACTATTTGTATAATGTGTTATCATTCATACTATTTACTTTTATATAAATAAGTTGAATTGAGCTAAGTTTGTTATTATTTGATTTATTAAAATGCATGATATTTTCATTAAGGTAAATTAAATGATAAAGAATAATTTATTTGATCTGAATTGTTTAGAATCGTGATTATATGTTTACATGGATATGTTTATATGAATTAAGTATCTGGCTATATACATGGTAATAGGTCATTCTTATATGTCTCATATCCTCTAAATTTTTAAATGATTATTATTGTGAAAATGATTGAGCATGTTACGAGATAACTTTTTTAATATGCATGTTAGTGATTGAGATATGATTTATGTTCTTGAGCGTTAATGATTATTGTTGAAAAATGAAACTGAAATTTTTATGAAATAAGTATACATTATATTGATAGCTTCATAAACTATTATTGAAAGATGTTTCATGTCTTAGTGCTTCAAATATTATATTTTTCTCCTTAAAATGAATTAATTTGTTCACACTTATATAGTGGGAGATTGCATGATTAAAAATGATGTTTTTAACATGGATTTTGATGGATTGAGTAGACTTGATATTTAGTTATAATAATGATCCACATAGTATTGATGTTTTGTGCTTAAAAGTTAATTTGAGTTTTGATTTTTAAAATTGAATTTATGAGTTGATTCAATGTACTTTTAAAAGAGTTATATATATTTGGATTTAATTCATTTAGCCTTATTCTTTCAAGTATATTATATGATTGCCTAGAGTAATGTTAATTTGTGTTTCTCCCTCCCTAAATTTTATTTTTGAAGATGAAAAAGGGGAAGAAATTAGATGATGTTTTATTAATAGGGGAGAAATTAGATGATATTTTATTAATAGGGGAGAATTAGTTGATGTGTTATTAAGGGGAAGTTTTTAAATTTGTGCTTTATTGATTATGTTATATAATATCTTCATTATGATACTTAAATGAGTTTAAATTAATTATAAAATCCGTCCTCATATTCAGGGGGAGTGTTGTTATATTTTTATTTTGAAGAAAACATCAAAGTTAATTGTCATCATAAAAAAGGGAGAGATTGTTGATCTTAAGATTTGAATGAACAATTAAGTGTTGATGTTTTGGTGGAACTAATGGTTTAATTGAATATTTCAGTCATTTAAGTTCCAGTTATGAAGATGCAATGACAAAATAAATGGATGCTTAATGATGATGTCGAAGATGATGAAGAATTAAGAGTTTGAAGAAATTAGGAAAAACAACTCAGATGAATTTCAACTCTTAATAACCCAATTAGGAACACACACACGGCACAATTTTTTTTTATTATTTATGTGTGTTTTGATAAGATGAAATTATTTACTCTTATATGTGATTTGAAAAGAAATATTTTTAATTGATTAAAATGAAATTTAAGAAGTTAGTGGACCTAATTTAGAAAAGAAAATCGTTAAAGGGGCGAAAACGTAAAAAATAATAAGTTAAAACGCGTTCAGAGAAGAGATTCAACGTATACAAGTAGACTGATAAGTCGACCGGATCAAGCAGCAGAAACAACCTGTATCTCTAAGTCGACAGGCAGGTCGATTAGTGAAGAGAAGCTAAACTTTCTGTATCTCTAAGTCGACAGGTAGGTTGAGGTAAACTGAACTCTCTGAATCTCTAAGTTGACAGGTAGGTCGACCGATGAACGCAGTAGCAATGGCTTGGCTACATCCTGAATAGGGCAGTCGACTAACCAGTCGACCGGACGCTCTGTTTCAGGATTCTGTTTATTCCAAGATTATTTCTAAAAGTAGCAGTTTTTTGTTGAAATTTGAGAGAGATTTCGGGGATATTATTATATTTAAGATATATTTCACTTAATGTTTAAATCCTATTGATTTGGTTCATTAATTTTTAATATTTCTCAATTTGGTACATAAAATTGATTCTATTGTAATTAATTGAGATTGAGAAATATTTGAGGGACTTAATTGAAATATTTAAAAGCTATTATTAAGTGAATTGAACCAAAATGAAGTCATAATGATATATGGGGTCTAAGAGAGCATTTAATTGTCATGACACATGGGAACTAGCCGTTAGAGAGCTGATTTATTTCCCATATATATAGACCTGCGTTTTTTATATATCATTAAGTAGTGAAACACATTAAGAGAGAGCTAAAAAAGTTAAGATTATTTTTGAGCTATTATAAGAGTTATCATTCTGAGATATTGTGTGAGCTCTTCTAAGAGGAAATCTTGAGAAATATTTGATGTTAATCTTTGTTGCTACCAAATCTGAAGTTACATCACTCTATTTATTTATTCTGTGGATTCCGGGTGAAATCTTTCCAATTACTTTCTATTTGTGCATTGCTTGTTTAAATTTGGAAATTGATCTTTAGAAATTATTTCTGATTTTTATTGAAGAAAATTTTTTATAAATAATTTCTTGAATCTAATTACGTGCTCAATTATTTGCTACTCATATTTTGTTTAAAATTAGATTTTCAATTTCACATTTTTCTATTACTAGATTTGGGATATTAATCGAGTTATTATTTATCTGGGTGGTAGAAGCTCCGAGTGAGATTTTCTACTTATTAATTTGTATTGGTGAGTAGTATGACGGGTTAAATACTGTTGGGGGTATTTAATCAGGGATAACCAGTTTTCAGTCTCTTCCTGTAAAGAGATTGAGGTAGTGATTCTTTCTAAATAGAATTGTGTTTTGAGTGAAATTTGTAACGGTTCAATCTTTACCGGGTAAAAGGATATTTGGAGTGATTGGTGAAGTTTTGATTCTTTGACCTTAGTGTTAAAAAGAATTAAGTTATTCTTTAACCTGTAAAAAGTAGAGGTTCTTCCTTAGTTTCGAAAAATGATATTATAAAGGTTGATTCTGAGCCTGTAAAAGAATCGGTGTGAGGGTTTGGTTCCTACCTTTAAAGGGATCTTGAGTATTAGTGGGTGCAAATCTCCGTGGGGCTCAGAGGATTGGACTAGGCAAGAGTAGCTTGGTGAACCAGGAGATATCTTATTGTGCTGCAATATTTACTTTGTTTATTTTTACTGTTTGGTGTGCACTTAGTTGATTATTTAATTTAAAGATAATAATTAATTTAGGATTAAAATTAATTATTTGATTTATTAAAATTTTATTCTGATAAATTTTTAATTACCCAATTCACCATCTCTTAGGTATTCCACTGGGCCAACAGTATTGTTTTTAGAGTTGTAAAATTTTGATTTTTTTTTTTTAAAAACTTATCGTCTCTATCCAAGACTATGGACTACTAGTCCCCCAGTTTGATACAAGAGTTGATTGTAAGAAAATCGTGTCGTGAACTTAGGAGGAGAGTTTCATAGGGTGCCTGGTCCTCTTAGTCTGCAGGGGCCCAACGCAACGATTGGTTCCCCGTGGCAGGTCATTGGGGAATTCTTCGTAGTTAGGTTCAAGAACTATTTCAGGTTATCTTCATTTAGTCTATACAGGAGCATTTTCCCCTTTAGAACGTCGGACTTATAGTCGACTGGTGGGGAGAAATACTTAGCGGCAGACCCTCAAACCCGATCAATGCCTCGCCTTTAGTGGATAACCTTCGTCTTTCCTCGGGTATGGACTATTGACGTCCGAAGAGGGTCTGGTTGTCACCCTTGATGCTGGGCATCGAGATGAGGCTTTTGGAGAGTCATCTACGATGCTTGAGTCAAGATGTTAATCTGGAGAATCATTCGCGACTCAAGGTGTCGAAATGCCATCATGGAGAGTTATCCGCGATGCCGAGAGTTGAGATGTTGATCTGGAGAATCATTTGTTGCTCAAGGAGTTAGAATACCGCCGTGGAAAATCATCCACGATGCTAAAAGTCCGGATGTTGATCTGGAGAATCATCCACGACTAAAGGAGTCAGAATGCCGCCCTGGAGAATCATTCATGACTTAGGGGGTCAGAATGCCACTGGGGAGAATAATCCGCGACTCTAAGGGTCAGGATATTGTTTACTGGAGAAAACACAAGGCACATTGCACAAAACACCTTCTTTATTTTGATAAACAAACTGCAACACTTTGTACAAACTTGAAGTTGTTTGACAAAAGTGGATATTTCCTACAGAAGTAGCACTTTAGATGGTCAGCATTCCATGGGTACCTGAGCGGCACACCTTGTTCTATTTCAAGATTGTAGGTGTCCGGACGTGTGATCCTATTGACAATGTAAGGCCCCAGATTTGAATCTGCCATGGATGATGTTGATTTCACCATCTAAGCGCTGGTGATCGTCCCCAGCATCTGCCCTCTAGTACTGTGGTTGATTGAAATTCTCCCGTTTTCTCTAGGAAGGAGGTTATCCCTAAGGTTCATTCTCGTCGGGTTGCTCCTGATTTTCTCTCAGGACATAGTTCCTAATGTTGATACTAAGATTTTGATAGATAATTAAATGTTGATATTTTTTGTGAAATTAACGAGTTTATTGAGTGTTTCAATGTAAAAGTTTCATTGATGATATTATTATAAAGAAATTGTTGAAGATGCTAAGAGACAATCAAAGAGTTGGACATTAAGAGATTGAAGATCCTAAAGAATCTAGGTGAAAATAACTCAAACTAATTTTTACTCTTAATAGATCCCAATTAGGATCACACACGATACAAAAATGAATTTATATTTATGTGTGTTTTTATTATGGTCTTAATTAGTTAATATATTTGCTCCAATATGAAATTGAAAAAGAAATATTGACCTAAGAAAGATTAATATTTAAAATTGATTAAAAGTGTCAATTAATTCAACCGAGAAAATAAATCGGTTAAAGGGTTAAAAACGTCGAAGATTGAAGTTAAAATAAATTAAGGAGAAAGTGTTTCAGCAAGGATCGATCAACTGACCAAATGAGGATCGGTCAACTGATGAGAAGTAGCTAGGAATTGGAGATGTCTCTGGATCGATCGGTCAGCCAACTGAGGGGAGATCGATCGACCTATGGCCGATACCTGAATTCTCTGAATCGATCGATTGACAAATCATCGACGATTGGTCGACAGACCATGGCCGAAAAATGTCCTATGGAGCATTCTGAATCGATTAGTCAACCGACACATGGAGGATCGGTCGACCGATTGGCGAATAATTTTGGCTTGGGCTACAACCTGAATTAATCGATCGACTGGTGAGTTTTGATCAATCAACCGATGGTGTTGTTTCAGGATTTAAGGATTTGATTAAAAAATAGCCGTTATTAGCCGTTTTTTGGTTAAAATCTGAGAGATATTCTAGAGATTTGATAATATTATAGATATATGGTTGTTATTTTAATAATCCCTAAAGATATGGTACACTTATTTTAAGTGTTTCTCAAATTGATCTTTTTAATACTTTTTATCCTATTGATTTGAGATTGAAAAATATTTGAGGGACTTAATTGAATAATTTGAAAGTTATAATTAAGTGAATTGAACCAAGACTGAGTCATATCAATAAATAGAGTCTATATGAGCAATTAAATGTCATGACATAAGGAAACTAGCTATTGAAGGGCTTATTTCAAATTAGTATTTATAAACCTGCGTTTTTTCACTTGTGAGATATCCCAATCAATCATTCCTTCACAAACTATTTAGTTCCTGAGTTTTCTGAGAGTTATCATTCTGATATTATACTGAGATATTATCGTAAGATCATTTTGGTATTGGAGTTCTTGAGTTAAAGCGCTAATTTATTTCGCATCACCAATCTGAGCTATCTAGCAATCTGATTTGCATTCTTTCGGTGTTTTTCTGGTGAAATCGTTCCAAACTTATTTTTTATTGAGTTTATTATTATTAATGATTGTTTGGTAATTCGATCTTGTGAAATCATTTTTTGAACGTTAAAAGCATAAAAAAGTCTTTTAAAATGATTTTTGGTGATAATCTGTTAAGTGTTCAATTTTGTGTTACCCGTGTTATTTTATAATCAGATTTTAAATTTCTCATGTAAAATTCTATCACTAGTAAATTTGGGACATTAATTGAGTTTAAATTAATTTGAAGTGTTAGAAATTTCGAGTGGAAAAAGACTTATCAATTTATTGTAATTGGTGAGTTGTGTGCAGATTAGATACTCTTGGGAGTATCTAGTCAGTGGTAGCTTGAGTTTCAATCTTTTCAGAGAAAAAAATTGAGGTTTGATCTTTACTTAGTGCATAAAAAGGTTAGGTTACTCTTTTCCCTTGAAAATAGTCTAAGCATGATTCATCCTGATTAAAAATATTTGTGAGTGATTTGTAAAGGTTTCATCCTTACCTGGGAAAATGATACTTGGAGTATTTTTGTGAGGTTTGATTCTTAGTCTAAGGTATAAAAGAATTAGGTTTGATCCTTAGCCTATGAAAGGATTAGGTTAGTCTTGAGCCTGGGAAAAAAATAAGGTTATTCATGAGCCTGAAAAAATGATTAGGTGATAATTCCTCCTAAATAGAATTAGGTTAGTCTTTAGCCTAGAAAAATATAAGGTTCTTCCTTAGCCTGTGAAAATGAATTGTAAATGTTGATTCTGAGCTTGTGAAAATAATCATTGTGTAAAGGTTTGGTTCATACTTGTTTACAAAAATCTTAGTGGTTTAGTGGGTGCGAATCTCCCTGGGGCTTAGAGGATTGGATTAGCCAAGAGTAGCTTGGTGGCAAGATATATCCTTATATGCTGCTTTGTTTAATTTAATTAAGTTTTGTTGTTTGGATGTGTACCCAGTTAATAACACTTATTCACTGCGACATAAAGATAAATAATTGATTTATGATTTAATTAATTAAGTGTTATAAGTTGATAATTTGCTTTAATTTTATAATTACCCAATTCACCCCCCTCTTGGGTAGATCATTGTGCCTATCGTCTTTTTGGATGAGAGCTTCAATCTCCTACCGGAGTTGGAAGTAGTTTTCTGTAGAGTGGACCCAGTCTTGGTAGAACTCACAATACTTGATCATCGACCTCTCGGCCGGCTTTCCTCTCAAAGGCAGTGAAGGAGTGAAGAAATCATGCTCTGAGTTTTCTACGAAGATGGTGGCCACCGAGGCCGTGTGCGATGTGAACCCCTATTAGCTACGCCTTAGGGGAGTAAACGGTCTCCTATCTTCGGGTAGGGATCCTGATCTCCCTTCAACTTGTAATCTTCTCGATCTTTGGGCTTAATTTGGACCTCCATCCCTCGGTCCTTTTGGCTTGTTCACCACTTCTCTCTCTCTCTTCTGGCTGCAACACGAAGATCAGCACTATGGAACCTAGTCCCGTGATCTAGAGCCTGATTGAAAGTGGGAGCAAGATTCTAGTAGAGGTCATAGGATAACCTATGATGTCGAATCCTGTCAATAAAGATGTTCAGTGCCACGCCTTCAAGGAGTTTGTCGCATACATTGGCTTCTCAGTTGAAGCGCTCGATGTAATCTCCCAATGATTCACCCGATTCACGCTGGAGAGTAAGGACATGGGCCATAGTCTTCGGCCTTCGCAAGGAGTGGATAAAACGGGTGAGGAATAACTGCTCGAGCTCCCAGAAGACAGAGATGGATGCAGGCCTCAGGCCCTGGAACTAAGACTTCGTTGCCCCTGTGAGGGTGATGGGAAAGGCCCTGCACGGTAGAGCTATAGAGGCCACGTGCATATCCGTATGAGACTTAAACATGTACAGGTAGTCAACAGGATCAAACGTCCCAACATACAGACTCATCTAGGGGTGAGTAAAACGTCTCAACGCTACTTCTTCCATAATTTCTTCCATGAACGGAGATCTCACCTCCGCAATAACGCTTTGTCCTACCCGACCTCTGTTCACCTACTGGAGTCGAGCATCTATGTCAGTCAAGCGGCACTCCACGGCCTCCTCTGCTTGGGGTTCTCCCCGTATATGACTGCCCACAGCTCGAGCCATAGAGTGACGGGAGAAAGGCGAATATGAGCTAATTTCATATTTGCGCCATCCCTTGGGATCAGATCTAGCTGGCCGATGAGGAGCTCGACTGTCGGGGGGCGCTAACAGGTCCCTTGTTGCATGTCCGCGCAGTGGAAAAGGTGGAGATCATGGCGCTGCCAGGAGGCCCTCTCCAGTCCTGCAGACTCGTGGTCGCAAGGTAGAGGGCGGTCCTTGGGCAAACATTCATTCATAGATTCTATACGAATATCGCGGTTTAGGGGTCGTTTCTCAGGCCCTGCAACCTGGAGAATTGGTCCCCCTTGGAATGGAGATAACGGCAGGCGTACGAGGAGGAGCTGCATACATGACTTGAATTCACCCATCTAGCGCTCGAGGAGATCAATCCGAGATACCTCTGCAGCTCCCGAGGTCTGTTCCGTAACCCCAGGTGGTAGAGTAGATGGCCCAACCTGGTCTTGGGGGAGACAGTTATCCTCATTGGTGGGAGCTGGGGTATGTGGCCTTGGAATTTTTTATATATCTTCTGATTCTTCTGTTTTGTGTTTGTCTTTCCAACCAGATCTTGTGATCATCCAGACTCAACCGAGTAGAGAGTAATGATTAAGAGAAGACTTTTTGCACAATTCCCATAAGCGATGCCAAATTGTTGGTATATAAAATTGGTACATACCTCGAGTATGGTCTAGTTAGGTGACAGATGGGTTCTCTTGGTGAGTTGGAGTTGATGAACTAGAAATACTTCTATTAAGTTGTAACCGAGTCCTGGGGAGACTGACCTGCTGAAGTCCAGAGTCCTACTTCTTAGGGAGTGGTACCTGCACAAGGCTCGGGCCAGAAGTTGTCTAGGTGAAGCCTCTCCGGCGTAAGAGTAAGAGCTCATAGAGAAAATGTACAAAAACACGTCAAGTATACATATGAACATAGAGCATTCGCATATTAAAGCGTACATCGGGCTTGCATAGCCCCTGATATATATAGACGTTGGAGATAATCAATTTTACCTAATCGGGCCTAAACACGGTTAATTAGGTGAAACCATATATTTAACTGATAATCTAGGACATTTAGAAGATAATCACTGGGCTTGGGCTTTCAGGCCCGTTTGGAAAAGCCCGTAGGCCTTTGGAGGTAAATTGATGGAGGAGAGTGGAGATCCATGAAGTCCTGGAAGAGAAATAGACTGATATAGTGAGCCAGTCGAGACAAACGGCTAAGTCCCTGAAGTTGACCTTCTAAAAGCACAACACAGAGTTCTGGGTTGCAGCGTCCCTGCAGGGCACATTTCTCCTTCCTGGGTGCAAAAGATATTATAGGGAACGAGCTCTGGTTTGCGTATGCTCCTGCATGGCACTTTGGATTCTTGAATGTGGCTACGTCATGGTGAGGGTCGACACGTGGTTGGAGCCTTAGTGCTGACTCAGCAATTTTCGAAAATACCCTCATCAAATAATAATAATAATAATAAACCCTAATCTCATTATATTAGCGCCAAATGAAATCTCGCCGGAACTCAAGAAAACGGCGGTCACGTGGCAGCCACGGCCACTCCTCCGGTGGACTATATATATTTGTATACAAGTGCTTTGCATTTTAATCAATTAAAAAAATAATGGTTAAATAACCCAAATTAATTAGTGATAATTAATTATTATTATTTTGTTAATACTAATGAATTAACATGTCAAATTCAATTCTCTAATCATTACAACCTCTAATCCCCGACATTAATCATTCTCAATGTCAGTTTTAAACCACTTTTTTAGATTTTAAAAATTAAAAATAAAAATAAAAATTAGAATCTTCTTCTTCACTTGATCTTTGTCGCAGTGATTCACGCAAATTAATTCAACCTTTTTGTCACACCAAAATTAGGGTTAATACCATTAATACCCCATGAGAGTTATTTTAAAATTCCGACGACATCCCATCATGTATGGAGATTATTACAGACAAACCCTAAAATATTATAACGGAGGACGCAAATACATCTGAACCAAAATTTCAACATAAATTATCTATTTTTTACTTTGACGTTCAACTTTCGTTATTTTTAACCTAAATTAATCCTAATATCTTTATCCAAAGACGAAATTGTCCTAGTATTAAAAGTAAGAGTTTAAAGTGTATTTTTCAGTCTTTGTCATCATTTTCTCCAACCTTTCTACCAGATCGGGTCTGTAGATCTGAGCAGATCCGAGCTCGGTGATGCCGTTGCATGGTGATTTTCATTTTTTATTAGAAATTATTTGGTTAAATAAAAAAAATATAAATTTTAAAAATCGAATTTAGTTTGTATTTTTTAAATTGTTTTTGTTTTAAAAAAAAAAGACATTGTTAACTATATTTTGTTATCTTTTATTTTCATTTTTAATAAAAAAAATTAATTAAATTATTATTTTTCTTTTAAAAATTTTGTTAGGTATGAATTATATGACTTAAAATTTTAATTATTGGACTATTCAACAAAAAAATTAAAAATTATAATAATAAATAACATAACTTTTTTTTTAATGCTCCTCAATTAATTTTTTTAAATAATCATGAAAATTTTGAACCCTTTTCAAAAAATAAAAATATCTATATAAAAAATTCTTAAAATTTTATGCAATTATTATTTTATTTGAATATATATGATCAAAGGTTGTTACAAATGGTAAAGTGACATTTTTTCATGTTCAACTAGAATAGGTAACATTTTAAGAATGAAATCTTAAGTTTAATCTTAAATGTATTAAATCAACATAAGAAAGTGCGTCTTTAAAATCGTTTTTAAAAGTGATTAGTCAATCAAAATGCACCTAAACTAGATCGGACACATTTTACCGTAAAATAATATTATATATATATATATATGTTTCTAGATAGCCAAACCACACTCTCTCTACTCTACTTGTCATCTAGACCGGACATATTTTACAGTAAATAATTATGTATGTGTATATATATCAGTTACACTGTTTCGATCATGCAGTTTGATTACGTGATTATTATCCCAAAATAAAATTAAAATCGCTTCGGTTATTAAATTTAAAATCAAAATTACAACCAAAACTATTTAGTCAGTTTCAAAACATGTTCGTTTGTTTTGGTTTCACGAGGCTATCCATTCGGTTTTAATTGTGATCCCAAACTCTCTAGTCTCTACAGTCTGCTGTCTGTCAAGAATGTGGACAATCGCACGTGGGAACTGACACGGTCCATTCGTGCGAAAACCAGAAGGAGTTGGAGTTTCTCGTAAACCTAACCAAATGAACCATAACACGTCCCAAGGAAAGGACTGTTTCAGTCCAGTCCAGGCATGTCACCTTCACACGTGTGGATCTCAGTCCCCTCGTGTCCCGTGGATTTCGTTGACTCATGACGTCATTGACTCGATTGGCATCTACTACCTTGTCGCACGACAATTTATATAAATTATAATTTGACCCCTCAGATTTTCAGATATTTTCTTAATAGAAAATTACTTAAAATATTAGATATTTTTTATCATAAAAATAATTTTATTGTCACAAATATTAAAAAATATAAAATAAAAATTAAAGAGGAAATTATTATAAAAAAATGAGTTTTTTTTTTTTAAGATATGTTTGGTTGGAATGATGGAAAAAATAATAGGAAAAATTGGTGAAAAGTCTCATTTTTTAAGTCTAATTGGTGAAAAGTCATTTTGTGTTATTAAGTTTGATTTAGTCTTTTAAGTTAGATTTCACTTGTCTTTTAGTCCCGCATTACAGGAATTGTAGGGATATTGTATGGATTGTAGAGAGCCTTTTAGTGAGTACATTCGATTTTTATAGTGAATTCTGTTATATGTAACTAATGTTAATTACAATTTCATAATTATTACTTTTAACACATATGTGGACATTTTTAGTTACATGTACTTATATAATATTAGTTACATGTTACAATTATATATATATGTATAATATTTTGTGACATTACTGAAAAAATATCAAACTTTTTAGTTACATATCAGATACATGTAACTAAAAAGTTACATATTATTGAAACATGTAACTAAAAAATATCAAATATTTTAGTTACATATCAGAGATATGTAGCTAAAAAGTTACATATTATTGGAATATGTAACTGAAAAAAAAATAAAAAAAATTAATTACATGTAAGTAATACAGTAATATTACACAGAAAGTAGTTACATGTAACTAACGCGTGGCTATCATGTAAGTAATGTTTCCGCCTTTTTAAAACAGATGGGACTAAATCAAAAGTTTTTACTGCATATAGAACTTTTGACCAATTAGAGTGTCCCCACCCCACCCCCCCGATTGTCCCAAAATAATTATGAGAGTGTAATATTTTTATCTAAGGGTATGTTGGTTAGAAGGAGGAGAAAGAAAAAAAAAAAATGAAAATATTTTTATCCATTGTGAAAGAAAAATTATTTTTCTTAATGTTGTTTGGTTGAGAAAGAAAATGAAAGAATAGAAAATAATTTAGTTTAATATAATTTACTATTTTACCCTCATATATTAAAAAATTAGTTATTAAGGGTATAATTGTAATTTTGATATACAAAACCATTTTCCTCTCTTTTTCCTCCCAAATTTGGAGGGGGGAAATCTTGTCTCGAAATTTGTGTTTTATCATTCCCATTTTCATTTCCCTTCCATACCAAATACAATTTTTTTTTTTCATTTCTCTTTCTATTTTCTATTTTCCTTCCATTTTTCATTCATACCAAACACATCTTAAGGGTATAATTGTAATTTAAATACCTTTAACAATTTTCCTTCGTTTTTCCTCTCAAATTTGTGAGAAAAAAAAATTATCTCGAAAATTATATTTTATTCATCTTATTTTATTTTTCCTTTCATTTTTCATTCAATTAAACATGATATTTTTTTATTTTCTTTTCTATTTATTTTATTAATATAAAAAAATATAAGTTTGTTGATATCAAAAAATATAAAAATATTTACACAATCAATTTAATATTATTAAATTCAACAGTTAAAAATTATTAAAAAAATATTTTTAAGAAATAAAAATCAGTGGTTACATATGTTTGTGTGTGTGTGTATATATATATATATATATATGCATGCAATAATTCAACACCGTTAAAAATCTACATTTGGAGATCCAAATAATATCGTTAGGTACACAGAGTATCCTTGTGGTCCAAACCCTAAAATGTCGCCTATTACCTACTACTATTTTTTTTATTATTATTATTTTTTATATTTTTTTTATTAAACGGTATAGTGTCTGGGTCAATTTACACGCACTCAGACAGTCAGACTAATCACTTCTCCAGTCAATCTTAAGGACGCACTCTCTCAATCAACTTGGTACATTTAGAATTAAGCTCAATATTTAATTGCTAGAATGCTCTCCAAAAAAGTTGAACCTAACACATCTTGACTATTATGATTATTATAAAAAATATACGATGAACAATTACGAAATTAAAATTTTAGCCCATGTAAATAACGTCCTACAATAATTTTATCAGATGTTTAAAGCTATTGTAAGTTCAAAAGTGATTGTACATCATAAAAATTACTGTAAATTTTTCATTTAGAACATTATACTACAAAAAAAATAAATTCTAACTTTTAAAAAAATAAGGGTGGCGCGTGAATTGCGTGGGTAAGATATTGAATTATTTTTATCATTTTGTAAAATAAAATTACAAAAATTAATCTTAAACTATTCAAATTAACCTCAAAATTACATGAACTAAACGATGACAAACCAACCCAACTCAATTTTTTATAAATTAATCCATTCATTTATTCTCTTTAAATAAATTATAACATAATTAGAGACCTTATCTTCATTAATCCATAGTGATTAAGCACTTGTAAACTATATTTTATTTTATTTTAAATAATTAATAAGTGTCAAAAAGCCTTCAGACAAGTTGTAGTGATAGTGTGTGTGAGTCGGGTGCCTGAGTACAAAGGCATGACAAAAAAAAAAAAAAAGTTGTACTGATAGATAGATACATTTATATATGGAGAATGGTCCCATAAAATAAGACATGAATTAATAAAGCATAAAAACATTCTTAAACAAGTTCCCCAAGTCCCATAAGCCTACTTTTAAAGTTGATCTCTGTCCAAATCCCACAAATCATGGGGTTCTAATTTGTCTCAAAACAACTAACCTACCTATAATCCTAATTAATTAATGGATCCATAATTTAAAAAAAAAAAAAACCTAATTCCATTTTTTATTTTTTTTTTAAATCCTTGTACTTGGGATTTGTTTGATTTTACCCTTTTTATTTTAAAAAATTACATATCACTCATTTTTACTATCCACTACAGCGACATAAACCTATTTTTTATTCAAAACAATATAAATTGAATTAATTTACCATAATTTCTTAATTTTGACTTAATATTTTAATATTATACTAAACGATAAAAAATATCAATTTCTCTCTCTATCTCTCTTTCTATGTTTTTTTTGTTTTGTTTTTTTTTATCAAAAATAAAATAAAAACAAATGATAATTTTGTCCATTTCATATAAATTTACCCATGGAGAAGCGCATTACAGTACTTGTATGCTTTTAGCCGGAATCTTATTAAAAATGGGAGCGTATGGATTGGTTCGGATCAATATGGAATTATTACCTCATGCTCATTCTGTATTTTCTCCTTGGTTGATAATAGTGGGCACAATGCAAATAATTTATGCAGCTTCAACATCTTCGGCTCAACGGAATTTAAAAAAAAGAATAGCCTATTCCTCGGTGTCTCATATGGGTTTCATAATTATAGGAATCGGCTCAAGACAAAAAATTAACTCATTTGGTCAAGAAAAAAATATAATTTATTATTAGCAAAAGAACTTGCGTAAACATATTGCCAACGAATTTACAGTCAAAACCCATTCGAGTGGGGTGCACATAAGAAATCAAATCATATAGAGATGATTGAATCTTTGGTGAGTAAAATTAAATGACAATTTTGTCCACTTCTTGTAAATTTCAAATGAAAAAAATTAAAGAAAAATATAATTTATTATCAGCAAAAAAAACAAACAGCATAGACATATTGTCAAAGAATTTACAGTCCATTCGTGGGGAGCGCGCACAAGAAATCAAATCATACAGAGATGATCGAATATTCAAGGATAAAAATGAATTATAATTTTGTCCATTTTATATAAATTTTAGATGAAAAATTTAATTTCACCTATTTTTAACATATTTTCGATTAAGAAAAAAAAATTATTATTACATATATGTGAAAGTTTGGGAGGTGTAGATTATTTTGAAGGGGATGTCACCACTAGTGGATGGAGAAGTATAAATGTCCTTTATGAGGACCATGTGGATGAACATGCATGCTATTATCAATATTAGTCCAATTCTATTATTGATATGTAGTTCTCATCATTTGTCAACACATGCCCATTTGTTAATGAAATAAAATAAAATATTTAATATTCAACTTTAAATTACAAACTAAAATAATAATTTTTTTTTACCATCCGGTATCTGATAACTACATTAAGTTTTGACTAATCCAGATCAAGCCGAGTCAGACCGCAAGAGAGCAGCAAAACTCTCCCTATCGATTTTTAACGCAGTTGTATTCCCAAGCCTTGAATCAAATATCCTGATTAAGTTAGAACAACCTCTCATCAGCTGATTACGCGCTCAATGGTAAGTGAACTAAATTTTAAAAGAAATTAGGTTTAATTAGGTTATAAGAAAATAATTATGTTGCTAATTGGTGCATAAAATGATTTTTGTAATTAGTTTTATATGTAGATAAAAATGAAATTATTAGAAAAAAATTAATAATTTTGTCAATAAATTAAAATTAAAATATTAATTTATAATTAAAACCAAGATACCAAATTTATCATATTATTATTATTTATTTGAAAATAACATTGGCCCAAAATATAATTAGTAAATCTTAATTAATACTATTATGTACATGCACCATTTCATTAAAGAAAAAATAAAAAAAAATTATATCAATTAAAGAAATTGATTTATTAAGTGTGAAAAACAAAGTTTTTTGGGGGGAGATATTTAGATATTGTATTAAATTTTGCATTTAATATTTTTACAAAAAGACGTAAAATAATTAATTGTTCATTATCCCATTTAAACTAAACCCAACCCTCATCCATATGCATTTATTACAAAAAATACAAAATAAAAAATTAAATTCATGATTTAAATATAAATAAAAACATTTAATTTCAAAGTACTCTGAAACTAGTCTGAAATTCGTATTAATTCATCGGAACATGCTTCATTCCTTTAAACTATGATATAAAAAAAATAAAATAATAATAATAATTTTGATGTCAACAATATTAAATTATAAATATTTTATAAAAAATAATATTAATATATACTTAAATAAATAATTAATAAAATTTAACTATATATTTATCATGTCAAAAACACATTAACAAATGATATTTTAAATGATCCCAAATTTTGTAATTCGTCATTCAACAAATCCATCCGGTACATTAAATTGCTATGGTGTGGATAGATTCACTATTTTAGCGTCGTTATCAAACATTACAGGATAAATATCTATTTTTTGTATATCGCTCCATACTGAGAAGAGTGGCGTGTAACTCCCGCAACTTAAAAATTTAAAATTACTGCACGGTATAAAAATTATTATAATATTTTACATAGAAAAATTACAGTGACTTTTATGTAATACAGTAAAAAAATTATCGCAGTGTATAGACTGCATGAGAAAAAAAATTAAATTCGTGAATTGTTCACCAAAATCTCCTAAAAAAATAATTAATTAATTATTTTAGAAAGAAAAAAAATTTAACACATATATATAATGGGGATGAGAAATTATGAGTTTTAAATCATTTAAAATCATTAATATTTTAACTAAAAAAATAAAATAGAAATAAAAGTCGAAATAAGCGCCTAACCTTCAAATATGTGAGGTATAAAGTAAAACTTGGTGTTCCCTAATAATAGGGTAAATTACACCTATTGTCCTTACATTTTTCACTAGTGTCAAATAGGTCCCCTAATATTTTGGTTTTCTCAATTCAGTCCCTTATATTTAAAAATTGTTGCAATTAGATCCTTTTGTCTAGATCAGTTAATGAATTATTCGTTAAAAACCCAATTTGCCCTTCATAGGATAATAATTAATGGTCGCTTTTGTCATTTTATCATCGAGAGTTCATCTCTTATGCTTCAGAGCTATATAAAATATCTCGTCTCTGTCTCTCTCAATCTTTTGCAACAACATCAATAATCTAAGAACGTGATAAATATGATGCGCTATTGATGGGAAAGCGACACAAATGACCTTTCGTTATTGTCACGTGAGAGACACACGAGCCTTTTAACGTACAAATCATAGATGGAATGACCTAATCGCTACATTCTTCAACATAAAGGACTCAATTAGAAAAAAATTAAAATATTAAGAACCTATTTGAAAATAGTAACAAACTTTAGTAAGCCTTGATAATAAGGGAAAAAGTACTATTTTTTAGAGTCTAAAAAAATCCAGTTACAGTCCATGTTCAACGTTAACCGAGTAGTTCGATTTTGAAACTGATTAAGTAATTTTAGTTACGATTTTGGTTTTGGTTTTAATTTTGAGATTGTAACCGTAAAATCGAACCGCGTTGCTTAACGTTTTTGGTTTATAGTGAAACTGTTTCAAAATGGAAACGTTACGGGAAAAATAATAAAAATAAAATTAGGAAAGAAATTTTAGGAGGGGAAATAGTTTTGCCCAATAATAATAATAAATAATAATTATTATTATCCCGACATAAATTTCTCATCTTTCTAGATTTCATTTCATATCCGATTAACCCACCCGTGTGCCCTCCATTAATGCCTTCTCTCTCTAGAACACATAAAAACCAGTCTCTCCTCTCTCTATCTTTCTCACTCCTCCGACACCATGGATTCATTCCCTCTCCTTCTCTGTCTATCCCTCTCCCTCTCTCTCCTCATTCTCCTTCTCTTCCGCTCCGCCGCACGCCGTCGTCTCCGCCTTCCCCCGGGAAACCTCGGCCTCCCCTTCGTGGGCGAAACCCTCAGCCTCATCTCCGCCTACAAGACGGAAAACCCAGAACCGTTCATCGACGACAGGGTGTCCAAATACGGCGCCGTGTTCACCACCCATGTGTTCGGAGAGCCGACGGTTTTTTCTGCTGACCCGGAGGTGAACCGGCTGATACTCCAGTCGGAAGGGAAGCTTTTCGAGTCGAGTTATCCCGGTTCGATCTCGAATTTGCTCGGCCGGCACTCGCTGCTGTTGATGAGAGGTGGGCTTCACAAGAGGATGCACTCACTCACCATGAGTTTCGCCAACTCGTCGATCATTAAGGATCATCTCATGGTGGATATAGACCGGCTCGTCCGGCTCAACCTTGATGCCTGGACCGACCGGGTTCTTCTCATGGAGGAAACCAAAAAGGTAAGCGCTTTTTTTTGTCAAACCGGTCCGAGTCGACTCGGTTTCGACTCGTTATGGTAAAAAAATAATAATTATGTTTTAAATATGTAATTTTTGTAATCATTTTTTTTAGCTAAATTAACTCCATAATTAATATTAATTAGTGTTAAATATGTATTTTACATGTTTATTGATATTAATAAGAATTAAAAATAGTTAGACTTGAATTAATTTTTTTTTTTAAAAACAAAGAATTATATAATAAAAATCTTTTTTGTTATTAATTGGTGTTAAATATGTATTTGACATGTTATTTAAGATTAATAAGAATTAAAAATAAGTGGGGATGAGAATTAATTTATTTATTTTTAAATTAAAGAATTATATAATAATTTTTTTTTTTTACTGGATATTAATAAGAATTAAAAAATAAATTGGATGAGAATTTAAAAAATATATTTTTTAAAAAAAAACAATGAATATTTTTTTGATATTAATTAGTGTTAAACATGTATTTGACGTTTTATTTAAGATTAATAAGAATTAAAAATAAGTGGATAAGAATTAAAAATAATAATTTTCTAGAATAAAAAATATTAAAAACAATTATTTAAAGAATTAAATAATAAAAATCATTTAAATTTTTACTAAAAATGGTGATGGATATTCTAATTATCTCACTTGTAGATTCTAATTTCTATTAGACAAGAATACCAAGTCAATAGAATCACAAATAATGAATATTTACTATAGAAGGATTTTGACACTTTAATCCCCTAAAGTTTGATAATTATTTCATTTTGGTCCCCATAATTGCAATTTGAACACACACTAAAATTTTAATGGGGGATAAGGACTTGAAACTTTAAGGTTACATATGTTCAAGTTGAAACAATGGGGATCAAAGTGAGATTTGTCAAACTTCTTGGGTAGAAAGTGTCAAAACCCTTTCTCGAAATTATTATATAAACCCTTTTTAATTTTGACACTTTAATCCCCTAAAGTTTGATAATTATTTCATTTTGGTCCCCATAATTGCAATTTGAACACACACTAAAATTTTAATGGGGGATAAGGACTTGAAACTTTAAGGTTACATATGTTCAAGTTGAAACAATGGGGATCAAAGTGAGATTTGTCAAACTTCTTGGGTAGAAAGTGTCAAAACCCTTTCTCGAAATTATTATATAAACCCTTTTTAATTTTGACACTTTAATCCCCTAAAGTTTGATAATTATTTCATTTTGGTCCCCATAATTGCAATTTGAACACACTAAAATTTTAATGGGGGATAAGGACTTGAAACTTTAAGGTTACATATGTTCAAATTGAAACTATGGGGATCAAAGTGAGATTTTTGTCAAACTTCTTGGGTAAAAAGTGTCAACCCTTTTTCGAAATTATTATACGAACCCTTTTTAATTTTGAGAAAATTATATTTTTCGTCCTTAAAGTATGGGTTTGGTGTAATTGAGGCCGCCGAGGTTTGTTTTAATCCCCTAAAATTAATTGGATAGAAAATGGGTTGCGCTCCTGTTATAGTCATCAGACCCGGGATATTTTTATCATTTTATCAATCATAAACGTTCTTATTCCGACTTTCCTCTCATCCTTCAAATCAATCATGGTTAGAAAAATGTTCTAAGAAAAAAATCTTACGGATAGAAATGACAAAAATATCACCGGCGAACATATATTCTATTAAAAATAAAAAAATATAAATTTCATTTAATTTTTATTAGCTACATAAATCCAATTTTATTAAATATGATTATGTTTTTAATTTTTTAAATTATAATTTAAAAAAAAATGATAATTTATAGACATAAGTGGACTCTTAAATATAATTAAAGACTAAACAAAAATATGAAGCAATGTCTGGTGGGTGACATGTACATGTTCCGTGCACGTTAGCAAACAATAAAGCAAAAGCAATAAAAAGAGCACGCGGCTATAAATAAAATAAATAAATAAATATTTATATTTATTGTACATCAGTTCAATATATACTTTAGAAGCATCTTCCCAACATGTCTATCATTATTCTCTTGGCTTTTCCCCTTTTTTCTTCTTTTTTTTTTTTTTTTTAATTAAATGAAATTTAAAAATAAAATTACTTTATTTTTAAATTATTATTATTTTAATCCTCTTCAGAACAATTATATTATTTAATCCTTATTATATTATTTTTAATTTGTTTTTTAATCTTTATTAATATTTTAGTCATTATTTAGTATACCACTGAACGCGTAGATTAGCTGGTGAGGGACTGTTCTAACTTAACCAAGGTTCTTGGTTCGAGGTTTAGGAATGCAGCTTTATCGCCCTCGTGGTCCTCCCGGGCTCGATCTGGATTAGTTAAAATCCAACGTGGTTATCGGATATATACCCGAGGTTTATACCCAAAAAAAAAAGAACGAAGTTACTATTTTGTTTGATATCCAACGTGTTAGTTAATATCAACTCAATCGATTTATTAATTAATGGGTTTTTTGGTGAATAGTCTATGAAATTAAAATTTTAGTATATACCGTCCACGCGTTAGAATAATTTTTTCAGTAGTCAAAAGTTACTATAATATATAATAGTTAGTGTAATTTTTTTATGTAAAAATTTACAGGAATAATGTATGATAGTAACTTTTGACTTCGAGAAAAATTAAATTAGCGCATGAACCGCTTTGGTTAAAGTTTTAATTTCGTGCACGCTTCACCCAAAAAATCTATTTAGATAAAACTACTATCAAGAACTTTTAGGGTGTAAAGTGTATTTTTTGGAGGGGTGGTAAAAGAATAGTTAGGGTAAAAGAAAATTAAAAAATATTATTTATTTTTATTTTTTATTTTTTTTTGCAGATTACGTTTGAATTAACAGTGAAGCAATTAATGAGTATTGATCGATGTGAATTTTCTGAGAATTTAAGGAAAGAGTATATGCTTCTCATTGAAGGCTTCTTCTGCATTCCTCTTCCCCTTTTCTCCTCCACTTATCGCAGAGCCATTCAAGTATCTCTCTCTTTCTCTACTCCCTCTCTCTCTATATGTATATGTATTTATATCATCTTTTATGATTCATGTTTTTGGGTTTTTGAAGGCTAGGAGAAAGGTGGCGGAGGCGTTGGGATTGGTGGTGAAGGAGAGGAGGAGAGAGAGTGAGGGAGGGGAGAGAAAGAATGATATGTTGGCGGCGTTGCTGGACGGAGATGGTGGTGGTGGAGGATTCTCTGACGAGGAGATTGTGGATTTCTTGTTGGCTCTTCTTGTCGCCGGCTACGAGACCACGTCGACGATCATGACGCTCGCCGTTAAGTTTCTGACGGAGACGCCTCTTGCCTTGGCTCAGCTCAAGGTTCTCTTTCTCTCTCTCACAAACACATAGGCCACAAAAAAATTAAAATTTTAGCTCATACAGTCTATATGCGTGCGCGTTAACAATTTTTTCAGAACTCTAAAATTACTGCAAAAATCCAGAAGTTACTATAAATTTGACGTCTACATTGGATGAGTTAAATTTTTAATTTCGTAAATTTTTAATTTACCAAAACCCTTTTTTTATTAGTCTCTTGTAATTTTTTGATCGACTTTTTTTTTTTCTCTCTTATTGATATTTAAGTTGATTTTAATAAGTATATAAAATATAAATTCAACATCGAACACCACCAAAAAATTCTTTATTTCCTATATGTATATTTTTTTTTTAATTTTCAGAATTTATATTTAATTAATAAAAGAAATTTTAATAAAATAAATGGACCCCTCCAAAAATGCCTATCTAAATTCTCAACCAAGCAAAATTTTTGGAGGATAAGAACATTTCAAAGCTATATAAAATGTCAAATTTTTTTTTTTTTCCCTTTTTTTTAATAAATTTTTATATATACATTGGAAAATTAATTAAGAAAAAATTGGATGGTAAGTGCATGGGAAATTACAACTTACACCCCCTATATTTAGTCTTCTTATATAACTACATATATACACTTGCTACCCTTGAATTTTTCAAAATTATAAATCAATCCCTTTATTTCTAGGATTTTAGGATTTTAATCCAAGTGTTTTGACCAAAATGCCCTTGGGGAACCTAGGGAAAGGGGCAATGGGAAAGTGATTTTTCTTAAGTGTAGTCAAAAAGTTAGATGTAGAAGAGTAGGGTATCTTAAAGTCAAAGTAGAAGGTAGTATTTTTCCAACAAAATCATGTCTCTCCATTTGAAAAAAAACATCATCTCTCTCTCTAGGTTTGTCGGAACGTGAGGGTTGATGATTTGTCAGAATGTTTTTTGGGACATTTTGGTCATTATGAGGCTAAATATGGGGGCATTTTGGTCATTATGCGACTAAATATATTTTTCTGAGTTTTTTCGTCAACAACCCACGAACTTAAAATTTTAATGCCAAATTTTAGTGCCAGTGAAATTCATACGCGATGATAACTTTTTTCAGAAATTCAAAGCTCAGTTTTTTCACTCTTCAAGTATGTTGGGGGGTCATTTCGGTCATTATGAGGTTATTTTTTTCGTGAATAATCCATGAATTTAGAATTTTATTCTCTTGCAGTTCAATTTTTCCAAAAATTCTAAATTATTGTAATGCATAAAAATTATTGTAACTTAGCGGCGAACAATGAATTTGTATTTTTGATAGAATTATTAAACTTTCAAAAAAAACTATGTAGCAAAATTTTGGGGGTATTTTGGTCATTATGAGGCTAAATTTGTAATGAATACTTCGCAGGAAGAGCATGATGAGATTAGGGTAAGAAAAGGTGAATTAGAGGCACTAGATTGGGAGGATTACAAGTCAATGCCTTTCACTCAATGTGTAAGTAATCAAAATTAATTATTTAAAATAATTAAATTTTCAAATATATATATATATATATTTTCTAAGCATTAATTATTTTTATAATTTTTTTCCAGGTTGTTAATGAAACATTAAGAATTGCAAATATAATAGGCGGCGTGTTTAGGCGTGCTATTACCGACGTCAATATTAAAGGTAAGTTTATATTTTTTGGTATGTAGTCATCTAATGGGGATATTTTTTTATATTTTATTACTGTTAAACTCTAGATTTTCTCTTCTAACGATAACGATTCAATATTTTCTCTCATTTTTTAGATGAATTATTATTAGAAAAATATTAAAGAAATATATTTTTGAGTTGACAAAACAATGAAACGATAAAAATATTTTTATTAATATTTTTTTTTAAATTTAAAAATTAAATTTTTGTCTATAAAATTATTTTTCTAGAAATTAAACCAAGTACACCATAAAATTTATTATTTTTTTTTACATGAAAAAAATATAATTATTTTTAATTTTTGAAAAAATAATTATATTACGTGTACTAAATGGATTAAAATTGTAATTCGTAAGTCATTCACCTGACTTTCACCAAAAATTCAAGATTGAAATGGGAGGTGAAGTTAATTAATTTTTCAAGGGCAAAATAGTAATTTTGTAAAAGGTGAAATATTATTATGGTAGGTTACAAAATTCCAAAAGGATGGAAGGTTTTTGCTTCACTGCGTGCTGTTCATCTCGACAATCATCACTTCAAAGATGCTCGTACCTTTAGTCCATGGAGGTGGCAGGTTCTCTCTCCTCATCTCTCTCTCTCTCTCTCACTCTCTCTCTCTCTCTCTCTATATATATATATGTATACGTGTATATACATATACATATTGTAAAATGGATTGATTTTATTGTGTAAAAACAGGGAAATTCTGGTTCACCCAATGTGTTCATGCCGTTTGGCGGCGGCCCACGGCGGTGTCCCGGGGCGGAGCTAGCCAGAGTGGAACTCTCCGTCTTCCTCCACCACCTGGTCACCCGTTTCAGGTCACAAATTCTCTCTCTCTCTCTCTATATATATGTTACAGTATTACTCTCTCTCCTCTATTACACTGACACTCTCTCTCTTGTTTTACTGTAAACAGTTGGGTTCCGGCGGAAGAAGATAAGTTGGTATTTTTTCCGACGACGAGGACGCAGAAGCGGTACCCGATTAACGTCCGGCGCCGGAGCGACCAAAAACAGATGTAAAGTTTTGACGGAAAGACTGAAGAAGCAAAAAGTAAAGAAGGAAGTCTTATTAGAAGGAACCAAGTTGTAGCCCCTATTAATTAATAAATATTATTATAAGGTAGAACATTTTATAATATAAAAATAAATAAATAAATAATATGTTAATATATATATATATATATATTTTTTTTTGCAATCTATAACGCTTAGGTGGCCTTTGATTGAAGTTTTTACTCTCGAGATAAAAGATGAAACGGGAGAGAATTTTGTTTAAATATTTTGAAAGTAGAATCGTATTTGGTATTTTAAAATATTTTGCTAATTTCTCATAACAAAAATATTAAATGAGTTTATAGCTTTTCATAGCAAAAACAAGAAAATGTGTTTTGTTGCAAGAGTGAGAATATTTTTGTGAGTGTGGCAACAATTCTTTTGAAAAATTGAGAATATTTGAGAACAAAAAATATTTGATCTTTAAATGAATTATTGTTAGTGAAAAAATATCTTTATTAGAAGATCACGTAGTAAAATTAATTTTTTTTTTAAATTTTAAATTTTACGAGATTGAAACATATATAAAATTTGGGAGACTGAATATATAATTTGATAAATTTTAAGATCTACGTAGTCAATCGGACTATACTCTAAGGACCAAAATATAATTATCCCCAAAACATATTTCATACCTGAATGATGTTTTCTTATAAATAAAGAGGAAATAGTCCTCCATAATTGAAGGGTTTATGTATAACCTGTGAAACACAATCATATCACACTACAAAATTATATGGCTCAAGCGGCAAGATATGCTTGAGTTAAAACAGTTGAGAGACCTCTAAATGTTCGAACCTATTAAAAAACATTTGTTGGGAAGAGCGACCAAAGAACTCCAAATAAGATTAATTTCACACTTTGTGTAGTTGTGGGGACACTCGTATGCATACAATAAAAAAAAGACTGTCAAAATCAAATAACACAAATCGTTTTTTTTTTTGGTTTTTTTGGGAAAAGTCAGATTTTTTTTTATATTTTAAAATATCGATTGACTATGAAATTTTACCCTTTTTTTTTTTTTAATTTTATATTTTAAAAGATCGATCATAATCATTATGTAGGAGAGATGACCGAATAGTTCAAGGAGTAGCATTTCGAATCCCTTTCTTTCTGACCCTTCACTGAATTCACAGACAACAACAATAATGGATACCATTATTCCAATGGTTAGCCCCCTCTTTGATATAGATTATTGTTTCCAAATTACTAAGACAGATAAAATATCAATATCTGACAATGCTATAAAATCTTGACAATGACATTTATATATATATATATATATATATATATATATATATATATATATATATATATTTTATCGATCAACTATGACTTTAT
The DNA here is from genome assembly GCA_016647705.1 of Eucommia ulmoides. NCBI lineage: Eukaryota > Viridiplantae > Streptophyta > Magnoliopsida > Garryales > Eucommiaceae > Eucommia > Eucommia ulmoides. Next base: position 56,435,665 of record CM028328.1, read on the forward strand.
ATATTTTTTTTATAATTTTATATTTTAAAAGATTGATCGACTATGACATTTTATATCTTTTTATATATATTTTTTAATCCTATATTTTAAAAGATCGATCGACTACATCACGATCTAATTTCTTCATCTACTATGTAAGAAAATCTTGAATATAAGAAAATATTATAAAGGATGAACATACTTTAAATTTTTTACTTCTATTATCAACCATAGATTTAAATACCAGTGGTTACGTAATAGTTTATCAGTTCGCCGTTATAGGTACAGATCGATAAATTGGTAGCATGCCAATTGAATCAGTACGTATAGGCGGGGCATCGAGCCGTAAAGGCCCGTAACGGGGATAACGGGGCTCCCAAAAAATGCAGATGTTTCAGTCGATTTCATGGTTTTTCAATGTGGATTCAACGAGTTTAACCTTTCGGGTGTTCTCGCTATTGATGAGCGAGAGTTTAGAAATCGATGATCTGAGTTTGAAGAGTTCATCATCTTCGACCTGATATAAAACAAAAGGAAACAATTGTGAGAAAACTTAGATTAGTCATGTTTCTTGTTCTAAAATTTATGTTTCTGTTCCAAATTTAAGAGATGGGTTTGGAAGCGGATGAAAAATTAAATTTTTATTCATTTTTAGAACAAAGAATCGAGAACAGAACAAATACGTATTTTTTTGTTCCCACTTTTCTGTTTCTGTTACAAACATTCAGAGAACAAAAATAGAAATCTCAAATCTGGGTCGATTAGTCATGTTTTTTGTTCTCCAATTTATGTTTCTTTTCCAAGTTTGATAGAAACACAGGTTTGGAAGGGGATGAAAAATTGACTTTTTATTCATTTTTAGAACAAAAAATCGAGAACAGAACAAATATGTATTTTTTTGTTCCCAGTTTTTTGTTTCTGTTACAAACATTCAGAGAACTAAAACAGAAATATCAAATCTGGGTAGTGGGTCGTGTTTGTTTTAGTGTTTTTAGTGATTACTATAAATTATTAAAAGTATTTCTGTACTCATTTTTTTTTTGTTTCTGTTCTCAAAAAATTGGGAACAGAAACCGAAACATATGAAATAAAAAAAAAGGTTTCGATTCTGTTTCAAATTTTTTATATCAAAATCGTGGGGACCGAGCAAAATTGATTCCAAATTTCACTTTCTATTCCAAAAAATCCGAGAACAAAAAGTGTGTGTGAAGAAAAAAGGAAACACAGTAACCAAATTCTGTTTCTGTTTCAGACGAGGAACATGATGCTTGAGTTCAAAATAAACCTAACCCAAGAAAAAAGGAAACACGGTAATCAAATTCTGCTTCTGTTCTCATAAATTTGTTCTAAAAAATCTGAGTTCATAACAGAAACACCTTTTTTAGTTGCCAGATTTCCAAAACTGTTCTAAAATTATGGGTAAAATGGGAACAGAAACACCAAATAAATAGTGCAAAAAATCTATTTTTAAAACACGAGATTAATTGACTTGGAACAAGAAAGAACAATCGATAAAAACCAAGATCAGAACAGAAGCATATTTTTTTTGTGCTTTTGATACTTTTCACCCATGAAGTTTGATAATTAAGTCACTTTGGTCCCTGTAATTTCAATCTGAAGACATAACACCCTAAAATTTCCTAATCATCCTGCTTCAATCCAAATCATTAATCCCAAATGATTAATCTCTGTATCAAATCCAACAGGAACCAATAATTTCCATGTCTCCATCTCAAGAACAACGCATTCTCCAGAGGCTGTTTTCATGGCTCGTGTTTGGTTTGTAAAAGGCAGAAAATGCAGAACAATGGAGTCTATGCCTCCATTATGAAGGCAATATATCCTCTGTGGGAGAAGGGGGTCGACCAGCATTGAAATAAGGGAACCGTTTTTGGATTTGGGAAGAGCTAGGTCTACAATGGCTAGCCTTAGCAATGGAGGTGGAATCCCTAACCAGACAGAGTGATCCAGTGGTGAAGGTGGTTCGTGGCGATGGTTATGGTTCATCAGAACGGCTGAGTTATCAACGGCCAAGCTCGAATTACCAACAGCTTTAGGGCTGCCAAGTCAATCCAAATCGGTAACTCCGTCATTTTTAATAACGAAAATAAGTCACATGTCAAACACAAAATCACCCACATAGTTGAATTCTGTCATAAAAAATAACAGAAGTACTGACTTGACACGATTTGGATACTTCAGAGTTTAATGCGTTCGAAGTGAAAATGCAAAGGCTAAAGTGAGATTTCTCCAGAATTTTAGGGGTGCAAAGTGCAAAAGGATTCCAAAGACTAATATCTCTCCAAACATATAATCCAATGAATGAAAATATCTCTTCAATTTAACGGTTGAGATTTACTCTAGCTCTTCTCTAATAGATTTCAGTCGTTCTATTGACAACAAATAATGTGTGGAGCACATACCGTCCTGATTTCAAATAATACAAGATATCAAATGGTTAAAAAATATCCAAGGCTTTTATACTCGTCCTATCTAATAAAATAGATTACGGACTCTCCGTGCCTAAAAGCACTATATTAATTTTCAAATTTATCTATAAAATAAAAAAAAAAATGGCTAACAAAGTACATATATAAAAGTTAAAGGGTAGAAAATGTAATTTAAACCAACTTTCGAAGTTCGAGTGGGAAATTTTTAGACAATATTTTTCCCTCCTAAATATTTCATCAACTCATCCCAGCCATCCATTTTCCTTAAATTAATCCAAGCCCTTTATGAAAAGACATTTTAATAAAATAATCCTGATTCGTTTTCATTATATAGTTCTCTATTTTGGGTTTTTCCAAATTTTTATCCTGATTTTTAAGATACAAATTCAGAATCAATCTAGTTGGTATTAACTGAAAGATAAAAAAAATTATAAAAATGATTTATTTCCAGGATAATATAATAATTTTTTCGAATATGTGAACAATTCACGACAAGCCACATAATATGAAAGGTAAATAGGGTGGCGTTTGGTAACCGTTTCTGTTTCAATTCCAGCAGTGGGATGGGAATGGGATGGGATGGGATGAGAATTTTGTTTTCTTTTTGGGAGTAGAATTGCGTTTGGTAACGATAATTTTTTTTTTGTTTTGGGAAGGGAATTGTGTTTGGTAACGATTTTATCCTATTTTTTTTTTTTTTTCTCTTTTCAGTTTTGGCCTGACGGCGGTGGCGCCGTCGCCGGCCGGCCGGCGTCGGAGACGGCGGTGCCCCCGCGGGCGATGACCGGACGGCGGTGGCGTCGTCGCCGGCGACTGCCGAAAGTGGCCGGAAAAATTCCGGCCGGACGGTGACCGGCGACGGTCGCCGGAGATGACCGGCGGCGGGCGGTGGCCGGCCAGTAGGTGAATAGTGATCATGGGTTTTGGGAATGGAATGGGAATAATGAGAAACAACTTTTTTTTGTTTCTCATTTCTTGAGAAAAAAGTTGGCACAATTCTCAAATGGGAATGAAATGGAAACGGAAACAAAAATTACCAAACGCTATTCCCAAACAGAATTCCCAAAAATCTGGGAATGGAATGGGATGAAAATAGTTACCAAACGGAACTTTACCTTCCAAAAGGAACAATTGGGCAAAGGATGTATTTTGAACCATCACTAAATAAAACAAAAACCTGCAGTAATTAATAATATGATCAGGCTATAGAAGGGGGGAACATAAAAAAAAAAAAAAATGATGCCAAATTGAACATATAAGACGCTGAAATTCCGTAATCATCCCAATTCAGTCAAATTCAATAACTTCACTACCATTTTGGAAGACAAACAGTTGACTTCCATGCACTCAACTATTTTTAAAGAGTCTTTATGGGCATTTTCAAACTTTTTCTTTCTTTCCTTACAAATTTTCCACAAAAAAATTATGTGTGCACGCATGCATATATGTGTATATGTATGTGTATGCTTCTCTTATGTTATATGTATATTTCTGAGTATTTGGGCATGAAGTGAAGAATGAGGTTGGAATTGCCCATAAAGCCTCAACAAAATAGTCAGGTGCATGACAGATAATTGTTTTCCGTCACAAATTGTAACGAGGATGATGAATTGGACAGTAGTGGGATGATCAACAAACTTTAAGGTGTTATATGTTCAAATTGAAACCATGGGAACCAAAGTGAGATTTTGGTCAAACTTCAAGGGTACAAAATGTCAAAATCCCACCCAAAAAAAAAATTTATTCGGCACAAGTTTCAAATGAACTTACACTGAATCGGTCCCACAAATGGTCACCCCTGAAAGAGAAGGCAACAGGACAGATTGATGCAACATTTCTTGATTTACCAGGTTCCACGGGCTGTAAATAGCATTCCTGCTCTGGCTTTATAAGACATGAGGACAAATCAAAAAGTCTGTACAGAAAGACAAAAAAAACTCAATTACATTTTAAACCGATCACTTATTAACACTATTTAATCTAAGATTGTACGTACAATGAAAAATTTACATTTTAAGAAAATCTATATGACGCCGTCATTCATGAAGATTACAATGAAGTGCGAATATATCAGCACAGACGTTTTAAACGTCTTACAGTGACAAGATCGAATGAAGAACAACATACCTGAAAACTGAATTAGAAGAAAAAATTCCAAGATGGGTGTTGTTGTAAGGATGCGATGAAGCCTGTAATGTGCGTATGACAATGTTTGTGTTGAAGTCGATTTCTGAACCAATTGAAAGAGTCTTGTACATAACAAATATAGCTAGGGTTAATGGCATTTTACCTCCCCGTAGTTTGCTTGGATTGCACTTTACCCACCAGTGCTATAAACTAAAGTGCAACAGTTAAATAAGTAGCATAAGGGTTAATTACACTTTGCCCCCCATGGTTTGACTGAATCGCAATTTATAGCCCTATAGTATTTTCATCATTACTGACCCCTATGGTTCAAATTAAAGTGCAATTGTTATATTTTACTTTTAAGTTGACGGTCAATCCTCAAAAAATCAAAATTAATAAATTATTGTATTAATTGTACTTTTCCCTTGGGGTTTGAACGGATTGCACTTTTTATCCCCATAGCATTTTCGTCAACACTTACACCCCATGTGGTTTAGACTTAAATGCAACCATTAAATACTATCCGTTTACCCTTAGTTTGTCCCTTTCCTTTATCTCTGGGGTAAGGTCGAGTCAGGTCGGTATAAGGGTAAATTTGTTGCTTTACGCAATTCTGTTAAAAGTTGCACTTAATTCTGAACCACAAAGGGATTAAGTGATGATGCAAATACTAGGTCAAACCACAGGAGGGTAAAGTGTAATCAACCCTTAATAGAATTGGGTGAAATGACAAACTTACCCTTTTATTAAACCCAACCCGACCTAGGGTATAAAGGGAAAAGAAAAAAAAAAGAGAACAAATCAATATTATTCGACCCAAATCTTCAAGTTAGCATAACAAAGAAAATTGAATAACATCATAATAATGTCCAATTTGTTACACAAGGAAAACAAACATATAATGAGAAATTATTGAAAATTAGATAGTTGAAATCATCAAATCTTTGAGCTCCCTTTTCAAGTGTTTTTGCGATAGACTATCATAAAGAACTCGCCGTATAAACAGCGGTATTAATACATAAAAAGTAGGAGGTGATGGTAAAAAATTGACTATCTTCGAGCATAATTTAGATGTTCATCTTTAAGCAATTGTTTTGATACCTGCAAATGATGGTACTATCTTTAGCAGAAGTACGTCCAGAAAGGTACATAACAGATATCCTGTCTGAACTAGCTAGCAGTAACGCTGATCCATTCCTGTTAATGGAAATTTTATTGACGAGAAAACTAAGTCGTTTATCTGCTTGCAACACCTATAAAATACCAATAATTATCAACTATACATTAGAAAAACAAAATAAAAATAAAAATGTAAAACATAACTATACTATTAGCAATTAATTCACGAGTTGAGCAATTTTAATTTAATCATATGGTACTTCCAACATTAGATGCATGGACCGACAGTTAAGAACAGGCAAAGATGCCCTAAAGAAGTGCTTAATTTTTTTTTGACAAATATATTATTTATCGAGGGTTTTGTTGAATAGTCCGAAAACTTAAAATTTCTGCCAAGGCAATCTACGCACTACAATAATTTTGCTACAAGTCCAAAGTTACTAGTACTACACTGCATGAAAATCATTGTGCAAAATTTCCATGTAAAAAATTACAATGACTTTTATGTAGTACAATAATTTTGTACTTCTGACAAAATTATTGGATTTCTTAACACGTTATTGTAGCGAGTGAGTTGAGCGAACAGAGGGCCACAAAATTTGGCCCTATGACAATACATATGCGTGTGTGTATGTATATAAAAGGGCATCCCGGTGCTACAATATGTGTGTGTGTGTATGTAATTAATACACACACACATATATAATGAAAAATCTATCCATAAGCAAGGAATGTGTATATTTAACCCACCTCATGTCACACCTCACCCCGGACACCCGTCACCCTGGGGCCAGAGTAACGTCGACACCACACTACCTGAATATCCAACCAACTCGAAAACAATACTATGCATACATAAATATATAATCGCATATATAGGCCATATACATCCTCTTATATGGGGACACACTCGTCCCCAAAATAGTAACAACAAATATAAATACCCATGAACCTCTGACAGCTCATCTCAGAAACTCTCATATGATTCCATCGCATGACTCTATCTAGTGTCAGTAGGGGACCGACTCCTAAATTGCTCCACCTGCGAGTGTACTGCCTTCTTAATAAAATATTTTTAAAATAATAATACGTTCTAAATAATACAACATTTAAATGGATCAAGTTTAACATGTATAAACAAACATATTTTGAACATTAGTATAAAAATCAGATACCACGAGAAAATTTATTCTTCCTACCATTCAGAATCATTATCTATATATATATATATATATATATATATATATATATATCAAATATATGAAATCCATCCAAACCATCAACATAATATAATGTGATAATACACTAAAGACGATATAATAAAATACCACATCATCATATATGACAAACATCAAATACGACAAAGCACCACATACGACAAAACACCACATATGACACCGCACCACATCACACCACACCACATCATACCACCCCTACACTTCAGCTAGCTATGTAATCGTTTTAACCTCACGATCGGGAGTTGCAACAGTACCGTACCCCGTAGGATATGCCTTTCTAGCGGGATATAACAACGCTTTGCTGGACTATGCCAGACGGGTGAATCTCCACCACCAATTCCCACCTCACCTCAACAACAATAACTCATCTCCACTTCAACAACAACAACTCCGCCCACCATCAACTGCCACCTCAACAACCACCAATGAAATCCACAATATCATAAATACCCAAAATAATGCTTGATCCATGTAAGTTAGAAAATTCATCAATTTTCAAGTAAACACATTTTTCCATCATATATATATATATATGAAAATAGATTTTTGTAAGAAGACAGTACACTCACCTGGTTATCCGTTTCGAAGACTTTGACCGCCTATTCTCTACCGGTACTCCGGTGCCTGCGAACCTAATAGTGACAGAGCCTAAATTAATATTTTATGCAAACAATAACCTAATCTTGCAATGCAGACCAAAATTTCCGTAATTTCCTATTCCCCACTTTTTATTTATAAAAATTGTTATTCGGTTAATTTCACTCCGTTACTAATTATTGTATAAAATTTATTTATGTGAATGGTCCCGAATTTATTATCCTGGTTACAAAATTTTGATGCTAGAATTTAATCTAATAAACTATACTAAACTTAACGAAAAACATTATTAAAATTAACCGTTGCAAAATTTTTACGATTACAGGAATTGTAACGCTAAATAAAATTTAATTTAACGAGAATTAATAATCGATTTGAAATTTCACCTGTTTCCGAATCGTTCGGCGGCCACGAGATGGGTTTTGGATTTTTGGTGGGTTGGTTTGTGCAATTTTCCCTTTTCTTTTCCTTTATCTTTCTTCTTCCTTTTTTCCCGTTTTCTGCTTCTGTGCTCAGGACCAGCCGCCGACAAGCCCCGCTGACACAACACACACACACGGAGACACATTGGACAACGAGCAACACACACACGCAGAGACCGAATCCAAACCACCGCCGCGCCGACCGACGACCCTACAGCACCCCCACGTCGGACCACCGAACCTACTCTCTCTCTCTACTCTCAACTCCGGCGACACCCTCTACACCAACCACCAACAAACCCACACCAAAACACCTTCGGACCAACCGGACGACAACACAACACATATGCACTGCTCTCTCTCTCTAACTTAGCGCTGGCCACACTCCATACTGTTCTGCGCGCGCGCACACACACACGCACAAGCACACACAACACATGAACAAGGCAGAAACAGAGCATAAACACACACTCACCGGACGAACGGACGGCCACATACATACACCGACACCGCCGACCGGACCATCACCGACCCTCTCCCTCTTCGTTTTCTGTTTCTGGTTTTTTTTTTTCCAACTAGCTACGACACACAACCACACGAAGAACACGAACACACACGCACGCTGCTTTTCTGGTTCTCTATGTTGAATTCTCGCCGCCGGCGAGTTTTCTCTCTCTAACCCACCGCCGGTGACGACTCTGGCAATTAACGACGAGCACACCCACACCGCCCACGTCTCTCTTCTCTCTAATTTCTCTGTTTTTCTCCTCTTTTTCAACCCCTCATAAATGTAGGGATGGAGATGTATATATATATATGTTGACAAAGAGAGCACAAGCCCCTTTCCGATTTATCTCTCTCTCTCCTGCGTTTTTTTTTTTTTTTGATATTTATCTTACAGATATATATACATATATATATTATTTCCAAATTACATTAACCTCCCCTGATTAAGAATTTGAAATCATTTTAGTCCAAAAGTTTACAATTTGCATTTTGAAAATTGTTAATTAACCCCTTAAATTTTAAATTAAAAACTATAACACCAACCACCCCTTTATTTTCGAAATTTGCTCAAATGCGACTCAAATTGTACGTATAAGAAAATCAGGGTCTTACACCTCAGACCTTGCAATGGCATAAGCTTTCATGTACTCGATTGCACTTTAAGGAATCTGGGATGCGAGATGTTTGATAGTATAGTTTTGGGTTCCTTTTTGGAAGCCTCAAGCCCTTCATAAAATCTTCATATATATGATCTTCTTTTAAACAAATGAGCACAAATTCGAGGTATAATTTTCTAAATTTCTTCTAATCGAAATTGATAAATTCATATCACAATATCATCACATATTTTTAAGGAAACCCTAGATTAATCCAACATTACTTCAGCCTTCAAAATCATGTTCAATATTGATTCAAAATTTAAAGCTCAATAAGGGTGATTAGCTGCCAATTTTCCAAAAATCCCAATCTATTGGTATATTGAAATTCGTATAAATAAATTTATTAATGAATGAACCCTAACTCTTTACAGTTTACACAGTAAACAATATCGAGGAAAATAAATAAAGGAATTGATAGAGAGGACTTTAGATGGGGACGATGCAAGGGCTGATGTCGGGTCGAGTTCACCCAATTGAACGGAGATTCAATGAATGCAGAGCTTATCAGGGTCCCATAAGTAGAGGTTAGACGCTCCGTCCCACGCGACGAGGTTTCTCGGCGTCGGAGCGGTTGAGGAACGGGCACCGGCGACGACGTCGTCAGTTGTGGCGGAACTGATGGCGTTTTTAAAAAGTGGATGGTTTTGAATGGGAACCCACTCCTGTTGCTCCTTTGGCGTGGATGAAGAGTGAGGTGTTATAGTTAGTTCGTCGTCAGTGCCAGCGGTGTCGCCCGGTTCCGAGAAATCAAAATTGAATCACATCTCTCTCTCTCTCTCTGGTGGTCTCTTTGCTTTGTGTTCTTTACTTTTCAGCTCAAAATCACTGGTTTTCTTCTTCTAGTTCTCTCTAGGGCTATGTTTGGTCGGTAGAATGGAAAAGGAAAAAGAAAAAGAAAATGAGAAGAAAAAGGGGGGGGAAAAATAGGATAATTATTTATTGTGAAAAGATTTTTTTTTTTTTTTTTTAATTTTGTTTGGTTAAAAAAATAAAATAAAATGAGATAAAATAATTTACTTTAATTTAATTTACTATTTTACCTTTATATATTACAAAAATAAATTAAATTTTTTTATTATTAAGGGTATAATTGTAATTTTGATATCTTTAACTATTTTCCTTCCATTTTCATCCCAAATTTACGAAAAAAAAATTGCCTCAAAAATTGTGTTTCATCTATTCTATTTTTTTTTTCCTTCTATTTTTCATCCAACCAAATACGATTTTTTTTTTTAATTTTCCATTTCATTTTTTTTTTAATTCATTTTTCATCCAACCAAACAAACCCTACAAGATGACGCTGTGGCGGGATTTTGCAAATTGCGCCTTTTAATATATTAAATATAATTATCATTTACACTTCAAAAATCATTTTTATATATTTAGTTCAAACTATTTTATTTTCATAAATTTATTTTAAAATTTTGATAATAAAAAAATAAAATAAAATTCTTTTTTATAATTTTATTCTTATATTTTTACGAAATGATGCAAAAATAAATAAATTGTTACACTTGTTTAGTATTTTTATTTTTAAATTTTAGAGATTTTTGCCTTTGCACCCTATGAGAAATTCCATTTTATTCTATGTTCTTTTAATTTTGATAATTTAAATCCTAAAATATTCAAATAGTGTCAATTAAGTCCAATTTGTTAACCCCATTATTATTATTATTATTATTATTATTATTATTATTATTATTATTATTTATAAAAATCACCCACGTGGATGATTTTCATGTTTGACATGTGGGTGATTTCTGTCAAAAATTATGACGGTGTTAACAATTTTGACTCATTTGACAAAATTTGCATACTTCAATATCTAATATGTTCAAATTGAAATAACTAGGACTAAACAAGGCCACTGCAGAGGAAAATATTTATCTCGGCGAAATAGAAGATGCTCTGCCTCGCACAACATAGGAATTGGATTACAAAGTGCAAAAATCTCGAAATTATATTAAAAATAATTTTAAAAATTAAGTTTATTTTTGTTCATTTTCAAAACTTGCGAACAGATAAGACAGATAAAAATATCCTTTTGTCAACGATTTGGACACAAGCGAGACTGATTCGTTGAGTGTCCGACTTGTTCACCGGTACCAGCAAAAAGACTAGTCAGAATATTCCCCAGTGAAATTTTCGGATGTGAGAGTAACATCCGGGGATATATACGGGGTGAAGTAGGAGGATTAGTCCTAATCCGGTTTGATTAGGGCTTTACCGGTAGAAAAAGGCGGCGGTCTTTGGGCTTGGGCCCAATAGGCCCAAATAGGAGCCCAACAAGGCCCGAATGGGGGGGGGCACTCAGAGGAGTCAAAAATCGGGTTCCTAAAATCAGTTAAAAAACTGCGAACTTCGTCGGAGTCGGAAAAATGGCGGAGAAATTGGCGCCGGAGAAACGTCACGACTTCTTCCACGGCGGTACGTCGGCGTTCCTCCTCCCTCTCTCTCTCTCTCTATTTCTCTTCTGCGATGCTTTTTCTTTAGAATTGGAATTATGATTTCTAGGGTTTGAAATTGGTAATCCTCTGTCAGGGAAGAAGGTTTTCGAATGGGATCAGACGCTTGAAGAGGTGAATATATACATCAAATTGCCGGAAAACGTTCCGAAGAAGCTCTTCCACTGTAAAATCACGTCCAACCATGTCGAAGTTGGAATCAAAGGAAATCCTCCTTATCTCAATGTCAGTACTCCAAAAATCCCCAATTTTCTTCACCTCTTGTTGCAGCTTTGATTTTTTTATTTTTTTTTTAATTTAAAATTCCAAGGCTCCAAATTCGTGTTTGGTTGTCTAAATTATTTTATTTCAAAAAAAAATAAAAATTGGTTTCATTCGTATATATCTAAATGTATATATGATCTAATCAAATTTATATATGTATATATTGCATTAAATTTAGCTACCCAAGAGTTCTTCGTTCCGGTTGGGTAAGAGAGGTGCTAACTTTCCTTGTCAATCTGGGTTACTCTAATAGGGAGCACTCCATGAACTAAATCTTGAATTTAATCATTAAGTACTAGGCTGATGTTGGGGGAGTGCGCCGTTAAGATCGCCCAGGAAAGTGATTAGTCGAGGTGCACGTAAGTTGGACTGGACACACCTAACCGTAAAACCCAGAAAAATTCAAAATAGTTTAGTTCAAATTTGTTATAATTACACGAGAAAATAACATTAAACCAGACCCATAATAGCCGGTTAATTAATTAAAAATTGCCCAATTCGGGAATTGGAGAACAACCAAACGGGCCCTTATGAAATGGACGATAATTCAATTCCAATATGTGGTTATACAATTTTCAAATACCAGGGTTTACTTACAATCATATTTTTTATTTTATTTTTTTGCAGCATGATTTATCTTCTCCGGTTAAGACCGATTCTTCATTTTGGACACTAGGTACAAAACACATGTTTCGTTTAACACCCAGTTTGGTACGAATTCCAGTTATAATTGTCTTGAGTTGAGGGTTCATGGTTTAGGGTTTAGGGCTTGTTTGGTTGTCCTTCAATTCACAAATTGTACTATTTTTCAAGTAGTCAATTTATGAATTGTTACAGTTTAGTGTTTAGTTGCAAGATTTTAAAAAAATAAAAATAAATAGCTAACCGTTTTAGTTTTGTTTTAGATGCTATATTCTCTTTTTCAAAACAAAGCGAATTTCACAATTTACCACAGTTTAATTTTGAATTTCATCTTTTAACAGAAGACGATACTATGCATATAACCCTGCAAAAGAGAGAGAAAGGCCAAACATGGCCTTCGCCTATACTTGGTGAGGGTCAGCTCGATCCTTACAAGGCTGATCTAGAACAAAAACGCCTTATGCTTCAGAGATTTCAAGAGGAGGTATTTAACTTTTTATTTATTGATTTATTTTTTTGCCGTTTGTTTAGGTAGTGTTTGAGGGTGAGCCCAACGGTAAGGTTGCTCTATTGTGACCTGGAGTTCCCGTGTTCAAATCTTGGAAATAACCTTTCTGTATACAGGAGTAAGGCTGCGTATGTCTGACCCTCCTTAGACCCCGCAATGCCGGGAGCCTTCGTAGCTGCCTTTTTGTTTAGTAGTGTTTGGTTACAAAAAATTAGAGCCTTGGAAATTGGAATTCAAAATGAACAAGTGCATGTATTTCTAATTCCAATTTTGTGCTTCCAAATGCTGCCTTAGCTCGTGTTAGGTTGCATGGAATTGCAGGTTTAGAATTGAAATTAGAAATAAATGCATGTAAAAATCTAGAAATTATTTCGAATTCCAGATCGATGAAACCAAACACTGCCTTAGTATATTTGTTCCCTGGAAAAAAGATCTGTTTGTGTTCTGCTCCCAGATTTTCAGAACAATTTTTTTCAAGAGGGAGGTATTATTTCCATTCCTTCGGCTGTTTGTTTAGGTAGTGTTTGGAACCTTGAAAACTTGAATTATAAATACTTGTTTTCGTTTTGAATTCCAATTTTGTGCTTCCAAACACTGCCTTATTACTGTTTTTGTTCCCAAATTTATGTTTCTGTTATATTTGATTTGATTTTATTTTTGGCAGAACCCTGGATTCGATTTTTCGCAGGCTGAATTTACTGGAAACTGTCCTGATCCAAGGACTTTCATGGGTGGGTTAAGGTCTGATTAACAGACCTTAGGTAGCGTTTGGAAGCACGGAAATTGAAGCCTTTGGATTCGATGTAGATAATTCTAATTCTGAGGCTCAAATTCCATACAACCAAACACTGCCTTAATTTTTATTTTATTTTTTCAAATAAATTTGTAATGAAAACTCTCTCTCTCTCTGAGCATTCAAGACCATATACTCTTTGTGGTGAATGATCAATAAATGGTGTTAAGGTCTGTTTGTTTGACATTTTTATAACATCCCTAGTGTAATAATCTTTGTTGCCTTCCAAAAGGGTGATCTCTCTCTCTCTCTCTCTCTCACGCACACGGCGTTCTCTAGGTGGTGTTTGCTGCTTCCATTTTTTTTTTTTTGGATTTGGTTTTGTTCCGAGCTTTCTGAATAAAAAAATCACCAGATAAACGCAATTTTAGAAATGTGACTTAGATTTATTGGACTGTACAATGAAAGACCTTTTTTATGAACTGACTTTCTGTTATTCGAGTTGTTCTTATGACCCGTTTGGCGGATAAATTTTTTAATGCCTCGAAGCGGTTTGAATGTTAGAAAAAAAAAAATGGATTTTTAGCCTCCAAAATAATAGTCTGGGATATTTAAAAATGCGTGGTGCCAAACAGGTCCTTAGGTAGCGTTTATTTGGTTTCACAGAATTGGAATTTAAAAAGTGTGCATGCAAAAACATTAAAAACGAAAAAAATAAAAAATCATGCTTTTCGTTTCTAATTTGTTACAACCAAACACTACCTTAGTGAAATATCTATCTAAATTCCTCTTAGGGAAAAAACTGTACAATTTTGGGGAAATTGTAAGATGAATAGACGCTACTGTCTGTGTGTTTGACAGACGAGCATCGATCGGTGTACATAATAACATAATCCACTCCTTAAGCCCTGTTTGGATGTCCCAAAATCGATTTGATTTTCGGATTTTTCAAAAAATCTGCATGAAGAAAGACATGAGTTAGTTACAGAGAATGAGATTTTCTCGAAATTTACAGAAAAAAAATTGTAATATTTCTTGAAATTTTAAAAAACGGGTTTTGAGGGGATAAATCGACATCCCCAAACACCTCTTAGACGGTTATCTTATTGTAAATCCCTTTTGAGTAGGGTTAAAAAAGAACGAAATGTGCACGTAATGGGATTTTAAAATTTATTATCGAATTTCTTATCCAAACACAATCTTGATCTTACTATTATGAACTGAATTGTGTGTATTATAATGATACATCATATTCCAGGTGGGAAGACTGATTTTTGAAATTCATAAAATACGAAAAAAAAAAAATTGTAAAATATGTTGAATTTTAAAACGGGTTTTAAAGGGCATAAGTCGACATCTCCAAACACCTCTTAAATTTTTTTTTTTATTTTTTTGGGGGAAAAGGCATACGTCTCAATTCAAAAAAAGGAAAAAAAAAAAATACAACTGACGGGATTTTAAAATTCGAAAATTTTATGAATTTTATCGAATTTCTTATCCAAACACGGTTTTACGATTAAAAAATGATCACCACATATATATATATATATATGAATATGCAGAGATTATTAGTACCTGAAACCTTGTGGTCTATCATCTGCATCTCTCTTGTAGGATTATCTTTTGATATCTTGGAAACCCATTCTTGCATGCTGCAACCTGCACATATAAATGAAAATTACTCTCTACTTCTTTTTCCATTTTTCTTTTCTTGCCTTTTTTTTTTTTTTTTTTTTTTCATTTCCATTCCTAAAAAAAGTGTACACAAAGAGAAATGTTTGTGAATTCATAAATTTGTTTTAAAAATTATGAAATAAAAAAGTTTTTTTTTTTATTCTTCAGTTTCTATACATAGTTTTAACCAAAAACTATCTACAAGACGATATTTACAACAACACATCTAGAAAATCGATCGAGGAGGACTAAATAAAAAATTTAGATATTTATTAGATATTTAAATAAATTAGGGGGGCTATGTAAATTTTAAATATTTTAATTGAATTTTTTTAAAAAGGGTAAAAATGCTCCTAAGATGGAAATAGAATTCTCATGTCATTCCACTTGGATGGGATGGAATGGAAACGGTCGCCAAATAGGTCCAAAAATTTTCAAAAGTTGAGATAGGACTTCATTCTCCCCCTCAACCTTATATGGCTCCCCCAATGGATATTTGAAAATATTTTTTAACAATTGATAAAATTAAACGAATAAAATTATGTTACAAATGTTTTTGGGAGAAAATTTCCCGTCCAAATATTATATGTTGAGTTAAATTATATTTTTTAAGTTATATTCAGGAGGTTGAGTTAAATTATATATTTTACCTTTGAAGTTGCATTTAATTGACCAATTTTTTATTAATTACTATATTTTTACACGTGTAAATTAAAAAATTGATACAATATCTTCAAATACAGAAAACACTAATATAGTAATAAGTAGAAAGAATAGCCCAATTAGTTAATACCTTGAATTGAAAAGTGCAACTACGGTTAAATTCAATTAGTGAAATAAAAAGAAAATATCTCACTTATATGCTAATTTATGAAATATCAAGGAATAATTTATGAATTCATGTAAGGTTTTCTAATTTTACGTGTTCCTCTCTAACTTCAATTTCGAAACTCCAAAATTCTCATTCTCTTCATTTAGTAAGTAGTATATAATAGAAATAATTATATTTTATCTTCTTAGCGTACTTCTAGTCTTCTAATTAGAATTGAAATTCCAAATGAACGCATGTAAATTTTTAAGTTTTTTCATGCGTTCGTCTCTAATTTCAATTTCGAAATTCCAATTTATGAAACCAAAGGCTACCTTAGAGTTCGAAGAGGAGGGAAAGTACAAATTCTCTTCATTTAGTAATTGTAGTGTTTGGTTTAGAGTTTCGAACTCGAAATTGAAAATAAACTCATTCAAAAAATTTAAAAATTTCAATTCGTTCATTTTTAATTTGTAATTCTTGTTAGATTTATGTGTGAAATCGATTATTTGAGAATTTCCAAACTACTACATAAATCAAAATAGTTACTCCCCGTAAGATCATAGATTAATTTATTGGACTTATATAGTGGTTTGAGAACTATCAAATGATATGGAATAAGAATCTAACACCTGCCCTTATTTTTTATTTTGGTTTTACCATAAGGTGTTGTTCGGGCTAGTTTACGCGCACCTCGACAAATCATCTCCTCGGACGATCTAAAAAATGTATTACTTCACATCAGCCTGATGCATTCAGAATTAAATTCAAGATTTAGTTCTAAGAGTGCTCCTCAGGAGAGTCGAACCCTAATTGTCAAGAAAAGAGAGCACCTTTCTTTACCAACAGGACTAACACCTCTTGAGTATCCACTCTTAAATGTAACCACCACATTGACTTGTTGCATTTAGGATTATTCGAGGAGTGCACTTCAGAAGAGTCTAACCCTGATTGTCAAAAAAATAGTGCATCTCTTCTTACCAATCAGACTAACACCTTTAAATGAAACTTCCAATTTACACGGATATTTTGATTAAAAGAGAATGATGAGAAATGTGTGCCACATTCATTTCATAGTCCCAAATCACGCCATAAGTCAAAAGTGTTATTCTAAGTTGGAATCTCTTAACGCTTGTGTTCTAATCCCTTACTACCAAACAATACCTCAATAAAATTCCCAAACAAAGTGGGAAAAAATTTGATCTCCCAATGAAGATCAAACGCAGTGTTAGTGCCTCATTTCAAAATTAAAGCAAAAATGGAATTTAACTTACAGCTTCAATGTCGATTCTGTATACCAGAAGCTTCCTTCTCTCTCTGCAACTGGTCCTATACGCGACCGCCACGTGGCCAATCGCGAAGGCCAGCGAACAAACCACCAGTGCCACCTCCGTAGCTCGTCCTCCGGCGCCGTCGCTTGAATGACCGAAAATGAACGCCGCCTTCACCGAAACGAACACCAGAGACGATACAGAGCAAATCGTCGCGATCCACAAGTACGGCCCCCTCGAGAGCCTCGGTCCGTCGCACAAACTGTAAACGCCTGCATCAATCGCGAAATCAATCGACGGTTAAAAATTAAAGTCCACAACAGCACGGATTCAGTCGAATTCGTATATGAATTTTCACTTACAGAGAATCACGGCGGATCTGACGATGGATATGAGGGGGATATCGACGAGCGAGCACCGAAAATCGTAGTGAATCAGGTGAGATGCGAGTGTTTGAACAGAGAGTGGAGACGGCGAAGTGGAGAGGAGAGCGGAGGGAACGAATGCGTCGGCGACCGCAAGAATAACCGGCGCCGAGAACAGCAGTAGCGAAATCAACATCGCGATTAAGAAGAAGATCGTCTTGAGCGCTCTGAGAGCTCGTCTGGCTCTCTCTTCCTTCGAGAAAACCATCGCTCGATTTCTCTCTCCTCCGATAAACGAATCACCGGCGGCGAGTTGAAATGCTTCCTCCTTATAGGATGGAAATGGTGGTGGTGGGCGATCTTCGAGAAGCTTTTGACTGGTACTTGAATGGAGAAAATGGGGATTTTTCCAATATTTTGCACGCGGAAGTACCGGTCAAATATAGGGAGCTTTTCTCTCTCTAAAAATCTCTTTGTTTCTCTCTCTAGGAGATTCATCAACGGCAATACCTAATTAGCGTTTTTATATGAATCATGCATGCATCATTATCAATTATTTGTATTTATTTAACTAATAAAAATAAATAAACAATGACGGCTCTCCTCTCTCAAGCTATCTTCGTTATCACTTACGTTATCATTTACAGATTGGACATAATAGAATAAAAGTAAAATAAAATAAAAATAATAATATAATGAGAAAAAAAAATAGTAAAATTGTCAATAAAATTATTATTCTATTCATTTATTTGATTGATATTAAATGAGAGAAAAAATGAAATAATAAAATATAATAAAATTTTCATTATGTCCTGAAAATTTTATTATATTTCACTATTTTATTCATTTTTTCATTTTATTATATTTTACTATTCTATTTAATTTTCAATTTTTTCACTAATTTCTGTTTCTATTTTTAATTTTTAGTTTATGTTCTCTAATTTTTGTTTGTGTTCTCAATTTGTAGTTTGTGTTCTCAATTTTCAATTTCTGTTTTTAATTCTTTATTCTCTAATTTTCTGTTCTTAATTTTTTTGTTTCTTAATTTTTTGTTCTCTAATTTTTTGTTTCTGTTCTTAATTTTCAGTTCTCTAATTTTTTGTTTCTGCTTTCAATTTTCAATTTTTTTTCTCAATTTTTTGTTTTCAATTTTTAATTTTTTGTTCTCAATTTTCAATTTCTGTTCTCAATTCTATGTTTTTGTTCTCAATTTTTTGTTATTTAATTTCTGTTTCTATTCTCTATTTCTGAATTGAGTTGGATCAGCAATGGACTTTTTTGTAATTTTAGTTTTGATTTCATTGAGTTGAATTTGATTCCATCCCATTTCAAATAAAATCTCATTCACTTAATTTTTATTCGAGTGAAATGACAAAATGATTCCATTGAAAAACCAAATAACAGAATAGGAATTGAGGGCGGAATAGAATTCAGTCCAACCTAATATGCCGTTATTCTTATTCTAACTGTTGTTCAAATTTAAATCTATTTATTTTATTTAATAGAATTATACAAAATGTTAAATTTACACTCATACACAATCATAGGAGAATAAATGACAAAATGATATTATCTCATTCAATCCGGCTCTGGAATATAAGTATCAATAAATATTAATTAATTTATTAAAAAATTAACTTTAACGAAAAATATAACAACTACATTTTAATATGAACAACAGAAGGGTAAGTGATGACGAAAATATTATAGTAGTGTAAAATACAATTTGGTCAAGCCACAATAGACCAACTATAATTAACTATTAAAAAATTAATCGATTGAATAAAAAATAAATAAAGCGTACAAAATATAATTTTTTTATGTAAAAAATTACACTGATTTCGAATTTTTGACAAAATTATTGGATTTTTTAAAAAATTATTGTGTTGGGTGAACTAACAAAAAAATAATAATAAGATTATACTTATACATTGAAAATTTGTTTAAGATTTTAGTTATAAAATTTGAATAAATTTAATTAGTTTGGTGAAATAAAAAATAAAAAATGAAAACCATAAGCGGGTATGGTGGAACCGCCCCCATTGGATCATGTGATCACACATGAATTTATTATTATTCAAAAAAAAAAAAAAAAAAAAGATTAATTACTTTTTGACCCTTGTAATTTTATTTTATTTTATTTTTTCCTCTTTATTTTAAAATCTTACACATTTACTCCCTTCTACTCTTAATAAATTGAAAAATTAATTTTTATTTAGTTTAATCGAACATGCTAAACATTGATGAGATTAACTTTTTTTTATCTAATTTTACATAAATGGGCAAGGAACTCTCACTTTTACCATTAAAATTAAAATGAATCACTACTTGTAAGCGTATTTTGAAAAAATATCACTTATATATTTATTATTTAAGATAAATCTAAATAAATATTCTCTCAGTATACTAACAGTAACATAATAAATGAAGAAATGCAAATGTTACTGTGTAATGACAATGTCAATAGCAACATAATGAACATGGAATGTAAATGTTACTGTACAAAAAATAATTACCACATGTCAATATGATTTTTCTCTAAACTTAAATTGTTACATGGGTGTAAGAATGAATTAATAATGGGTATTGGGACCTATTATAAAATCTCCTTTTAAATATTAAATTTAAATAAAGAATAATAAATTTATTTTTATATAACGTGAGTTTCTCCTCGAGAGTAGAAGAGGACGAAGTTAAAGTAGAAGGGTTAAAATGATATAATATCAAAATATAAGGGGATAAAAAGTAATTAACGAAAAAATTCAAACTTAGGTTTTCGCGACAATCCATTTTAAATTTTTGGTGTGGCGCCGCCATGATCACGTTCTTCGGATGTTTGTTTGGTTGCTCAAAACAGACTATTCATGTGACTTATATAAGTTATATATATATATAATAATTTATCGTCATATGTTGTTTAGGGTCAATTAGGTGGCGTTTGGTTAGCCCCTTTTGTTAACTATTTCCATCCCATTTCATTCCCAGATTTTTAAGAATTCTGTTTGGAAATAGCGTTTGATAATTTTTGTTTCCGTTTCCATTTCATTCTCATTTGAGAATTGTGCCCATTTTTTTCTTAAGAAATGAGAAACGAAAAAAAGTTGTTTCTCATTATTCCCATTCCATTCCCAAAATCCATGGTCACTATTCACCTACCGGCCGCCGACCGCCAGCCGCCGCCGGTCATCTCCGGCGACCGTCGCCGGTCACCGTCCGGCCGGAATTTTTCCGGCCACTTTCGGCAGTCGCCGGCGACGGCCCACCGCTGTCCGGTCATCGCCAGCGGGGGCACCGCCATCTCCGCCGCCGGAGAACCGTCGGCGGCCGTTGCCGGAGCGCCGGCGGGTGTCGCCGGAGCACCGCCAGCGGCCGGCGACGGCGACGGCGCCACTGCCGTCAGGCCAAAACTGAAAAGAGAAAAAAAAAAAAAAAAAAAAAAAAGATTTTAGGATAAAATCGTTACCAAACACAATTCCCTTCCCAAAACAAAAAAAAAATTATCGTTACCAAACGCAATTCTACTCCCAAAAAGAAAACAAAATTTCCATCCCATCCCTTCCCATTCCCATCCCACTGCTGGAATGGAAACAGAAACGGTTACCAAACGCCACCTTAGTATTTCTGTTTTTTGTTTTTAATTTCATTAAATTGGGATGCAAATTGTGTTTTCATTCTGAAGTATTTTGAAAATAAAAATATATTTCGCAATGATTATTGTCCTAATTTATTTATTTTTTACTTATTAGAACAAAAATAAGAAATACGTTTGGTTGCAACATTTTTTTCTTCTTTAAATATATGGTAGTCACTCAAGAGGTGTTAGTCCGGTTGGCAAGCAGAGATGTCCCATTTTCTTGTCAACCAGGGTTCCACTATCCTGAAGACTACTTTGGAAATTAAATATTAAATTTAATCCTGAATACACTAGGCTGATGTGGAGGAGTACATCTTTAAGATCGTCCAGGGAGGTAATTAGTCGAGGCGCGCATAAGTTGGCTCAGACAACGCCTTATCATAAAAAAAATAAAAAATAATAATAATAAAAAATAAAAAGACATGGAGGTGATGACCGGGGATGGTAGTGAGAATAATTTTGTGGGAATAAATATAAATCAACTTTTTTTTTTTTCTAAGAATTTCATGAATTACTCCTAAGTTGCTACCAAAATTTTGGAAACAAAAATTGTTTACCAAACGGGAACATAAATTAGTAAACGAAAACAGTAACCCAACGGGGCTTTAATTAGTATTGACTGTGCAAGAAACACATCTTGTTTAGGAAAAAATGATCATTAAGAGTGACAAGGTAAATAAAAAATACCATTTATATATACAATAGGCATTTACTACACTTACGATATTTGGTTCTTCTACAAATTAGTATGACATACTATTATTGACAGTTTGAGGTTAGTATTGGTATGGGAGAAATCTCGCTCATGTGTACCGTTTAATAGAAGTCTAAAAGGTTTTATGGGTCGAGTTGAGTTGTTGAGGACAGCCCGGAAGAGGGGGTCCGACGATCACCTCGAGCCAGACACATCATCCCATCCGGAATAAGGGTGATCTCATGAGCACAACCCAAAACCTGAATAGAAGAAGGCCCAGTAAAGTGGCACAATCAGGTATAATAATAAACGAAACCCAAACCGTAGGAGGCCACAAGAAATCAACCCAACCCCACGATCCTATGCATGAAAGAGGCTATAACCAATTCGTCGCCTGCATCGAGATCTCTGGTGTATCCCTTCATAATAGCAGTAGATCGTGATGGCGATATCACCAACAAATGGCATGGAACGGCGAGGTCTATAAATAAGGGAATGTATCAACATATCAAACACAAAATTTCAAGTATTTGAGCTTCACCCAATTACAGACTAATATATTCTCACGTCGGAGGTTTTTTGGCCGACACTACAATGGTGTTCCCCTTTGAGCTTATCGGTTTTGCAGGTCAATTATTTACAGGTTGAGGAAGTCTTTGGAACGTGAGAGATCTTCTACACATCCTAGAGATTTTTGGCAATATCAAGTATGATAATATTCAATGTGAGATGTTAAAATAAGCCTACTATTATGGACATTAATAATGAACATTCAGTGTATGCATTTTACATTTTAATATTGATGCACACATTAAAGATTAATTTATTACATTTTCTTTTTGATTATACGATAAGGTATATCCAGATCAGTTTATGCGCATCTCAACTAATCACCTCCCTATGCGATCTTACGGGTGCACTCTTCTACATTGACCTGGTAGGGGATTCCTCGATTTAATTTATCACTAAATAAGTAAACATTTACAGATGTTTTTATGATAAAATTCTAACATTTAATGTAAAGAAGATAAATCGCGACTGTTATTAACATTAGTAGTGAACATTTACTGTCCGAAAATTAAGAATCACTTAAATTATATGTTAACTAATAAGGGAAAAAGTCAATACAATTTTATTGTCGTGAACATTATTGAACTAAACACTAAATAATTTCCTAGACTGTATTTTTGTAGAGGATAAAATATTAATTGTTTTTTTATTTTTTTAAATCTAAATATCAAACAAATAATATTGTTGACTCTTTCCTATTCATAGGAAAGCACATTTATGTAAGTTTGGAGGTTTTAAATATGGGGTTGCATAGTTTGGTGCATAATTTATTGAATCTAGTCACTTGCCTGCCATATATGGTGCCAAACAAGTACCAACGAAAACAACTAGAAAAAGAATTTAATAAAATCAAATTAAATTAAAAAATATATCTTTGTAGTATTTGAAAATTTTCAATATAAAAGGGAAATTTGATTGATTGCTTTTATTTATTTATATATATATATATATATATATATATTTGAAGTATTAATTTAGATAATAAGGGGATTTAGTTTAGGAGTTTTGGAAAGAAATAAAGACTATGCAGTCCACGTGTTATAATATATATATATTTGAAGTATTAATTTAGATAATAAGGGGATTTAGTTTAGGAGTTTTGGAAAGAAATAAAGACTATGCAGTCCACGTGTTATAATATTTTTTTCTAGAAGTGTAAAGTTATTTTCTTGTGTTACTATTGACTTTAACACTTTTGATAGTAACTTTTGATTTCTGAAAAAATTACTGTAATACATGGATTGTATATATTAAATTTTTAATTTCGTGATTGTTCATAAAAAAAATCAAAAATATAAGGTGGCGTTTGGTTAGTGTTTCTGTTTCTACTTCCAATAAATTGGGATGAGATGAGGTCAAAATTCTATTTCTATTGTAGAGTAGTCCTAAAATACAAATATATTTGGTAACGAACATTGTCCTGAAAATATTTCTTTAAATTTTTAAGAAGAGAAACAAAAAAACACAATTGGTTGCAACATTAGTTTTTTTTTTTTTTTACATGTATGGCGGTCGACCTGGTGGTAGTGAGAATAGTTTTGTGAGAGTGAATAAAAATCAACATTTTTTTTTTTGTTTCTCAGTTTTTTAAGAAGAGAAACAAAAAAAACACAATTGGTTGCGACATTAGTTTTTTTTTAAATGTATGGCGGTCGACCTAGTGGTAGTGAGAATAGTTTTGTGGAGTGAATAAGAATCAACATTTTTTTTTTGTTTCTCAGTTTCTTAAGAAATTCAGGAAATAGTCATAAATCACTCAGTTTAGGAACACAAATGTGTTTACTAAATGCGTTTTTGTACATTAATCTCAAAATTTTAGTAGCGAAAACCAGAATTAGGAATAGTAATTGTTAAAATAAAAGAATAATAGGAAAAGAATGAGACGGCTTAATTATTGTGTTAACCTCTCCTTTTATTTATAATAGTAAGTATGGAACAATACAAGAAACCCTAAGTAATATGGGAAACCTTAAACAGTACAAGAAAGACATAATTACCCATTTAACACTCCCCCTCAAGTTGAAGCATATATATTGTATGCTCTTAACTTGTTACAAATATATTTTATCCTTGAGCCCTCTAACTGTTTAGAAAATAAATCAATTGACTTTACATGTTTAGTCTCAATCTGCTTCTGCAATACTTTTTCACTAATGAAGCGACAATCGACTTCAATGTGTTTTGTTCTCTTATGGAAGACTGGGTTGGATGTAATGTGAAGTGTTGTTTAATTATCACATACTAGACCCATCGGTGAAGAGTGTTCAAATCCAAGTTCTTCCAACAAATATTTCAACCAAGTTAACTCACAAGTGGTATAGGCCATTGCCCTGTATTTCGATTTTGCACTTGACCGGGCCACAATTATCTGCTTTTTACTCTTCCAAAAAATGAGATTACCTCCAACAAACACACAATACCCTGTAGTGGACTTCCTATCCGAGGGAAACCCGACCCAATCTACATTTGTATATCCCTTAATTTAAGTCTGACCGAAGTTCTGATACAATAAATCACATCCTGGAGCATATTTCTGATACCTAAGAATATGAATTACTGCATCCCAGTGATAAGTCGTTGGATGATCTAAAAACTGACTGATAACACTAACAACAAATGAAATATCTGGTCTAGTAACCGTTAAGTAATTCAACTTCTCAACTAACCATTTGTATTGTGCTGAATTTGTTAATGACACACCTTGATTTGCTAATAGTTTGTTGCTTGGATCTATAGGTGAATCAATCGGTTTAGCTCCTAACATTCCTGTTTCACTCAACAAATCAAGAACATATTTCCTCTAACACAGGTAAATACTTTAACTTAATCGAGCAACTTTAATCCCCCAAAAATACTTCAACTGACCCAAATATTTGGTTTGAAACTTGTTATGTAAAAACGTTTTAAGTTCATGAATACCACGGTGGTTGCTCTCGATAATCACGATGTCATCCACATACACAATCAATAATATATTCTCAATTTTACTATACTTGTAGAATACAGAATGATCGACTCCACAACGACAAAGATCAAATTCAGTGACCATTTCACTGAATCTCCAAAACCATGCATGAGGAGACTACTTGAGGCTATATATGGATTTCTTCAAGCGATACATACTAAACCAAATTTCCCCTGATCAACAAACCCAGGAGGTTGCTCTATGTATACTTTCTAGGCCAAATCGCCCTTTAAGAACACATTCGTGATATCAATTCAATGCAATGGCCAACGAAACGTAGTAGCCAAGAAGATGAATAAGCGAACAGAAGCGAGCTTAGCAACGAGAGAAAAAGTCTCAGAGTAATCAAGACCATATACCTGAGTGTAACCTTTGGCAACTAAACGAGCCTTTAGTCGATCAATGGTGCCATCCAGATGAACTTTGATTGTGGGCACCCATTTATATCCAACTATTGTTTTGTCAGAAGAAAGCGAGACGAGATCCCAAGCACCATTCTAATGTAAGGCTAGTATTTCTTCTTCTATTACGGTCGTCCAACCAGGGTGACTGAGAGGCTCTGAGACAGACTTAGGAATAGAAACATAGGATAGATAAGCAACAAAAGATGAATATGAATGAGATATGTGTGCATACGAGACAAAATTAGAAATAAGATATTTTGTATACGTGCGCTTACCCTTCCGGACAACATTAGGTTTGTCTAAGTCAGATGCAGATGGATGAAGTGGAAAAGAATTTGAAGACACAGAGACGATGAGCTTGACGACGGAAGCTACCTTTTGGCGAAAAGAGTATACCTGTAAAGGCGGTGAAAGATGACTAGGCGGGACAGGTTTTGGAGCGGAAGGATATGGTGTTGGGCCTGGGAGGCTTGGTAAAGGAAATGTGACATTCAGATAATCCCGAGAGAATGGGGCAGAAATGTAAGGGGTGGACTCAAAAAACGTGACATTTACACAGCTGAAAGAACGACGTAAAGAAGGACTATAACATCGATAACTCTTTTGTGTGCAAGAATAACCAAGGAAGACACATTCTATGGCACAAACATTTAACTTGTCCTTACCGTGAGTCAACTGGTGGGCCAAACAGACACATCCAAAGATACAGAGAGGTAAAGTAAATTAGGGTGATCGGGAAAAAATGAATAGAATGAGGAACTTTTCCATTCAGGGTAGAATATGACATTCTATTAATCAAGAAGCAAGCTGTAAGAACTGCATCTGCCCAGAAGTGTTTGGGAACATTAATCTCAAACATTAGAGTTCAAGCCACTTCTAAGAAATGTTGATTCTTACGCTTAACGATTTCATTTTGCTGCGGTGTGTAAGGACAAAAAGACTGATGCATTATACCAAACTGTGACATGAATGAAGTAAATGGTGGAGAAAAATATTCTCGAGCATTATCACTTTAAAGTAATACACACGGGCACATTAAACTGAGTTTTAATTTCAGTACAGAAGACAGAGAAAAATGGAGAACAATTCAGAACGATCTTTCATTAAATAGAGTCATGTAACCCTGGAGAATTCATCGACAAATATGACAAAATACCTAAAGCCTAATATAGATGTAATACGAGAAGGACCCCAAACGTCTGCATGAACTAAATTAAAAGGACTCGATACTTGAAATTAAGCCGGGGAAGTAAATGAAGTACAATGATATTTTCCCAACTAGCAAGACTCACAATTTAAGGAGGATAAATGATGTAAACTAAGAACAAGTACCTTTAGATTAGCAAGACAATGATGACCTAGGCGACAATAAATTTGGTGGGCAGATGCAACAACAGGATAGGCACTAGGTGGGATAATAAGTGTCTCTTTGTGATCGTCAAAGTAATAAATGTCATTTTTCTCACGCTCTACGCCAATCGTCTTTTGTGTTTTCAAATCCTGGATAATGACAAAATCAGGATAGAAGCAAACAAAACAATTAAGTTATTGAGTAAACTTACTAATTGATATCAAATTAAAAGCAAAAGAGAGAATATAAAAGACAGAAGATAAAGAGAAAGATGGTGAAAGTTTCACAATGCAAATACCACGAATAAGGACGGTGGAACCATCAACAACAGTAACAGGGGACAATGAGGTTGATGACTGAATATGCGTAAATAAAGAAGAGATACCTGACATGTGATTAGAGGCAGCGGAGTCTATGATCCAAGGTGTAAAAGAGAAAGGATGGAAAGAAAGACATGCTGTAAGGTTACCTCGTTGAGCTAGAGAAGTAATGGGGGTAGATGTTTGATTAGACACCTTAAACTGGAAGAACTGAACATACTCATCATCATAAGAATTGACGCATATTGATTAGAAGTTGGTCGCATGAGCATACTTAGGAGAACGACCAATTTTGTATCAATAAATATTTTGGATATGATTTTCCTTGTCACAAAATAAGAATTGACGATGTTGACCACGACAATGGCCATCTCAACCATCCCGAAAGCCAATACTATGACTTCCTCGGCCACCTCGTTTCCCTTGATCGGTAATGGCAATTACACAACTTTGGGCTCATTCAACTTACGAGTGGGTAACAATTGAGGCGCCACAATTAACATTACTAACCTATTAAACGAATGAAACAATACACCCCAATACAACAACTAACAATAACGGTCAAGGAAAACAACCCCCAGAAAAACTTACAAAAATGAATAGAACATATAAGCAAATAATTTAAGACATCCAATAAGTTTTTTTTTTTTTTTTTTTTTTTTTTTTTACATTGAAGAGAAAAAAAAAGCAGTTAGAAATAAAAATAAATAGAAAGAAAAAGAAAGTTATTGTTCGGAACTCAGTTTACTGGTTTGGATGGCTTATTGTGTTGTTGTGGTGGGAGAAGAACAGATCAGAGCTGTCGAAGGGTGGAATGACGTCGGCCAGTACCTTAGACGACTTTGACGACGACGAACATGTTGGAGTACTGGCGGTGAGCGTCGGAATAGTAGACGCCAGATCTGACGATGAGTGTCGGAACAACGGACAACTATGATGATGAGTTTCGGAACAGAGGACGTTGGCGACGAAGTAGGATCGGGGTTGGGCGGTGCCGAATTTGACGACGATGATGATTGCAGCGGTGGGATCGTTACGTCGGCGCATTTAGGGTTTAGGATATGGCGGTGGATTTAGGGTTTGATAAGAGATTTTTTTTTTTCTTTGAAAACGAAAAAGGAGAGGAAAGAAAGAGAAAAAATTATAGACAAATGGGAGAACATAACTATGGACTTAATTTTCCATCGTACCCGCTCTTGATACCATGTTAAAATAAAATAACAGTAGAAAAAGAATGAGATGATTTAACTGTTATGTTAGTTTTTCCCTCTATTTATAATAGTAAGTAGGGAATAATACAAAAAATCCTAAATAATATAGGAAACCCTAAACAGTACAAGAAAAACATAATTACCCCTTTAATAGTAATAAAACGAGGCCAAGAACAACCCCAATCCAATAGTCATCTCATGAGCCAAATTGTGTAATTACCATTTTACTTAGCTAAACTTAGAAACTCAAGCTTCAACTCAAGATCCATCACTCTAGCTATTTTACCTAATAGTCATCTCAGGAGCTATTTCTACCTTAGGGGTTAGCTAAAAATTAGTAAAAATATTTAACTACCAATTTGTCTATTCAACAACATTATCTACTCCAACCCACTAGGTAAATTATTACTTAGCCAAAATTAAAATTAAAATACTAATGACTAATTCATTTGACTAATATGATTGAAGTACAATTTCAAATATCTATTAGTCAAAATACTATTTGACAAAATAGAATTTTAACTAACATAAAATTGGAGATGTTCTAACTTTAATGGATTGATAATGCATTTGACCTTAAACGTGTAGTTAGAGATTACTTTGTTAATCTTTTCTTGTGTAATGTTGTTACCAATTTTAATTATTCTCATAGTAATAACCCTGGAATTTATCCTACTTTGCATTATTCGTTAGAATTGATTCCTTCAATGGTTGAAATATAGGGTACGCTAAAAGATACGAAATATATGAAAGCTCCTAGTCTTGATGGTTTTCAACCCATATTTTTTAAAAGAAATTGGGGAATAGTTGGCCCAAACGTCCAAAAATGTGTTACGGATTGCTTTACTAATTCAGTTATACTTTCATCTCTCAGTAAAACTTTCATTGCTTTAATTTTGAAAATTGAGAACCTTGAAAGTATTAACCAATTTAGACCTATAAGCCTCTGCAATACTGTGTATAAGCTGGTGACTAAAATCATTGTGGGTAGATTAAGACCCCTTCTTAATAATCTAATTGGCCCATTTCAAAACAACTTTGTTCTAGGTCGAATGACCACTAATAATGTTACTATTACTCAAGAATTAATCCATACTATTAGAAAATCCAAAAACAAAGAAGGAGGGCTCGTAATCAAGATTGATCTGGAAAAATCCTACGATAGACTTAGCTTAAATTTCCTTAGAGATACTCTGTTGTTTTTTAATTTTCTTGCTTCTTGGATTAATTTGATCATGTCTTGTGTTATTGGGGCTAATATATCTATTTTATGGAATGGTGAACCTATAGAGGAATTTAAATCCTCTAAGGGGCTTAGGCAAATAGATCCCATTTCCCCTTATCTGTTTACCCTATGCATGGAAAAACTCTCTCTTATGATATATGACAGTGTGGGAAAAGGGGATTGGAAAGGGCTTAAAGTGGGGACAAATGACCCTATGATCTCTCACTTATTTTTTGCTGATGACATTGTTCTGTTCTCTAAAGCTAATGATAAGCAAATCTCTAATATTAAAGATGTGCTTAACATGTTTGTTAATGCTTTGGGCCAAAAAATTATTTTTTCTAAATCTAAAATGTTTATGGTCCCTTCTATTCTGAGATATAAAATTAGAAATTTCAGCAGCTTGATTAATATCCCTATTACTGATTACTTGGGCAAATATTTAGGTTTTCCTTTGACTCATGGGAGACTGAGTATTAATCACTTTCATAATATTGTCCAGAAAATGCAACTTAGACTATCTAACTGTAAAACAAATATGCTTTATGTGGCAGGAAGGGTTGCTTTAGTAAAATTTGTTACGGCCACCATTCCTAGCTATTTTATGCAAACAATCCATTTGCCTAAAAAACTTTGTTCTAAAATTGACCAGATCAATAGAAATTTTCCATGGGGTGACACCGATCTTAAAAAGAAATACAATCTTGTCAATTGGAAAAAAATGTCAGGATAAAGATAATGGAGGTATTGGGCTTAGAGGTGCTTGTAATCAAAATAGGGCATTCCGTGCTAAACTTGGTTGAAAAATTGTTAATGATGATCAAAGTTTGTGGGCCAAAGTTTTATGGGCTAAATACACTAATGGTAATAATCCTTCATGTTGGAAGAAAAAGTTGGGTTGTTCTCACATTTGGAGAGGCATTCTTTCCACTAAAGATATTCTTATAAAAGGTATTAAATGGCAACCAAAAAGTGGTACTACAACCAACCTATGGGCTGATTGGTGGTGCGGGGAGAAGCCTTTGGGTAGTAACTTACTCCAAGCTTTAGCGGATCTTAAAGTTGCGGACATTGTTGATGAGGAGGGCAATTGGTTCCTTAGCCCAATTCTCCATCTCATCGATAATGATATGGAGAATTGTATCTGCAACACCAACCCCCCGTTTTCCTTAAATTCGGATAAATCTCTTTGGTGGCCTAATAACCCTAGATTATTCTCTGTAAAATCTGCTTATTGTTTAGAAACGAATAATCAAGAGAATCTTTAGAACCTAAGTCAGTGGAATTGGATTTGGAAAATAAAAGTTCCACAAAATCTAAATTTTTTTACTTTGGTCTATTTTTCATAGAAGTTTGGTTACTAATGCTTTCCGAGCTACTAGAAACCAAGATGTCTAGAACCTTTGCCAAAGGTGTAAGTGTGATATTGAAGATATTGAACATGTGTTAAAAGAGTGCCCTAAAGCTTGGATTATTTGGAATCAAGTGGGTTGATCTCATTTTAGCAGGTATGATGATGTTATGAATATTTGGGGATGGATCAAATACAACCTCAAAGGGAGATTTCCAAAAACCACCTTTTATTTGTTTGTTGCTACCATTTGGAAAATCTGGAAGGATATGAATAATGAGGTCATTAATGGTAATGACAATCCTCCCAGTGTTGTCATTTGGAAGATTGAGAACTACGTTAATGATCTCAGGAAAACCTTTCTAGAGCCAAATTTCCTAAATGAAAATTCTGCCCCTTTCACTAATTGGTCTCCCCCTTATACAAGGTTTTTTAAGCTTAACACGTCCGGAAGCACAGGAGAAAACCCGGCGAAAGGAGGAATGGGAGGTATATTGAAAGACAATCAAGGTGTGTGGGAGCTGGGGTATTTCGGAAGCCTTGCTAGCTACACTTCCCTTGAAGCTGAGTTAAAGAGCCTCGTGACAGGGATCAAACTGGTGGCAGACAGGAAGTTCTCATGCGTTCTTGTGGACAATCTTCCCAGTATTGTCCTTTGGAAGATTGAGAACCGCGTTAATGATATCAGGAAAACCTTTTTAGAGCCAAATTTCCTAAATGAAAATTCTGCCCCTTTCACTAATTGGTCTCCCCCCTCATACAGATGTTTTAAAGCTTAACACGTCCGGAAGCGCAAAAGGAAACCCGGGGAAAAGAGGAATGAAAGGTATATTGAGAGACAATCAAGGTGTGTGGAAGTTGGGGTATTTCGGAAGCCTTGCTAGCTGCACTCCCCTTGAAGCTGAGTTAAAGAGCCTAGTGATGGGGATCAAATTGATGGCAGACATGAAGTTCTCACAGGTTCTTGTGGAAAATAACTCGGCTGAGGTTGTGGATCTCGTGCTCAATTCTTGTCCCAAGAATTGTTGTGCGGAAGCGTGTCAGGTGGACCCAACACAGAACAAATATTATGGGAGATGAAATAAAAACACACACACACTCACAAACAATAACACAAGATTTAACGACGTTCGGCAATTTCGCCTACTCCTCGGGAGCAATTATGGAACTTTTTTATTTGACAATGAAATACAAATAAAGAATACAAAATAAGGCCTTAAAACAACTTAAGACACTTGTGCAAAAATTCACTCAATTGTGGCTATTGAGGAATTGAACTCTCACTTTTAATGTACTTCTTCAATTGAGAGATATTGTTTTCTCCAATTGTGAGATATTAAATCTTCAAAACTCATAGCCTCTATTTATAGTAGAGGTTTGAGCTTTGTTTTCAACCTGAACCAAAAACATGAACCTTCAACAATTTCTGCAGTCCAAAATTGCAGCTCCTTCTTTCAACAAAAATGACTACTTTCACATGCTGATTTTCTCTTCAAAAAATCTGCTACTGCTTTCAAATTGTTAGAAATAAAAGCTTTCATTTTTCAAACCCAAAATGTGTTGCCAACTGGAATTGAAGCTGCTGAAATTTTGTTTCATTCAAACAAAGCTGCATCAATAAGAATAAGGCCCACCATTTAAAAAGAGAGCTACCAACCCAACAATCTCCACCTTGGTGAGATTTTCAAATGCCACCATCATCACAACGTTAATATGAATTCATATACTACACATCTAATAGAACCAATAGTTGCTCCTCTAAAAAATCATACTTATGTATGAACAATATTGGCCAAGTTTAGGCAGTGCTGAAACTTGGAGCTTCCAACGACTTTCGTCAATATATCTGCAGGGTTATCGGCTGTCCCAATCTTCGTAAGAAGAATAACATCTGCATCAATAATTTCTCGAATAAAGTGGAATCGAACATCAATATGTTTGGTCCGAGCATGATGAACTTGGTTCTTCGCTAGATGTATTGCGCTTTGACTGTCGCAATATATCTCCACCTGTTTCTGATGAAGACCCAAGTCTGAAATTAGTCCACGTATCCAAATGGCTTCCTTCATGGCTTCTCCAGCAGCCATGTATTCAGCCTCCGTGGTAGACAATGCTACAGTGGACTGCAAAGTAGACCTCCAATTGACTGGACCACTAGCCATGGTAAATAAATACCTGGTAGTAGACCGTCGCTTATCCAAATCACCAGCGTAGTCCGAATCCATATATCCAATGAGAAATCTTTCGACATCCATTTGATTTCTCATAAATTTCAAACCCACATTCTTAGTACCTTTGATATACTTCAAAATCCATTTTGCTGCTTCCCAATGCTTCTTTCCTGGATCATGCATGTATCTGTTAACCATACTAACAGCTTGAGAAATATTATGTAGGCATACCATTGCGTACATAAGGCTTCCAATCAAACTTGCATACGGCACTTGAGCCATATACATTCTTTCTTCATTTGTATTCGGTGACAGTTCCGCACTTAATTTGAAGTGAGGAGCCAAAGGTGCACTAACCGGTTTGGTATTTTCATCTATACCAAATCGATTTAGTACATTTTTCAAATACTGTTTCTGTGTTAGCCACACAGTCCCAGCCGTTCTGTCACGAGTAATTTTCATGCCCAAAATTTTCTTGGTTTAGCCAAGATCCTTCATTTCGAATTCCTTCCGAAGTTGGGCTTTCAACTTCTCAATCTCCACCAAACTCTTAGATGCGATTAACATATCATCAACATATAAGAGCAAATAAATGAAGGTACCATTTTTCAATTTACGAAAGTGCACACAATGATCGTATTGACTTCGCGTAAAGTTATGTACCTTCATAAATTTGTCAAATCTCAAATACCACTGTCGTGGAGATTGCTTCAAACCATACAGGGACCTCTGCAACTTGCACACCATTTGTTCTTTGCCAGCAGCTTTGAAACCATCAGGTTGCGACATATAAATTTCCTCATCCAAATCTCCATGTAGAAAAGCAGTTTTCACATCAAGCTGCGCCAACTCCAAGTCAAGAATCCACTCGTTTGAGCCAACTCCAGCTGTAGTAGCCAGAACAAAATTTGAATTATCATCTTCAATTTGGGCCACGTTTGCATTTGTATTACCCCTGTTTTTCAGCTTGGGGCAATCCTTCTTCCAATGACCCTTCTCGTGGCAAAAAGCACATTCATCCTTTGCCGGAATCTTCCTACCATTTGATGAAACTCCTCTCGACTTGGAACGAGAGTTGTTTTTACCTTTGTTGTACTTTTTGGTCTCCGATCTGGCCCTCATCATCAAAGCAGTAGATGTATCAGTTTGAGACACCTTGTCACGTCTACGAACTTTGTTATTCATCAACGCGTCTGATACATCCTTGAATTTCACCGAGTCTTTTTCATAGATCAAAGTGGTTGCTAAGTGTTCGTATGAATCCGGTAAGGAATTCAGCAACACAAGGGCTTTGTTCTCATCATTGATCTCTTCATCCAGGTTCAATAGATCGGCAATCAACTTGTTGAAATCATTCAAATGGTCCATCATAGATGTACCTTCTTGGTATTGAAATCGGAAAAGCTTTCGCTTCAGATACAACCGATTCTCAATACTCTTTGTCATGTACTTTTCTTCAAGTACCCTCCATAAGTCCTTCGCCATCGTCTCTCTCATTACAAAGTATTTGACGTTCTTTGCAAGACAGAGACGAATAGAACCGCACACCATTTTGTTAATCTTAACCATTCTGCTTTCTCCATAAAATCTGGTTTTTCCTCCAGGGTTATTTCCAAACCCTGTTGAACCAACATATCCATCATCTCACATTGCCATATGCCAAAATTGTTTGTTCCATCAAATTTTTCAATATCAAATTTGCCATTTGATATTGACAGTTTTGTTTGTGAACTGGAAGAGGTTGATGGCTATTCAATCTCCTCCGTTTTTGATTCAATCTCCGCCATAATCCCAAGCTCTCAACCGGAGCTCTGATACCACTTGTTGTGCGGAAGCGTGTCGGGTGGACCCAACACAGAACAAATATTATGGGAGATGAAATGAAAACACACACACACACTCACAAACAATAACACAAGATTTAACGAGGTTCGACAATTTTGTCTACTCCTCGGGAGCAACTATGGAACCTCTTTATTTGACAATGAAATACAAATAAAGAATACAAAACAAGACCTTAAAACAACTTAAGACACTTGTGCAAAAATTCACTTAATTGTGACTATTGAGGAATTGAACTCTCACTCTTAATGTACTTCTTCAATTGAGAGATATTGTTTTATCCAATTGTGAGATATTAAATCTTCAAAACTCATAGCCTCTATTTATAGTAGAGGTTTGAGCTTTGTTTTCAATCTGAACCAAAATATGAACCTTCAACAATTTTTGCAGTCCAAAATTGCAGCTCCTTCTTTCAACAAAAATGACCACTTTCACATGCTGATTTTCTCTTCAAAAAATCTGCTACTGCTTTCATATTGTCAGAAACAAAAGCTTTCATTTTTCAAACCCAAAACGTGTTGCCAACTGGAATTGAAGCTGCTGAAATTTTGTTCCATTCAAACAAGGCTGCATCAATAAGAATAAGGCCCACCATTTAAAAAGAGAGCCACTAACCCAAAAAGAACCACCGTTATAAGGATTGGATTGTGGAATGCAAAAGAATATTGCTCGCCAATGACTACAATCCGCAATTCATACCTTAGGAAGTGAATAGATGCGCGGACGCACTCGCGGACGTCCTTTTATGTTGTTTTCGTTTTTTGGACTGTTTTGTCGGTATTTGTTGGACTCCTTTGTTTCTGTTTCTATTTTCTTTTCCCTCTACGCAAAACAAAAAATTAAATTATATGCGTGCTTAGGTACGAGCAGGTCACCAACCCCTGCAAAGCTCAAGCGACGCTCATTAATGGCGATGGGTAGAAATATGTAGTGTAGAGGTTTGGTTTCTCTCACTGTACTCCAACCATAAACTTCCCATTTCTAGAGAGAGAGAGAGAGAGAGAGAGGAGATGGTCGGACCGGAGAGACCTCAGATTGTTCTGTTCGGTTCGTCAATAGTTCAGTTGAGCTTCAGCAATGGCGGCTGGGGTGCCGTTCTCGCCGATATCTACGCCCGTAAGGTATTCTCTCTCTCTCTCTCTCTCTCTGTCTTAACCTCGATTGTAACGATTGTGTTCTCGTCGGAGGCGTAGATCGGAGTAGCTTTGATTAATTAAGTGAAATTTTAGGTTTCTTAGCCCCGTTTGGTTACTGTTTCTGTACTTCATTCTTGTTCCGGCTTCTAACATTTTGGGAGTAATTTGGGACTATTTTCGGAATTTGGTTCCTATTCACTCTCACAAAACTATTCTAACTACCATCTCGCCGCCGCCACCACAAAACTATTCCCACCACCCTCCCTATTCACTCTCACAATGGTGTTACGAAACATGTTTATATTTTCAGAGTACTCCATTCCATCCATTCCATCCATTTATCGTTTGTTGGAAGTAGAAATAGAAAAACTCCTATGAATGCATTTATCTATTTCATGTTTGATGATATGCAAGTATCAGATTCTTCAACTCTTATCAAGGATTCGAAATCAAGGGATTTGTACATTTTCTTTGTTAATTTACGTATATGGGTCATGCCCCACTAGGTTAAACCCTAATTCTACTAGGAAAAGCAAACTCTAAGGTTGCGTTTGGGTAGGGATTTAATGAATCCAAAGGATTTGTAAAATGATGGGATTTCAAAATCCTAGATTTTGAAATCCCATCGTTTTACAAATCATTTGTTTGGATAACTATTTTAGCTGAAGAATTTAATTGTATAATTTTATAATTCCATTATTTGGATATGTAAAATATTTGTAAACACCAAAATCCACGTAACGCACAAATTCAAATCAACAACAGAAATTAGAACCCTAATCAACAAAGAAATTTAACCCTAATCAGGGAAGGGAAACAAAAGAAATTGAACCCTAATCTAGATAAGGAACACAAATTGAACTCTAATTAGGGAGATCGACACAACACAGATCGAGTAACCCACAACCCTAACCCACCAATCCAAGACGATCGACGACGAAGAAAAAGAAGAAGAAGAAACAGATTGACGACGATGAAGAAGAACACGATCGATGACGACAAAGAAGCAGAAGAAGCAAATCGAATTCATGCTCAAGTCAATTGCGATTTGTGAAATCCTCTCTTGGAAGGATTTGTGAAATTACACCTATTTCAAAAAGATTTTCAAATCCTCTCTTTCACCACTATTTGACACTTGAATGGATTTTACAAATTCTTCCTACTCAATACCCAAATAAGGTATTTGTTAAAAAAAGATTTTGAAATCCTTTAACCAAATGAAATCCCTCCCCCAAATTCTTTACCCAAACACAACCTAATCCCACTGGAAAAATCTCAGTCACTGTCGATATGTCGATCCTCTATATATCTTTGTAACATTGTAGTTTTCACATTTTGATTTCCAAACTCAAGTTCACATTTGTTTTACCGCCTTGAGTTTGAGGGGATGTTAATAATATGTATATGGGCCTTGGCCTAGTAAGTTAAAACCCTAATCCCAATAAAAAAATCAAACTCTAATCCCACTAGAAAGCCCTTAGTCACTGTCTATATATATAGACCATTTCTGTAATATTATAATTTTCACACATATTAATACAATCATTTTATATTTTCTCTCAATTTTCCGCCTCTCAATTATTCTACCAATTCATTGTAATAGAAAATCTTGTTCATTGAAGTAAATAATATTAAACGGGAGTATGAGATTCTAAAATTACTACATGATCTATAAGTTAGTAGGATGGATTGCACATTAGTTCTTTTAACAAGTCATTTAAAATTTTCCATTTTTAGTTTTTTGTTTGTTTGTTGATGTTCATCTCTTAATACAAATTTTAAGTTGCCAATTTGCCTAACCAAATCCACCATTTGAAGAGGCAATTTACCTATACCTCAAACGCGGAGACAAATTTGGAGAGTGTTCATACTCTAGGCAGAAAAAAAAGGAAGAAAGAACCCTAAATTATTGATAGTTAGTGGTCAAATGTAAGATATATGAATGTTCGGAGAGGGTTTCCTAAGTAAATGCCTATTTGGTTTGGTGTAAAAACATGTTTTTAAGTAGGCAAAATACTATTCACAAAGGCATTTGATCAATTTGCCTAATTCAAACGCCTATTGCAGTTGGAGTTGCTCTAAGAACTATAGAGCCTCGATGTGGAGTATATTATCACCAAAAAGGAAAAGTCGTTATGCATCTTCTCTTTTTGCTTATGGAATATGAATTTTTTAATTTTTTTTTTAATTTTTTTTAGGCAGACATTGTGTTACGAGGATACTACGGGTGGAACTCACGACGTGCAATTCAAGTCCTCGATCAAGTTTTTCCAAAGGTACAGTATTTTTTGGTTGTTTCATAAAATCTCATTAGAAATATATGCATCGTACACATGATTTCTTTTGCTTTAGATCTATTTCAGAACGCGACTTTTTGAAATGTTAGATTCATGTCCTACATCGGAGAGCTTGTGTTAATTTTTGTCGCGTATTGGGAGTTACACTTAAGGACCAATGTTAGATTCTTGTACCACACCGGGAATTGTACTTAAGGACAGGTGTTAGATTACTGTTCCACAAAGCGATTATTTAAGAATTCTCAAACCATTATATAAATCGAAGGAGTTACTCCACTTACCACATTGTTTTAAATTGGAATTTTCTAATACTCTATATTTGGTTTTCAATTTCTTTTATCCTACTTATAGAAAAAAATTGTTTTTTTACCGACTTACTTTTTAAAATACTTTAGTTAACATTAACTATAATATCGAATACAAATTCTACATTCAGTTAGCATTAATTTAATCCAGTTAATGCTAACCGAAGGACGGAAAACTTATTTGAAAGAGTGAAAAAAATGAAGATAAAAAATTATAAGTGACTTCTGTCAAGGATAATCTCCTATTTTTTTTAATGATTTTTTCTCAAAAATATTTTTCTCGCAAATTAGATAGCGTTTGGAAGCACAAAACTGAAGCAATGGAATTGGAATTCAAAATGAACACACGTAAATTCATAGATGCTTTTTACATGGGTTTATTTTCAATTCCAATTCTGAAGCTCCAATTCCGCACAACCAAATGCTGCCTTATATCTGCGCCGCTCTCATAATTTTTGAAATTCAGGATGCTGCTATTCAGCCTTCATTGGTGATTGTCTATTTCGGCGGTAACGATTCAATGGGGCCTCACTCATCTGGATTAGGTCCTCATGTACCGCTCCCGGAATATATCGATAACATGAGAAAAATTGCAGTTCATCTCAAGGTACCTTCGTCACACATCGAAATCTTTAAGGTCGTGTTTGGTTGCATGGAATTGGGACCAGAAATGAATGCACGTAGAAATTTTTAAGGTCGTGTTTGGTTGCATGGAATTGGAACTAGAAATGAATGCACGTAGAAATCTTTAAGGTTGTTTGGTTGCGTGGAATTTAAAATTAGA
This sequence comes from Eucommia ulmoides, assembly GCA_016647705.1. Lineage (NCBI taxonomy): Eukaryota > Viridiplantae > Streptophyta > Magnoliopsida > Garryales > Eucommiaceae > Eucommia > Eucommia ulmoides. Next base: position 56,475,753 of record CM028328.1, read on the forward strand.
AATGAACGTATGTAGAAATCTAAATATTTACACGCACGGGTCATTTTTATTTTTAAAATTTAATGGTTTAATATATTTTAACATTTTGTCTAATTTATGCAAAAACCAGAAAAAGAAAAAAAGTTCAAAGGAACGATTTTATGACAACACAAATAATTCTACCCAAAACAGGGGTTTGCGACATTGACTTGAGAAAACTGATAAATTCTCCTACTTTTGGGGTAATTTTTTTTTTTTTTGGCCAAATTATTAAAGTTAATTTGTACGTGTGTAATTTTATTTTTTTTGTTTTACGATTATTTATTTAGTTATTTTATAATATTCGTATTGATTCCCACATCGCTTGTATTACCTGATCTTGATCTATATATAAATCTAGGACAATCCTCCTCTTTCAAGACTTCTTTTGAAAGTGAGGCCCATTGGGTTCTTACATGGTATTAGAGAGGTCTTTTGTCTGATGGTTGGGCATCTTGAATCCCAAGTCAATGTTGGGTTTCCCGATATCTGTTCTCAGTGATTTTTTAAAGTTCACCTTAAGTGTAAGGGGGTATTGTTAAATCCCACATTGATGTTAGACCCTCCAATATTCGTTCGCAGTAGTTTGACAAAGTCCACCATGCGCGTTAGGAGACGTGTTGAATCCCACCTTGCTTATGTTACTTGATATATAGAGCATAGGGCAATCCTCCTCTTACAAGACGTCTTAAGAGAGTGAGTTAAAACGTCTTACAATATTATTTATCATTTATAAAACGCCCCCACTTAGAAAAATTCCTGCACGCGTTCATTTCAAATTCCAATTCCATGGCTTCAATTCTGTACTTCCAAACGCTACCTAAATACTCTTTATCAATTTCACATTCTAACATTGCATTCGAAAACCAGAGCCTTTCAGACAAAACTCGATTAATCTTCCTCTCTTGTCCTCCTCTCGACGAGGTCAAACTCCGTGAAAACACAAGGTATACCCATTATATATACATACATTATATATATATATATATATGTATATGTATATGTATATGTCATTTCTTGATTGTTTATTGCATAATAATGTATGCAAACATTAGTTAATGTTAACATCTTTTTTTTTTTTGAATTAGTTCTTTCTTTAGTGAGCTAATTCGAACAAACGAATTGTGCCAACAATATTCAGAAGCTTGTTTAGAGCTGTGTAATGAGATGGATATCAAGGCGATCGATCTTTGGACCGCGTTTCAGAAACGGGATGATTGGTTGACTGCTTGTTTCATGTAAGTTTCTACTCTTAATTTCGTTTTAAGGCCGTGTTTGGTGCATCGTGCATCGAAAATTAAATTTTAAAAATTTAAGGGTTTCGACTTTGTGGTACCAAACGCCGCCTTAAATCCTATTTTCTCGAATTTCTAAGTTGATGTTTGGTTTAGTTTTCAAAAATAATTTTTGAAAATTATGAAAAGTCGTGGTTTAGTTTTGAAAAAAAAAAAAAATATGAAAAAGAGAATATTTATTAATATTGTGTTGAAAATAGGAAAGTAAAAACAGATGTGGATATTGATGCGTGTTGAGTGAATGTGTAGAGAAAGAAACAATAAAGATAATAAAGAGAGAACAAAAAATTAAATTTATAAAATAATAATAATAAAACTGCGATATTAAAAGTAGGTGATATGGTAAAGAATGACGGAAGGATTGACTTGACACGATCTGGATACTTAAAAGTTTAGTGTGTTCAAATTAAAATTACAGAGGTTAAAATGGGATTTCTCTAAAATCTCAAAGGTGCAAAATACACAAATCTCATTAACTAAACTGAAAAATTGTATGTTTGTTTGTTCAAACAAAGTAAATCATAGGTAAATTGAGAAATATAAAAATTAATTCATAAAAAATAAGATAATTCATAAAATAAGGCAATTTAAACAGCCAAACACGCCCTAAGTTGTTGCTTTTTTCTCTTTAGGGATGGGGTTCATTTATCCGAAGAAGGAAGCAAGATCGTGGTGGAGGAGATAGTAAAGGCGGTGAAAGAAGCCAATTGGAAGCCAAGTTTGTATTGGAAATCTATGCCAACCGAGTTTCCAGAGGACTCGCCTTATGATCTCGTGGCGTCCGATGGAAAAAACACTCTCAATCCCTCCGAATGGACTTTTCATAGGAAAATTCAATGGGATTAAGGCAACATTTGGTAGCACATAATTGAAGTCAAGGAATCAAAATTGAAAATAAAGGCATGTTCTTTTTCTTCAATAAAAAAATGTTTACATGCATTCATTTTCAGTTTTATTTCCAACTTTTCGATTATGTGCAGCAAAACATAGGGTAAACTAAGTATCTGTTTGGCATACAGTTTGGAGGAAATTTTTATTTTTTGAAACGTTGTGCCAAACGGGACACTAGGCTTGAAGCATATGTTAACGTATGATGTAGGAGGTAGTTTATAAGTGATTTTTCCGCTTACATTTGTTTAAACTAAAGGATGAAAGTTGTACTAATCAAACGTCCTAAATTATTCCTACCTTGTATTTGCTCAATGTCTTCAATGTTCAATTTCGATTTCGTGCATATGTAGAGTATGTTATTCGATACCGTTTGGCAACGCAAAACTTAAGTGCAATAGTTAAATAATTGATAGTCTTTTGCGAAATGACAAATTTACCCTTATACTCGACCGATCTAAGGGTATAAATATTAATTAATTTTAAATGATTTGTTAATTTTGATTTTTGGAAATTTGATTGTTAACTTTAAAAGAAAATGTAACCCTTGCACTTTAATATGAACTATGGGTTGTGTTTAAGAAAACACAATAAGGGTGTAAAGTACGATTTGGTCAAATCACAGGAACAAATTGTCATTTAATCCTAATATTTTTTAAACTAGGTATTGCCCGTACCTAAAGGCACAATATCAATTTTTAAATTTATAAATATAAAAAGATAATACACAATAAAAAGTTAGTTAAAAAAGTATATATATGAAAGTTAAAAGGTACAAAATATAATTAAATTGAATCGCTGAGTTCAAACTTAAGTGCAACTTTTAAATAATTAATAAAATATTGTGAATCGTCAAATTTAGGGCATGTTTGATAATTACTTAAAAATTAAGTGTTAAAAATTTAAGTACTGAAAATATCAGAAGATTGTTTGATAAAATTGTGCTGAAAATTTAAGTGCTGAATTTTTTTTTATTTGATAAGTACAAAATTTATATACTTAAAATTGTTTAATTTACATAACTACCTCTGAGTCAAAATAATATGGAGTGAAAAAATAATTGAGACCAAAACAATAAAATTAAGTGTCATTATATATATATTAAAAGTAAAAGTAAAAATTAGCCCATAAATATATAATATTATGTATTTTTTATACAGTTTGATTGTTTAAATTAAATTATAATAATAATTTAAATATAAGATAAAATTAAAATCCTAAAATAATTCAAAATTAATCCAATTTTTATTAAACCTAACCCTAATTAAACCCTCATAGGGGATCAAGGGTAAAATGGCCAAAACATATTTTTTTTAAGTAAAAAAAAATAGAGTGCATTAAGCAAAATGAAATAAGTGAAGAAGTCTTGACTTAATTTTTTACTCACATTTTGACTTAATTTTTAAGTTAACTTAATTAATTAAGTGATACTAATTACATTTATCAGATAAATTTAATTAATTAAGTAATTAATATAATTAGTTTTAAACACTTATTTTTTTTATCAAACATGCCTTTACTCTCATACTCAGCCTAATGAAGCGATATAAATGTTAAATAATTTGATTCTTTAAGGTTTGATCGTTAACTTTAATTAAAAATATAACCGTTGCATTTTAGTCTGAATCACGACGTGGGAGTTTACAAAAATACCATAAGGATGTAAAGTATAATTCAATCAAATCACAGGGAAGAGAGTGTCATTTAATCCTAATATATTTCTAAAATTTTTGAGATTGTAATCTCATGAAACCTTAGGTGGATTACCATTGAAAATTGCAGGGTTAAAAGTGTAATTAGCCTTTTTAATGTAAAAAAAAAAAAAATGTTAAAATATTGGAAAAGTGAGACTCAAATGATGTTCACCTTGTAAATTTGTGGTGTCTGAAAATGGCCTCCAAAACCGCCGTCCACCCACCGCGGCCGTTCTCAAATTCTCCGCCGTTGTCGGACTCCGATTCCGATTCCGGCAGCAGCCCCACTTCCGATCGCCACCTCCACACCGACCTATCCTCCACCATCTTCAGATCCTACCTGGAAATCTCCGGCCAATCGTCGCCGGACCTCTCGAAGATCCAATCCTTCCTTACCTCTTCCCGCTCCGGCGCTCTCTCCTGCCTCATATGTCTCGAGCGAATCCGGCCGTCCGATCCCACCTGGTCCTGCAACCAACGCTGCTTCGCCGTCTTCCACCTCCTCTGCATCCAGTCATGGGCTCGCCAGTCCTCCGACCTCTCCGCCGCTCGCGCCGCCGCGCGAGCTGCGGCCGTCGACGGCAACACGTTCTGGCACTGCCCCAAATGCCGAATCGACTACCCCAAATCGATGATCCCCAAAACCTACACCTGCTTCTGTGGAAAGCTCGACAACCCACCTCACGATCCATGGGTTCTGCCCCACTCCTGCGGGGAAATATGCCGGCGGCCATTGCCGCACGATTGCGGCCATTTCTGTCTGCTTCTCTGCCACCCAGGTCCATGTCCGGCGTGCCCCAAGCTGGTGAGAAGCCGCTGCTTCTGTGGATCCACCGACGACGTTAAGCGATGTGGGTTCAAGAATTTCTCCTGTAATGGCGCCTGCAACAGATCACTCGACTGCGGGACTCACCGATGCGGCGAGATTTGCCACGCCGGCGACTGTCCGCCATGCCGGGCACGGGGAATCTACCGGTGCGAGTGCCGGAAAGTGGAGGAGGAGAGGGACTGTTGCGAGAGGAGTTTCAGGTAGGTAGGGATGGATCTTAAACGATTTCGCGGTTTTGGTTTTGGATTTGTATAAAGTCAAATGGTTCGGTTTTAAAACTATTTAAAAAAAAGATCTGCGATTTTGGTTGAGTATATGTCTAAAAGTTTTGGTTTTGTATTAAACTGAACTGAAATCGAACCATTGACATCTCTAATTTCAGGTGCAAGATTCCATGTCGGAAGCAGCTTAGCTGTGGGAAACACCTCTGCGAGAGAGGCTGCCACGGCGGAGACTGCGGCGGCTGCCCACTTCAGGGGAAGAGGACTTGCCCCTGTGGGAAAAGGGTTTATGAAGGGATGGCTTGTGATGTGTCTCCTCCATTGTGTGGGGCAACCTGTGATAAGATGCTCAGCTGTGGCTTCCATAGTTGCCCGGAGAGGTGCCACAGAGGGCCATGCATTGAAACCTGTAGAATTGTTGTTACAAAGTCATGCCGGTGTGGAAGCTTTAAAAAACAGGTAAAACCATCTGAATTTTTGCTTAAAATTTGTTTGATTTCATGAATAAATTCATGGGTTTTGTTAGATTCTCGTTCCACATGTATCACTTTTCTCATGAAACCATATGGTTTTAAGTTGGAATTATGAGAATTCGTCTTCTTCTCTCGTAGACTCGTAGTCAAATAATCCGTGTAAATTGAGTTTAAACGTGTTAGATTCTTGTTCCACAATTATTCTACTTGACACCATATGATTTAAGGTCGAAATCTCCTAACATGATATCAAAGCCCAGGTTATTAAAATTTGTCTTTATTCCCTTATAATCAAATCATTATGCAAGTTGGAGATTGCACATTTCTCATGATTCCTTCGTAGTCAAATCATCCGAATAAATCAAGGTTGCACTTAAGGGCGAGTATTAGATTCTTGTTTCACATTGATCACTTGAGAATTCCCAAACAAGTATATAAGTAAAAGAGTTACTCCACTTCAAATCATATGTTTTTTAAGTTGAAATCTCCTAACATGATATTAGAGCCAAGGTTATTGAAATTCGTCTTCATTCCCTTATAGTCAAATCACCCGTGCAAGTCAAGGGTTGCACATTTCTTATTATTCTTTCGTAGTCGAATTATCCGTGCAAATTGAGATTGCACTTAAGGACGGGTGTTAGATTCATATCCCAAATTGATCACTGAAAATTCTTAAACCACTATATAAGTCAAATGAGTTAGTTCACTTAAAACTATATGGTTTTAAGTTGGATCTTCCTAACATGATATAAGAAGCAAGGTTATAGAAATTCGTCTTCATTCCCTCGTAGTCAAATCACGCCCGCAAGTCATGAGTTGCATATTTCTTATCATTTATTTGTAGTCAAATTATGCGTGCAAATTAAGGTTGCACTTAAGATCAAATGTTAGATTACTATCCCACATCGATCACTTTGTGAGTTCCCAAACTACTATATAAGTCAAAGGAATTACTCCATTTAAAACCATATGGCTTAAGTTGAACCTTCCTAACAAGTTTTGCGTTGTGTTGTTTTTTTTTTTTTTTTTTTTTTAATTTGTTCATTACAATTGGTATTATATGAAAATGGATGTAAAATTGATGCCGGTGTGGAAGCTTGATAAAACAAGTAAAAACATCTGATTGTTTTGCTTAAAATTTGTTTGATTTTGTTGAATCCCACGTCTCTTGAGCTATGTATAAGCCTAGGGGCAATCATCTTCTCTCAAGGTGCCTTTTAGTTGTTACATTGTATCAGAGCCAGACTTCTTGTCTAATATTGGCCTATCTGATATCCGTTCGCAATGGTCGCGTAAAGTCTATTATGTGCGTGAGGGGCATGTTGAATCTCACCCTGATATCCATTCACAGTATTCAACCCCAACATCAGACAAGAGGCTAGCTTTAATACCATGTACGAATCCAATGGGCCTAATTCAAAAGACGTATTGAGAGAGGATGATTGCCCCTAGGCTTATATCTTAGGAAGAGGTAACACAAGCGATGTGGAATTCAACACATCCTCTCATGCTGAGGGTGGACTTTGCCAAATCACTGCGTACGGATATTGGGGTGGGATTCAACAGATTTCATGAGTAAATTCGTGGGTTTTGCTCAGTTTTTTTGTTTGAATTTGTTCATTACTTGCAATTGGTATTATATGAAAATGGATGTAAAATTCATGCCGGTGTGGAAGCTTGAAAAAACAGGTAAAACCGTCTTATTCTTGGCATCAAATGTGTTTGATTCCATGAACAAATTCATGGGTTCTGCTCTGTTTTTTGTTTTGAATTTGTTCATTACTTACAATTGGTATACATGAAAATAGATGTAGAATTGTCTTTACAAAATTATGCTGGTGTTGAATCTTGAAAAAACAGGTAAAAAAAACTCTATTTTTTTTTATTTTTTTTTATCAAATGTGTTGATTTGATGATTAAATTCATGGGTTCTGCTCTTTTTTTTTTGTTTGTTTGAATTTGTTCATTGTGAAAATTGGATGTAGAATAGGTTCCTTGTTGTCAAGAGTTGGTGTGTGAGAGAAAGTGTTTGATACTTCGAGATTGTGGCCGGCATGCTTGTAAGAGGCGGTGCTGCAATGGGGATTGTCCGCCTTGTTCTGAGATATGTGATAGGAGGCTACGGTGTAAGAACCACAAATGCCCGTCTCCATGTCACAGGTAACTTTTTCTTGTAATAAGTTTGTTTTATTATGTACTTTTGAAGATCGAGAAGATTTAGATTTCCATTGTAAATTATGTAATACGAGATTATGTGTGTATATATACATACCTTAGTTTTTCGTATGAACATGAAACACAAGTTCATGAGTGGCTACTTTAAACAAAAATGAGGGATTTTAAGGGTCTGTTTGGATAAAGAATTTGATAAATTTAGAAACAATAGGATTTTGAAATTTTGAATTTTTAAAATCCCATAATTGTTTTTTTTTTCAAATGGAAATTTTATTGATATAATTTCACCTCGAGATTTTAGCTGGTATTTGGAGATGTCATTTTCCACCCTTAAATCTCATTTCAAAATTTCAGGGAATTTTACGAAATTCCTTTCTAGAAGTAACCAAACAAGGGATTTTTTTTTCTATAACATAAGCCATTTACACTCAAAGTATGTGAGAATTAAGGACATAATGAACCCTTACACAATATAATCATTCTCATTTTTATTTTTTATTTTTATTTATAGAGGTGCTTGTGCCCCTTGTCCCGTGATGGTAACAATTTCGTGTTCATGCGGCGAGACACATTTTGAGGTTAGAACATAGTATTATCGGTTCGATTGTTAGTTATACGATTATTATATATTGTGTATATACACTAAGCAATTGTTTTTTTCTTGGAACTTTGTTTTCAGGTTCCTTGTGGCATCGAGAAAGAACAAAAACCTCCCAAGTGTCGGAAACAATGTCGTGTAACCCCTTTATGTAGGCATAAATCCATTTGCAAGGTAGTGTGTTTGTGCATATATACATACATATATTCATACATTTATACACACACACACACACACACACATATATATATATATATATTTGCTTAATTAACGTTTCATCATAAAGTTAAACGGTCAATAAAACTCAACATTTTATTGCCTTTTTTTTTTTTAAATTCTTATTTTGATCAGTGGTGTTTTTTTTTTTTTTTTAAATTCTTATTTTGATCAGTGGTGTTTTTTGTTGATTATGCGTTAATTATCCTTATTTTGTTTGTGTTTGTGTTCCTCCAGCCGCACAAGTGCCATTATGGAGCTTGCCCACAATGTCGGCTAGTTTGTGATGAGGAATACCCGTGCGGTCACGAGTGCAAATTAAGGTTTGTAATACATACATAAATACACACACATATATATGTTTGTATGTGTGTATATCTACATATTGCATAGGTGCCTATAATTTTCATAACTTTAAAAGGTACTGAAGAAATATGTTATCAAACCGTGCCTTAATTTGTCATAGGAAAGCGTCTACTTAAAAGGAAAAAAAAAAAATCAAAAGTGTGTTTACTGGTGTAGAGATGATATCTTGGTATTATCTCCACGGGCCTAAATTTCTCTTAATAAAAAAATAAAATAAAAAATATAATATGAAAAAAAAAAAAAAAAAAGATTAGAAACATATTTTGAGTATCTTTTAAAATATAAAAATGAATAAAAAAAAAGCAACCATGTTTGGAAAAAAACTTAAAAGCATGTTTTTTCCTTTTTTTCCATCGTAAGAAAGTATTTTTTTTAGTGCAAAACAAATCCTATTTTTTTAAAATATTTTACATTTTTTGCTTAAAAGTTTTAAAAAAATTACTTAAAAAGAAAAAATGTCATCAAACAGTGCTATAATTTACATTTATTAATTTATTTTTTGTTTCTCTTTCGATCTATAGGTGTCATGGTCCTCAACCTCCTCCTCTCCCCGAATTCACATTGAAACCAAAGAAAAAGAAGGCGAATACTCATAGTGAATCTTCACCCGGTTTGCCGTGTCCTCCATGCCCAGAACTTGTTTGGAGGCCATGTGTTGGCCATCACATTGGAGCCGATAAAATGGTTTTATTTTTATTTTTTTGAATTTTCAATTAGTAAAATGAATTGAAAAGGCCATTTTTATACTGTTTAATTAATTAATTAATTAATTGTCGATTTTCCAATCAGATGGTCTGCTCATACAAAGCAGAATTCTCTTGCGACAATTTGTGTGGAAATCTTCTTCGTTGTACAAATCATTACTGCACGAAAACGTGCCATCCCTTAAAGAACAATCATTCTTCAACATCAGATCATCTTGAAACAGGCGAGGCCTGTGAAGAGTGTGATCTCCGTTGCCAAAAGGTCGTCCTTTCTACTATCCTCCTATATCTCTAGTTCTTATATATATATATATATAGTCTAAACCTTCATTTATTGGTACTTTTAATTTTATTTTAACGACATGTTTGGTTGTTTAAGTTATCTTATTTTCGGAATTATGGTAGTTTGAATGAATTGATGCATATGGTTTAATTCAAAAGTTATATGATTTTAATTTTATTTTTTAGTTATATTTTTCTCCGATTAGAGAAGAAAGTAGCGTTTGTATTAAAACCATAATGGTTAACTAGCTATTCGAGCGTTCTTAATGTATACGACCAAACCCTGAAATATAACAATTCATAAATTGACTAACCTTGAAATGATCCCATTCGCAAATTGAAGGACAACCAAACGGACCCTTATGTTTTTTTTTCCAGGAGAGGGAGCCTGAATGTCCACATCCTTGCCCTAGGCGATGCCATCCCGGAGAATGTCCTCCTTGCAAATCATTGATTAAGCGTTCTTGTCATTGCGGATCGATGGTCCATGTTTTTGAGTGCATTTATTACAACAATTTGTCTGAAAAAGAGCAAATGAATGCCCGCTCGTGTGGAGGACCCTGTCATAGGTATAATTTTTTAGAACAAAATAAAAATTTGTTCCCAGATTTATGTTTCTCTTCCAAATTTTTCGGGAACAGAAATATATATATGTATATTACATTTGAGGCATTTTATAAACATGGACATATTTCATAAACAAAAATAATATCTATTTTATAAATCAAAATATTTTACAGTTTAGACATTTTTTACTTGGTTGGATATATTTTCAACCAGTGATTATTCTAACCATTGATTTAAATTTTGTTGAGAAACTAACATATGCGTATGCATTGTATTGTGCAGAAAGTTACCCAATTGTACACATCTGTGCCCGGAGACATGTCATCCCGGTAAATGTCCATCGCCCGATAGGTGCTCTAAAAAGGTAAGCATGCTTTTTAAGTTCATTTTATACTTTTTTTGAAAAAATTATTACATTGTTTTTCAAATAAGTCATATGTGATACTTTGTTCACGTTTTTTTCTCTCTTTATTTTTTAATCATTTAGTTAACATTAACTAGATTGAATCTCGAGGTAATTTTAACTAGTGTTAAATTTGTATAGTTAACATTAACTAAAATACCGGCAATGACTAAAGAATAAGTTGTCAAGGTCTATAAATCCTTTATATTTTTTTTTGTTGTGCTAGGTCACCGTTCGTTGTGGATGCCAAACTTTGAAAAAGGAGAGGATATGTCACGATGTTCAAACCGCTTATAAGAATGACGGTTTTGACCCCAAAGATTTGCCTAAATCTCAATTTGGAGTCGGACTTCTTCCTTGTAACTCTGATTGTCGGAGTAAATCAAAGGCGGTTGATTCGGAGTTACAACTTCGTAAACCTAAAGCTCCCGAGGTATGTTTTTTTAGGGTAAATATCTATATATTTAATCAAGACATTAGATAGTTTGAGGTATTTTCAACCGTTGATTTTAAATGTATTTGAACGAACTATAGGATATTCTAGACTAATATATTGAATTAAAATTAGTTCTTTTAAGCACAGAGATATATACTAACCTATAATAAATCGCAATGATTTCGAAAAATGTCTTTACGATTGAGGGTTGAGATTGTTTTGATAAAAAATGGAGGATTAAAAGATTGTTTCAAAAAAATTTGTTAAAAAAGAAAACTGCCCTAACCCACTTAACTTGACTAAATTACACTTTGCACCCCCGAATCTTATGGCTTGTTATCTTCGCACTCAAAATGTTTTAATTTCTTTAATCGCTCTCTAAAGTTGTAGGGACGGTCATTTTTTAAAGCCAAATTTCATCACGATCTTTGAAAATATATAAAATGAGTATTAATTTTTGTGCAAAAATTAAGGGAAAAATTAAGGGTTTAGTCACATTTTTAATTTAGTTAAAAATATTTATTTTTTTAGACATCTTTTTCGACATTTACTATTATCTATACCCTTAAAACGAAAAATCGAGTCAGTGCCTTTAGACAGGGGATTCTCTAATTATACTAACAAACTTCCACATTCATTTATTAGCTTTTTTTTTTTCTTTTTCTTTTTTTTTGAAGAAGAATGAACCCGATACAAAAAATCAGGCGCCAAAGCGAAGAAAAAAGCGCGGAAAAACATCGGAAAACGAGCAAATTTCAAGATTTCAGGTTTGTGTTATTTTCACAAAAAAAAAATAAAAAAATGATTAATTTAATCGTTCATTGCTTCTTCCGTTTTAACCTTTTTTTTTTTTCCTTTTCTTGGAACAGAAAATTATTGGGATTATGTGGAGGTTTGTTCTTATTCTTGTGATTATCATTGCTGTGATTTTATCTCTATACTTTGGATACAAAGGTCTATTGTCGCTATCCGATTGGATGAATCAAATCGAAGCGCAAAAACGAAGAAGAGGATATCCGCTAATCTAATCGAATCCATGGATTAAAGTACAGGGATTAGATTATACTCGGATATGTTTCTATTTTGATCGAGGTTAGCGCTTTAAATGAGTTTTGTCAATTCTGATTAGCAAACGTTTGGATCGTTGGATTAGTCTAGCACAATGTTTGGCTCGAGAAAAAGATCTGATTTTGTGGTTTAAAAGTGGTTTTTGGTTCATTTTCTCTTGTTTTGATGTACGATTTTGAATTTGTAAGACAACTTAGTTTGACAATTAGGTTGTACATGAATTGTTCGAATCCTTTTTTTTTTTTTCAATTATTTTTTGGGTTTTTTTGTGCAAGTCTAGGATTTTTTTATTATGATTCCAAATTTTTTGATTATCATTTAAATAAAAAATAATTTTATTTATTTATTTTTTCAATGACCCTGAATTTTAAAAGTCATTATTCATCCAACCTCTACTAGGTCCATTATTTATTTTTTATCGAGAAATTTAATAATTTTATCAAAAGTCTAAAATTATGTTATAGAAATTATGTTATAGAAGTTAATGTAATTTTTTTGTTTTAAAAATTACAATGACTTTTACGTACCTAACTTTATACTTCTGGAAAAAAAAAATTATTGTTGTACATGGATAAAAATTTTAAGTTCATGGTCTATTCACTAAGAACCCCCAAAAAAGCTCTCAATATTTTCTAGAGGCTCAATTTATTTAGGCATCATTTAATAATATTTTTTAGATTTTATTTTTAAGTAAAAAGTACTTAAAAACAAAATTAGGATTATTTTGCATTTTATAAATTTTGTTCTGTGGATAATATTAGGATATTGTCTTTACGTAATCAAATATATATATATATATATATATATATATTATTTATTTTGAATCAAATCTCTATTCGGTTAATTTTTATAATGAAATATATTTAGAAAAACATTAATAAATAGTATTAATTTTTGTCTTGATATTGAATCAATAATTAATTTATCCTAAATTTTAAAAAAGTTTCACACACAATTACAATTTGTATTTTAGTCCCTGGAATTAAAAAAAAAAAAAACAGAAAACTCAATACGCATACACTGATACAATTACATGTATCTAAGCATAAAATATTTGTTAGATGTAAGAAGTATTACACAAATATATTTAATTTATAACTAATATTACATATACGTTAGTACATACAGGACTAATATGCAAGCAAAAACTTAATTTGAAAGACTAAATTCCTTCTATTTGAGACTAATCACCAATTATCCATAATATTTATTTGTGTTGAGGTTTTAGTTCAATAAATTGGTTAATTTGAAAATTTAAAATTATGGATTTAGAGAAAATGCCAAACAAAGCCTAACATTTAGCATTTAGGTGTGTCCCACCTGGGAGGTGAATCCCCCCATCCACCTCCAAAACGACGCCTCACCATTTAATTTGTTACTAAATTAATGAGTCATAAATGTATAACATATTAATTAATAAAAGGTATTTAATTTTGGAGGCACCGTCTCTAATTCAACGTACAAATGAGCTTCTTTCTAAAAAGTGGGACCCATATTTGTCCTACGTGTCCAAATTCTAGATGAACCCATTTTTTTATTTTATTTTATTTTTGGTTTTCCAGTGTGTCATCACATCACGGTCAAGAGAGACTAATTTCTTGAGATACTATCAGTCCCCAGAAACGGAGACATCTCTCAACAGAGTATTTTTCATACACAACTCCCTATGTTTCAATCCCGAAATGGTTGCTTAAAGAGTCCAAGTCTATTCCGCTTAGACTAACTTATGTCGATTTTTATTTATTTTTCAATTCATGCTTTATTGAATTTTCCAAAAGTCAAATTTGATTTAATCCAAGTCTACCAAACGTATGAACTTTGAATTTCTAGTCCTCAAAATTTAAAAAAACATGGACCACGTTTGGTGTATAAGGTAGGAAGTCTATAGTCGATCAAAAAGTTTATTTGTATTATAAAAAAAAAAAGGAAAAAATCAATGTTTAATTAGATGGTTTTTATATTAAAAAATATTCTTAAAAAAAGTCAGATTATAAGTTAACAAATATTTAAACTTGCATAGATATCTAATCCAATGACTGAAATTTTTCTTAAAAACTTTTAATCTTGACTTTCAGATATCTAATCTAATAATTAAAAATATTTAAAAGGTAAAATATGTTCTGCTTTGTAGAATATATAACGAAACAATACTTAGATCTTTTTTTTTTTTAATTATACAGTAAGATTATCTTAACTAATCACCTCTACAGATTATTTTAAAAGATATTCTCTTATGTTGGCATGATGCATGCCAAATTTTACTCCCAGAATACTTACACCCTAAAAGAATCAAATATAACCTTCTTGGGTGTACTTAAGTCGTGCTTGTTCACTTACCAAAGTCACCTTATATTTATAGTAAGATATACTTGCATTCCGTTATGTGCACCTCGACTAATCTTAAGACCACACTCCTCCACGTCAACATAGTACCCAAATCATAGATCATTCACAATAGCCAATTCTATGGCTATAGAGATCCCTAGTGGTACAGTTATAGATACTCAATCCACCCTTTTGGGAGCTAGACCTTCAAGCCTGGCTGTAGATGCCAAGGCAAAAGGGGCTACCAAAGAAGCAGTCAAAGAGGAGGATGGTGAGACTTTTGCCCACATTCCTGAAGAAAGTGAAGTGGAATCCCCCCAACAATATGAGTCTTAAGTGTTTTCCAGTCCCGAATCCGAATCTTGCTTTCCTCGACCGGAAAGCCATTTTCCTAGTTCGCGATTTAGAGCATTCTGATCTACGACCATAATTTTCACCGAAGGTTGCGCGGCAGAAAGGCAAAAGGCAAGGCGAATGGGGTTCCTAACCAATGAGCAGCGATCGTTAAACACAAAAAATTGGATTGCAAGCGCAAAAATAAATTCATTTTTCGTGGGGAAAAAAATCATAATTCATTTAAAAATTAGTGTCACATAATTGTTAGTGTTCACTATATTAAATTTCCTAACACTTTACATTTAAAAAAAAAAAAAATGTACCCCTTTAATCAAACTAAAGAAAAATTGTGAGGAAAAAAAAAATATTCTTTTTTTTAAAAAAAATTAATCGGAAAGAATTGAGATTTGACCACTAGAGATGCTTCCATGGCTTCCCTCACAGAGAGCCAACGCCCTCTCCAAATTCGCCACAATATCCGCCATCGTCGGCCGATCTCTCCCCTCCAAATTCACGGCGTGCATCGCCGTATACGCCACCAGCTCCACCGCCTCCGCCTCATTAATCTCCGGCAACCCCACTCTCTTATCCAAAATCCTCCCCAAATCTCCGGCCAATATCGCCGGAACTGCAAAATCCACCACACTCACCGGCACACCACCCTCCCCACTCTTGAATATCGCCCTCTTCCCCGTCAAAAGCTCAAGCAAAACAACCCCAAGTCCATAAACATCACTCTTCGCCGTCAAAACATTCAACCCGTAATACTCCGGGTCGATGTACCCAATCGTTCCGGCGGCCTTTATTCGCCGGAGTTCGCTGTCGGAATCCGGACCCAGAAGCGATAATCCGAAATCCGACACCCTCGCCGTCCAACTCTCGTCCAATAATATGTTCGACGACTTGATATCACGGTGGATGATCGGAGGGACGGCGTAGTTATGGAGATATTCGATTCCCCTGGCGGCGTCCAACGACACGTTGATCCTCATTTTCCACGAATTTAACCGGCTGTCGGTTTTTCCGACGTTGTTCTTGTCGTGGAGGTGGTCGTAAAGAGCGCCGTTTTTCATGTATTCATATACCAGTAGTCTTTCTTCTCTCTCTCGCAGTATCCGACGAGTCTTACCAGGTGTTTATGGTGGAGACGGGAGAGAAAAGCAATCTCCGATTCGAAAGCGCTTTCTTTTTCTTGAAATTTCTTGGCTTTTGGGCCGGCGCCAGGTTCGCTTCTTTTGATCGCCACCTCCCGGCCGTCCGGTAACTTTCCTCTGTAAACGACGCCGAAGCTGCCGGCGCCAATTTTGTTCTCGAGGGAGAAGTTGTTGGTGGCGGCGGAGAGGTCGTAGAAGGTGAATTCCTCTGCCCTATCGGGGTGTTTTAAGGAGGAGGTTCCGCTTCTCTGCCGTCTCATTAGTCTCGATCCCTGTCGCCGGAGAGTGGAAGTTCGCGACGGAGGACTACTGCTCGACGGTGGATGAGGACCTCCGCCGTTTGAGCCGTTGATGGTTGGTTGGACTGAATTGTGGATTCTCTTGTTCCCGAAACAACCGCCGATCCATAGGCAGTGGATTATGCTGCAAATGCCGGCGAATGCTCCGACTGACCCAACAATGGCGAACGCCAGTAAACCCCTTCGCAGTGGTCTGGACGGCGACGAAGGGGAGGGATTGTCCGGCGGCGTCGGTAACGGCGCCGCCGGAGGTGGCGAAGTTGGTGACTGTGTATCGCAAGGCCTACAAATCCGGCGATTGACGGAGCAGAGAGAGAGAGAATCAGGGAACATACCGCAGGTACAATTTGACTGAACACAAGGACCTGGAAGAGTCGTCCCTAATGGAAGCGGCAACAATGAAGATGAACCATTATAAAAACCAGGTCCCCAACAGATGACGGAGAAATTACCGGTGGTCAATCCACATGTAAAATCCAAACCGGCGACGATCGATTCGAACTGAATTTCGCCGGGGACATTCGTCGGAAACCTCCCGGCGCCACCCCAACACACAACTGTACCATTCAATCTCCGAATTGCACAGGTGTGATTTGCCCCGAGGGCCAATCCGGAGTATTCGTAAGCGGAATTCGAAGGAAAATCGAGCTGACCGCCGTCGTTACTTCCTCTGCAAACCAGAAAACCGGTGGTATTCAACCCACAGGCGTGGCTACCGCCGACGAAGATGGTGGACATGGTGACGTTGGCGAACTGGGTTTCAATCACGCCGGCGGAATTGCTGCCACCCCAGCACATGATTCTGCTGTTGTTGATTAGGATCCCGCAGGAGAAGCCTAACCCAGATGAAATTGATCGGAATCGCGCTGATTGAGATGAAATCGAGTTACCTCTCCAGCATCGGACGTCGCCGGTACCGTTCGTCAGGGAACAAATCTGATTGTCTCCGATCGTCAGATCTTGCAAAAGAACAGATTCATTGAAATAGAGTCTTTTCGGGGTGAAGTCGGAGTTCCAGCAGACGAGGCTGAAGCCGCCGGACCTTATTCCGCAGAAAACGTCGCGGCCGCCGGCGATTGAATCAAATGAGACGCCGTCGTAGACGGAGATCACCTGGGTACTGTTTCCTCTCCAGCATTGGATTCGTTGAGTGGGTTGACGGGCGACGATGCTGCAAACTGTGACGGCAGAGCCGTAACTGACGGCGACGGTGGAGGCGGAGCCGCCGAGGCCATGAACAGGGAGCGGCGGCGAGACGATGCCGATGAGGGTGACGAAGGTGGCGATGACGGCGGCGGAAAACGTCGTCATCTAGTGAATCGAAACAGAGTCCCCTTCATTTGTGGAAGGGAAGAATAGAGTCCTAGAGAGAGAGAGAGAACTGAATTGGTCTTTGAAGTGTTCTTGTAATTGTATGTATATGTGTATGTATATCTATGTATTTAGGACCAGGGAGGATTGAAAAAATAAAATAAGCGTGTCCCTATTGGATGATGGACACGTGTAAACATCCCATGTGATTTCGTGACCCACGTCTGCATGTTTATTTTCCAAGGTGGCAAATGTTGACTTAATAAAAATTTGTTGCTTAATACAACATTTAAATAATTATTATTTGATTTAAAACATATTTATTTTTTTATTATGTTCTTATTACCAATATACACACACATATGTATACTAAAATTAAGTATGGGATGATGCCCTAATCTCGATATCACACTAAAGACTGAGGTGGCTCCTGGTCTTTACCTCCTTACAGTAGTACTTGTATAAATTCTTACATCGGAGGTTTGGGTCCCAACTAAAAAACTCCAACGTGCGATTTAGTATTTGAGGTGGATATAATTTTTTATTCTAGATATTTATACATAACCGTTTGACGGAAAAAGATGACAAGAGGATGCTCAATAGCCAATTATAACGAATTTGCCAAAAGATTCTTTAAAAATTTAGACCGAAGCATTACCCCAACCATAAAATCCCACATCCAGGCATGAAAAAAAATGACAATTTAAAAATGAGCGTGGGAAGAGAGATGAAATTAATTTACGTTAAAATAAAAATATATTTAAAAAAAATCAAAGAGATACAAAATAATAAGAAAATTATTTAAAATATAAAATTGATTTAAAAAACAAAAATAATATTCAACACTATAAATAAACCGATCCTAAAATGCTATTTATGTGCATTTAGCATCCCCTTTTAATATGGGGTGAATTAAATTTTTAATTTTAAATTTGAAATATATATATATAATAACAAGTAAGTCTTTATTCCACTTATGTAGGGTCGATTACATGAATCTATTTACGCCATAGAGATCGATCAAATGTCATCCCCTCCATCAGATTTAATGTCGCCAAATCATTTCTAATAGTTTCGTCCAACGTCTTCTTAGATCTACCTCTCCTTCTAGTAGTCTCCTGAATTTAAACTAAATCACATTTCTCATTGGTGCTTCTATAAGTCTTCTATGCACATGCACAAACCATCGTAAACGATTTTCTCTAATTTTCTCTTCGATGAGTGTTATTTTTAAATTTTCTCTAATAATTTTATTCTTAATTTTATTCATTCTCGTCTTCCCACTCATCTACTGCAGCATCTTCATTTCTGTTACCCCAATTTTCTGGATATGATTTGTTTTTACCGCCCAACATTCTGAATCATAAAGAAACGTTAGTCTTATAACAATTTTATAAAATTTTTCTTTAAATTTCAACGGAATCCTACAATCACAAATAACCCAAATTGCACTTTTTCACTTTAACTAACTTACTCTGAATCATTGAATCTAAATATCTAAAACGATCAACCTTCAACACCTCCTCGTCTCCAATTTCAACCGCACCACCGTCTCTTCAGGCATTACTAAAATTGCAATACATGTATTCCATCTTTCTTCTGCTAACCTTCAAACCTTTAAACTCTAACGTTTCTCTTTATCTTTCTAACTTAGTATTAAGACTTATTCTACTTTCGTCCACTAATACGATGTCATTCGCAAACAACATACTCTAAGGTATTTCATATTGAATATGTTTTGTGAACTCATCCATCATATACATATTAGGAACAAATTACGAAATTAAATTTTTAGTTCATGCAGTACACGTACTATAATAATATTTTTTAAATTTAAAATTATTGTCAAAAATTAAAAAATCATTATACGTTAAAAAGTTACAATAATTTTTATATAATACAATAAATTTAATAGATGGAGAAAACTTCAATTTCGTAAATTGTCAAAAATTACATGTATTTGTGGCAGCCTTGACTAATTGAATTTCCTTATATGTTCATATGTTACTTTCTCTGGACTGAAAATTGGGTCAAACACGTTGGAGTTGAGGGGCCTAATTGAAAATGAATTAAATGTCTGCTGCTTCGTGACTTGGAAATTTCCTGTTTACCCAGTCTAAACCAATTTAAATTTAAATTTTATATATACACAATTTTAACGTGCATATTTAATGAGTTTATAAAATATACACTATATAGAAAAAAATTGTTTTATTCATAAAATCAGATTTTCTATTTTTGTTATTATTATTGCATTTTATTTTCTAGATTTTTATTTTTTTATTTACCAAAAATATTAAAAGAAAAATTGAAAATGCAAAACAAAAGTAATAAATTTAAAAAATAAAAATAATAAATGATTACTTTTATCTTTTTATCACACACTTTTAATTGATTTAATTAAGAAGCTAACATATTAAGATATAAATGTAATTAATTGTGTTATTAAAGGACCCTTAAGTAAAGAAGGTTAAAATCTAATAAAACTAGAAAAGGTAGAAAAAAATAAATTATATAATTTGCCTTTTTTTTTTTTTTTTTAATAATTCTTACTGTCATTTTAATTGACTTTAAATATAATACAAAAAGACATGACGTCTTAAAAGATGAAGATTACCCCTAGACACATATATATTGCTCAGATCAGATAACATAAGCAATGTGGGATTCAACACATCCCGTCACGCGTAGAATGTACTTTGACAAACTGCTGCAAACGGATATCAGAGAGCCCAACATCAATGCAAAAGACTTTTGACAAATCACTGCGAACAAATATCAAAAGCTCAACATTGATATAGGATTCAACACGCCCAACATCAAACGAAAACTATAACTCTGATATCTCAAAAAATATTTTTGTAAGAAGAGAATTGCCTAAACTTTATATATAGCTCAAGATCAGGTAACACAAACGATGTGAGATTCAATACATCCCCTTACGCATAGGCTAAAATTTGACAAACTACTGAAAACGAATATCGGGGAGCTCAACATCAATATCAATATGAGATTCAACAAATATAAAATACAAATTTAATGTAAAGATAATACCAACTAAATCGATATGATTTAAAATTGACACTAAAAACTAATTTTGAAAAGTTCAAAGAAAAAAATATAAAACATTATAATTCTTTTTTTTAATAATAATATTTTTTAAAGTTTTTTTAATATTTGAAAAGGGGGGGAGAAAGTCAGTGGTGTCATGTGGGGGGAAAAAGAACATTATGAGAACACCAAGACTAAAAGAACATTATGAGAACACCAAGACTAAGTTGTTATGCCGCGCAAAAAAGAGACAAGGCACATTACGAGATAAACTAAAGAAAAAGCTGAAGATTACGCATGAAATAACAAGCTTCTAAAAGGCCCCCCCCTCACTCTCTTTATCCTTACTCTAAGAATTTTAAAATTAATTTATGAAACAAGTTTATATTCTAAAAAAAAATTATAAAAAAATCTTAGATTTCTATTCACTCTCATAAAACCATTCCAAATGTTAAGAACCATCACCACGCTGGGCATCACCCGCTCCGGCCACCATCACGATGCCGATTCACAATCACCACGGTACATTTTCATCTTCTTCTATCATCTGCTCTCTCTTTATTACACATATTAGGAGACTCTAACTTAAAACCATATGATGCCAAGTAGAATAATTTCTTTAACTTATATTCTGGTTTGGGCGTTCTTATAGAATCGATGCGGGACAGAAATTTAAAATCCACCCTTAAGTATATTCCTCGATTTGCACAGAAGATTTGAGTATAAGAGAATGATAAAAAACATGCGACCCCTGACTTGCACTGATGATTTGACTATGATGGAAGAGATGTGAATTTTCTTAACCTTGTATTTGATATCATGTTCGGAAATTCCAACTTAAAACTATATTGTGCTAAGTGAAGTAATCTATTTAACTTATATAGTAGTTTTGGCACTCTCAAGTAATCGATGTAAGTCAAAAATCAAAAATCTAATAATATATATATAACAAAAATAAACAATCCAAACTTAATTGAGACAAAATGCAATTTTTTTTATTTTCGTTATGAGAAATTATTAAAAAAAGAAAAATGCAATTTTTTTTATTTTTGTTATGAGAAATTATTAAAAAAAGAAAAAAGAATATATTATCGTTATCAAGATGAGAATTTTTTTTTTTTTTTTTTTTTTCACAGAAATGAGGATGCTACGATGGATAAATGAAAAAACGAGAATAGATAAAATCAAGAATGAAACTATTAGAAAGAATTTAAGAATAACACCCATCGAAGAAAAAAATGAGAAAAAATCGTTTACGGTAGTTTGGACATGTACATAGAAAACCCATAGAAGCACCAGTGAGAAAATACGATTTAATTCAAGTGCGGGGTTACTAGAAATAGAGGGAGAGGTAAACCTAAAAAAACTTGAAACGAAACTATTAAAATTGATTTGATGACATTGAACCTGACTAAGGACCTGATTAAGGGGATGGCCCGTGATCGTTCATTATGGCGTAAACGAATTTATGTAACTAATCCTACTTAAGTGGGACAAAAACTAATTATCGTTATCAAATGCGATTCTCTCCTACAATACTTCAACTTCACAACCAAAATATAATTTTCATCATCCCAGAAAAGTAGAAACGCTGATCAAAAGTAGAAGTGCTCTGTATCACTCTCTGTCTCTCCCTAAAGCTTCTAAAGGGTCTCTAAAAGGCCTCTCTCTCTCAGTCTCTCTAAGTTCTAAAAGACCTCTCTCTCTCGATTGCGCATGAAATAACATTATTCTAAAAGGCCCCTCTCTCTCTCTCCAAAAGTCTCTCTCTTGTATCAAAAGCTTTTTGAGGAGGAACATCATGTCTAACTTTTTTTTTTTTTCTTAATATACTCGCGAGCGTCCCCACACTCATACCCACACAAGATGTGAGACTAATTTCGTTCGAGATGCATAATTGTCCCTCTCAAAAAGTATTTTTTTGCAAACTCGAATCTCTAACCTTAATCTTACAGAGATTTCTCAGTTGCGTTAACTCAAACAGACTTTACCACTTAAGTCACATTATGTTAGTACATCATGTCTAACTAATCTTTAAATTTGTCAAAATCATTGCTGTTGAAGCTTAATTCATAAGCCCAAGTTTCAAACACGATGTCTAACTAATCCTTAAATTTATCATTAACACCACTAGTCACTATCTAAAGTCTTGTTGACCCAAAAAAAAAAATTAATAATTAGTATTTTTTAAATTTTATAAAAAAAATATCCAATGGAATAAAAATATTATTATATAGTCCTTTCTTTTCACTTCTTAATGTTTTTCTATCTTATTTTTATATATGTTTTATTGGTATTTTAGTTAAAATTAAAATTGATTATCATATCACATACAAATTTAACATTAATTAATTAAGGGTTTATGCTATTGACCTTCCCTATCATTTTACACTATACCAGATACTTCTCATGTCGTTTTGTAAATACCAGATATCTTATTTATCTTTTTGTTCAACACCACTTACATCCCTTATTGATTAAAAAATAATAAAATTTTATTATAATATCAATTTTACCCTTAACTATTTAAAAAATAATTAAATAATAAAAAATTAAAATACATAAATAACCCTTTAATTTATATATATTCATCGCCACATTCTACCACCGCACCCACCACCACCACCACCTCCTACTGCCGCCGCCACCCGCCACCTCCCACCGCCGCCAACCACCATTACCCACCCCCATTTTAAAAAATATACATTTTTTTAACCATTTCATTTAAAAAAAAAAAAAAAAAAAAAAAACTTTCATTAATCCTTTTCACTCTCTCTCTCTCCGGTGGTCGTGGGGGTTGATGGTGGCAGTGGACGGTGGTGGCGACGATGGGTGGTACGGGGGAGTTGGGCAGTGGGTGGTATTGGGTGGCGATGGTGGGAGGTGGCAGAGGGTAGTGAGTGGTGGGAGTTGAGCAGTGGCAGTGGCAATTAGATGGTGATGAGAGATAAGTATAATTATTTAAAAAATTAAGGATAAAAAATATAAGGGTACTAATGATTTTTTAAAAAAAATAACCTAAGGGCAATTTTGTCCAAAGAAAGATAAGTGATATTTGAGCAAAAAGACAGAAGAGGTCTCTGATATTTACAAAATGACAAGAAAAGTATCTAATATAGTGTAAAATGATAGGAGAGATCAATAGCATATACCATTAACATTAACCTATAAAAAACACATACATAAAATATGATAAATTTCCTATGAAAATAAAAGAATATCCAATGGAATAAAAATATTATTATATAGTCCTTTATTTTCACTTCTTAATGTTTTTCTATCTTAGTTTTGTATATGTTTTATTGGTATTTTTGTATATGTTAAAATTGATTATTTTTCACTTCTTAATGTTTTTCTATCTTAGTTTTCTATATGTTTTATTGGTATTTTTGTATATGTTAAAATTGATTATGATATCCCCAGGCAGGAAGCTGCCAAAGCGACAAAAGTCTTAGCAACTGTACTAACGATAGTTCACCATCTCCGAGCGGGTAAACTTCTGGATTGTGAGCTTTCTCACCATTTCGACATCTCTTTACCATTTCATCGCCGCAATCAGACAAAAGGCAACGCATAAGACTACTCTACTACATGGACATAAAATGGTACAAGACCTTTTCCCAAACCTCGTGCGATATCACATACAAATTTAACATTAATTAACATTAACCTATAAAAAAACATACATAAAATATAATAAATTTCCCATGAAAATAAGAGCATACCTCTGTGTTTGAGTTCAGACAACGACAATTCTCCTTGTATTCTCCAAAATCAGCAGGCAGTGACTCTTTCTACATTACAAAACAAAGAGAATGAAAGTTCAAAATTGAGCCAACTTTATATTGTTTTTTCCTAATAAAATGAACAATAATTATTGATCAAGATTTTTTTTTTTTTTTAAAGATACTAAGAATGATATAAAAATAATAAAAATCCTCAAACCAAATAAATATTTTAGTTTTACTCTCATCTATCAGATATTATGCAATTTAATGTTTCAATTAGGGTTGCATCGCCAATCGCCACCTCCACCGCCACCGGCCACCATACTCCAACTACTGAATTTTGGCCACTACGATTCATTGTTCGGCAAAACTTCAATTACAAGTTGTCAGAATTTTTTTAATTATATTTAATTAATTTTTAATGATATTTTTTTAATATATTTTGAATTACATTTTTTAGTTATATTTAACTAATTTTTTTTAGTTATTGTTAACTAATTTTTGGGTTGCCCATCACCAAAAAATTACATGAATGTAACTAAAAAATATATTAAAATGTAAATAGAAAATACAACAATAGTTACATATAATTAAAAAATATACTAGTAAAAATAGTTACGTGTAACTAAAAAATACACTACAAATTTGGCCCAGAACTTTCATATTTTAATTTTGTTTCAATTTGGTCCAATCAAAAAAAAGATTAGCACATCTAGACAACAAAGGGGTGAATATATTTACCATGCTCCCCCCTTCCCCCCAACCCCCCCCCCCCCCCCCCAAAAAAAAAAAGAAAACCTTTCCCTAAAATATAGGGGTGGTCATGGGTCGGACTAGACCAAACTTTATCTAGGGTATTACTATTAAAAAAATGCTAGGGCCAAGCCCGGTTCAATGGTCGGGCCCTATTATGATACCCAAGTCCGATTCTAACAAAAAAATTTAAACGCAAGTCCGGTCATATAATTTTTTTTAAAAATAATTTAAAAAATTAATGCTAAAATAACAAATGAAAATTGTAAAATATATTCATTCACATTTCACACTAAAATAAAATACATTCATCTATATGAGGTAGGGAGACAGAGTAAAAATTATGATTACTCAATTACATAACTGATATATATATATATATATTAAATGAATGGGCCTGGCCCAAAAAAGAATGGTAATTTCCAAATCCGGCCCTAAAATTGACTGCACTTAGATTTCAAGACCCTAACCCTACCCATGAACTCAAAACTCAAGCCCTAAAAAGAGATAACGGATTGGGGGGGTTGACGGGCCCATGAGGAACCCTACAAAAGTATAATCTCTACCCCCATTGAAGGCACTTTTTTTCCTTTTGCTTCTAAGCAAAAATAATTTTTTGTTAAATTAACTTTTTTACCAAAAGGTGTCCGCATGAGTTCATTTTCAATTCTAATTCTAATTTCAAGGCTTGAATACTGTGTTACCAAACACTCCCTAAAGGAAATAGTGAAACACAAATATTATTAGTAGTATTATAAACGATACCTTGAGTGATGATGATACAAAGTTCAGCTCAAACCACTTCAATCCAGCTTCCATGGCTTGACTATGAATTAGGGTTTCGTTCAAGTCAAGAACAACCAAAATCAAGAGATAATGTTAGAATCTATGTAACAAAGGAATCAATTTTAGGACAAAGGGAAAAGAAAATCATTCAATTTGGGGTTAATTGCTTTTTATCCAGTTTCACTTTGGTTTTGTTTCATTTTCAACCCCTCTATTTTAAAAAACAGGCACAAGTTCCCTTTTTCACTCTTGACTAAAAGAAAAAACTAATATTTTACCTCGCCAGCTCTCTTCCTCCCTGTACGTTCATTTTTAAAAAATAAATCATTTAAATATTAAATTTAATTTAAACTAATATTCTAATTCTAAAAAAATCATTTATTTTTTAAATTTAAATTTAATATTTAAAAATAATAAATGAGAAAAACTAACATTTTATCTCGCCAGCTCTCTTTGTCTCCGTACTTTTATTTTTATTTTTTAAATAGAGGTAAAATAAAGGGTAATCTATTAATAAATACGGACGAAAAGATATTTTAACAGTCTATATTTAAGTTCAAAAGATGAATGATTGAGATTGAAATTTCGTAACATCTCAATCCACTAACTTCAAACTTATATACACTACTCAATCCACTCAATAGAGTAGAAGAAGAGATGAAATATTTGGGTTGAAAATTTTTGCTTAAAATTTTCATATTTCCACTTTTAAAGGGTTAAATTTAATTATACTTTGTATCTTTCAAGTTTCATATTATTAACTAATTTTTTATTATTTACTAATTTTTTACATTTATACATTTAAAATATATAGTGTTTTGTATATTTCATATAAAATTTAGATGAAAAATTAATTTCACGCATTTTTTAACATATTGGATTAAATTAAATAAAAATAAAAATTATTTATTTAATTAATGGGATAAAGTGTAGATTTGTAAAGTAGAAACAAGATGAAAATACAAGGGGATAAAAGACAATTAACGCTTCAATTTATTGCTAATAAGAACATCAAGAATGTCTTCCCTCAAAATAGACATTCTAAATTGATGCCATCAATGAGGATTTCCTCCCTCATTTGGTCTCAAAAGAGACCTCTACCGTATCATTTGGTAGCACAAAAATCGAGATTTGACATTAGAATTTAAAACAAATTTAGGTAGGGATTGACAAACTCAGAATTAGAATTAAATATTAAGCACGGGCAATGTTTTAGATTTTTACACGCATTCATTTGTAATTTAAATCCCGATGCTCCAATTTCTATGAAACCAAACATTACCTCAATTCCGCGAAACCAAACATAGGGTAAATATCCTCTCTCTTTTTTTTTCCTATTTTTGAAACAAAGACAATACGAATCCGTTTGATTGTGTAAATCATCCTATTTTTGTAATATATCTTACTTTCGATGAATTGGCTTGTTCATATCTATACTGAAATATGATTAATAAAACATGCCTATTGTTCGGTTGAATGAAAAAATATAAAATCGTTTTAATTTTATCAAGTTCTAAAATTATATTTTGCTCTAATTTCTCGAGAAAATATTATATACATATATATGAATGAGAGAAGAAAAATTAAAATTGAAATAAATACAATGCAAGTGCGAGAAAGAAGCTAAGGGCATGTTTGGTTGTCCTAAAAATTAAAAATACTAAAACCATTTATTCAAGTCCACATGCTATTTTGGCATGTAATTAGAATACAATATAGTTAAAAAAATTAACTAACCTTAAAAAAAAAGGTAATCACACTATGTCCCGGTTTAATCAAATTGCACTTTATACCCATGTACTAGTATCATAAGCATTGACTCCCTTGTAATTAACAAAATTTCATGAAATGATAAATTTATCTTTATACCAGACTCAAAAAAAAAAAAAAGAAGGCAATATTATCCTACTTGACCAAAAAGTATAACGGTCAATTAATATTAAATTATTTATTATTTTTGATTTATTTTTTTTAAGTTTGACGGTTATCTTAACAAAACATATAATCATTGTATTTTAATCTGAATTATAGAGCTGTAAAATACAATTCAATCAAATCACATGGAACAAATTAGGATCAGCCAAAAACAATTGTAGGTTGCTTTGTTCAAACAAATAATACGTCAATTTCATTAGACTTATGATAAATAAAAAATTATACAAATAAATTCATCAAAGAATAAGATAATTTTATATAATAGGATAATTTAGACAACCAAAGAGGCTCTAACAATTCATCACAATTCAAATTAGAACAAAAGAGGTATAAAATTAAACGTAATTCAGAAAATTCAACTCAAACAAACAAACAGGAATCACTATCCAAAATGATGAATCTCACGTCCAAACACGAATGAAACGCATAATCACTAATTAATTTCAATTGCCAATTGATCAAAATCAAGTTAATCTTCATCAATTAAAGCACAAATGCACAATCAGAAGGCATCGGGCACATACATAGTAGATGCACAGAGAGGGTGAGTGATTGTTTAGTTACCTTAAGCTTTTCCAGCAGCTGATTATTAGAATCATCCGCGTAACTCTACCGCCGGAAATTCGCACATCCTGCGGCTCCGCTCTACGCTACTCCTCCAGTTCAACGACCGGCAAGGTCTTGAACGAAGGGGAAGCCGATGGCAACGACTGAAGGAAGATCCGCAAGGGGAAGGAAGGATAACGAGTTCAACAGATCTCTCCATACTGCCGCCGTCCTCGGCGCGTAGATTACGGCTTGCACAAGCTCCGTCACGGCCGAAGCTCAGGAACGAAAAAAGAAAAGCGAGGGAATCGGAGATTTTGAATCTCCGTAACAATGTGAGAGAAAACAATCGTGAAATCTGAATCTCTCCAATAATGATCTCCATCCTCCAACTCCTCGCTGTTCTCTGTAGGTATCGGCCGACGGCGGCGGACCTCGACGAGGAGGAAGGAGAAGGAGAAGTAGTAGAGAGAGAGAGCGCCAAGCTTTGAAAACTGGCAGAACAAAGAAATCTTTCTATTTATAGGTGATCGTTTAGGAACAAAATTGCTGTGCTTAGCCAAACACGTCCTTAGCTAAATTTAACTAACATTAGCATCTTGTTTGGTTACACGAATATGAAATCTTAAAATTGAAATGTTCCCGCGTAGATTTTGAATTCTAATTTGAATAGGCTAGTACTTTGCCAACAAACATAATTTTACACGATATTTCACATGTTTTTATAAAAATAAAAATAAAAAGATTTTTTTTGGGTGAAAAATCCACAAAATTAAAATTTTAGGACACGTTACTGCAGTAATTTTTCCAGAAGTCTAAAATTATTGCAAATGTCCAAAAGTCACTGTACACAATAAAAATTACTATAATTTTTTACATGAAAAATTACGGTAATTTTTACGTATTACAATAATTTTGAATTTCTGAAAAAATTATTATAGCGTATTGACTGCATGAGTTAAAATTTGGGAAAATCGGTGAAAAGTCATTTTTTTTAAGTCAAATTGGTGAAAAGTCTTTTTGTGTTATTAGATTTTGATTTAGTCCTTTAAATTAGATTTCACTTATATTTTAGTCCCGCATTGTAGGAATTATAAGAATATTACAAGGATTGTAAGGAGTCTTTTAGTGAGTACATTTGATTTTTATAGTGAATTATGTTACGTGTAACTAATATTAGTTATATTACTTTTCACATATATTTGGATATTTTTAGTTACATGTACTTATATAATATTAGTTACATGTTACAATTACATATATATGTATAATATTTTGTGACGTAATTAAAAAAATATCAAATTTTTTAGTTATATATTAAAGACATGTAACTAAAAAGTTATACATGTAATTGAAAAATTTTAAACTTATTAGTTACATATTAAAGATATTAAAGACATGTAACTAAAAAGATACATATTATTAGAACATGTAACTGAAAAAAAATAAAAAAAATTAGTTATCTGTAACTAATACAGTAATATTGCATACAAAATAATTACATGTAACTAGCACGTGGTTATCACATGAGTAAGATTTTCGCCTTTTTAAAATAGATGGGATTAAATTAAAAAAAAAATTACAGCATGTAAGACTTTTAACTAATTAGAACTTAAATCGAGGACCTTCCACCGATTATCTCTTAAAATTTTAATTTTGTAAATTGTTCAGCACCACCCTAAACAAGGGTTAATTACACTTTAATATAAAATTATAAGAGTGCAAAGTGTAATTCAATTTTATACTGCAAGGGATAACTATATTTTTTGTTAACTTACTAAAATTAACCATTAAATTTCAAAAGAACAAAATTAATAAATTATTTGATATTAATTAACATTTATATCCGGAATCAAGTTGAGTAGGATAATATCGGTTATACCCCTACTTTTTTCTTTTAGAGAAAAGTACATTTTAAACCCTATAACTATTGTTATATTTCTAAGTAGTTCTTCTCCACTTGAGCGTTTCATTTTAAATTTTCTATGTATCAGTACGTTTTTAAATGGTCATTCTATCAAAAAAATCTGTCAAAACTAACAGAATGGAGAGGTAAAATAGTCTTTTTACATATTTTTAATTTTTTAATTATTTTTTCTTTTTGTTTTTCTTTTACTTTTTTCTTAATTTCTCTCTTTCTCCCGCTCAACTCTCTCTCTTCCTCCTTCTTTCACTCCCTCCCTCTCCCCGCCTGCACGAACCACCTTGTTACAGGGGTAGAATCACCCTCGTAATAGGGGGGTTTCACCCCCTATTTCACAGGGGGTATTCCACCCCTTGTTACGGGGTGAAACACCCTTGTAACAGGGTTTTCTGGTTGCGAGAGAAGGAAGGAGAGAGAGAGAGAAATAGAGAAGTTAAAGAAAAAAAATATATAAAATGACAATTTTGTCCTAAAAATCTATTAGTTTAGACGGATTTTTTAACAGAAAGACCAAATAAAAACGTATTGATACATAAAGAGTTTAAATTCAAACGCTCAAATGGAGAGTGATCAAATAGAAATATGTCAATAGTTAAAAAGTTTAAAATATATATTTTCTTTTTCTTTATTCCCCGAGTCAAAAGTAAAGCATAAGAGTAATCTATCATTTTCATGGAATTATATTAAATATTCCTCAGTGCATGACTAAATCACGAGGGACAACACAAATGACGTAAGTGTGTAAGAAACAATTAAGTAAAACCATATACGAGCACAATGTAATTAACCCAACAAACAATGATCACTCTATAACGTTTTTCTCTTTTTTCTTTTTTTTTTTCTCTTTTTTTTTTTATGATTAAGAAAACAGTACAAAAAACAAAACAGGAAAAAAGTCTTAATTAGGCGGCCTCAGATCAAAGGCCCGTTTTTCCATTTCTTCCATAATAATATCTTCAATCTTTGGGATTGGCGTCTCCAGGATTTTCAACGGGCCATCTTCCTATGCGCCCTTCTTCGCCAGGATGTCCGCTCATTTGTTGGTCTCTCTTGGTGCGAAATGTAGCGTGTAATCATTCAAAAAGAGGACTATTTTACACTTCCCTATCCAATCTTTGTAATGATAGCTATCTGGGCACGGATTCTACATAAGATCCACTGCTTCGGCAGAATCAGTTTCTACCATAACATGAGGGTAATTTTTTCTAGCAGTAAGTTTGATCTCAGTTGCAATGCTTTTCAGCTCCGCCACTAGCGTCGTGCAACTATCCAACAGCCATAGTACCCAATTTTCGAGCTGCCAAGGTTGTCTCTCAAGATGCCTCCAATGCCACCATTTCCTGGGTCACCTTTCGCACTCTCGTCCGTAGGTTTAAGAAACCCTACAGGGGTAGAAAACCAATCAGTACACGGTTTTGAATTCTCCTTTAGGAAAATTTTTTTAAGGAAGGTTTTTGTGAGGTCTTTAACATAGTTTGCGATCCTCCTTAGCGTAATACTCGAAGGACTGCCTTTACCATTAATCACCTCACTATTCCTGTCCTTCCAAATTTTTCGAATGGTGATATTGAACAAGAAAAGACTAGGATTTCGAAAACTCCCTCTAAGGTTGGATTTAATCTATCCCCAAATGTCCGAAGTATCGCTATACCTGTTGAAATTGTACCAACCCACTTGGTTCCATATTGTCCAAGCTTTAGGACAAGTTCGAATCACATGATCAATATCCTCAGTAAAACAATTACATCTTTGGCAAATACTGGACACATCTTTATTTCTTATAGCTCTAAAATCATTAGTAACCAAACTTTTGTTAAAAATAGTCCAAAGGAAGAATTTAAAATTTTGAGGACTTTAAGTTTCTAAATCCAGTTCCACTTACTCAATTTATTATTATCCAAATGATTATCTGTGTCAAGAGAGTAAGTTGTTTTGAGAGAGAACTGACAAAAGTTTTCGAACCACCAGAGGGGCTTATCAATTCTGTCAAAAATCGAGGGAAGAATACCACGGATACACCTCTCCATGTCATCATCAATAAGATGGAGAATTAGATTAAGGAACCAATTGCCTACATTATCGATAATGTCAGCAACTTTGAGATTAAAGGAATCTTGTAAGAGTTTGCTACCTAACGATTTTTCCTCACATCACCAATCAGTCCAGAGGTCCCATTACCCACTTTCCACTTGATGCGTTTAATAAGAACGTCACTAGTAGAATGGATACCTCTCCAAATATCAGAGTCTCCCAACCTCTTGCTCCAAGAGCTCGGGCTATTATCAATAGCATATTTAGCCCTCAAGACTCTAGCCCATAAACTTTGGTCATCATTACCCAATTTCCAACCTAATTTGGCTAGAAAAGCCCTATTTTGATCATTGGACACCCTATACCCTAGACCACCTTTATCTTTCTCTTGACAAACTTTCTTCCAATTGACTAAATGGTATTTTTTCTTTAAATTAGTATTACCCCAAAAGCAAGTTCATGTTGATTTGATCAATTTTATTACAGAATTTCTGCGGCATCGTTTGCATGGAATAATTAGGCATAGTGGCAGTGACAGATTTAACTAAGGTCACTTTACACGTAACAAAAAGCATTTTAGACTTCTAATTAAATAATCTCATTTGCATTTTTTGAACAACATTGTGGAGATGATTAATATTAACTCTACTATGTAGAGGAGGAAAGCCTAAGTATCTCTCCAAATCATCACTAATATAGATTTAAATATGATCACTCTATATATACACCCTTTTTTCTTGCACGACTATTAAAAAAATTAAATTATTTTAAAATAACTATTTTTACCTTATTAAAAAACACTTTAGAATATTTCTTTTTTATATTTTTATTTTTAAAAAACAAAATCACTAACACCCCCCCCCCCCCCCCTCTTTCCTCCACACAATAACCCCCATTTCTCTCCATCTTCTTCTTTAGTTTCTCTCCTCTTCTAGAGAGAGAGAGATCCGGCGAGCAACCACCTGCCAACGTCGGGGGACGGTGTCACAGGGGCAAATTTGTCAATTTACATAGTTTGCAATTAAGTACAATAAAAAGAGTAAAACCCATAAGCAAACTAAACCATTCAAATTGCAAGAAAAACGATTCAAACATGTACAACTCGAAATCCACATCCGCTTCGAACGAAAAACCACATCGCAGGGGCAATTTTGTCAATTTACAAAGTTTCCGATCAAGTACAATGAAAAGAGTAAACCCTAGACTATACCATTCAAAACAAAAAGTCCCAAAACATATTGATACTCCAAAATTATCCAATTGCACTCCACTTTTATTGTCTCTTACAAAAAGAGAATAATTGAAATGTGAGTGAACATTTGTGAAGTGTCGATAACATCTCGAACAAAAAACCACATCACAAGGACAATTTCGTCAATTTACGTCGTTTCCGATCAAGTCCAACAAAAAGAGTAAAACCTATAAGCAAACTATTGTAGGGTGGTCTTGGGCCTCGCTCAACCCAAAAGTTAGCTCATGTGGTGAGATTTTCTCTCACACTTATAACCTGACCACCAGACCCTTCCACATCCAACATGAGATTAAACCCGACATCTATACCATTCAAAAACAATGCAGTAAAAAACATGTTAAGTAACAAAAAAACGTTGACAAGTTTTTTTCTTTTTTTTTTTATAGATACAAAGAGTCGAAATCGTAGGAATGAGAGAGCCAGGGGTGGCCTAGGGCTTCTCTAGCCGTAGGGCGCCTATTAGGGTTGATTTCGAGCAAGTCCCTCAAGAAATCTATGAACAATGTATCGGTTACCTGAAGATGATGCTCTAACGACGATGATTCGTCTGGGATTATGTACTCCATTTGTTTTGTATCCTTAAAACAACACGAAATTCGACGATTTTAAGTATTTTTTACAAAATTTTTAATCAAAAATATGAGAAAATGAAAATTGATGCAAATTTTATATCCAAAAACAAAGAATTCCATTCCATATTTGCAAGGGGGGGGATTTCACTTTTCCTCATGGTTGACCAAATTGCACATTTACCCCTTTGGTTTTTCATTAGCATTTACCCCCATGATTTAAACTTAAATGCAACGGTTAAATAATTGACAAACTTGTATAAAATGACAAATTTACCCCTATACCTAATCCAACCCGACCCGGTGAAAAAAGCAAATGAAAAAAACAAGACAAACGAATATTATCCGACCTGTCCAGGGGTATAAATGTCAATTTATATTAAATAATTTATTATTTTCGACTTTTTTAGATTTGACCGTTAATTTTAACGAAAAATATAACTAGCGGACTTTAGTCTAAACCAGAGGGGGTGTGAGTACTTACAAAAATACTATAAGGGAATAAAGTGCAATTTAATCAAACCACGGGAGTAAGTGCAATTAACCCAAAAAAGAATAGGGGAGGTAGTGTTTGCAATTACGGAATTGGGGTTTGAAGGGTTTTTTTTTTTTTACATTCATAAATATAAAATTCCAATTCCAAGACCCCAATTTTGTGCAACCAAACACTCCCTTATATCCAAAATCAATGAATTTGAAATTTTCAAACTGCAGTTTGAGATCACCAAATTGTGAGCCAAACGAGTCCTTATAGTGGTTTGGGGGACTATTTCAACACCCCAAATCGAAATTTGAAAATCCAAAATCAACAACTTTAGAATTTTCAAACTGCAGTTTGAGATCTCCAAACAAAACAGCGTGCCAAATAGGTACTTAGAATTGTATATATAAGAGACAAACCTCGTTTATATGATAAAGATCGTATTCATTAGTAAAGTACTTGTCCGTTTCTTGCCCTTTTGTCAACATGTCCAAATCGATCGGTCCAAGCAATCCAATCACCCGACCAAGCAACATAGCAACCTCCTCATTCGGAAAAAGCACCTGGCCGCCAAACAACAAGCTGAGAGGAGGACAATACTAATTAAATCAAAATCTGAAGCTCAAAATAAAAAAATAAAAAAAAATGACGAAATTCGACAATGTACGCCTGAAGTTTGGATTATAGTCTCATTTTGTCGTGTAATGTTTTAATTGTTGCAATTTGTCATGTGAAGTTTGGTTTTTATATCAATTTGGTACAACTGACTAATTCAGGTCAAAAAAAAATTTATTAGGGGTGAAACGCAATGATACTCAAACTTCAGGGGTACAAAGTGCAATATAACCTTTTTGTTTATTGTTGCAATTTGCCCCTTAAAGTTTGGCTTTCATATCAATTTGGTACAACTGACTAATTCTGGTCAATTTTTTTTGCCTAATTGGTGGGCAAAGCACAACAATACTTGAACTTCAAGAGTACGAAGTGAAATATAACCTTTTTGTTTATTGCATTATTCGCCTCTCACGTGTAAGTCACACAGCTAACTCTGTCGATAAAATTGAACAGACTCAAACAATTGGACCGAATTGATACAAAATATTAGGGGCAATTTGCCGCAACTAAAACATCAAGCGGCAAAATGAGGCTGTATCCAAACTTTAGGGGTGAAACGTGTGATTTAGCCAAACACAAAAATTCAAAACCAAGTGCAAATCGGAATTAAAAAGCAAAATGTGATTTCAAAATTAATGATTTTTAGCCAAACAAGGACTTACTTCCCCTGAGCATAGCTCGGCCAAGATGCAGCCGAGAGACCAAAGATCGATCTTGTGGTCATAGGGTAGCCCTAGAATCACTTCGGGAGCTCTGTAAGAACGAGATTGTACATAGAAACAAAGGTGGTCCGAATTAAAACAACTGCTACCGAGATCAATAACCTTAATTTCACATCTTCTATAACTTTTGATGAGGATATTTTCGGGTTTTAGATCGCAATGGATGATTCCCAAGCTATGCAAATAGTCCAACGCCTCCAAGCATTGACGAGCAATAACCTTTAAAAAAAATTAAAAAAAAAAAATTATATTATCTTCAAAATAATTCATTTATCACTTTTTGTCTACGTTATCCTTTTTTTTTAATTATTTATTATTATTTTTTAGTCATTTAAATAATTTTTAATCATTCAGTTAATATTAACTAGACTGAGTTTATGTAGTTGATATCAACTGTATCTTGAAATCATAGTTAAAGTTAGGACTAAAAAATTATTATATTATCTTCAAAATAATTCACTTATCATTTTCTATTCACGTTTTATTTTTTGTTATTATTATATTTTTAGTCATTTGAACAAATTTTTAAGTCATCCAGTTAATATCAACTAGATGAGTTTATGTACTACGCAGTTAATATCAACTGTTTATTGAATTTGAATAAATGAATCAGTAGCATGTTGAATCTGTATTTAATATCATAATTAAAATCAACTGAAATGTTGGTTTACTAAAAAATAATTTAATCCAAAAATTGGACAAAAATGTTAAAATAAGAACCCCAAAAAATATCCGTTTTTAAATTTTCTTTTAAAGAAATAGTAAAATAAGAGAACGTTTTACAAGAGTCATTTAACATTAATTATCTAATTTTTTGTTGGCTTTTACGTTTCACTGTTAAAGTTAACGGAATTTTTAACCGTTGCACGTAAGTCTTAAGCACAAGGGAGTACAAGTCGTGATAAAAATACCACAGGAGTGCAAAGTGCAGTCCGATCTAACTACAATGGTGCAAAGTGTATGTAATCCTATTAGATATTATGCTAAACATTAGCTATAAGCAAACCTGGATTCTTTTCATCGTAAAGTAAGGCTCTCCGCCCGATTCTCGATTATATTTCTGAAATTCGTATAAGTTTGCCCGAAGGAGTTCACAAACAATAAAGAGATGCTCCTGCAAAATTTATACAAATAAAATTCAAATAAAAATTAGGTGTTGTCTGGTTCAGTTTTCGAAAACAGTTTTTGAAAAAAATTAAAATTGTGAGAAGCTGTTTGGCTTAATTTTGGAAAAAAAAAAAAAATGGGTTTTGAAAAAATGTGATTTCAGCCAAACGGGTACTTCAGCGTAATATACCTGATGGTAGAAGTAATCGTATAGGCGTAAGATGTGGCGTTCATCGTTAGGGTCGTGTTTGTTTACGAATTTCAAAAGTTTGATTTCATCGAGGCTTTGATCGAAGAAATCTTTGTTGTTTTTGATGATCTTCAGACAAACCTCGATTCCTGTTTGAAGATCGTGCGCTTGAACGACTTTGCTGAATGCGGCCGATCCTAGATATTCGGTTACAAAATATCTCCCGGCAATAATGGCGTTGAGAATAATAGGCAAATCCCGGTTTTCTTCAAATCCAGTCCTTAAAAAAAAAAAAATCATTTCTGTTTGGCTCACCGTTTGGAGGATAAAAAAAAAAATCATTGCACTTAAGTCTGAACCACAGGGGTAAGAAATGACCAAAACGTCACATGGATGTAACGTAAATATAACGTAACGGGGAGAAAGTAAAATAAAGAGTTAATTATACTCTGTCCCTGTGCTTGTTTTCGTCAGCATTTACTTGTGTGCTTCAGACTTAAGTACAAATGTTAAATAAATATTTAACAGAATTAAGTACCGGGGAGGGGTTAAAAGGTAATTAATCCTAAAAAAACTCCCACAAACCTGTTTTTCCTATGTATGATTCTCAAATCGAAGACTTCATATTCCTCCTCTTTATTATCGTCCATCGAAACCTCATCCGATCCAACAAGATCATCGATTTTCCCATCAATTTCTTCATCGAAACAACCCATTTTTTCCTTTCTTTCAAAATCATCTTCAAATTCGACGTTTTCAGTGCGAAAACCGTAAAAATCCGAGGTTTTCGCATCATTTTTCATCGATTCAACCTCGAAAGACAAAGACTTGTCCAAATAGTTGTTACTATGATTTTCCTCTATCTCGTATTTATCCTCGATTCCGTAGGGGTCTAAGGTGTCGGAAAGATGGGGGGTCAAAGAGTAATTTTCTTCGTGCCAATACAAGTCGTTTTGCATATCGAAATCGTAGTAATCGCGTGCCGTACCGAATTGAGACATTCGATCGGACGATTCGCGTGAGTTGGTGCCCGTGGCTATGCGAATTCCATATGGATTTGTGAAATCTACATAAAAAGGAAGAAGATGGTGTTCTAAAATTTCATTAGAGTATGCATTGCATATATATATGTATATGCGTTCATTTCCAATTCCAATTCCGAGGCTCCAATTAATTACAACTAAATTCTCACTAATATGTATTTGTTTGTGTGTGTATATATAAAGGAAATTTCTATATATTTTTGACAATAAATGCATCAAATAATAAGAATTTATATACACACACATATATATCCAAATTGTGAATAAGAACTGTGTACATTTCCCCAAATCTAGAGAGAGAGAGTAGGAATCCTACTATATATACATATACTTATAGATACATATATACATACATATGTGTGTGTGTGTGTGTGTGTATCAGCATTCCAGATTGTGCATAAGAACTGTGTAATTGTCCCCAAATCTAGAGAGAGAGAGAAGGAATTCTTATAAAAATAAATAAATAAATAATCAGCATTCCAAATTGTGCATAAAAACTGAGTAATTTTCCTCAAATCTAGAGAGAGAGAGAGCTTATATATATATATAAAAAAAAAAAAAAAAACAAGGAGCTGAAAAAAAAACATGAAATAAAGCAGCGATCATCGTACTAACCTAACATTAAAGTTTGCAAAATTAATCATTAAAGAACACAGAATTAAGGGGAAAAATTAAAATTTACAATCTACGAACTATAAATGTGTGTGTGTGTGTGGGTATAATTTTAGTACGGAAATTTAAAAAATAAATTAAAAAAAAAAGGTACCTGAAGAACACAAATCCGTAGTAGAAGAACGACCCAAGCTGACGAACTCATCATCATCGTTATCTGAAGAAGCAGAGCAAGAACCGATCGGACCCGGATTTTCCTCCACCAGACCCTCATGCGCCGCCGTCGGAATCTTCAACGGCGGGGGTGGAGAAACCATGGGGAACATAAATCTCTCGAAATCGAAAGAACCCACTTGGGATTTATCCAAAATATCCTCCATGAGGGCGGATTCCGACTCGGAGAGTCCATTTTTCCGGAGGAATTCGAGTACGGCGTCGATGTCGGAGACCGCCATGTCGAAGAAAATTCAAAATACGACGGCGAGTCAGAGGTCGTGTTGGAAGGGTGAAATCATCGCGTCGAGGTGAAGAGATAGTGAAAAGGTCAAATCGGTGAGTTACTTGGAGATTCGGGTTTTGCATGTTTGTATGTATAGAGAGAGAAAGAGGAGAGAGAGAGAGAGAGAGAAGACCTTCCCTGCTGTAAAACTCAAGCCAAGAAGGAAAGATGTCATACCAACATTGAAAGGGTAAATTACACTTTCGACCCCTATATTTTACTCCTCTCTCATTTTGATCCTCTTAACATTATTTTTGTCAACTATTTGGTGATGTAAACCACAAGAATTGATTCATCTTTTTTCAATGGTTTGAAAAGTATTATCTTAGAACGTAAACAAATACATCTAGACAATTTATATTAAAAATGATTAATTATATTTCATTCCCTATAATTTAATCGGGTTATATTTTATACTCTTATGGTATTTTCGGCGTCAGATCACTGTGATTCAGATTAAAATTCAACGATCATATTTTTTTTAACTAAAATTAACAGTCAAATCTTAAAATAAAAACTAATAATTAATTTAATATTAATTGACATTTATATCTCCAAATCCAAATGAGTAATATCATTTCACGTAATTCTGCTAAATATTTAACAGTTGCACTTAAGTTTCAACCACATAGAGTAAGTGATACCAAAATATTATAGGGATATAAAGTACAATCCAATTAAAGTGCAAACTAATATGAGACTGAAACACGAAATTTTTTACCTCAGTAAGAAAATTCATGTTTTACACAATTAAGTGTGACCCAAAACTAATGCCACGGATCTTTTCTCTAATTTGTACTTTATATTTTTGTGTTATTTTTGTCTTCCACTTACATCATTGTCCTTCAAACCAGAGTTCAACGATTATATATTTTTTTAATTAAAATTAACAGTCAAATCTCAAAATAAAAATTAATAAAATAAATTAATACCAATTGATATTTATATTCTCGGATCGGATTGAATAATATCTAATTGTTCCCGTATTTTTCATTTTCTATATATTCTCCCCAGTCTGGTTCGGAACAGTTCGGATTGGGTAGAATATATAGGTAAATTTATCATTTTACGTAATTCTGCTAAACATTTAATAATTGCACTTAAGTTTCAACCATATAAAGTAAGTGATATCAAAATATTATAAGGAAATAAAGTATAATCCGATCAAAGTGCAAAAAATTATGGGACTAAAACATGAAAAATCTTACTCCCTTTAAGAAAATTCAAATTTTACACCATTAACAGCGACTCAAAATTAATGCAACAGATTTTTTCTTTGATTGTTCACTTTAGGATATAATAGTAAAAAAATATCTTAAAAATACATAAAAATATACGATGATGGAACACATAATTTATAAAATTCCAAATTAAATAATTTAATAAATAACAAATATTAAAATAAACCAACAATATTAGGATTTATCATTAACATTATGGTTAATATATTATTTATTTATTTTGAGAGGGGTGGGGTGGGGTGGGGATTTAGAGGTGAAACCTACTTTTCACGGGAAGAATAAATCATTTCATTAGGAAGGACGACCCACCTCTCTTCATCATTAATCCCTCTTTTGGCCCCCCAATATTTTTCTCTTTTTATTATTTTACCTCCCTTTTTTTTTAAGTAAATAATGATTTTGCCAGCTTTTATTAACCTTTTTCTTGTTAGATTTCCTATCAATTTTTTTTTTTTTTTTTTTGTCTTTTGGATTTTGAATTTCGGATTATATATACGGACAAATTGAGTTAGTTGAGTTGTTGAAAATTTTTATTTAAAAAAAATATATATAATTTCAAAAAAAAAATATGGGGTTAATATTTATTTTAATATTGTTATAATGGACGAGATCCAGTCCGGTTTCATTTAGCGAACAGACTGGATTGAATTTCGTCTAATTTCGTATTTAATTGTGAATAGAAAAATGATTAAAATCATTTTTTATTTTTATTTTTCATATAACCTTTTATTTTATATATATAAATACATGTTTATGGTTAGATTTTTTTTTTTTTGAATTTTGAATTTTGAATTATATAAACCGACTAGTTGAGTTAATTGAGTTTGTGAGAATTTTTATTTCGAAAACAATATAATATCTAAAAAATAGGGTTAATATATATTTTAATATTGTTATAATGGACGAGATCCAGTCCGGTTTCATTTAACGAACAGACTGAATTGAATTTCGTCTAATTTTGTATTTAATTGTGAATAGAAAAATGATTAAAATTATTTTTTTTATATTTTTTTTTTCATATAACCTTTTATTTTATATATATAAATACACGTTTATGGTTAGATTTTTTTTTTTTTTTTTTTTTTTTATTTTATTTTGAATTATATAAACCGACTAGTTAAGTTAATTGAGTTTGTGAGAAAATTTATTTCGAAAACAATATAATATCTAAAAAATAGGGTTAATATTTATTTTAACTATTGTGAATAAAAACTCATTAAAATTATTTTTTTTCCCATTTTTTTCTTTCATTTGGTTTGGTGATAGGTCCCATAATAAATAGTTATGGAGCTACCTAATGTTAATCAAAAAATAGAATTTTTTTTTCAACAATTTTTTTTGGATTGCAATGATTTTGACTTCAAAATAAGTCCAAAACAAAGGTGGTGGTTGATATAATTTTTATCTCAATTAATTTGTATTTTTATTAAAAAAAAATTAAAAAAAATACTTATATTCTCAAAAAAATCAACTTTTCAATTTATTTTTATTTATATTTATTTGTTTTAATAAAAAAATATAATTTTAGCGAATAAATTTGATGTTGGAGGCATATTACTAAATATTTTATTTTATTTTATTTTTTAGCAGTCAATTAACAAATAAGAGTTTGATTTTACTTTGTATCCTATAGTATTTTTGTCACCTTTTACACGTTTTAACTGTTAAAGTTAACGAAAAAATTAATTATTGTACTTAAATATTAAGTATAAGTGGATAAATAATGACGAAAATACTACAGATATATAAAGTACAATTCGATCTAACCACAGAATTGCAAAAGTGAAATCAACTCTGAAAATAACTAACTTTAACATATTTAGGATTGGAATTTTTGACAAATTTATCAAAATTTAAATTCAAATATATGACTTGATAATTTATTTTTCTATAATCTAAATTAAATTATTTTAATTTTTTAATTAATAAAATTCCAATCAACCTAAATATATGGGTTACCATCAATCATCCCAACTTAGACCAAAAGTACATTTGATTGCCAAGATTAGGTATTTGTCTTGCAAAGATAAAGACATGAGTGTGGGGACAAAAATCAATTATTTTATAATTTCCTATCAAAAATAAAATTGTCAAAATAATGATTTAAAAAAAAAAAAAGAAAAAGCAAATTAGGTACTTGATGATTATCAAATCACCAATTAAAAATGTTTCATATTATTCAATTGATTTTTCAAGGGGTTAGGTAATGTAATAATCTTCAATTTTTTTATTTTTTTTTTTCATATTTAATTTTTTAATTTAATTTAATTACACAATTATATATATATACACATTTTATTATACACCAATTTTTAATTTAGTTTTGTAAAAGATATTATCAATTATCTGTAGAATCAGTATTTAAAAACGTTTTGTGATGATTTTTTTTTTTTTTTTTAAATAACTATATGATGAGCGTGTTATTGGGCATTACTGAGTCAGCACCAGGGATCCAACCACGTGTCTAGTATTACTGTGACATGGCCACATTTCAAAGCCCAGAGTGCCACACAGGAGCATTCGCTGACTAACGCTCTTTCTCTGGAATCTCATTTGTACCCAAGAAGGAGCAGCGTGCCTTGTAGGGGCACTGCCGATCAGAATTTTGTGTCGTGCCCTTGGATGGCCAACTTCAGGGATTTAGACGTTTTTCTTCACGGGCACATCGTTCCAGTCCATTTCCCCTCTAGAACTCTACAAATCTCCGAGCTTCTCCACTAACTCATCGTCACAGGCTTGACAGAGGCTCGTGGGCTTTTCCAAATGTTCCCAAAAGTCTAGGCCCAACTCCTGAGCATCCCAGATTATCGGTTAAACACATAGTTTCGCCTAATTAATCGTGTTTAGACCTGATTAGATAAAATTAATCATCTTCAACACCTATAAATACCAAGAGCAATGCAAGCCCAAGAAAACCGTTTAATGCTCATTTACATACTTAACACGTTTTCGTAATTTTTTTTCTCTAAGTTCTTACTCTCATACCGAAGGAATTTTCACCGGGACAAATCCCGGCCAGGCCTTGTGCATGCACAACTCCTTGAAGGGCAAGACTCTGAATTTCAGCTAGTCAGACCTCAGGTGGTCGATTACAGTTTACTTTAAGAATTTTCAACTCTAACTCTAACTCAATAACTTCACCTCAATAGGAGGACTTACCTATTATTGATTGGACCATACTCGAGCTGTTTATCACTCTGGGACACCAGTACAGTAAGATTACAAATAAATTCCAAAAAAAAAGTCAAGTGTAATTGTAAAATAAGGTAAATTTAGGATTACTCTACGAATTGCCATTTTAACTATACACGTTAAGGGTATTATTGGCAGTTCATATATTATTACACCAAAAATAAGCCCAATTGTTGGGTTGGGCTCATTATTAGAATGTATAAAGTCTTGTTTGAGGCTTACCATAGCACAATGCTACAATAAGCCCAAAATAGAACCTCCATTTCAGCCCATGGGCTTTACATTCAAAGCCTTTTACAAACATTTACAAAGAAAATGTTGAATTGTGCTTAGTGTAGCCATTTTGTTAGTTTTTATTTTATTTTTATTTTTTAAAGTTTTTCTTTCTATTTGTTTATTTATATCCTAAAAAAGAGGAAGGCGGGCGGGCGGGGGGGTGGGTGGGGTGGGGCGGTTGATATAAGAAGGAAACTATGTTGTAATCCTTGAAATTTGTTTTAAAAAGAGGAGCTTATACAACTGTTTTTTTTCGGTAGAAAGGCAAAGACAAAAAATAGCTACAGGCTTCGGAGAGATGCCACGTTTCTCATCTCAGCAATCAAAAGTCATTCTATTTCCACCAAAGGATCCTTGAGGTAATGGACCTTTGTTCCACTATCGATTCCTTGCTTAGCTAGAAAGTCGGCGCATCTATTATTAATTCTTCTAGCGACTTAGATGGTAAAGTCATGCATCTCGATAATCTGCTTGTACTCCAGGATCCAGCTCCTATAGGCATGGCTCTCAGGGCAGTCTCCTCTGATAAG
Organism: Eucommia ulmoides; assembly: GCA_016647705.1. Classification (NCBI taxonomy): domain Eukaryota; kingdom Viridiplantae; phylum Streptophyta; class Magnoliopsida; order Garryales; family Eucommiaceae; genus Eucommia; species Eucommia ulmoides. Next base: position 56,520,494 of record CM028328.1, read on the forward strand.
CTCCATCGCCTCCTTTGAATCAAACTCCACAATGATTCTGGGGAAGCCCTTTGTAACCGTCAGGCAAAGACCAGTATGGATGCTCTTGATTTCAACCTCTAAACAGGTGCGCGACTAGAGGTAACCAAAATATCTGATTTTTCAAGTGCCATCCATCTGTCTGATCAACCCTTCAATTTTATCTTTTTCTGGATCCCTAACGCACTTCCGTCAGTATTTAGTTTGAAAAAACCTATAGGGAAAGGAAATCAATTAGGGGATAAATCAATTGAGAAGTCATTTTGATTTGGCTAGGATAGAAGGTTTATTTCATCTCTGAGCAAATCGAGTGATTCTAGAAACAATAAGGTTAGGATATTGGATAACTACTTTGATCACAACCATGTTTCTATCCTTCCAATTTATTCATAAAATGACCACAAAAAGAACCATAAGAGAGGGTTTTAACATTTCTTCCTTTGATGAATTTCAAAATCAAATCCGAGATCTCCAAGCCTCGATCCCACGTCAAAGTGTCTCTGTCTAAAAAAGAATTCTAAACAACCCAGACCTTTGAGTAAGATCTAAACACATAATCAATAAACTCATCAACATTATTACACCGATCACAAATAGTAGAAATATCATTTAACCAGTTAGCTCTAAAAAAGTTTGTCATCAGTCTCTTATTAAAAAAAATTCAAAGGATTTTTTTTTTTTTTTTACTTTGGGGAATTTTCAACTTCCAAATTCACTCCCACTTGGAAAAAGATCTTGGAATATCAAATTTCAAAAGGAGTGAATAGGCAGATTTAATGGAGAATTTACCAGATTTCTCCAGGGCCCAAAAGGCCAAATCCTCCTTTAGGAAATTTGGTGGCTCAAAACACAAAATATCATTAACATGGGTATTTGAGATCAATTGGATGACTGACAGAAGTTACCAACTACTAGAATATCTGAAACCTTAAGATCATAACTTCTTTGAAGTTCATCATCGCCTAGAATTACTTCGCCACACCACCAATTCGTCCACAAATTAATATTAATACCATTACTGACCTTCCATTTTAAACCTCTTCGTAAACAGTTATTAAATCTAAAAATACATCTCCAAACAAAATTCTTATGAAATGATATTTTACCCTTTGTAAACTTATTATGTACACCCCTTAAAAAAATCAAAATTATTATGAAATGATCTTTTACCCTTTGTAAAATAAACTTCCCTTTGTAAAATAAAATTTATTTTTCATTCTTTTTACCTATTTATTTTTTGAAATTTTCACAACCCCCTAAATATACGCACGCTGGGCACCCTTGTGGAATTGGTCATCTACTTGCGCGGGCCACCTCAAGCCGACCACCCACCCCTGCCCACTGCCTCTTTACTCCCCGTCCTCTTCTTCCTCACCTCCTCTCTCTCTCTCTATATATGTATAAAACGTTGGATGATCCGAGCCCACAAGAGACAAAAAAAACGAAGAGATGGAAAGAAAGAGTTGTTGTTGGTTGTGGGTCGACTGGAGAGAGAGTCACCATCGTTGGTCTCCACATCGGCGACGATAATGACCGTAGAAGATGTTGGAGGAGAAGAAAGATAAAGGGAGGAGAGTGTGAAAAATAAAAAAATGAAGGCATATTTGTGTTAATAACTTAAAGGATAGAAGAATATTTGACTTAAATAATTATTATTTGTTTTTTGAGTGGAGTACATACAACAAAAAGGGGTATACACATAGAAACTTCCTTTGAAAAGGAATAAATATCGTTTTGATCCTTGTGATTTGTCCGAATCATAATTTAACCGCTGTAGCATTTTTCTAAACCGTTTACTCTGGTTCAAAGTGGTGTGCATAGTTACATTCTGAGTTAAAGTTAACTAATGATGAAAAAATTACGGGAACATAAATTATAATTCGGTCAAATTATAGGATGACACCAGTCAAACGTCACTCAACACCTGATAAAATTAAGATTATTTTATAATCGTAAACCAAACAGATTTACCATGAATGAATAATAATAAAAAAATTAAAATCCATATTATTGAAAACCAATTGAAATTTGACACGTGTGAAAACCAATAAGTCCATTGATTGGGAAGAACTAGGTTCCCTCCACTAGGGCCAAAAGAAAGAAGTTACTATTTATGGTAAAAATAGGCATAAAATCAAGTAGACCAACTAGCCCCCCACACAAAACACCACCTACTAATTATATATTAATATTTAAAATTTAAAAAAAAAAAAAAAAAAATCTTTCCTCCTTTTCCTTTTCCTTTCCCTTTCCCTCTCCTCCCCCACCACTACCTTTTTTTCCTTTCCACGTCTCTATAATTGTTTCTTTACGTGGAAAAGAAAAACTTTTTCCACAGTTGAAGGATCATCACTATGCCTCCACAATTGCCCACACGCATCTCTTACCAAACAATAGGAAACCAATTTACTAGTGTTTTAGATACTCATAATACAATTTTATTAACGTTCATAAATAAAAATTAGTTATTTTAATTGACTTTCTGGGTTTACCGATTCGGTATTGTGTTTTAGATATTGAATGTACTGATATAGTTTTATCGTTGTTCATAAATAATTATTTTATTAAAAAAATAATTAGATCAATATAGTTAAATCAATTGATAAAGATGTACGTTCGATAATGTGATATATGATCTTAATTGATACTTATTAACTTTTAGGGTTTGTCAATCCAGTATTTTTTTTTTTTATAATGAAGGTATTGATACAGTTTTATCAGCTTCATAATTTATTTATTTTTAAAAGTTGGATTAAACTGTAGATAAAGATCAATACTGGAATTGTATGTTTCATAATTTGATATATGATGTGAATTGTTAGGTGTCGGAAATTGGTCTAACCAACAATATGGTTCGGACACCCTCGAATCGGGGGAAATGAAGCTTGTATTGGGGTGATTTTTGTCGTCGCTTGTGTACTGCAATCGGGCTGGACGGCTGCTGTCCAACTAACATCCGAGCCCGGGTCTTGTGCTCCTGGTCTTGCGCTCTTGGCCGTTGTTCGAGCTGAGCTCCGATCTGTCACTTGCACACATGACGGACCGAGTTTTTCCCAACGTGTCCCCTTCAGCGTGAGAGTAAGAGCTCAGAGGTAGAAAATCAGGTTGGAAGGTTACTGTTACGTCGCCCTGTCTAAGTGATTTGTGGTGGAGTTTTTCTCTCTAAAAATCCTCTCTCAAAAGTGTTAATGAAGTCTTCTATTTATAAGCAAAGACGTGATTAGCGTTCGCAAGATTAAAGTCTTAAGTCCAGATTAACGCTAAGCAGTCAAGCACGTGGGTGACACAGCGAATTAGGGCTACGGACTTGGGCCTTGGGCCCTTTACTGTAGATGTCAGAGCCCATGGGCCCGACCTACAACGGGCGGCAGGTCGGCTCGGGCAACTGGGCGCAAGTTGGTTCGGGTGCACCGACCTGTCCTCATGGGATGATGCTTCGGGAAGGCTGCTGCTTGAAGATCCTGAGTGCTTTGTATCCACCGACCTGGGAAGGCGTCGAGGCTGTCTATGCACCGTACTACCCAAGTCGTCGTGACGTGAAACTGGTGACGTGACAAATCTGGTCCAGGTGGTTGACACGTAGAGAAAACCCAATTTTACTCATATCAGTTACTTATTGACTTTTAGAGTTTACCGATTCAGTATTATGTTTTCGGTACTTAATACACTGATATAGTTTTGTCATCGTTCATAAATATTTTTAAAAAAAATTAACTTGGTGAATATAATAAAATCAGTTGATGAAGATCAAATACTGAAATTTTATGCTTAATAATTTGACATATGATGGGTATTGATACTTATTGACTTTTAGTGGGATTTAAAGAGCATCATATCGTGGAGACACCAAATATAGGAAAGAAAGATACTAAGTGGGGGTGAGGATTCCCAATTTTCACACAAGTTGTGTCAAGTGGTGAGTGGTGGATACCACCACACATAGGCTAACATGAGAAGGCCTTAGGTTTCCTATTTTAACTATGAAGCTATATTGACTTTAGGATTAATGGTATTTTGCTCAATGTATGGTTCACACTAAAGTGAAACACTCTATTTTTCAACCACAAAAAATTAAAACCCAACAAATTATTTAAGTGTTTTTACCACCCATTTTGTCATAAATTAGATATATTCTTTGTTATTTTATAAATATCAGTCAACCTCATTTTTTCATAAATCAGGTATATTCTTTGTTATTTTATAAATATCAGTCAACCTCATTGACTAATATTTTTGTGTTAAAAGACATAAATACTCTTCTGTTATTTTGAAAAAAAAAAAATTATATTTTTTATTTTTATAAAAAATTTATTTACACCCCTTATTTTTAAAATAATATTTTTTATCCTTAACTTTTTAAATAATTATATTTACCTTCCACCTTATTCCCCTCTCACCGCCACCGCCCTCTGCCATCGATGGAGAGAGAGAGGGGAGAGGAAGATGTTTTTTTATTAATTTTTTACTTTTGTTAATTTGTTTAATAAAAAAAGTTTATTTTTTTTTAAATAGGGATGTTAATGTAAAAAAATAAAAACTGAAAAAAAATATATATTACAAATTTATAGGGTTATTTATACCCTGGGTCAAACCAGATAATATCTGTTTACCCTTTGTTTTTTTGTTTTTTTTTATTCTCTTGGTTCTGGTAAGATATAAGGATAAATATATATTTTTGTAAAATTCAATTAATTATTTAACTGGTGTATAGGAGGATAAATGCTTACAAAAATATTACAAGGATATAAATTACAATTCATACAAACCACCAATTAACACTTCATTGTAATTAAAATTTTGAATTAATAGTTTTTAATGAGTACATGAAATGTTACATATAGTATTTCTTCATACTAGTTTTATATATATTTTTTTATCGTATTTTAATCTTTACAAACGTCAATACGTAAAATGATAAGTTTTATCAGCGTTAAATCAAGAAAATTGGTTGATATGAGACTATTTTTTTTTTAGAATTTATTAGATATTTCTATAATCTAGGGAGGACTTGCGTTAGATTTTAAGAGATTCCTACAGGAATAAGAGTGAAAAATTTCAAAGGTTCATCAGGGCTTCGATCCCCTGAGTACTAAATAGCTCCACCGTTGACTGTCACAGACAAATTAGAAGTATATAGAAAAAGTTAAAATCAAGGTTTGTTTAGCAGAAAAATGAAGTCTTAGAATTAAAACTAAAAATAAACGACTTCGATTTTTATATGCGTTTATTTTCAATTTTAAATTTTAAGATTCTAATTTTTTTTTATTTTTTTTTTTTTAAAAGCACTATCAACTTTACCTAATGGAAAGAGGTGAAGTCATGTCTCTCAACCCCTTTATGATACAAAGCATTTTCAAAATGGGTGGCAAGAAAGTTGAATCATGAATTGAGAGGGCATTATTTTGAATATGTTCACACTTTCAAAAACTATTCCATATAAATTTCACAATCATCAATCATTTTTATGTAAAATTTACCCTCAATAGTGAAATTTAACCTAATTTATAAGCCAATTTCATACATACTTAATCGGATTTTTTTTACAATTTGCACTCCTAAATTTTCAATCTGACCACAAAATATATTTCTTAATGATCTCACTTTAGTCCAAATCAATAACTCCATTACAATTTTTGGATGGCAAACCGTCACCCATCGTGCACCCTATTATAATTAAGAGGATCTTAAGAGCATCTTTATCTTCTTCCTTTACCCTGTAGAAGTTTTATATATATATATATATATATATATATATAAGTGAATATGTGTATATCTGTATTTATAACTTCTGAGAATTTGGACAGGAAGAAGAATAGGCGGTTGAAAATGCCCACAAATCCCTTTAAAAACAGTGACATACGTAACAAGTGACTATTGTATATCCAAAATTTTAATGAGATACTGACTTGGACTATTGGGGACCAAAGTGAGATTTTGTTCAAACTTTAGGGGTACAAAGTGTCAAAAAATCTAATTAACCACACAACAATTTTAGAATAAACTTACTTGTATACCTTACAAAACTCGAACTCACAGTGTTTTTTTGTTTTTTATACGGTAAGGTGTGTCCGAATCAATTTATGCGCATCTCGACTAATCACTTCACCGGGCGATTTTAAGGGCGCATTTCTCCACATCAGTCTAGTGCATTCAGAATTAAATTCAAGATTTAATTCCCTTAATGTTCTTTAAGAGAGTCGAACCCTGATTGATAAGGAAATAAAGTATCTTTCTTTATTAGCTGAACTAACACCTCTTGGGTCTCACAATGTTATACAGAGAATAACAAACACTGATGAATAATCAGTTATCCTGTACTCATTACTCTTTAACAAATTAGTTATCTTTACAACACAAAAATTGCATATGTTCTTCAAAAATCTCCATAAACAACAAACTCATACCACTACATAGTTGTTGGTCCCCAAAAGGGGTAGTAGACCTAGAGCCATCAAAATGTCATCAAGAATCAAATAGTAATAAAAATAATGACAAGTCCCATCTTTTGTGCCTTAACCTCAAGGCATTTGGCATCAATCCTCTCTATGGCACAAAGCATAAACACAATTGCTAGTACTTTACCAAAAAAAAAAAAAAAGACTTGGTGAATATTTATCCACGAGTGTCCTAAAAATAGTGAATCCATTTTTATTTTTATTTTTTATCATTACCTAATTTTTTTTTTTTATTCATCATTTCCCCGGGCGATCTTTAGGGCACCCCCCTCGTCGGTTTGGTATATTTAGAACTAAATTCAAGATTTAATCTTTGGAGTACTTGCCAATAAAGTCGAATTTTAGTTGACAAATAAAGAAGGCATTTTTCATTGTCAGTCGGACTAAAACCTTTTGGGTGTTAGTTCAATGCACCCAGACTTAATGCAATCTTACGTCAAAAAAGTATAAAAATACGTGTTTTTGTTCTATCCATATATTCCGTTTCTGCAGTGGAGACACGTTCTTGTGATAATCGCTCGAAATTAAAAAAAAAATGATTTTACTATTTTTTTATTTTTTTTTGTATTTTAGTAGATAAAATTGCGATACTGAATATATTAATTTAATTAATTTTCTTTGTAAATAATAAAATTAGTTAAATAAATGTGACAATATTACCCCCCACATTTTAATAAAGAGACTATAAAGTCCCTCTTTGACCAAAGCAAACATGCAACTAACCCTCAATTGGTCTAATCATCTTTAATGGAGAGTACATAAAGAGAAGGTAGGGTTTTTTTTTTTTATATGAAAGATTGAAGAGATAAAGATTAGCCAAAAAAGGCAATGGGTATTTAAAATATGTGGCTAATAATTTAAAAACAAAAGTCAAATTGCATAAAACTTTACAATAAAAAGCTATATATATATATTGGTGGAAGCAATTTTCAAAATTTAATGTGAAAGCCTTGTTGAATTCGAACATATTCCATTGAATTTATAGTGGCAATCCATCATACTCAAAATCAATGTGGTTTTTGGTCCCCCATTGGCCCAACTATTAGCTCTTCAAAATTATTCTTTATATACGCACATATATATATATATATATATATATATATATATATATATATATATATTAAAAAAAAAAAAAAAAAAACAGTCCGATACTACAAAATTCTTGTTATGAATGTTGTCAGAGAAAAAATTGAACCACTTGAATCTATAATACGCAGTTTCACCTTGATTTGCAAGATGTTGTTTTCATAACTCAAATCCGTGACCACCAATATATATATATATATATATATATAGTGCAAATAATTCTTTCTCGGTGGCGATAAATTTTTTATTATTTTTATTTAAAAAATTCTTGGTGGATATTAGCGGACTATTATTTTGGCTTAAAATTTTAAAAAAATTCAAATTATATTAAAAAATAAAAAAAATAATTAATTTAATATTCTTTATATATATATAGTGCAGATAATTCTTTCTCGATGGCGATAAGTTTTTTATTATTTTTATTTAAAAAATTCTTGGTGGATATTAGGGGACTATTATTTTGGAGTAAAATTTTAATTTTTTTCAAATTATATTAAAAAAAATAAAAAAAAAAGATAATTAATTTAATATTCTTTATATATATATATAGTGCAGATAATTCTTTCTCGATGCCAGCAAGTTTTTTATTATTTTTATTTAAAAAATTCTTGGTGAATATTAGCGGACTATTATTTTGGAGTAAAATTTTATTTTTTTTCAAATTATATTAAAAAAAAAAAAAAAAAAAAAAGTTAATTAATTTAATATTCTTTATATATATATATAGTGCAGATAATTCTTTCTCGATGCCAGCAAGTTTTTTATTATTTTTATTAAAAAAATTCTTGGTGGATATTAGCGGACTATTATTTTGGAGTAAAATTTTAATTTTTTTCAAATTATATTAAAAAAAAATAAAAAAAAAAGATAATTAATTTAATATTCTTTATATATATATATATAGTGCAGATAATTCTTTCTCGATGTCGATAAGTTTTTTATTATTTTTATTTAAAAAATTCTTGGTGGATATTAGCGGACTATTATTTTGGAGTAAAATTTTAATTTTTTTCAAATTATATTAAAAAAAAAAAAAAAAAAAAAGATAATTAATTTAATATTCTTTATATATATATATATATATATATATATATATATAGTGCAGATAATTCTTTCTCGATGTCGGTAAGTTTTTTGTTATTTTTATTTAAAAAATTCTTGGTGGATATTAGCGGACTATTATTTTGGAGTAAAATTTTAATTTTTTTCAAATTATATTAAAAAAAAATTAAAAAAAAAGATAATTAATTTAATATTCTTTATATATATATATAGTGCAGATAATTCTTTCTCGATGTCGATAAATTTTTTATTATTTTTATTTAAAAAATTCTTGGTGGATATTAGCGGACTATTATTTTGGAGTAAAATTTTAATTTTTTTCAAATTATATTAAAAAAAAAAGATAATTAATTTAATATTCTTTATATATATATATAGTGCAGATAATTCTTTCTCGATGTCGATAAGTTTTTTATTATTTTTATTTAAAAAATTCTTGGTGGATATTAGCGGACTATTATTTTGGAGTAAAATTTTAATTTTTTTCAAATTATATTAAAAAAAAAAATAAAAAAAAAATAATTAATTTAATATTCTTTGAATAAATCAAGCATAAATTGACACTTTATAGAAGCAAATGCACCCCTCCAAAAAAGAGAGACATGTATTAGACAAGATGTGGCCTGAGGTCATCTTCACTATGATGGCCTAACATTTCTCTTTCAATCAAAACCTAATCTTCCAAATTTACCCTTTTTATAAAAAATTAAACATTCAACTAGATTATTCTTGTAATTAAGAGATTGAAATTTATATAACATATGGCCGACTAAAATGGCCAATAGTTATCGAGATTCCGATCAGTAACGGATTCAGAAAATTAATTTTGGAAAGTTTACTAACGTTTTTATATATTTTTACCAGATATTTATATATATATCTAGGATATGCAAAATTTTAACAGTTTTTTAACTAGAGATTCGTTGTGCATAAAAGGCCTTGTATTGATTTTTAAATTTATAAATATTAAAAAATAATATAAAGTTAAAAATTGATTAATAAAATACAATGTAAAATTTAAGGGGTGAAAAATATAATTTAACTCATTTGGACATGAAATTTTGTAAAACACTTTTATCTATTTATTGTTATCAAAATCAATCTCTATCATGAATTAAAAGATTTTTTTAAAATATCATCCTGTTTTATTATATAGATTTTGCAGTCTGTTTGGAGTATTGTTAAAGTTTTTTGGATTGTCAAAAACATTTGTCTTGAATTAATTGATATTTCGAATTAATTGAAAAGGAAAAAAAAAAAAAAAAAAACTATTTTGTGGTGGGAATCTAAAAACCAAGAGATCTTCTTCCCCTTCTAGATTCTTTTGGTGGGATTTGGGGTCCACACACATATACATACATTCACACACACACACATATATATATGCACCCACGCGTGTGTGTATATATGTGTGTGCGTGTGTATATGTGTGCGCGCGCCTTTTTGGAATTTGAGAGGGCATTTGCAAATATTGCAATGAGAACGATTGATATTGACACTACAATTAAAATTGAAAATTGACATTTTTATAGCATAAATATATTTTTTTGAATTTTTGATAACATAAATTCAATTTTTATGAATTAAAAAATTGAATTCTTTATAAATTAATAAATTTTTTTTATTGAATTTAACTTTTAATTAAATTTCGATTTCCAATTCGGTGTGAGAGTAGAGGTAATAATTTTATTTTTACTTTAAAATTTTTTGTATACAAAATAAATAAATAAAAAATTATTGTTCTCAAAAAAATAATTCAAAATTGAGTTTACTATTATTTTGATTTTTAATTCTTGCTTCAATTTTTTTTTTAAATAAAACAAAAATATAAAATATATTACATTTGAAAAATATTTGACTTGTATATTTAAAGTATTAATTAATTTTAAATAAAATTCACTATTCATGAGCATTGAGTCATTTATATGTTGTTTTCCATTTCTCAATCAACAAAAAAGTTCGAGGGGACAAAATATTGACACGTGTCCAACTTTTGGGAGAATCCATTTTTTTTAAATAAAAACAAATTTTCACTATTCATGAGCATTGAGTCATTTTTAATCATTATCGATTTATTTTTTTAGTATTTATTATATTTATACAATAATTTATTGGGTTTCTACCACTTATTTACCTTCTCATTTTACCCTAAATCAGATACTTTTTATCATTTTAAAAATATCAGTTATTCCTTTATTATTTTGGTCAAAGACCATTTACCTCTTTTATAGATAAAAATCAATAAAAATTTTATTGAAATAATATTTTTTCCTTAACTATTTAAAATTGATTAAATAATTAAAAATTAAAATATATAAATAACAAATGTATATATTTTTATCTTTAATTTTTTTACACTAACATCCTCATTTAAAAAAAATTTAACCCATTTTTCTCTCTCCTTTTCTCTCCCCATCACCAACCTCTCTCTCTCTCCTGCGATAGCGGTGGCGGTGGGTGGTGGCGGCTATGAAAGGGTAGAGTAGGATGAGAGGTAAATATAATAATTTAAAAATATAAGGATAAAAATTATAATTTTAAAAATAAGGGAATTTTAATGAATTTTTATAAAAATGAAACATATATTTTTTTTAAATAATAGAAGAGCATTTATGTATTTTAACACACAAAAAATAGATCAATGAGATTGACTGACATTTATAAAATAACATGTGAGATATTTTATTTAGGACAAAATCATAAATGGTATAAACCGATAATTTATTTTATAATTTTTATCCACTTTCAATATTTTTTAAAGATATAATTTATATTAACTCAATAAATATAACATAATCGATATTAACTGAATGATTAAATATTTATAAAACTTATTTTATAATAGAATTTAAAAAAAAAAAAAACGTAATTTTAAAACTAAATTTGTTTTATTTAAAATAATAATTAAAAAATTAAAAAAATATTTTTTATTTTTGGAAAAAATATAAAATGTATATATTTTTATAATAAAAAAAAAGAAATCATAATTTCTTGCCCCCACTCCCCCACTGTAGGGAAAAGTGAGAAGCTTTTCTTTCAATGTCATATGCTTTTCAACCTTTTTTCTTTTTACATTTAATGATATCTTGAAACCATTTTAAAAAATAATATCTTTTATAGAATTATCACGATTGCATATTTTAACTTAAAAACACATAATTTTGATAAAAATATTAAAAAAATAGTCTACAAAATTAAAATTTTAATCTATACCGTTCACGCGATATAATAATTTTTTCAAAAATTTAAATTTCTGTAATAAATAATAGTTATTGTAATTTTTCTGTTTATGACAAATAGTATTTTTTAGACTTTCAACAGAAGTTTTGAAAAAATTATTATAGTACATGCCTTAAAATTTTAATTTATTATATTGTTCGTTAATTTTTATTTTTTTTTAAATTATAATTTTAAAAATAAACATATACATACATATATATAAAATTAATATCAAAATAATAATTTGAGTCAACGCATTTGAGGTTGCAAAAAGGCATTCACATGTGTGCTGAAAAAATAGAAAAAAAAAAGAAAAAAGAAAAAAGAAAAAGGAAGAAAAAGTTGATGAAAAGGTTGTAAAAGTGAACAAAGAGGAAGAAACAAAAGAACACATCAAATCAGACACCTTTTTAACCTCTCTGTGTGTGTGTTCATGAAATGTGAAATAGTAGGTGAGAGAGAAAGAATGAGAGATAGAGAGAGAACTAAGCTTTCATAAAAGGAGAGAGAGCCAAGCTTTCATCAAGAGAGAGAGATAAGCTTTCATAATCACTTGTGATGATGAATAATATGTGTGTGGTGGTTAAGGTTACAATAATAATAATAATAACTAACCGCCGCTCGCAAATTATCTAGCACGTCTCTCTAGTGAGAGATCTGGTATAATTCACTATAACAAAATTCACTTTTAACGACATTGTCTTAACATATGCTATTGGTATAATTCACTTTTAACGGTATTGTCTTAACATATATTATTTTTAGAAAGTTATCCCATGAAAATACGTCATAATAACATATATTTTTTAAAATATGTCTTATAAAACAAATATTATAAATACATTATAATTGAATGTCTCAATAAGAATAGACTATTTACAAATTATTTTTAAAAATATTATCATAATATGTAATTTTTGTGGTCGTGATTCATCTTCCTCGATCGTTCTGTCAAAGTAGTAATAATAATAAGAGGTAGAAGAATTGTTTGGTGCTCAATTTGTACAATAGGTAAAATAGAAGAATTGCACACAAGAAAAAAATAGAAATCAGGGGAAATTATAGTTCTTGTCTTCATATTTACATTCGTTTTTTCATTTGGCCCTCTATTTTTTTTTTTGTTAAAGTGGTCCTCGTATTTGTAGCTGTTTTTTTAAGTGGCATTTCCGTAAGAAAAAAAAATGTTAATTGTGACGGATTTGAGGCATATGACTTGCACATGCAAACTTCAGGGGTAGAATTTTTTTTTTTTTTTTTTCTTTTCCGGCAACATGGGTATTCTTCATCCTTCACCGTCACCGTCCACCTTCATCTTCTTCTATCCAAAACTCAACCCAATTCTTTTACGCTACTTCGAACCCTATAAACGACTACGCCGCCAGCTCCGACAACTTCTTCGCCGCATATTCCCCTACCTCCACGTTATTATGGGTTTTACAGGTGCTCAAAAGAGCCACCCACACCACCGACGTCGGATCCATCGGCATCTCTCCGATCAATCTCGTCACCACCTCCAGTTGATCGTGCGCGACCCAACAAATCCACCATAGAAGCATAATGCTCAACGCCGGACCAACTCCGAACAACCCACCTCGCATCTTCTCGAAAAACTCAATCCCTTTATCCACTATACCTGAATGACTACAAGCGTAAAGCAAAACAAGAAACGTCAAGCCGTCGATTTTCAGATCGGAATTCCTCATCCGGTTGAATATTCCGATAGCCTCATCTCCCATTACATGAACGTCGAACACCGCCATTAACGACGTCAACGACACCTCTTTCCTTCAACTCATCAAATCAAACACCACTTTCGCAGCATCAACATCGCCGGACATCACATACATATCGATTAGACAATTTGCGACAAACAAAAATCCATTTCCGTAACAACTGCGCAAAACATACCCATGAATATGCTTTTCAAACCTTAACGACACAAGACGAGCACATGCCATTAACGCACAACGCATAGTGAACGCATTCGGTTTTACGTAGTCATTATGATTCACCATTGTTGAAAAACACTTCAAAGCATTGTTGGCGCCACTGTGCTGACAGAAGGGCCATATAAAAAAAAGGTTGCAAATATGAGTACTACTTTGATAAAAAAAAAAATTGGAGGACCAAATGGAAAAAAAATGTAAATACGAAAACCAAAGCCATAATTTGTTCTTAATAATATGAATATAATCCAAAAATGTCAATAACCATATAAATGTAATACGAAAATGACTACTCTTAAGAGAATGATTAGTGATTGGATGGTTTAAATTTAAATTTAGGGACAATGGGTAGGAGGTCCTATATTTAAGCTCTAATTGGTCAAAGTCCTACATGTGGTAAAAACTTTTGATTTAGTCCCATCTCTTTTAAAAACGCGAAAACCTTACTCATGTGATAATCACGCGTTAGTTACATATAACTATTTTCTGTGTAATATCACTGTATTAGTTGTAGATAACTATTTTTATTTTTTATTTTTTTATTTTTTTCAGTTACATATTCTAATAATATATAACTTTTTAATTACATGTCTCTGATATGTAACTAAAAAGTTTAATATTTTTCAGTTACATGTTTTAATAATATGTAACTTTTTAATTACATGTCTCTAATATGTAACTAAAAAATTTGATATTTTTTTTAGTAACGTCACAAAATATTATACATACATATATATATATATATGTAACTTTTTAGTTACATGTCTCTGATATGTAATTAAAAAGTTTAATATTTTTCAGTTACATGTTTTAATAATATGTAATTTTTTAGTTATATGTTTCTGATATATAATTAAAAAATTTGATATTTTTTCAGTAACGTAACAAAATATTATACATATATATATATATATGTGTGTAACTTTTTAGTTACAAGTTTTTGATATGTAATTAAAAAATTTAATATTTTTCAGTTACATATTTTAATAATATGTAACTTTTTAATTACATGTCTCTGATATGTAATTAGAAAGTTTGATATTTTTTCAGTAACGTGACAAAATATTATATATATATATATATATATATATATATATATATTGTGTAATATGTAACTAATATTATATAACACATGTAACTAAAAATACTCAAATATGTGTAAAAAGTAATAATTATGAAATTATAACTAACATTAGTTACATGTAACAGAATTCATTATAAAAATCGAATGTACTCACTAAAAGACTCCCTATAATTCCTATAATTCCTACAATGCAGGATTAAAACACAAGTGAAATCTAACTTAAAAGATTAAATTAAAACCTAATAACATAAAAGGATTTTTCACCAATTAGATTTGAAAAAAAGGATTTTTCACCAATTTTTTCTTAAATTTATTTGAAATTTATGTTTTATAATTTACTTGTGCAATTTTATGAGCTTGCATTGCTGCTAAATAGTAATTATATTATAGAAAATTAATTTAAAAAACAAACTTAATGAATTTTGATGGTGGTATTTATGGGCGTTACTTCATCAGTATTTGAACTCCAAACACGTGTACATTCTCCTCATTCTCCCCTGGTCTATGGACGACAATTTTCGAAGACTTAGTTATTTATCTCCGACAAGAACCATTCTCCTCGATTGGATTGGATCAAGCCATTGGGCTTAACAATGGGTCACAAAGTTCGAGTCCATGGATTATCTGCTCAAACACTTCATCAAGGGCTAAGCGTAGAGTTTTCGACTAATTAACCGCGCTTACAACTTCAATTAGCGACACTAATCGCTCTCCAACTCCTATAAATAACAAGAGGCATTCAATGTCATAAGGTAATGCTCATTTATCTAAGCAAAGCAAATGTGTAGCCTTTTTCCCCTCGAGCTCTTATTCTCACGTAAGAGAAACTTCGCCGGGCACACACTTGGCGGCTCCTTGTCCAGGTACTCGCTTTTCTGAATGTCAGATATCAAGATCTCAGCAAGGCACTTGACGAACATTTAACGAATTTCCGAATCTCTAGTTCTCCAAGGCTTAAGACTCCACATCATCACTCCAACTTAGCACAACCTCTTACATGAAATCTGACCAGACCATACTGCTGGTGTATGCCTATTCTTGACACTATCAGATTTGTTGTTTTGCTTAATTTTAGAATAATAACTGTAAAATCGAACCGTGTAACCATTATTTATATATATATATTATTTTTTTTTTAAAATATATTACTCCTTTTTATTTATTTATATTTATATTACTCCTATTTTATTTTTTGATTTTATTAATTTATTTTTATTACACGGAAATTTTATGTGTTGTACTTGCATTTGTTAAAAAAATTAATAAATATATAAAAAATCTTAATGATTTTATAGTCGTATGATTTTACTTAAACTTAAATAATTCAATTTTTTTTTTTTTTTTTTAAAAAAAGACAATTTACAATTTTATTTTAAATTAAATTAATACAATTTTAATTTTAATTTGTTGTACTAGCATTTGTTAAAAAAAATAATAAATATATAAAAAGTTATTTTTTTTTTTTCAGAGATCCCAAAATTTTAAAAATAATTTTTTAAGGACTAATTCATATGTAAAAAAATCATTGTTACATAGTTCTATAAATTAGTATTTTTATGAAAAAGAACTTTTGGACAAATTTTTTTTAAAAATTTAACGATTTTGCAGTTTACGATTTTATTTAAGTTTTATTTAAAATTAAACAGGTGGATTTAATTTATCATTATCCTTTCTCTCCATCTCTCCCCACACCTCTCTCCCTCCTTCCATACAATACCTCCTCTCTCTCTCTATATATATCTAATGTTCCAAAAGGTCCTCTCAAAATTGTGAGACCCACCAGCACTCACCACCACCCAACTGCAGCAGCATCAGCTCCACCACCAACAAACACCACCACCACCAACAGCAGCGTCCCCCCCTCTACCCCCCCCACCCCCACCATTAAATAATGAAAAAAGCCCCCTTGATGTCTGCCTATTGAAGCTTCATAGATCACAAAATCTAAGACAAAAAAGAAAATATCCATCTTCAGATTATTTTATTGCTTGATTTTGTTTGTTTCCTCCTCCAAATTCTATATAAAAAGCTATAATTTGTGTCTGTTTGTCGCCGGCGATGCCTACGCCGGTTATTACAGCCAGGCAATGCTTAACCCAGGAAGCAGCGCAGGCCCTCGACGACGCCGTGGCGGTGGCGCGCCGTCGTGGGCACGCGCAGACGACGTCGCTTCACATGGTGTCGGCCCTCCTCTCGCTTCCGTCTTCGGCGCTGCGGGAGGCGTGTAATCGGGCTCGTAGCAGCGCTTACTCGACTCGTATTCAGTTCAAGGCGTTGGAGCTCTGTTTGAGCGTTTCGTTGGATCGGATGGCGTCGGCCGGCAACAAGGTGGAGGAGCCGGTTGTGTCGAACTCGTTCATGGCGGCGATTAAGAGGTCTCAGGCGAACCAGAGAAGACAGCCGGAGAATTTTAGTTTGTATCAGCAGCAGTCGCAGTCGCCGTCGTCGATTTCGACGGTGAGAGTCGAGCTTCATAATCTGATTGTCTCGATCCTCGACGATCCTGTCGTTAGCAGGGTCTTCGGCGAAGCTGGGTTTCGGAGCTGCGATATTAAGCTAGCGATTCTCCGCCCAGTTCACCAGCTTTTCCGGTATTCGAGGTACAAAGGTCCACCCATGTTTCTCGGCAATTTCGCCGGCGATTCGAACGTGGGTCGCCGTGGTTTCAGCTTCCCGTTCATGGGTTTTTCTGGGTTTTCCGAGCCGGACGAAAATTGCAGGAGAATCGGGGAGATCCTCGTCAGAAACAAGAACCGTAGCCCACTGCTTGTCGGTGTTTCCGCCATTGAAGCTCTGAAGAATTTCTTGGAAACCTTACAGAGGAAGAGAGGTGGTGGTGCCCTGCCACTAGAATTATCTGGGTATACCACCATCTCCATCGAAAACGAGGTCTCAAAGTTCATCAATGGAGATAAATCGATGAAATCGAAGTTCGACGAATTGGGTAACATAATTCAGCATTCAATCGGACCTGGAGTGATAATTAACGTCGGAGATTTGGAAAAATTAACTGTTCATGAATCCGCCATTGATGACGTCAGCTACCTTGTTCATCAATTGGGGAATCTCCTGGAGATCTCCGCCGGAAAACTCCGGCTGATTTCCGGCGTCGGAAGGTACGAAACATACTTGAAATTTTTGAACAGGTTTCCTTCAATAGAGAAGGATTGGGACCTTCAACTTCTCCAAATCAATTTTCTTAAAGCTTCCATGGGAGAATCATGGCCAAGATCAAGGTAATTTTCTTTGATTAATCTATTTAAAATATGCTCTTTTTTTTAGCTTAAATTCAAGATACTGATTAGGAATTTAGCTTAAAATCATTAATTTAATCAAATTACAATTCAAATTAACTTCCAAGTTCCTGATTTCTGTTATGGCTCTCAAAATTTTGGGATTAATGAATCAAAATTTTGGGAGTAATTACTGATTTCCTTAAGAATATGAGAAATAAAAAAGAAATATTGATTTTTATTCACTTTCACGAAACTATTCCCATCACCACCGTCTCCCGGCCACCACCACCACACCGGTCATAAATAAAAGAACAAATATTACAACCAAACGTGTTTTTTGTTTCTATTCTCATAAATAAAAGAAACAATTTCAGAACAATAGGTCGTATTAAATATGCTTTTATTCTTAGAATACTCCCGAACGAAAACAAAATTCTCATCCAAATTTATTAAAAGTAGAAACACTAACCGAACGCCACCTTAGTGTTTTTGTTCCCAAACTTCTGCTTCTGTTACCAAAAAATTATGGGAGTAGACTGAAATATGGAAACCAAAAAATGTTTTTTTAGAACAAATTTTTGGGAATAGAATGGAATTAAGGCTTTGTTTGTTTAGTCATTAGTGTATCTATTTCTATTCTTAAAAAAAGTGAAAACAAAAACAAAAAAATGGGGAAAAAATTACGTTTTTGTTCCATTCTTCTGAGAAGAAAAAAGCCCCAAAAACTAAGGCCTCCTTTGTTTATTTGTTCTCAAATTTCTTAATTTTTGCCAAAACAAACGCCACTTAAGGCTTTGTTTGTTTAATCATTAGTGTATCTGGTTCTATTCTTAAAAAAAGTGAAAACAAAAACAAAAAAATGGGGAAAAAATTACGTTTTTGTTCCATTCTTCTGAGTGAAGAAAAGAAAACAGAAACTAAGGCCTCGTTTGTTTATTTGTTCTCAAATTTCTTCTTCTGTTCCACCCAACCCTCAACCCCAAAAAATGAAACAGAAATATGGAAACAAAAAAATGTTCTTTAGAACCAAATATTGGGAATAAAATGGAATTATTCCTAAAATTCTCTATAATCCAAGTTTTTTTTTTTTAAACAAAAACTGAAATATGAGAACAGAAACACCAAACAATTTTTGCCTTAGGCTGCATTTGTTTAGTGTCTTTATTTCCATTTTTAGAAAAAAGTGAGAACAAAAACCAAAAAATGCAGAAACAATTTATGTTTCCGTTCCCATTTTTCCGAGAAAAAAAAAAAATGTAAGGCCCCATTTGTTTTATGAAATTGCAGCTTGATGGAGTCATTTGTTCCGTTTGGCGGTTTCTTTTCTTCCCTCCCCACTTCAAACAACCCCCCGATAACGTCTTTATCCCGTTGTCATCTCTGCAACGAGAAGTGTGAACAAGAATTGATTGATCTATCAGAAGGAAAATTAAACTCATCGGTTGCTGATCACTATCGATCAAGCTTGCCTTCTTGGTTGAACCCGGGATTCGATATTGTGAAGGTATACATATACATATATATATGGGCTTATTCATTAATGTTCTCATTAAGGTAGCGTTTGGATGCGTGGAATTGGAATTCGAAATAAACATACGTAAAATTTTTAATTTTTTTAACGTGGGTTCGTTTTCGTTTTTCAATTCCAATTCTGAAAATCAAATTATGCGCAACCAAACACCACCTTAGTTGAAAATTGGATTATTTTTTTTTGGAGTTTTTTTTTGCACTTTGCACCCCTCAAGTTTATGAGGAATCCCACTTCAGCCCTTGTACTTTCAATTTGAACATATTAAACCATGAATTATTCAAATCGTGTCAAGCCAATCCAATTGGTAACTCTGTTAGTTTTTACACAAAATCATCCAAGTGAGTGAATTCAATTCTAAAAAATGATAGAAGGACTAATTTAACACGATTTGGATACTTGTTCAAATTGAAAGCACATAGACTAAAGTGAAATTTTTCTAGACCTGCAGGGGTGCAAAGTGAAAAAAGCTTTTTTTTTTGAAGTATAAATTTGAGAATATGTTAGTTTTTCTTTTTTATTATTTCGGTTAAATATTAAATTTTGAATAGAAATAATTATAATTTATTTCATTTTTTATTTTTTTAATAAAATAGAATAAGGTGATGTGTAGGGTTTTAAAGTATAGAGATTAAAATGAAATAAAACCAAAGTATAAGGGGGGTAAAAGGCAATTAACCTGGGGTCAATTGAACCCCTTTAAAATTTTAAAAATTACTTATATTACCCCTAAAAGTACTCTATTTTGAATTTGACCCCTGTAAGTTTTGAAAAATTTCAATAAGCTCTTTTTTTCTTCTATCCTTTACAGGCTAAAGACGATGGCTTCATATTGGACGCCAAAATCGACGGTATCCACAAGAAATGGGACTACATTTGTCAGCGGGTTCATCATACCCGACCTGTACCTGATCCGCCAATCGGATTTCAACCCGTGGAGAATAATTCCGGCGGGCGTAGATCCATCGGTAATGACACTCACTCGTCAGAAATCGACGGATTGGAATCTCCGACCACTGGATCTTCAGTCACCACCGATCTAGGGTTGTGTTCCCATCCCGATTTCAAGACGATTTACTCGGTGATTTCGAAAAAAAATCGGTCGGCAGGAGGAAGCCATCAGTCTCGTCTGCCAAACGCTGGCCCGGACCCCGCCAAAAACCGAAAAGCGTGGCGATTTGTGGCTCAATTTTGCAGGACCAGATCGTATCGCCAAGAAGAAAATTGCCGTCGCGCTTGCCGAAACTGTTTTCGGACCCGGTGCCGCTGCCGGCGCAAATATTATTCATGTCGATTTGGGGTCTGCCCACAAGATCGACGGTCAGGATTTGAAGTTCAGGGGGAAGACCTTAGTCGATCATGTAGCCGAGGAACTCCGGAACAAACCCTTGTCCGTTCTCTTCCTCGAGAACATAGAAAATGCCGATGTTCTTGTTCAAAGCAGCTTGTCTCAGGCTATAAAAAATGGGAGATTTTCAGACACAAATGGACGGGAAATCGGCGTTAATAATTCGATTTTCATTACCACATCGAATTTCGAATCGGATTTGTTGAATTCAACTTATACTGAAGAAAATATCGAAAAAGTGAAGGCATTGCCGATCCAAATGTCATTCGGATTCGATATCGACCACGATTTCGAAAATCGAAACACGGGTTTAATGGAATCCGAGGTTGTCTTAATCGGGTCACGCTCAATTAAGAGGAAACGGGCTAATCTCGATTTGAATCTTCCGGCGCAAGAAACCGAGACAGTCCTCGACGACGATTGCTTGAGCCACAAGTCGTCGTCATCATCATGGTTAACGGATTTCTTGCGTCGGGTCGATCGTAATGTGGAGTTTAAGCCATTGGATTACGATTCGGTCGCAGAGAAATTGACGAATGAGATTGAATCGTGTTTTGTTCGCTCTGTGGGATCGGATTGTTGTTTGGAGATTGATCGGAGAGTGATGGAACAGTTTCTTTTGGCGGTTTTTGAGTCGGAATATGGAAATGTGGAGGATTGGATTAGGGTTGTTTTGAGCCGGGGATTCGTCGAGGCGAAGGAAAAGTATGGCTTAAATTCGGGGTCGGTCTTGAAAATTATGAATTTTGAGGGACTTGTTTGTGAACAAGAACCAAAGGTTCTGCTTCCTGATAGAATTGTCTTGAAATGATGATATTAAATGTTTTTTTTTTCCTTTTTTGTAATTAGATTAGGTGTGGATTTTAGAAATCTGGCTTTAGTTTAGCTTGTTTAGTCCTATATCTATCTATCTCTCTATATATATAGGGTATGGTTTGTGAAATAGTAGTTATTTACATGAAACTAGAGCTTGTATGGGTAATTTTTGCATTTGCAATGTTGATATCCGGGATCGAAAAATGAGCTAAGCGCCGAGCGAAGAATCATACCAAGGTGAGTACAGGGATGTGGTGAAGCATACCGAGAGAAAAAGTACTGAAATGAGCTATATCGAGCACATGTCTCACTCTACAAGTTCAGTTCGATGAGCTCTTATTGGGCCGGCCTGTGAAAGTCTAGTTTTTGACTTAGTGGAATAAAAATCTTCTGTATTTAAAGGTACTATATCGATTTTTAAATTTATAAATATAAAAATTAGTTAACGAAGTACATAAGTTGTTTATATTTTGTATCCCTGAAGTTTAAGAGGAATTCTACTTTAGTCATTTTACTTTCAATTTGAACACATTAAATTCTAAAGTATCCAAATCGTGTCAAGTCAGTCCAAATTAGTAATTACATAATTTTTTATGACGAAAATCAGTTACGTGTCAAGCATAGAATCACCAGTGTGTATGAAGTTCATCATAAAAATGGTGGAATGACTGACTTGATAAAATATAATTAAATTAAACCGCTCTAAAAGTTTAAAATTTTTGGAAAGGAATTTCGAGCCCTCCAAATAATTCATTCTATCATCTAATCTACTGAGTGGATTAAGTAGTAGTCAAACAAGTTGAAAGTTAGTGGATTGAGAAATTGTAAAAATTATTTTCAATTATTTATCTGTTGAAATTAGATCTGAACCGTTAAAATGTCTTTTTAGTCTGGACTTATCAAAGGGCACTTATTTATAAATTAAATAATAAAAAATCCAAAATCTTAAAATTACATTGGGTGCCAAACAGGACCTAAGTATTTCTTGCGCTTTCCCGATCCGCCGATCTACGTTTAGCGTTCTCTCCCGCCGTGACACGTTTTGATCAAAATCGTCACAGTGAATCTCAACTTGCTGCAAAAATTCCTCTCTGCGAGCCAAACCCTCACCGATTTCATGCGCTCGAATCTCCAAATTTAGTGTTTCCACCTCCCAAAAATCTTTGATCTCTCTCTTTCTCTAGGTTTCATCTTCAAATCTGCTGTTCCTGAAAAAAAATCGGTTTCCTGTAAGTATATAAAGGTAGAGATCGGGCTATTCGATTCGGCGGTAATGGCTTCAATCTCTCCGAGTCCCCGTACCGTCGAAGAGATCTTCAAAGACTTCAGCGGTCGTCGCTCCGCCGTACTCCGAGCTCTCACTTACGGTAACGCGTATCTATGTATCCCTAGTTTGACTATATGTGCTTAATTTTGTTTTCTCTTGAATTTTTGTTCACTGATTTGCATCTTTTGTTTATTTCAGAGGTCGATGAATTTTACTCACTCTGCGATCCAGGTTTTTGTGAACATCTTCTCTATCTGTCTCTCAACTGCACGTGTTTGTGCGTGTATGAGTTTGTTTTGGATTGTATCAGCTAAAATTATTGTTCATTTTCTTTGTCTCTCATCTGCATGTGTTTGTTTGAGTATCAGATTGTATCAGCTAAACTTTTTTTTTTCTTCCTCTCTTTTGTTTTCGTGGTATCTATGTTTATTTTCTGTGTAGAAAAAGATAATTTGTGTTTGTATGGCCATCCGGATGAGACATGGGAAGTGGCGTTGCCGGCAGAGGAAGTTCCTCCGGAGCTGCCGGAGCCGGCGTTAGGGATCAATTTCGCGAGGGATGGGATGAATCGCAGAGATTGGTTGTCGTTGGTTGCTGTGCACACTGATTCTTGGCTGCTATCTGTTGCTTTCTATTTTGGTGCCCGTCTTAATCGAAATGAAAGGTACACCCAACGTTCTTGAGTGTTTTGATTGTTATGCTTTGTCTTACATTTGAATGCCTGTTGAACAATTCCATTGATAGCTTTGCTCTAATAGTATGGTGTAGTTTGATCTTCGTTTGTCCAATAATTTGTTACCATTCATGTTCAGACTTTTGCTGAAACCTCTGATAGCTAAATAATTTGTTGTCAAATAATTGGTTTTGATTATATGTTTCTCACCGCATAATACAAACTAATTCCATTTTAAATCAAGGGTTAAGAGTAAATTCAAAGAACCACGCCTCGTTGCCAAGTTATGTGCTTCATTGAAGTCGCCTGGCATTGCCTCACCCTTATTGAGTAAGCAATGCCTTGCCTCACCTGTCTTTTCTCGGTGAACTAGGCATGCTTTTCACAAGAATGATTGCCCCTGATTTTAATTTATGATCAAGTACACGTGAAATGCATTATTTACTCTTATCACATGCAATTGGGGGATAAAAGTAGCGCATGGTGTTTTTATTGAGTTATAACTTTGTTGATGTCCTTGATTTCGATTTTTGATCAAATACTCTCTCAACTCTGTGAAATGCTTTTAAGGGATGAAGGTAGCTCAAATGGTGTTTTTAGAAGCCTTCTTGTTGTCCCCGATTTCGATTTTTGATCAAGTGATTCCTTAACCATATAAAATGCAAGTGTAAAATTAGAAAGATGATGTTATAATGAGCAGTGAGCTATAGGTTTGCTATGGTCCGCGATCTCGATTTCCAATCAAATACTTTCTTAACTTTATAAAGTTCAATTAGGGAATAAAAAGTGGCGAAAATGGTATTTTCGTGAGTTGTATCCTTGTTATTTTGTATGCCTTTGATTTGTGATCAATTACTTTATTAATTTCATAAATTACAATTAGGGGATAAAAGTAGGATGTTCTTTTTGTAAGCTATAGCCTTGTTATTATCCTTGATTCCGATTTGTGATCAAGTTCTCTTTAGCTCCATGAAATTCATTTAAACTATAAAATTAACGAAAATGGTCTTTTAGTGTGCTATAGCCTTGTTATTGTCCATGTTGTGATCACTTTCTTAACTACATAAAATTGAAGTAGGGGATAAAAGTAGCGAAAATGGTATATTTAGTGTGATGTAGCCTCGTTACTGTCCAGGATTTCGATTTTGAGATCAAATATTTTCTTATCTCTATAAAAACGTGATAGACCATTAATTAAACATACATATGTGAGACAAAGGAGAAGCAAGGAGATTAAAGATTAGTTGCAAAGGAAGCTTCTTTTTTCTGTTATTAGAGAGTTAGTTAGGAGTTGGAAGTTGGTTAAGTTTGTTAGGTGGTTAGTTAGTTAGAGTTGTTAGTTGGAGCTTAAAGTTCAGAACAATTTTCAGCTATAAATAGCCTTGAGGAGGGATGGGAAACTACCGAAAATTTGAGATAGAATTGGGAGAAAACCAGGTTCTCGAATCCCTGGCTGTTTGTACATTTCCTATACTGTTTTCTTTTCATTCAAGGCTGTTTTGTACTTCATTATATTGGTGAATACAATTCAGTCCATTTCTTTACAACAATTCAGCTATTTTTCCTATTTGTATACAATTGATCTAACAATTGGTATCAGAGCAGTACTCTGTTCTGGGGAAAAAAAATGGCACAAAAAAAAATTGAAGCAATGGAGGAGCGGATGGATGTGGTTTGCCATGATATTGATGCTATTTGGTTTGAGGTTCAGAAGATAGGAGGTTTGGAGAAGACGATGGCTATGATGATGGAGAAGCTGGATTCAATGGCACGCAGAGAAGAATTGAGCTCGACTTCACAGATGGAAGAAAAACACAAACAATCGCAGGAGAGGGAGTCACAGGCTATTGAAGGTGAAACTTTTACTGAGACGTTTGGAAATAGAGCTTATCGAAGGTTAGAATTACCAATTTTTTCAGGCGTAGATCCAGATGGCTGGATTTTTAGAGCCGAACGTTACTTCACGATGAACAGAATGAACGATGGAGAAAAATTAGAAGCTGTGGCTTCGAGCATGGAAGGGAAAGCTTTAGCTTGGTTTCAATATATAGAAGATAGGTTTAGATTTCGTACCTGGAACGAATTCAAACTGACATTCTTAAATCGATTTCGATCGAAGATGGAGGGATCACTTTGTGAGAAGTTCCTCGCCGTACGGCAAGAAAATACCGTTGAAGAATATCAAGAACGATTCGAGGTTCTAGCTTCGCCATTAAAGGGACTGTCGGAGGAAGTTCTCGAAAGCACTTATCTCAATGATTTGAAATCAATGATTCGAGCGGAGGTTCGGCTTCTCAGACCTGCAAATCTGATCGAGATGATGGAATCGGCAAGGATGATCGAAGAGAAGAACGAAATCTTACAATTGTCGCGGGTCGGATCTGGATCCAATGGATCATGGAGCAGATCAACAGGCTACGGGTTGGGTTCTTTTAATTCGAACCCTAGGTCTACAGTAAACAGTCAAACGACGGCGTTTCGACTATCGAATTCCTTACGATCGTCTTCCACGGCGAGCACAGGCCACGCCGCCGGTATTGATCAGAGGAAAACTGCACCGGAGACGACGACGATGAACAGAAACTCAACAACTTACAAGCAATTCACAGATTCAGAGTTACTGAGCCGACGCGCAAGGGGATTGTGTTTTCGTTGCGATGAAAAATATTCGCCGGGTCATTTGTGCAAGAATCGGAGATTGCAGGTCATGATCGTGGATGATGCTAGTGCGATTGAAGAGATTAGAAAGGAAGAAATGGAAATCTATGAACCTGAGATGGTGGAAGGAGAAATCGAGTTGTCTATGAACTCGGTAATGGGGTTGAACGATCCTCATACGATGAAATTGAGAGGGGAAATTGGAAATCAAATAGTTACGGTATTAATAGTGTCACACCCCACCCCGGGCGCCAGTCACCCATGGGGCCAACGTGACGCTGACACGACAACCCCCGGCGACATACACAAAACCAGAAAGCTTACACAGGAAGCATTCATCATCATCATTTATTTATTTATTTATTTCACAATCACAAACTCAGGTCATAAAGCGGTTTCTTCTACTAGGGACACACCCGTCCCTGAGATTCTAAATACAGCAAGAGGAAGAACGACAATGAACCTATGCTAGGTTCGCCTCCGACTGCACCTCAAAACAAATACCCCCAGTCTGCTAAACCGCCGACAGATTCTACCCAGTGCTAGCAGGGGACCGACTCCTAGCTACTTCGCCTGCGAGTGTACTGCCTTCTTTTAGTAAAACATTCCCATATAATAATAATGTACCGTAAAAAGAAAACATTTTAGCACATACATCTAGATATATACATGGTGGAAATAAAGCAATTGTTTATAAGTTTCATTGCAGAATTACTCATCATAAATATCCTACTGACCATTATCATACAGTTATAAGATATCCAGTACGAATAAATATCACATTTTAAACCACCACACACGCACACTGGTTAGCCATAGTGATCGTTTTAACCTCACGATCGGGAGTTGCAACGGTACCGTATCCCATAGGATATGCCTTCCTAGCGGGATATAACAACGCTCCACTGGACTGTGCCAGACGGGTGAAAACAACGCTCCGCTGGACTATGCCAAGCGGGTGAATATCCACCACCAATCTCCACTTCACCTCACCTGAACAACAACTCATCGCTACCTCAACCACAACAACTCAGCCCACCATCAACTGACACCTCAACAACAACAATGAAATCCACAATATCAGAAATACCCAAAATAATGTTTGATCCATGTAAGTTAGAAAATTCATCTATTTCCAAATAAACACATTTTTCCATCATATATATATATATATATATATGAAAATAGATTTTTGCAAGAAGACAGTACACTCACCTCTCTTCTTGTGTTACCGTAACTGCACCGTCCAAAGCCTTCCGGGATGCTAGCGTTTGCGAACCTAGTAACGATAGGGTCTAAATTAATATTTTAAAATAACCTAACATACAATGCAGACCTTTATTTCCATATTTCTCATTTTCCGAATTAATTATACCAAATTGTTATCTATACCCCTTTTTCCTGTATCTATATTAACTGTATGATATTACTAGGATTAGTGGTTACGAAATTATCGTAACGAATATAAAATTTACTGCCAATAATTTACTTAGATGGGGATAATAATTAATGATTTAAGATATTAATCCATAAAGTCATTATTTATTCCGAATTACTCACCGGTCCCTAATTGGTTTTCTGATTTTTCTGCTGGGGGGTTTGTGTAATTAGTTCTCTTTTTTTTTCTTTTCCTTTTTTTTTTTTTTCCTCTTCTTCTTCGTTCTCTTTTTTTTTTTTTTTCCTGTTTGCTGCTCTGCTCCGGCCGACCACCCTCCCTGCCGCCAACGACCCCATCCCGGCCTCACCAGCTCCTTCGCCGGCGACTCACCATCCACAAACAGTGGACGGACGGTCCACCCCCCCGAAGCCGCTACACCAATGGCGAACGGCATGCGCACACACACACGGCATGCACACACACACACACGGCATGCGCACACACACACACTGTTCCGTCCACGTAACGTCGTCGGAGCTCCGGTCACCACTATCGTCTACAACTGTCACCGGCTATCCGAACCGACACACACACTCAGTCCCCTCCCGCACACACACACTCCGCCGGCGACCCAACAATGCCGCCGAACACCCTACATGTCTACCCACCTAATGGCCCATGCACCCCCTGCCCGTTTAACCTCTGTCGAACAGCAATCAAGGCCCAATCACCTACCGGAAAGAAATAGAGACAGAATACTTATAAGGACTTACCGAACAATGAAACCGAACGGCGATCGATCACGCCGTTGACGAACTCCCCTCTTCCCACGGCCGCCGCGGCAAACCACCGGGAATTCCACGCGATCGTTCTCACAGCAGTGACCACCGGAACATACCCAGGCCGCCACGGGACACACGCCTTGCCTTCTCACCGGCGGCACGGAGATCCGACGTTTTCCTCCTCTCTCTCTCTCTAGATTTTTGAATTTCTCTTTCTCCTCTTCCCTCAATTCTCTCCTCATCACACGGAAAAGGGGACATTTAACGCATGGATCTAGGGGTTTTAGACTGATTTGAGCCTGCCACGTTGCCCCTCGATCCTCGCTCCTTGTCGGTGAGTTGCCGTCCATGTGCTGGGTGTCGGTGCACGTATATATAAAAAAAAATAAAAAAAATAAATTACACTCTCCTCCCCTTATTTTCTTTTGGATTTTCGGTTTAGTATATTTTGATTAAAAAAATTCCAAAAGTATAATCTTTGCCCCTAACATTTTTGTTACATTTTTTTTTTTTTGTAATTTAATAATTTATTTACCCTAAAATTCTCTAACGTCCTGTAATGTCGTCATTTATGACGTATGTTCTACAACTCGTGTTTTACAAATAGATTGCGGCGCATCGCATAACTTCATCTCTAAAGATGTAGTACAGCGGCTGAATCTACCAATAACGGCAACCACGGCGTACAAAGTGATAATGCGGACAGGAGGTACGGTGTGTACTGATGGAATTTGTAAAGGTGTGCTACTATCTCTTCCAGAAGTAGAAGTGGTAGAGGATTTTCTACCTTTGGAATTAGGGAAAGAAGATGTCATTTTAGGCATGCAATGGTTAACAAAACTGGGCGCAATGCAAGTCAACTGGAAAACATTAACTATGAAGTTTACATTGGGTCAAGCCACGGTAATGTTAAAGGGGGAACCGGGACTTTGCAAAAGACAGATATCGCTCAAGGCAATGATGCGTACGGTGCAACATGAAGGATGTGGGTATTTGCTGGAATTGGGAACTTTAGTATCAGAGAATGGAGAAGAAGCATTAGAGGTGGAGGTGTCCCAAGCTATCAATAAATTGTTACAGGAATATCCAGAAGTGCTGGAGGAGTCGAGGGGGCTACCCCCTCAACGGGAGCGAGATCATTGTATCATTTTGAAGGAAGGAGTTGAACCGGTAAGTGTGACACCATACCGGTATCCACAGGTGCAAAAAGATGAGATTGAGCGTTTGGTAAGTGACATGCTGTCAGCAGGTATCATACAGCCGAGCCACAGCCCATTTTCGAGTCTCGTTATTTTGGTTAAAAAGAAAGATGGTAGCTGGAGGTTTTGTGTGGATTATAGAGCTTTAAATCGAGTGACTGTTCCAGACAAATTTCCAATACCGGTGATTGAAGAGTTATTGGATGAATTACATGGAGCACGAGTTTTTTCTAAATTGGATCTCAAGTCGGGATATCATCAAATCAGAGTAAGCCCTCGGGATGTGCCTAAGATAGCTTTCAGGACTCATGAAGGCCACTATGAGTTTTTAGTGATGCCGTTTGGGTTGATGAATGCACCAGCGACTTTTCAAGCATTGATGAATGAGGTATTTAAACAGTACCTTCGAAAGTTTGTATTAGTCTTCTTTGATGATATTCTGGTATATAGCTCATCTATGGAGGATCATCTGGACCACTTGAGAACGGTTTTGGAGACCATGAAGATCCATTCTTTAGTGGTTAATCTCAAGAAGTGCGTTTTCGGACAGAATGAGTTGGAGTATTTGGGTCACATTGTATCGGCTACAGGAGTCGCAGCGGACCCTAGGAAGATCCAAGCAATGGTGGAATGGCCAATACCCCCTAACCTAAAAGCCTTATGAGGATTCTTAGGTTTAACAGGGTACTATCGGAAATTTGTCAACAATTATGGGCACATAGCGGCACCACTTACGAATCAACTCAAGAAGGATTGTTTTGGATGGAATGAGGAAGCACAAAAGGCATTTGAGGCTTTGAAGGTGGCAATGACAACTGTGCCTGTATTAGCTCTTCCTAATTTCCATCAACCATTTGTGGTGGAAACAGATGCTTCGGGTTTTGGCATCGGTGCAGTGTTAATGCAAAATCAGAGACCAATAGCATTCTTTAGTCAAGTCCTTAACCAACGGAACCGAACTAAGTCGGTCTACGAACGCGAGTTGATGGCTATTGTGTTAGCAATTCAGAAATGGCGACCTTATCTTCTGGGACGCAAATTTATTGTGCGGACTGATCAGAGGAGTTTACGATTTTTGCTCGACCAACGGTTGGTCTCGGATGAGCACCAAAAATGGGTATCGAAGTTGTGGGGCTATAATTTTGACATCGAATACAGGCCTGATTTTGAGAACAAAGCGGCAGATGCATTGTCACGTAGAGAAGAAGGGTACAAATTGGCTGTCCTCACTGTTTCATCTTGTGTGCCAAACGATGATTTGAACAATGCCGTTGACGCTGATCTCATTTATGGGCCTATCAAACAACAACTAATACAAGGATCAGACTCTTTTCCTGACTACAGCATACCGCATGGCATTTTATTATACAAAGGAAGGATGGTGATCCCGTCGAAATCCACTCTCATTCCGACATTATTAGCTGAATATCACAGGGGAAAAATGGGAGGACATTCTGGGGTCTTAAGGACATTTCAGAGGTTGTCCAGAGATGTCTTTTGGCAAGGAATGCGGAAACAAGTGCAACGTTATGTGGCCGAATGTTCAATTTGTCAACGGAATAAACATATGGCTCTCAGTCCTGCAGGGTTATTACAACCGCTACCGATTCCGGAACAAGTTTTTGAAGACTTATCCATGGATTTTGTAGAAGGACTGCCTAAATCAGAGGGGTTCAACTGTTTATTCGTGGTGGTTGATCGTCTTTCGAAATACGCTCACTTTATTCCACTCAAACATCCTTTCAACGCCCAAGATGTTGCTGCAGTATTTGTGAAGGAGATTATTCGCTTACATGGGGTACCTCGCTCCATTGTGTCAGATCGTGATAAAGTATTTTTAAGCAAATTTTGGATGGAGCTATTTCGTTTACAGGGAACAACAT
The DNA here is from genome assembly GCA_016647705.1 of Eucommia ulmoides. Classification (NCBI taxonomy): domain Eukaryota; kingdom Viridiplantae; phylum Streptophyta; class Magnoliopsida; order Garryales; family Eucommiaceae; genus Eucommia; species Eucommia ulmoides. The sequence goes on from CM028328.1 coordinate 56,552,132, forward strand.
TGAAGCACAGTACAGCTTATCATCCGCAAACAGATGGCCAAACTGAAGTGGTTAATCGGAGCATTGAGACTTACTTAAGGTGTTTTGCGGGAGACAAACCCAAGCAGTGGGTAAAATGGCTACCTTAGGCGGAGTATTGGTATAATACTTCATATCATTCATCCGCGCATACTGCTCCATTTCGCGTTCTCTATCGTCGTGATCCACCACCGTTGTTACGTTTTGAAATGGGCTCCGCTCTTATATCCGAGGTGGATACACAATTACAAGCTCGGGATCATATTCTTGAGGAACTTAAATTTCACTTGATCCGTTCTCAAAAACGCATGAAGGACTATGCGGATAAGAAGCGACGCGAAGTTGAATTTATGGTGGGAGATTGGGTCTTTATTAAGCTGCGTCCTTATCGTCATAAGTCGTTGGCACGGAAAGCAAATGAGAAGTTATTTCCTAAGTTTTTTGGTCCTTATCAGGTGCTATCTCGAGTTGGTGCTGTGGCATACAAGTTAGATTTGCCTTCTACTACCTCTATTCATCCAGTGTTCCATATTTCGGTGTTGAAGAAAGCAGTGGGCATTACTACCAGGGTGCAACCCATTCCTAAGGTTCTTACAGAAGAGATGGAGTGGCAGGTGGAACCGGAAGCAGTGGAAGGAATACGCTACAATGCACAAGGGACGTTGGAGGTTTTGATTAAATGGAAGAACCTGCCGGATTTTGAGACATCGTGGGAAGAGTTCGAGTTTTTTAACATGCAATTTCCTACTTTTCACCTTGAGGACAAGGTGAGATTCCGAGGGGGAGGTATTGATAGACCATTAATTAAACATACATATGTGAGACAAAGGAGAAGCAAGGAGATTAAAGATTAGTTGCAAAGGAAGCTTCTTTTTTCTGTTATTAGAGAGTTAGTTAGGAGTTGGAAGTTGGTTAAGTTTGTTAGGTGGTTAGTTAGTTAGTTAGAGTTGTTAGTTGGAGCTTAAAGTTCAGATCAATTTTCAGCTATAAATAGCCTTGAGGAGGGATGGGAAACTACCGAAAATTTGAGATAGAATTGGGAGAAAACCAGGTTCTCGAATCCCTGGCTGTTTGTACATTTCCTATACTGTTTTCTTTTCATTCAAGGCTGTTTTGTACGTCATTATATTGGTGAATACAATTCAGTCCATTTCTTTACAACAATTCAGCTATTTTTCCTATTTGTATACAATTGATCTAACAAAACGCTATTGGGGGTAAAAGTAGTGAAGTTGGTATTTTTTTTCGTTGTAGCCTTGGTATAGCCCTTGTTTTGATTTGTGATCAAGACATCAAGTACTTCCTTAACTCCAATAAATTCATTTATGGGACAAAAGTGTTGAAAATGGTGTTTTATATAGTTATAGCCTAGTCTCTACCACTTGGATTTGTGATCAAATACTTCCTTAACTGTATAAAATGGACTTGGAGAAAAAACTAGCGACAATGGTGTTTTTAGTGAGTTATATAGCCTTGTTATTGTCTACTATTTCAATTTGTGATCAAGTACTTCCATTGCGCTATGTATTACAGTTATGGGTAAAAGTAGCAAAAATGATGTTCTTATTGACCTATAGCTTTGTTGTGGTCCAAGATTTTGATTTGTGATCATATACTTCTTGTTAGGAGGTTTCAACCTAAAACCATATGGTCATTAAGTGGAGTAACTCCTTTCTTATATAGACTACTTTGGGAAGCTTCACAGATTCAATGTGAGATTCTAACACCCGCCCTCACATGTAACCCTGCTTTGCCCGTGATGCAATCAAACGAACAAAAGAGATAAGACAAACATTCAAACAATCAGGGACAAACAAACGAAACTTCCTAAACCTATCTCTGATATCATGTTAGGAGGTTTCAACCTAAAATTATATGGTCTTTAAGTGGAGTAACTCTTTTCATATATAGACTACTTGGGAAAGCCTCACAAATTCAATTTGGGATTCTAACACTTCCTTTACTGTATAAAATACAATTAGGGGTTAAAAGTAGCGTTAAATGGGTTTCTATTGGGCTATAATCTTCTTGTTGTCACCGATTTTGATTTGTGATCAAATACTTCCTTAGCTTTATGAAATGTAATAAGGGATAAAAGTAGCTAAAATGTTGTTTTTAGTAGCCTACTTCTTTGTTGCCGATTTCAATTTTTGTTCAAGTAATTTCTTAACTCAATGAAATGCAGCTAAGAGTAAAAGTAGCGAAAATGGAATTTTTAGTGAACTAAAGGATTGTTATTGGCCACTGTTTCAATTTGTGATCAAATATTTTCTTAATTTTTTAAATTTAACTTGGGGTAAAATGTAAGAAAATGGTATTTTTAGTGAACTATGTCCTTGATATTGTCTATGACTTCGATTTGTGATCAAATACTTTCTTATCTCTGTAAAATGCTATTAGGGGTTTAAAGTAGGGAAGATAGTCTTTTTTGTTACTTTATTGTCCTGGATTTCAATTTGTGATCAACTACTTTCTTAGCTTCATGAAATTTATTTCAGGTATAAAAGTGGCGAACTTTTTAGTGTGTTGTAGCCTTGTTATTGTCTGATTTCGAATTGTGATAAAAGTTCCTTAACGTTGTAAGATTAAATTAGGGGATAAAAGTAGCAAAAATGCTATTTTAAGGAGTTATATCCTTGATATTGCACCCCTTGGGAAGGACCAAAATGCAATTAATGCTATTTTTAGTGGAGGACCAAGATAGTTCCAGGTTTTTGCACTTTGCACCCCTAAATTTTTGGAGAAATCCCACACTTGCCCCTGTATTTTCAATTTCTACACATTAAACCCTGAATTATCCAAATTGTGTCAAGTAAGTCCTAATTGATAATTCTGTCATTTTTATGACGGAAACTAGCCACGTGTCAAATACAGAATCACTCACGTGGGTGGATTCCATCATAAAAAATGACGGAAGGACTGATTTGACACGATTTAGATAGTTCAGGGTTTAATGTGTTCAAATTGAAAATGCAGGGGCAAATGTGGGATTTCTCCAAAACTTCAGGGGTGCAAAGTGCAAAAAGTTCTAGGTTCTATTTGCAAAGTCTAGGTTCTAATGTTGGTGGACTGAAATGTAATTCACCCTATTTTGAATAATTGCTTCCCTCAGGTTGTGTTTGAACTACAAAATTCAAACCTCGGAATTGTATTATGAACTCATCCAAAGCTCCAATACCATACAACCAAACACTTCCTTAGCGTATTTACAGGCTTCTTTTTTACTTCATTCAAGCATATTGAATACTCTGGTAAACTAATTTTGTGCATTTTTAAATCACAGGAAGCGCCTGTTCAGCCTATTAAACGATCCACCGACTATTTTTGAAGTTGTGTCAGAGAGGAAGCCAATGAAGGAAAAACCCAGTGTGGATAGCGGAAGCAAATCTAGGATAACTATAAAGGTAAACATTTTCGGAAAAAATGTTGGGTTGTGTTTGGTTGCATTAAATTGGAACCTTAGAATTGGACTTAGAAATGAACGCATATAAAAGTATGTTCTCACTCAGTAGTCAGTACGTCTCCGCTGATGTTTTAATTTTCACAATGTACCCCCTGAAGTTTGAAATCTGTCTTTAATTAGTCCAATCAAAATATTTCAACTAACCTAACTGCAGAAGCAACTACATCAATCACTATTGTTGATTTCCCCCTCCTAAATTTCCCCTTATTTACGATGCACGTGTTGTTATGCTAACAATTAAGATAACCAAAACGTGATAATTGGACCAATTTGAGGTAAAAATCAAACTTCAGGAGGTACACCACAAAAAGTTTGTTTTTACGCTTTGCACCCTTGAAGTTTGACTACTATCTCACTGTGGTCCTTGTGATTTTAATTGAAACATGTAACACCCTCAAGTTTCCTTATCATCTCACTTTAGTCTAAATCATCACCGACGTTATAATTTTGGATGATAAACAGTTATGTCCATCACAGTTTACTGTTTTTAAGAAACTTTATGAGTATCTCTAGCCTTTTCCTTTTTCCATTCTCCTCCCCATATATATTGTTTTGTGTTGGTGTGGAAAGGGGGAGGAAAAGGGAGGAGGTTGAAATTGCCCATTAAACCGCTTAAAAATTGTTAGATGCATGGCATATGATCTGCTGCCGTCACAAATTGTAACAAGTTCGATGATTTGGACTTAAGCAAAGCGGTATGATTAGGAAATTTTAGGGTTTTATGTGTTTAGATTGAAATTATAGCGACCAAAGTGAGATAATTGTAAAACTTTAGGGTTGCAAAATGTCAAAATCCCTTGCAAAAATTAAAATGTCAAGGGGCAATATTGAGATCGTAATCGAATATCAGGGATGCAAAGTGCGATTAAGCCAAAAATAAATAAATCCACAGCGATCATTGATTATATATATATATATATTTCTAGAAGGCCAATGAGGGACCAGCAAGAAGCAACAACCAAAGGGCATATGAAGAAGAAGCGTATGGTGACGAAGAAGAAGGAGAAGAAGAAGAAGATGATGACGACGAACACAGCGAAACCCTTTGCGGGAGCTGTGGCGGGAACTACAGTGCCGACGAGTTCTGGATCGGCTGTGACATTTGCGAGCGGTGGTACCACGGCAAGTGTGTGAAAATCACACCCGTGAAGGCCGAAAGCATCAAGCAGTACAAATGCCCTTCTTGCACCTCAAAAAGGACCAAGCAATAGGTAAAATTACTTACTACTCTATCAAAAAAAAAAACTTTTTAGATTTCTAGCTGAAAAATAGTTTTTCTTTTTCCCTTCCTATTGTTGTGTTTATGATTGTGAGTTTATCATGGTTTAGATGTATTTGAATTGTATGTAAGGATGTTTGTACAAGTTTTGTGTGTTTTTAGCATTTTATGTTTTTTGGTGGATAAAAAGGGCAGATGCTATAAGCTCCTGCTACGCGCGGAGATCAGGGTCGGATCACCTGCGTCTATTATATGTATCGTTACCTTGCTTTGCAAGACACTATTTCTCCAACTTGAACTCGTGACCTCCAGGCACACGGCGGCACGAAATTGAAATTTAAATGGTGACTTTGGTGTTTTTTATTTTAAAAATTAAGGTAAATAGTCTTTTACCTTTTTGTGACGCACGTGCATTGTAGTTACTGTTATATTGGTAAGCACATGAAACTCTTATGTTTGCATTTCGCGAGTAGTACAGGAAGCTCACAAGATACAAATTGGAGGGGTGAGTTCAAATTAGGGGTGGCCATGGGTCGGGTTTAGACTAGGGTATTACTGTAAATTTCACAACTAATTATTAATAGGGTTAATTATATTTTGCCCATGTTGTTGAGATTTAAGAAAATTGGTTATTTGTGTTTAAATTTATTGCGTAAATTTTTTATAACTACTCAATTTACCTCCCTTTTGAATAGATCTTTGGGTCAACACATGTCGTTTTTTTCAGTATTTGTTTTTTATGGTTCAGATTTAAGTGTAATGATTAAATAATTAATAAAATTTTAAAAATAAAAGCAAAGGGCGAAGGGAAATTATTTTACTCGACTAAAGTATAAATGTTGATTAATAATAATTGATTTAATAATTTTGATTTTTTGAGTTTTGATCGTTCATTTAGAAAATATAATTGTTACACTTTAATCTAAATTATAAGGGAGATAACTCCTAATGAAAGTATTATAGGGCTATAAAGTACAATTTGATAACGGTATAGTATAATTAATCCTTATTAATAGTGCATGTAATATATTAAAATTTTAGTTTTAGCTTTGCATATTATAAAAATAATATAACCACTCTTTGTCCGCACAGCTTCCACTGATGACGTCGTTGCTGATGCTGTTTCTGTCGAAATTTGTTTTGTGTGTAATTATTTTTTAATGATTTTAGTTACAATCAAATATTTTATATTTCACGATACATATCAATTAAAAATGATTACAAATTAAGACAAAATAAAAAATAAAAATTGTCATACAATTGTAGCCCTAACAAGAATCATGTGACTTTTCATTTTTTGTTCTATTTTTAAGTCTATTAGTTGAGATTATTTAGCTGACAACAAATAGATGTTGCATCCTCCTGTATCCAAACAAAAATCCATTAACTTTTCAAGATAGATCACATGCTATAAATAAGACTTTAATTACAGAGAAAAAGTTAAACACACAATTTACGCGTTTTCAGATAATTAAAATGAAACAATTTAACGCGATATCTACTGGTACAACGATTGTACCGGTACAGATCGCGAATGTTACAAGTCTGTGATAAAAAAATTATAAGATTTTAGACGTGAAATAAAAAATTTCAACTATTACGTTTTCAAATTATTTTAAATTTGGCAATTTGACGTTGATTTGTTTGACAAATAATTTGACATGTGAATCACATTTTGAATTCACTAAATATCTTAATCCAATTGAATTTTCATCATTTTGAAATGGTCAATTCTTTGTTTTTTTAAAAGTTTCTGACCAATCATTGCTTGACACGTGGCTCAATCGCATAAAAATTGATGGGTAAAATAGGTATTCTTATCTTAATTATTGAGTGATGACCCACCAACAACATAGAGACATCATCACTTATGACTATTCAACCTCCCATTGCCTCCTATTCACCTTTTAAGAAAAAGGATTAATGGCACTTTCCCCCCTATAATTTGATCGAATTACATTTTATACTCATACGTTATTTTCGCCATTGCTTCTCCACTGTAGTTAAGAGTTAAGTGCAACAGTTAAATAATTAACAGAATTTTACAAAATGACAAAATTACCCTTATACCTACCCGACCGGAGGAATAAAGGGAAAAAAATGGGAAATGGATATTATTCAATCCGATTCGACCTGATCCGGGATATAAATGATAATTACTATTAAATAATTCATTAATTTTAATTTTTTTAGATATGACCAATGACTTTAACAGAAACTTTAATTATTTCACTTTAATTTGAACCATAGGGGAGTAATGCTTGCGAAAATACCATAGGGATATAAAGTGAAATTCGGTCAAATCACAGGAGATAAAACGTAATTAACACTTAAAATGATAGATTTTACAATTGGTCCTTAAAGTTTAAAATTATGTCAAATTGGTCCTGTAGTGGTCCTATTTCTACTTATGTTCTCAAAAAATTAGATTGAAAAAAGAAATAGAAATAAAAAAAAAAATATATATTTTCATCCTGATATCAAATAATTGAAATAAGTTTTCGAGATCAATACAATAGCTATTATTCTTTTCTATTACTCTATTTTTATTTTAAATTTTATGAGACGGAAAAATAAAATAAACTATTTATAGAACACCATTCAAAATTCAAAATTCTTTTCTGTGAAAAGAAATACTGATGATTAAAAGAGAAGTATGTCATATGAGGGCATAAATGGGAGACTAGGGCGAACTTAATGCGTCGAAGGGTAAAATTGGAATAACAGAATGGAATAAAGGACCAACTTGACATAATACTTAAAAATTTAAGGATTATAAGTGAGTTAAACCCTAGGAAGTCATTTGACACTAATTTGAAAATTAAAAACCCTTCAAAATTTGAGGGGACATTGATACCTAAACAACTATTCAAAAGGTCACAAAATTCAAACCAACAAGTTTTTAAAAGGGGAAAAAATTGTTGATTGTGCTCTCTTGATTTTGACATGGCCTTTGTTTGCATATTTATAAGAGGGGTATGATTGTCCATTGAATTTGTAGTTTCTAGATGTGATTTTTCTCTTGATTTTGACATGGCCTTTGTTTGCATATTTATAAGAGGGGTATGATTGTTCATTGAATTTGTAGTTTCTAGATGTGATTATATATATATATATATATATATATATATATATATATAATGAGTTTTGTCAATAGATCATTTGAGATTTATTAGTATAGAGATCTAGCACAACCTTAGCGTCGCATCTCGGTCTCTACTTATAACTCTCTTTGGTCGAGATTGATTAATCATCTGTTTCAAAAAGAGTGGAATAAATCTCAACTTGAACAAATATTTTCGATTTCTTGGATTATATATGTGAAAAAATTATATTTTTTCTATTAATTATAATTATTTTGTAGAGCTGATATTATTTAAATTCATAATAAAAAATTAATTATTTAAAATATTTAATTGATTAGGATTTTGGGTTTCTCAAAATTTAAAATTTTAAGTACATAAAATTATTTATCTATTAAAATAATATTAAATCGTATCTTTTAAGTATATATGTATGTGTATATATAAATAGGGCAATGTAGTGCACGAAGACTTCCACCACATCGAGGTCTGGAGATGATCGGACGTACGCATATGCAATCTTACCTCTATATATATATATATATAACACGTGATTACTATTTCTTTAATAAAATTATATCATCATATAAGAATAATAATAGTTCTATTGACTTTAGAACATGATTAAGTCGTCCCACCCTAGTCTAGCATAAAATATCTAATGTTTAATTACCATACAAGGCCTTGTATACTTTTTAAGCATTTCAATATGGTCTTGTATTTGGCTTTCTCAACTAAAATCGTAGTATTTTAGGCCCAATTTGGTTATTGTTTTTGTCCTCTAATTCTTGTTCCCGCTCACAATTTTTTTTAATTAATGTACAAAATCGAGTTAGTAAACACGGTTTTGTTCCCAAAATTTTTTAGAGTAATTTGAGATTATTTTTTAAATTCCTTAAGAATTTGAGCAACAAAAATAAAAATAAAAAAATGATTTTTATTCACTCCCAATAAACTTTCTCACTACCATCCCGTCAGTCACCACCACCCCGCCAGCCACCACCGTGTTTCTTGTTTTTGTTCTCATAAATTAAAATAAGCAATTTCAGGACAATGGTAATTAACAAACATGTTTTTCTTTTCGAAATACTCCAGAATAGAAATAGAATTCTCTTCCCATCGTATCTTATCGAAACAGAAAAACATAAATACTAACCAAACAACACCTTAGGGTTTCCTTCCATATGTAACTACTCATTTTTTTTTTGTTGCTTAGTTTAATTATAATAAATTAGGATTATAAATGGTCGGTCCTTATACTTTGAGTCGATTGTAAATCAATCCTTTATACTTTCATTTATCATAAATGAATATCCGAAATAATAAAAGATTAGGCACCTATTTATAAGAAACAAAAAATTAAGGGCAGATAGTGTAATTTGTCTTTTTAATTATTTACCATTATAATATATTTACACACTAACCCCACATCATGCTTGAATGAAAGAAAAATGATTTTTTCTTCTTTAATTTTATATTATAAAAATTAGCAACTTGGTCCCTCACTTTCAATTAAGGTTTCATAGTGGGACATAATAGTAACATCATTAACCACTTAATTAATATTTAAAATAAATAATTAATCAAACAAATAAATGATAACCCCATCCAACTTCTAGGGTTCTTCTTTTTTCTCCATTTTTTATATATTAGTGATTACATGTGAAAAAAAAAAATCTAGAAGTTTTGACAATAATAATAATAATAATAATAAATAACTTTATTTATATTTCATTTCAACCCCTAAATGGTTACAAAATTTACATTTGAAATGCAATGGAATTGAAAAGTATTATTTAAAAAAAAAAAAAACCTAAATAGATCTATGATATATATACTATATATTAATTGTAAATTATATAATAGATACACTTTATATATAGATAAATTCAATATAATATACATGATATAAATCATATATACTATATATTAACATCATTTATAATTAATAATTATCTTGGAGATTTTAGTGATTCGACTTGGGATTTGCCGCGGGGACCCTTTAACCTTATGAAAAGTCGGTATTCGTTGAAGGTCATTGGCTGATAGAGAGCCGGTTTCTCGGGTGTGACCAGATCTTTTATTGGTTCTAGAAGTAAATCGCTTTTCGGATTGTAGAAGAAGGCAAGGGACAAGCGCTCGTAGTTCGAATTAACGATCACCCGATGCTCAACGCTCTTGTAAATAGCATTGCTTAGTACCTATATTTATAAAAATAACCGTCGAAATAGAGTTAATTATATATAATTATGTAATAATTCAATAACACAAGATAATCCCAACGTCATGCTTTCGAATTTTTGTTTTTGTTTAATGTATTGAAAAAAATTTAAATAAAATAAATTGAAAAGAAAAAATAAGGGGGTGGAAAGGGTAATATTTTGATAGGCTAAAAAGAGAAGGTTGTACTGTGTTCTATCATATTTTTTGACTATTATTATGTTTTACTAGATTTCACTTTTTCGCGTCCTCATTTTAATATTGAAAGAATATTATTTTATTAATAAATAATTATTATTATAATTATTATAATGTACTTGCAATTTTTATTTTTTTAATAGCCGACAAAGAAGACCCTGAACAAAACAATCTATTAATCCAAATCATATACCAACCTGTTTGTCTTTTTTAATTTATTATTTTTGGACATATTCCTATTAATTAATTAATTTATTCTAATATTTATTATTAGAGATAAGTTTCGGAAAAATCTCACTTTAATTAGCCCCTGTATTTTCAATTTGAATACATTAAACCTAAAATATCCAAATTGTATTGAGTCAATCAAAATTGGCGATTCCGTCAGTCATGTGTTTAAACACGGAATCACCCACGTGTGTGAATTCGGTCATAAAAAATGACGGAATGACTAACTCGACACGATTTGAATATTTTAGGGTTTAATATACCCAAATTGAAAATATATGGGCTTAAGTAAGATTTCTCTGAATCTTCAGGGCTACAAAGTGAAAAAAAAAACTCTTATTATTATTAATTATGTTTATAATTAAACAAAAACAAGAAATATGATGGCACGTGTTTTTTTTTTCAACCATTATTTATGGAATAAAATAATTTTATTGGGTTGTTAAGTGGTCGACAATCAAACCATGAACCTCCCATGTGCTGTTTTAATGATTTTAGATAGAAAATGAACTGTGTGAACACATGATCATTTAACGGAATATTTTGTCATTTTATTATTTCACAAAATTTAATTTTTTTTTTTTTAATAACGATTTTTTTGAAAAATGAGAGAAAAAAATCTAAATTATTATTAAGAAAAAATGTCTTAGGTTTAGGTTTAGTGGAGTGACAAAATGACGAAAATATTCCAATTAGAAGGCCACGTAGATGTGTTGAGAATAAATAATTTTTCATCGAAAATCATTTATAACGTTTTTAATTTTAGGAAACGTGGACCTTGAAGGATTAAATGTGCAATTTGACAAATCTCAAAATCCAAATTGACACTTACTCTATATTTTAAGGACCAAAAACGTAATTTCCCCTGGAAACAAAAAATGTTCTTATTTTCACTGTATAATGGGATAGACCCATCGTGTAGTTTACACTGAATAAAACTATTGTTTTTCTTATTTTGGATATATATATAGAGAGAGAGAGAGAGATTGACACTGTATGTATATATATATTATATATACACACACAATGAGAGAGAATCACTGTACAGACTAGCAAGATGTCTGAAAAAAATTAACGAATGAGCACCTGAATTTGATCGCCGATGTTCACAATAAAAGCGTCCGGGACCGGCTTGACGGTGATCCACGTGTCGTCTTTCCGGACCTGCAGGCCGGCGACGTGTGTGTCCGGGAGGAGGACGGTCATGCCGCCGGGATCCGAGTGGGAGGAGAGACCTAGGGTTAGGTCAGGTTGTGGACACTTAGGGTAAAAATTAACCCTCAAACATGCACCAATGTCTTCACCTCCAAATGCTTTCTGGAGATAATCTTCCTCCAAATCAAGATTTAATGATAAAATCTTCATAAGATTCCCACATAAATTCACCACTTTTGATGAATATTCCTCAATCACTTCCCTACAAATTAATCGACCAAAAATTGATTATGTTGAGAGGTTTTAACTTAAAACAATATGGTGTCAAATTGAGCAACTCTTGAGTTATCGATGTCAGACAAAATTTTAACATCCGCCCTTAAGTATAATCCTAGATTTGCACGGATGATTTAACTACGAGAGAATGATCATAAATGCACAACCCCCGTTTACACGGATGATTTGACTACAAATGAGAGACGAATTCCTACAATTTTGGCTCGGATACCATGTTAGGAGATTCCAACTTAAAACCATATGGTGTGAAGTGGAGTATTTCTCAAGTCATTGATGTAGGACATGATTTTAACACCCACCCTTAAGTACAATCCCAGATTTGCACGGATGATTTGACTACGAAAAAATAATGAGAAATATATAATTCCTAGTTTGCACGAAGGATTTCACTACGAGAAAATCAGAGACATATTCCTGTAATCTTGACTCGGATACCACATCAGGAGGTTCCAAAGTAAAATCATATGGCGTCAAGTGGAATAACTTCTGTGAGTTAAATAATAATTTTGAAACTTTCAAGTGATCGATGTGTAACAAGAATCTAACAATTGTAGTTTACGTCAACCCAATTTTATGCCGGATATTAAAGGATTTTTTTATTTTTTTTAATATTTGCCATAGAATTGGTCTAACTTTGGTAAGAATGGAGAATTAAACAAAAATATAAAACTTGGAAGAGCAATGTGAAGAAATTAAGATCTATTAGGGTGCAAAGTGAAGTTCAATCATACTTCAATTGCATAAAGTGTAATTAACATTCAAACACCTCAAATTACAATTTCATAAACTCAATATCAATAACTTTTCAATTTCAAAATTCGCGATTTAAAACTTTAGAACTTTTATATATACATACATATATACATATATATACTTGCGGCGTACCTTAGTGAAGTCGGAAGAGACGGCCACTTGTTATGATCCTTCAACGGGCCGGGAAGATAGTGAAGGAAATAGTAGTCGCTCCAGTCGAGAATGGCGCCCTTCTCGACCCCCAATCGGCTTCCATACCCTTCATAAGTACCCGGCGAATTCGCATACCGTTGCTTCACTTCCATGGGCTCGTGAAAAAACTCGCGCCAAACTTCTCCGGCCCGGGCCATTAGGTCCGGGCTTAGCCCGTGGTTGATGACTTGAAAGAATCCCCACTCTCTGCAGGCTTCGGAAATTCTGGCCAAAGTGGCAGCCTTGTCACCGGAAAGGTCGATGACCGGAATGTTGATGTGGGTCGGGCCGGAGTTGGAGGAGGGTCTTTCGGGTTCGGGCTTGATGTAACGGTCAGGAACCGTTGGGAGCTGGCTTTCAGACAGTGATTGGACACGGATTATTGGTTCAGGCCAGTCTTGTTTGAGGGAACTCATGACTTTAGGGGGGTTTCCAAGGTTGATCCTGTAAACGATGAAACAAACGGATCCTTATATTTCAAGGGAAATCTAGAGAGAGAAAAGTATGTGTGTGTGTGAGAGAGAGAGAGAAAGGGGGGGGGGGGGGAGGGACTGAGTGGTGGCCTAGTGGGTAGGGTACGAGAGAATGCATACAAGTGGGGGTGAAAAGGACATTAAGAGAGAACGTGAAAGATGTGTGGTATTGAATCAAAATGTGAGAGAGAAAAGTAAAGAGAGAGAAGAAAACACAGAGAGACATGTATTATATATAGAGAGAGAACATATATATATGTATGTATGTATCTATCAGCTGTGTGTGTGTGTGTGTGTTTGTTTGTTGGATAAAAAGTTAATTTCAGCCGATATATATCACTCATTTACGAGAATGATAGAACCCCATTTCGGCGCCGTGATCAACTTGATTACTCTCTCTCTCTCTTCTTTCTCTTTCTATATAATATATATATGTCTAAATATGTGCATATATAGGTGGCATATTTTTATCTGTATATAGCTTAGTTGCCATGATTAGTTATTTCTAACCCTATATTATATATCAGCTGACAGAGAGGATACATACAGGCGCGTGCATATATATATATATATGGGTCTATATATATGTATGTGTATATATATATATATATAAAGAGAAAAAGACAAACCGTACAAAGGAAAGGAGAAAAGAAAAGGCTACATCAAACGGCTTTTTTCTTATTCTTTTTTTTTAGGCTTGTTTTTTTTCCAAACCTTTTTGTGATAAAAAAAAAAAAAAGTAGAATAAAAACAGACAACGCAAACTTTTCAATCTGTTCCCATAATTTTGTTCTGAAAAATTTGAGTATAAAACATATATAGAACATAATTAAAAACTCAATATGTTCCCATAGATTTGTTCTGAAAATTTGAGTATAAAACATAGAACATAACCACATATATTATAAAACACAGAACATGACTATATCTATATGTGTGTGTACGCACACGCGAACATATAGTTTCAAAAAATAAAAAAGAAGAACACAAATCCTAACCAAACGGGGCCTAAGAAACCCTAAATGGGAAGCACAAAACCTCCCCCAAAGTATTTTAAACTCTAGCTAAAACACAAATAAACATATATTAGCTTGAAACAACGTTACTAACCCTAAAAACAGAGAGAGGGAGAGAGAATTCATATCATTTAACTAAGATATTAGCTTAAAACACCATTACTAACCTTCAAGGGAACTTTAGAGAGAGAGAGAGAGAGAGAGAGAGATTTGTGAATTTTTTTTTAGGGCAGAAGGGGGTTTAAATAGGGGTAAAGGCCAAATCATGCATGCAAAACTCACCATTGTTAGTGGATACCCGTTTATTTCTTTGCATGTAACGTTGTTCTGTGCCGGGCTTCATATAATTACACATACAACCCCTCCTTCTCATGCAAGATAATTTTGATTCACGTGGTTCACGACATAGATACAACGTGAAAGCTCACACTAACTGACGTGGCATTGGATGTCATCCTACTCCCGTGGCATGATACCATACATTCACATGTAATTTGAGTAGTGTTTTTGTTTGGATTATGTAGCTCTTAGTAGGGGGCGGCAATTATATATTTTTTGCGAGGTGTATTTATATATTTTTTAGGAAAAAATGCACTTTGGTCCTTAAAGTATGTGGCGGACCACGGCTATGTGGACCGTGAAGTTTACAAAATTACACGTTTTAGTCCTTCAAGTTCGATCACATTCGTTTCAATTCAACAAAATTAAAAACGTTAATGGTTTTTGGTGAAAAATGAGTTAGTACGTGACTTTCTAATGGTGATATTTTTATCATTTCTTCATTTCTCCGTCATGTCTGCTCGCATTTTACACGCTTATTTTGATGCCGATTGGGTCGACTGGGTCCAAGATCTCATCGACAGAGGTTCAACTACTGGTTATTGTTTGTTCTTGGGCAATTCTCTCATTTCCTAACACAGTAAGAAATAAACCGTAGTTATGCACTCCAGTACTAAAGCTTAATACTGTGTCGTCGTTGATACAATATAAGAACTACTTTGACTTCACTAGCTCTTCCCGACAGGGAGTCTTCTCCGCTACGACCACTGTTCTAGATTGTAACAATACGAGTTCTATTCCGATTGCCCATAATAACGTTTTGCACAAGTTTAAAAAACATATCGAGACTGATTCCCACATCATTCGTCACCACATTCTTTATAATATTGTTCATGTTGATCTTAAGATTTTGATGAACAATTAAATATTGATGTTTTTTGTGGAACTAATAATTTTATTGAGTGTTTTAGTTTTTTAATTCCAGTGAAAAGATTATCATGAAGGTATTGAGAAAAATGCTAAATGAATGCTAAAGACATTGACGAAGATGATGCATGTTAAGAGATCGAAGAATTTGAAGAACTTAGGAAAAATAACTCAGGTTAAATTTTTACTCTTAATGTATCCCGATTAGGATCACACATGACACAAAATATTTTTATAATTATGTGTGTTTTTTATAGGATCTTAATTAGTTAACATATTTGCTCCTATGTGTAATTGAAGAAGAAACAATTGATTTAAGAAAGATAATAAATTAAAATTGAATTTAAGAATTTAGTGGAGTTAACCAAGAAAAGAAATCGGTTAAAGAGGCAAAAACGTCGAAGAAATTTAGTAGAAAATTAATTACGGATAGGTGTTCCAGTAGGGTTGGTCAACTGATCAACATGGATCGTTGTTAGGAAAACAAATACTTTTATTTAGAATTTATCATATAAACACATACTAGCCTTTACCCATACCTAAAGATACTATTTTAAATTGAACAAATTGTAAAACACACAAAATTACTATGAACATACCATCAAGTTGAAATTTATACACTAATTGAACTCATTCAAAAAAATACAAATTGAACCCAAGAAATGTTAGTCTGATTGGAAAGGGGAGGTGTTCATTTTCCTTGTCAACTAGTGTTTGACTCTCTCGAGGAGCACTCTAGCAATTAAATTTTGAATTTAATTCTGAATGCACCAGGCCGATGTGGATGA
Source organism: Eucommia ulmoides (assembly GCA_016647705.1). NCBI lineage: Eukaryota > Viridiplantae > Streptophyta > Magnoliopsida > Garryales > Eucommiaceae > Eucommia > Eucommia ulmoides. The sequence goes on from CM028328.1 coordinate 56,568,441, forward strand.
GTGTGCCCTAAAGATTGTCATGTGAGATAATTAGTCGAGGTGCGCTTAAGTTGACCCGGACATATCTTATCGTCAAACCGAAAAAAGAAAAAAGAAAATACAAATTGAACAAATTTAATGGTTATCAACAAAATTCGTGTACTATTAATCGATGTATTTTTATATTTATAAATTAGGATGATCAGACGGTCTAAAATTTAAATTGGTTTGTCTTTTGATCAAATGGTCATATTTATCAGCTTCCTAACTTATTTCTGTTTTTTATTTATTTATAAATTAGGTTGATCCGACTGTCCAAAATATAAGTTCATTTGTCTTCTGATCTGATGGTCCTCTTTATCAGTGTTCTAACTTATTATTATTATTATTATTTTATTTATAAATTAGGATGATTCGATGGTCCAAAATATAAGTTGATTTGTCTTTGATCCGACGACTCTCTTTATCAATGTCGTTAACTTAATTTTTGTTTTATAAATTAGGATGATCCGACAATCCAAATTATACATTGGTTTGTCTTTTGATCAGACGGCTATCTTTATAATTAATTGTTCAATTTTATATATATATATATATATATATATATATATATATATATATATAGAGGTATGTATAAAAAAAAAAAAAAATCATAGTGTATTGGCCCATGCCGTGATGGGGAAGTGTGAAACGAGGATTAATGAGAGTGTGAACACAAGAAATTACACGTGCTTTTATTTGAAAAAAAAAATGTATATTGATTCTAGAATCATTTTTTGCTTTTATTATAAAAATAGAAATAAAAATAATTTCGTAATTTCAGACAAAACAATTTTAGATCAAAAACATATTAGATCGTACTTTGCAAAAATTTGAGTGCAATCTCAATGTGCGCCATGATATTTTAATCGTTGTAATGTACACCTTGGAATTTGATATTTGTCTCTAATTGGTCCAATCAACTCATTTCGACTATCACAAATGCCAGAGCAGTAATATGTGAATCACAATTAAGAAAAAAATAACATGTGATTCAAATATTACTGATCTGGTAATTAAGGCCCCGTTTGGTTAGTGTTCCCAACCAAACTCAACCCAACCCAAAAATTTTGGGTTTGATTTTTGGGAATGCGTTTGGCAAACACAAAACTCAACCCAACCCAACCCAAAAAATAGGAATTGATTCTCAAAATCCTAAAGAAACCAACAAACAAAAAAAATTTGTTTCTTTTTGTGCTCAAAACTCTCAACCCAAAGTTCTCAACTTTCGTCTTCATCTGCTGGCTGACCACCACCACCCGCCGCCGGCCACCGTCCGGCGACCATTGCCGGCTGCCGCCGCTGTCGTTCGACGACCGGCCGTCGTCTTCGGCGACCTTCTGCTGCCGCCGGCCACCTTCGGCAACCATCCGCGCCGCCGGCGTCCACCTCCGGCTACCGTCCGCCGCCTGCCGGCGACCGTCGCCGGCAACCTCCACCGCCCCGCCAGCCGTCCGGCCACCACCGTCGCCGTCGCCGTCTGACACGCCACCGTCCGCAGCCGCCAAACACAAAAAAAAAAATAAAAAAAAATAGTTTTAGGATAAAATCGTTACCAAACACATTCTATTCTCAGCACAAAACAAAAATTGTCGTTACCAAACGCAATTCTGTTCCCAAAATTTTCAACTCAACCCAATTCAATTCAACCCAACTCATTCCAGTTAAGTTCAGAAAAGTGGGAACACTAACCAAACGCCACCTAAGATGACTTGAACGTGTAGATTAGACCAATTAGATGCAAAATTTAAACTTCGACGGTTGCATTGTGAAAAATCAAATATGTAGAGATACATTGAGATTACGCTCAAACTTTAGGGGTAAAAAGTGTGATTTAAACCTAAGTTATACCTACATTTTTACTTTGTTGATCCAAGAAAATAAGGCAACAAGGCCCAAATAAAAGGCCCATAAAGGCCCGTAACTCTTTAAATGGGCCATGAAGTCTGGGCCTAAAGGCCCAAAATAACATAAAGGGAAAATATTTAGGGTGGTTTCCTATGGGCCCCAAATAGCCGGTAGAAACATATTTCAACTCATTATTTTTACATATTCAACCACAGCCCCCAAAAATCCTTGCATGCGTCTAACAAATATTTTTTTTAGTGTTGTTTGGTTAAGAAATAAAATGAAAGGAGAGAAACTAATTCCGTTTAATATAATTTATTATTTCGCTCTCATATATTATAAAAAAATTAAAAAAAATCTATTATTAAATGTATAATTGTAATTTTAATGTTTTTTCTTATACTTCAACTATTTTTCTTCTATTTTCATCTCAAATTTAAGAGGTATAAAGGAAAAAGAAAAAGAGCTTGTTTTTTCATCTCTTTTTTCTTTTCCATTTTATTTTCCTTCCTTACCGAGCAAAGTTTTTATTATTTATTTTTATTTTCACCATTTTTTCTGTTTCCTTTTCCCTTCCACTTTTTTTTTTTTCTTTCACCCAACCAAACATAAGTAAAAAAAGAGGGAAAAATGACTTTTTTCCATCCTTCAAGTTTGAGTAGGTGTTGAAGTGGTCTCTGATGTTTAACACCTAACATATTTGATTTTTAAATTATTAAATTGAGTTAAATATGGTTCAAATTTCTTATTTTACTCTTAAAATTAATTACACTTGTTTTCCTGTAAATTTTATAATTTAGATTGTTTTTCTCCCTTCTTCTCCGGTGAAAACCATCGCAGACGGCAACAATGACTCCTGTGATTGACTCTCTCTCTCTCTCTCGCAGACCAAATCTGTCTAGTGTTAAACATCAAGGATCACTTAAATGCTTAATATGGGAAAACTCCCGCTCATAACTGATATAGGCGTGGAGCCTTAAATGGGTTGGGTCGGGTCAGAAATCCAATCCGAAATAGATAGACCCAATGGGTTATCTAGGCCTAAGCATAATGAGTCCAATGGGACAGGGTCTTCGGCAGTCTTCTATACAAGACAAACGGCCTCACAAAGAGACCCATTAATGGGCAGATCAAAGCCCACGATGTTGAGGTCCAAAGAGTAACGGTCAGCCCATCGTGACTACCTCTCCTACACTTGAAAAACATTATAAACTGGATTGACTATAACGGCTCATGATTAATGGGGAACATTACAGAAATCTCTCCTGAAATAAAAGAGATATTAGTTATTTTCCAAGCCGTCAGGAGTGTATCACGTAACAGGCGGCATCTCCAATGAAACAACGGAATATCTCCAAGCCTATATAAGGGACAAGTATCACTGGTATCGTTTGATGGTTCAATCTGTGTATTAATTCCTTCCATTACCAGATTAATTTATTTTTACGCCGAAGGTTCTTTGGTCCCCCTTAAGAACTCATGGTTTTGCAGGTGTCAAAAGGAAGGCAAATAGGTTTTTAGCACGTGCTGAGCTGCTACGCGTATTGGGAATTTCTAGTAACATCAACACCGATCCGAAACTTGAAGGACGAAAAAGTCATTTTCAAAGAAAGAAAATTGAAAAAAACTATTGATTCCTGAGAATACAGAGAAACAATAAAAAAAAAGTGAGAACAAATTTAATTCATTTAAAAAAAAATGAGAAAATAAATAAATAAATAAAATAAATAGAAACGTGGCAAAATAGAAAAAGATCTATGAGAGAGCAAACAAATGCAAAAAAAGACAGAAAGATAGTGGAAAGGTGACGATGAAGAAAACTATATATCATAGAGGGTTTTGCACTTTGTACCCCTTAGTTTTTGATAAATCCCACTTTAACACATAATTTTAATTTAAACACATTAAACTTTGAAGTATCCAAATCGTGTTAAATTAGTCATTTCGTCATTTTTACGACAGAATCCACTCACCTGAGTGAATACCTATGTGACATGCGGTTGATTTTTTTTCATAAAAATAATGAAAGCACGACGCGATTTGGATATTTCAAAGTTTAATGTGTTCAATTTAAAATTATAAATACTAAAATGAAATTTCTCTAAAGTATAGAGGTGCAGAGTGTAAAAAGCTCTATATTGTACTAGCTAGTGATGAATCATAGCTTTTGTTTTTCTCCCACCCACAATTATTTACCACGACGCGTCGAAGCAATGACCGGTTGGAATCTTCAAACCGGTCACCCCTCCCTCCTCCCACCTTCCTTAGTCCTATCCATAGTCACACGCGCTCATAGACCATAGTCAACAACATACTTTAACATAATATTTGAAAAAGTTGAATTTAACATTTTTTATTTTTTTATAAATTTACAAATAAGTTTTTGTCTATTGGATTATATGGATGTGGGATCTTGGAAAAAAATTGGACGAAACCCTAATAGCGAGCGAAAAAATTCAAAAGGGGGGTCCCGAGGGGAACTCAGGTGTCTCCTCAATTTTAGGACTATTTTGATTTTATGCTTATATTAATTTATCGTACGTGTCTAAAAGTACTAATTTTAATTCAATAAATTATTCTTGAGAGAATCGATGTAATAGTGCGATGATTTTGTGATCCTGAAAATGCGCTATGGAAGAGAATAGATGGAGAGAATACATTAGATGTTTTTTGATAGTTTGTTGAGATGTTATATGATATAAAATACTTGAATTGCATTCAAGACCTCTCCCAACAGAACACTTTTCATACATATGGAGTTCGATCCCGAGATAATTACTTAAGGAGTATAAGCCCCTTCCGCTTGAACCAACTCATGTTGGTCTATCGATGTCCCTTTGATTTTTTATTTAGGGTTGAAAATGTCTTCAACATAAAATATGTCATGATTTATATAAATTTTTTTTTTTTTTTTTAAAACAAAACAATTAGGACCCTTAAAATTTTACATAGACCCTCTCATTTATAAAATCTAATAAAAATCAAAACAAAAATTTAATCCCTACTCAATCAGTTTCCTAGATCCGCCGTTAGTACTTGGCTACTATTATCTAAATGGGACAATCAGCCTCCATCCCTCGGTTTAGGGAGCGATAATTAACTAATTTCAAGCCATTAAACCCTGATCCCCTTGATTTAGAGAACAATTATGGTCTCGAACCGAGATTTCAGGGGTTCTACTATCGAATCATGGTGGGTACTACAAAATAGGTAACTTTGAAAACCTTGGTTTATCGAAACTCTATTAAGATTTTACGATCTCTGATTTATAGAGGTGTAACGACGACAGACCGATCTCAACTAATTGGTTACTATAATACTATTTTGACGCGCCTATTTAGTAGCTGGACAGTGGAGTTCACGCGTGACCGGATCACCGGTAGAGCCGGATAGATATTGGAGTTGGGATAGTGGAGTCCACCGGGAGAAGTACATGAATTTGAACTTCTTTTGCATTTGCATTTGCATTTGAATTTCATTTGGGTTTGGGCTAAGTAAGACGCATAAGTGGTGTGAGTAGTGCACTCGTTTTGAAGGTTTGACCTTTGACCGGAAGAAGCAGGGAAGAACGAGGGAGGAGAGAGGAGAGAGAAGATCACACCTTCCTTTTTTCTTCCTCTCCCCTCTCGTGTTCATCAAAGCCCTATAAAGCCTTCCCTTCTCCCTCGTGTTCATCAGGGCGGCATAATCGGAGCATCATTTATCGTTTTACTTCAATAATCATCAAATTGAAATCATTCTTGAAGCTTGATTGATCAGCTTTGTTCTCCGGCGAACTCGTGAAGGCAGATCGGAAATCAGCTCTCTCTCTCTACAGGTATGTTTTTGTTTCGATTCGGATCTGTTCATAGTTTTTTGAATCAGAGATCAGTGATTATATGATGTTTAATCTATAGGAGATGTGTTTGTTGACTAATTCTTTAGGTTTTCGTTGATGAAAGATTGAAAATCTTAGTCCTAGACTAGACGTAAGGTTTTGGATTTGAAATTTATGAAATTTGAGATGAATAATCTGATGAAATACGAAGATTCAAAATCTTGGCCCTAGAACTAAGTTTTTAGGTTTGAAATTGATGAAATATGAGAAGAATAATCTGATATAATGAATTAGGAAACGAGCAAACGCCAGCGGTTTGAGATTAATTTTTGTTCTTCCAATTTTTTGTTTGCAGCTTCGTTTTTCACGTGCACGGTGTACTGGTTCGAAGAGTAAGCTCCGTCCCTTCGATTCGGCTATGGAGGAGTATCTTATCGATGGGAAGAAAGGAATTCTTGGTAAAGGTTGCTCGAATTTGCTCGAGTTTTTAGCTAAAGATGATGTAGCCGGCTTCAGATTTGAAGTCGAAGAGAAGGGCGTAGATATCGATGAGGTTAGCTACTGGTACGGCAGACGAATCGGCTCGAAGAAGATGGGGCTCGAAGAGAGAACGCCTCTGTTGATTGCTTCCCTCTTTGGAAGCCTTCAGATTATGAAATATATCATCGAAACCGGAAAGGTCGACGTAAATCGAGCCAGCAGCTCCGACCGAGCCACCGCCCTCCATTGCGCCGCCGCAAGCGGCGCCTCCGCTGCGGTTGATGCCGTCAAGCTGTTACTCAATTCATTGGCTGACGTGAATTCCATTGACGCCAACGGAAATCGTCCTGGCGATTTGCTTGCTCCGGCGACGAAATTCTCAACAATTTCGGACCGGAAAACTCTCGAATTGTTGCTGAAGGGCCGGTTTTTCCAAGAGGAGGAAGAAGAACAGAAGATGATCGCAGCCACAACTCCTGAAAAGAAAGAATACCCCGTTGATATAGCCTTGCCGGACATAAACACCGGGACGTACGGTTCCGATGAGTTCAGGATGTACAGTTTCAAGGTGAAGCCCTGCTCCAGGGCTTACTCCCATGACTGGACGGAATGCCCTTTCGTTCACCCGGGAGAGAACGCCCGCCGGAGGGACCCAAGGAAGTACAATTACAGCTGCGTCCCTTGCCCGGAGTTCAAGAAGGGAACTTGCTTCAAAGCCGATTCATGTGAATACGCCCATGGAGTTTTCGAGTCATGGCTTCATCCAGCTCAGTACAGGACTCGTCTCTGCAAGGACGAAACCGGGTGTGCTAGAAAAGTCTGTTTCTTTGCCCACAGACCCGAGGAGCTCCGGCCGCTGTATGCTTCCACTGGCTCAGGCATGCCTTCCCCCAAATCCGGCGCCATGGATTTCTCCACTTCGACGCCGCCCATGTCTCCGGTTGTATGTTCTTCTCCAGTCTCAGGGAACATGTGGCAGAACAAGGTGAACCTAACGCCTCCGACGTTGCAGCTCCCTGGAAGCCGGTTGAAAACCACCGTCAGCGCCAGAGACCTTGAACTGGAAATGGAATTCCGTAATAGACAGCAGTTGATCGACGAGCTGACTAGGTTGAAGGACCTGAAACCCACTAACCTTGACGATATATTTGGATCTCTCGATCATCATTTTCATGGTGTTTCTCCGAAAGTAAGCTCAGCCCAGTTGCAGCAATCTTCGATCCAGCAGAATATTGCCCAACTCCGGGCAACTTACCCTTCTAACGTGTCATCATCTCCGGCAAGTTACTCTTCTAACCTAACTTCTCCGGCTCCAGCGAGAATATCCTCCCCTTATGGGTTTGATACGGCGGCGGCAGTAGCGGCAGCGGTCATGAATTCGAGGTCTTCGACTTTCGCGAACAGAAGCCAGAGCTTCAACTACCGGCACAACGGGCTAAGCTCGACCACCGCCTCCTCAAAATTCTCCGATTGGAGTTCACCGGACGGGAAACTCGATTGGGAGTTCAGGGGAGAGGATATGAGCAAGCTGACGAAATCCGCCTCCTTTGGGTACAGGAATGCGGCGGCAAAACCGGTGGTTTCCAAGGGTATTGTTGAGCAGGACGGCCCGTGGGTGAATTCTCTGACGAATGACTGGCGGAGATTACACAGCGGCGACCGGGGCGATATACAGCTCCGACTTGGAGAAGAATTATGGTGATGAGGTCCATGAAATGCCGCCGGCTTGGATTGAGCAGTTGTACATAGAGCAGAAGCAGATGGTGGCATAAGCGTAATTTTGGCTTTAAAAGAAGAAGGTGATTCCAACTGAAGATTTTTCAATATTCTTTTAATGATTCATATTTTTTCAGTGCTAGTAAAAGAAAATAAAAAATAAAACTTACTACAAATAGAGAATTATGATTGAAGAATCTAATTTTTATTTTTTAATTTTTATTATTTTTTTAATGTTGTATATTTTTCTCCCCATTAATGCAAGGAAAGAAGGGGAAAGTTCAACCCTAAAATGGCCCATGGGGTGACTATTCTTTGTATTCCTCTTATAGCCGTGATTGAAAGCACTATTTTTATTTTTTAATTTATAAGTATGAGAAAATAATAAATAATAAATGAATTGATTAAAAATATAAAACGCAAGCAATATAAATAATTAAAAATAGCAAAATTAAAGAGAATTTTATTTTTACCGTTAAAATTAAAATGAGATAATACTTGTAAGTTCATATTTAGAAAATACCACCTATATATTTATTTGGTGAGGGTATTTTTGGACATTTTCAAGTAAGCATTTGGGACCAAGCCACGTGTCTATCCTCGTGGTAATAGGGACGCATTCCGAAATCTGTGACGTTATGCTGGAGCATACACCGACCACAGTTCCTCCCTGAAATCTTATTTGCACCTAGAGAAGAGCGAGAACTAGGACTGGCAAAACAGGTAACAGGTCATTACACGATAACACGAAACATAATAAGACCCACACACGAATACGACACGATAAACTTATCGTGTCAGACTGCCCAAACATGAACACGACACGATAATTTTTCGTGTCACACGATAACACGAAACCTATCAGGTAAACACGACACGATAAGACCTGATAGGTTTTCATTATACATTAATCTACCCATTACACATTAATGACCTGTTAACCTGTTAAGTTGACACCATGTTAACAAATTATTACAAAAGAAAAAAAAAAAAACTAGTTCAACCAAAACAAACCAAACAAAAATAAAATAAAATCCATCATTACATTTCCAATGTCACACAAAAAAATAAATAAAAAAATACCAACACAAATATCATTCACATAATAACACCAAATATGGAATATCTTAAATTAATTGTCAATAGATTCATAATAAACATAATAACCAAATATGGAATATCTTTTTACTCTCTTTCGTTTTCCGATTGTTTTGTTTTTGACATCATCCTCCACCTCTTGCGACTCATCATCATTTTTAGTTTCTACCGTGATTGGTAAATCATTTGAATCTATGGTATCCATCTACATGTAATTACAAAACATAATTAGAAACACTACGGATTTGTGGAGAAAATATCACCAATGCAAATTTCACTCATCAATTCAGAGAAATTTCAGATCAATTACAAATGAGAATACGGATCTGCGAAGAAAATATCAAGCATAAACACAAATAAGAAGACTTAGAAGTACTTTACAAAATAAAAACCCTGATTTCACTCACCAAATAATAGAAGATTCGACGAACGGCGACTGAGATTCTGCTCAGATTCAAACGATGAAGGACGAACGGTGGAACTGATTAACTGAGAAATAAAAAACAATTAGAATTTATAACAAATATCTGGACAAAAATAGATCTATTGATCCCTAACCCTTCAGATCTACCAAAAAAAAAATGAAATGTGACTTCAGATCTACCTGGAATCGAACGAACGAGCAGCGGCGGTCGTCGTCTTGTAGAGCAGCGATGGTCGTCGTGAGAACGAAGTGGAGTAGCGGCGGTCCTCCGTCATTGTCATCTAGTGGCGAAGGGAGAGAGAATGGAGTGAGCACTGAGCAAGTGAGTAGCCACGAAAACGAATATCAAATGGGTTAGGGTTTGATCTCGATTCCTAAATCCTAACCCTTTAGATCTACCCAAAAAAAAAAAATTGTGACTTCAGATCTACCTGGAATCGAACGAACGAGCAGCGGTGGTCGTCGTCTTATGGAGCAGCGACGATCGTCGTGAGAACGAAGTGGAGCAGCGGCGGTCCTCCGTCGTCGTTATCTTGTGGCGAAGGGAGAAAGAACGGAGTGAGCACTGAGCAAGTGAGCAGCCACGAAAATGAATATCAAATGGGTTAGGGTTTGAGAAATCTGAATATATATATTAAGTACTAATTTATAATATTTGATAATTTGGGGGTGTAAAAATAATTTATTAAATTAATGAGTAACCTATTGTGTCACAGGTTATCGTGTAACATGAATACACGAAATTCTTATCGTGTCTTATCGTGTAACCTATTGGGTTATCAGGTCAACCTGATAACCTGCACTATTTCTTATCAGGTTATCGGGTCTGACACGATAACGACCCCATACTTGATAAGCAAAACCTAAACCTGCTAATTTCGTGTCGTGTCATCGTGTAAATATCTGTTTTGCCAGCCCTAGCGAGAAGCCCCACAGGGACATGCCATTCTGAGCTCTGCGTCGTGCCCTAGGCAATCAATTTTAAGGACTTAGCTGTTCACCTCGACCAACTCTCCATTCCAACTCGTTTCGTCTCCAGGACTCCACGGATCTTCGCTCTCCTCTAACAGCTTACCGCCACGGGCCTGACAAAGGCCCGTAGGCTTTGCCAAATGGGCCCAAAAGTCTAAACCCAACGATTATCTCATAAACGTCCCGGATTATCAGTTAAACGCAGGGTTTCGACTAATTTAACTTGTTTAGGCCCAACTAATCGTCTCCAACTCCTATATATACCATGTGCTATGCAAGCCCGAGGTACGCTTTACATTATGCGCGAGTTCATTTGTTTACTTGCTATATAACAGTACCTTTTCTCTCTGAGCACTAATGTGAGATCCCAATTCCGCACGTTCGTCATTTTAATTTCATTTTAGAGCATTTAGAAAAATTTCAAGGTAAAATTGTGTTAATTAAAATCCAAGTTAAAAGTTATTGGGTCAAATTGTAAACTTAGATTCATGCATATATATCAGTGCATGTGTGTGCCGTGAGATCAGCTGACGGCTAGAAGGAGAGAAAAGTGGGAGGCGACGTGGCTTGAAGAGAGAGCATTTCGGTCTACTAGATTCATATATATATATATATATATATATAGCCTTCAAGCATATAGTGATGATAAAATCTAAAAGAAAAATCCAGAAACCAGAAAATTCAGAGAAGAGAGAGAGAGAATCGGAGGGTGGTCGGCGGTGTGTTCCTCCGGCAGGTGTGGAGGAGGCATTACCGTTCGATGTGTTCGTCGTCGATCAACCATGATCGTGTGAGGGATTGTTTTAATGGTTGTGGTATGTGTGATTGTGGACTGCATGTGTCGTCGTCGGAAGCAGTCATCAGTCCGGTAGGTGTATGTGACCGTCGAAGGTGGGTGTGGTTGTGTGTTCTGTGTATGTGTGTCCCCGTCGTTCAGCATATGTGTGGGTGTGGGTGTGCTCGTCGTTGATCACCAGAGTCATCGTTGACGGTGGGTTAGAGAGAGAAAACTCGCCGGTGGCGAGAATTCAAAATAGAGAATGTGTGTGTCATCTGTTCGTGACGGTGGTTCGATCATAGTGTGTGTGGATCGTGCATGTGTTTCGTCGTGGGATGGTGTGAGTTCGGCTCGTCCAGTCAATGGTGGCGGCAGCGTGAGTTTGGCCTGACAATGGTGGCGGTGATTATGGGTATGTGTGTTGTTGACGGAAACCACAGACCGACAGTGGGTGTGGGATGTGTTCGGCGTTGTGTATGCGTGTGCGTGAACGTCAGCGGTAAAGATCGGCGGGAGGAGTGAGAGTTCGGCCTGCGGTTGAGGCAAAACCGGAAAAACAAAAATAGACGCAGGAACGAGGAAGAAGAAAAAAAAAAAGAGAGAAAAAGAAAAATACACAAACAACCCCAATAAAAATCCAAAATCCATCTCGTGGCCGACGGACGATTCGGAACAGATAAAATCTAAATCGATTATTATTGTTGTTAAATGAAATTATTAACATTAACGGGTTTGCGAACATAATAGTAATCCTCGTAATCGTAATAATACGTTATTAATCGCTAATCTGAATAAATTGATACAGTAATATTAAACGGAGCGAAATTAACCGAATAATAATCTTTTATAATAAAATGTGGAGAATGGGAAATTGTGAAATTTAGGGTCTGCATTGCATGATTAGGTTATTTTAAATAAAATATTAATTTAGGCCCTATCACCATTAGGTTCGCAGGCACCGGCGTCCCGATAGCGTGTGGTCAGTGACAGTTTTGCAGAGTAGATATCGAGGTGAGTGTACTGTCTTTTATATAAATTACAAATTGTATTTTCGTATATATTATGGAAAATGTGTTTATTTAAATTGGACGAATTTGCAACTTATATGGATCAAGCGGTTTTGAGTGTTTGTGGATCACGTTGGTTTTAAAAGGGTAGAAAATGATTTATTGAATCTAATTGGTTTCTAAAAGGGTGGAAAATGATTGTGGACTGAGTCGTTTGTTTTTTAGGTGAAAATTGATGTTTTGTCTAGTTATGCCATAGTATTTCTTCCCGAAAGGGATGTGGATTACCTGCTGGGCAAAGTTCGACAGAGCGTTGTTTACCTGCTAGGCATAGTCCGACAGAGCGTTGATTATATGCTAGGCAAAGTCCGGCAGAGCGTTGTTTATGACCCGTTAGGAAGGCAAATCCTACGGGTGGTACGATACCGTTGCAACTCCCGATCGTGAGGTTAAAACGATCATATGGCTAGTCGGAGGGTGGTGTGATATTTTGTCGTATAAGGTGAACTGGTTGGATAAATTTATATATATTACTTTACACTGGATTGGTGTATCCATATATATATACATATATATATTGGTGTATCTATTATTTTGGATGTTTTACATTATTTGGATAGATATAGTATTCTGATGGAATTTCATTGTTTGGTTGGGATGTTATGAATATATGAGTTTATTTCTGTGGTGACAAGAAAACGAAGTTTTCCATGTGGTATGTGTTTATCATATTTTATTGGAATTGGGTGGTTTAAATACAGTATTTTTTTTTTACAGTGGTGGCAGTTAAAAATTGGTTTCAACTATGATATACGGTATTATTGTTATATTATTTCATTTCATTGGTGGCAGTGGAACCGGATACGTGATTATATTATAATATATTTCGAAACATGGTGTTTATTATTTGTTATTTTGAAATGTGGTATTTAAATTCTTATACTTGATCTATACAAAACGTTTTTATTATGAAGACAACACACCGATAAATTTTTTTGGTTTCAGGTATGGCGGTTAGGAGTCGGTCCACTACTGGCACTAGGGAGAGTCCGAAGGTAGTGTCGTGTTGGAGGTGAGTCGGTCAGACGTGAACTGTTGAAGGTTTAGGTACTTTAGTGTTTTTGGTTATTGATATTCGGGACATGTGTGCTCCCAAATTTTGAGAACAGGTATATATATTTTATAGTAGCGCAAGTGTGTATGTATATATGTCTGATTGGATACTCGTGGATTGGTCTGATGACGCCAGGTCGACGTCTCGCCTGGCCTAGGGTGACGGGTGCCCGGGGTGGGGTGTGACAACTAATTACCACGCTGGAGGGGTTTCACCGAATCAAATCCCGGTCTGAGCCTTCTGCAGGTACACTCCCTGAAGAGCAGGATTCTGAACACAACAAGTCAGTCATCTCAGGACCCAGCACAGCTCTCGTGAAGAATTTTCAATCGACGATTCCACCTCAGCGGGAGGACCTACCCGTCACTTGACTGGACCATACTCGAAGTGTGTACTAGTTTTATACACCAACAGTTTGGCACTGTCTGTGGAAAATGTTCAAAAAGCCTTCCCATGATCATTACTCTCTGCTCGATTGAGCCTAGATGATTACAAGGTCTGGTTAGACAGACAGACCCGGAATAGAAGAAAAAGATATATCAAGGACTCCAAGGCACTCCCTCTAGCTCTCACCAATGAGGATAACTGCCCCCCCAAAGACCAGGCAGGATCATCAACTCTGCCACTTAGGGCTGCGAGACAGACCTCGGGAGCTGTGGAGGCATCTGGGTTGATATCCTTGAGTGCCAGATGCAAGAGTTCAAGTCCTGTGTACAACTCTTTCTTGAGCGCTTACCGCTGCCCTATGTTCACGGTGGCCCAGCTCTCCAGACTGCAGCGCTCAAGGAGCCACCTCAAGACTGCGATATTCTTATGGACACTCCGAATGGGCAGGAGCCGGATGACCACCCTCCGCCTCGCAACCCTGAGTTTGCAGGATAAGAGAGGGCCCCCCTGTAATGCCGAGATCTCCACCTCTTTCACCACGCGAACTTGGGCTAAGGGATATGTCGGTATCTCCTGATGGTCGAGCTCTTCATCGACCAACCAGGTTCGATCATAGAGGTCGGCGTGAGCGTGAAGTTGGTTCCTACTCACCTTCTTCCCATCACCCTGCGGCCAGAGCTGCGGGCAGTTTGATATAGGGAGAGCCTCGAGGCCTATTTTAAATAAGCTCCTTAGGGAAAAACTAACTCTCGGAAAAATGTCGATCAGAGGTGTTTCTCACGCTTCGAAGTCTCTAGGACGCTCGTTTCAGCCAGAAATTGATATCCCTGACCGACTCGCTTCTCTCGCCCCACAGGGCTAAGGGGGCAACTGATGAGGGTATTTTTGGACATATCCGAGTCAGTACTTGAGACCCAACCACGTGCCCATCCTCGTGGTGATAAGGACGCATTTTGGAATCTGTGACGCCATGCTGGAGCATACACTGACCATGACTCCTCTCTGGAATCTTATTTGTACCCAAGGAGGAACAAAGAGCCCCACATGGACGTGCTGTTCTGAGCTTTACACCGTGCCCTAGGCGATCAATTTCACGGACTCAGTTGTTCACCTCGACCGGTTCCCTATTCCAGCTCGTTTCTTCTCCAGGACTCTAACGGATCTTTGTTCTCCTTCACTAGCTTACCATCACGGGCTTGGCAAGGGCTCGTGGGCTTTGCCAAATGGGCCCAAAATCCCAAGCCCAACAATTATCTCCTAAACGCCTCGAATTATCAGCTAAACACAGGATTTCGACTAATTAACTGTGTTTAGGCCTAACTAATCGTCTCCAACTCCTATATATACCAGGGGCTATGTAAGCCCAAGGTATGCTTTACATTACGTGCGAGTTCATTTGTTTACTTGCTGCATTACTGTACCTTTTCTCTTTGAGCACTGATTACCACGCTGGAAGGACTTCACCGGGACAAATCCCTGTCTGAGCCTTCTGCAAGTACACTTTCTGAGGAACAAGACTCTAGACACAACAGGTCAGTCCTCCTAGGACCCAACACAGCTCCTGCGAAAAATTTTCAATCGATGATTCCACCTCAGCGGGAGGACCCACTCGTCATCCAACTAGACTATACTCGAGGTGTGTACCTGGTTTATACACCAACATTATTATTTAAGATAAACCAAATACATATTATGTCACTACATCAACAACACAATAAATAAATGATGTAAATGTTACTGCCCAATAACAATATTAATAGCAACATAATGAATAAGAAAATGTAAATGGTGTTGTACAACAACAATGTTAACAATATGTGTATAAGAATAAATTAGTAATAGACCTTAGGGCCTAGCACAACTCCCTTGAAGAATTTTTAACCAACGATTCCACCTCAGCGGGAGGACCCACCTGTTATCCGATTGGATCATATTCGAGGTGTGTACCAATTTTATACACCAATATTATTATTTAAGATAAACTAAATACATATTATCTCACTACATCGACAACATAATAAATGGATGATACAAATGTTACTGCCCAATAACAATATTAATAGCAATATAATGAATGAGAAAATGTAAATGTTACTGTATAATAACAATGTTAACAGTAACATAATGAATAAAGAATGTAAATGTTACTATACAACAAACAATTATCATATGTCAATTTTTTTTTTCTTTTTAAACTTAAATGGTTAAATGGGTATAAGAATAAATTAATAATGGACCTTAGGGCCTACTATAAAATACGCTTAAAAATAATGAATCAAATACAAATACAATACTCAAAGCTTATAATTATAATTTTATTTAATTTTTTTAAAATGGTGGTTTATTTTTTTATTTTTTTTGTGTGATGTTTTGATATATATTATTAGTTTGTTAGAGATATTATTTAATATTAAATTATAAGGATTTAAAATATTATTTGATCTTAACGGTTTATTATTTAATATTAAATTATAAGAATTTAAAATATTATTTGATTTTAATTGTTTAATTTCAAGTTGATCCAATAACCTAAAGTGTCCTAATTTATAAAATAAATTTATTATTATTATTATTTTTTTCCTGGACAAATTATCTTTTATCCCTCATATTTTGCATAATTATCACTATTCTCCTCTCTACTTAGAAAAGTTATAATTTACCTACTTCTAGTTTAAAACAAAGTGAAACATTATTTTTTGATTCCGTTTAAATTTACGGAATATACTTGAAAATTGATGAAATTAATTTTGTCATCCAATTTTTTGATGAAATAAACAAAAATGTCATTTTATTTTAATTTAAATTTAAAAAATATTTATGATAAAAAAAATTAAATAAAAATAAAAATAAATAGATAATTTCATCTATTTAACCCAAAAGTTGGATATAAAACTTAACTCCACCCATTTTAAACATATTCTGTAAATTAGATGAAAATAATTAGTTTTTCCTTAGTTCAAAGTAGAAGTTGGTAAAATGTATCTATTTGAAGTAGGAGAAGTAAAATAATAATGAGGCAAAGTAGAGGAAGATAAAACATTTTTTTTTTATTAATTTATCTTAGGTAGGGTTTCATATCGGGTCATATTCTATGGTATTTGATTTGATATGGTAAAATATATCCAGACTAATTTTCACGAGCCTCAATTAATTATTTCATTGGACGTTCTTAAGAGCGCAATACTTCATAACAATATGATGCATTGATGACTAAATTCAAAATTTAATTTTTGAATTGCTCGCGTAAAGAGTCGAATTTTGGTTTAAAAAAACAGGAAATACTTCCTCTTATCAACCGGACTAACGCCACTTAGATGGTTGTCCACTCAACTGATACATTTGATTTGTGTTCAAAATAAAAAAAAATGATTTTGTAATTTTTTTTTAGCAAATATTACTATATAAATAATAGAGGATATAACAATAAAATCAATCAATGGTTATTTTTTTGGGTAAGTAAAATAATTGGAGAAAGTATAATTAAAAACAAAATTTGTTAATGAATTATAGCTTTTTAATACACCAAGCAAGAATGGTAATTAGCAATTATTCAATTCGGTTTAACATTGTATGTGGTTAAAGCCTTAAACCCATTTTAGCTAACAATGTTAAGATGCATTTCTGCAAATCTACAGAGAGAGAGAGAGGGAGAGAATTCGAGTACTTGGGGAAGAGGGAAAACCCATTTCCCGCCTGTATTCGCGAGAGATTATTTGAGTGCTCGTGGAAGAGGAAAAACCAATTTCGAGAGATCGAGATTGATGGCATCCAAATGGGAGTACGAGAGATTGAGAGAGAGAGATTGAATTAGAGGGAAATCGAAAGTACGAATCAGAGAGAGATCGACGGAGGTTTTGGCAGTGGAAGCGTATCGGAATAATGATGCTCACAGGTACGTATACGTTTTGCGCGTTTTCATTTTCATACATATAATCATACTTGAATTGCAGTTCAACTGTTTGATGAATTTCAAAATTTCACACGCAATTTGAAACCTCAGTAGATTGAATGCATTAGCGATGTATGATTGTTTTCAGGAACGAACAGTGGGGGGAGAATTCAACCCAAAATCGCACTGATGAACACAGGGCAAACTTCTGGTATGGCTGTTCTAATTTCGATTCTTTATAGTAGTTACTAATCATCATTGGTCATAAGATGGGATTCTTGTACTTGCTCCAACCCAAATTTCTGGGCAATAAATATTATTTTCTTTGTTAAATCCAGTATATAAATTTTAGTTGAAATTGAATTATAATGCAAGCTCACTTAAATCTATGCTGAATTCTTTTTATAACTACTACTCTTCATAATCTAGGGTTTTCACTTAAAAAATGAAGGGTGGTCTCGGGACTCTTTCAACCACAAAAAGCTAACTCATGAAGTGAGGTTTTCCCTAACACTTATAACCTGACCACTAGCCTCTTTGATATCCGATGTGGGAGAAACCCAACAATCTCTTCCTTATACATTGGGCCTTTGGTCACCAGTCTCTTCCTTTGTGGCTTTTAGGTTAGAATTGCTGTAATCTGGACTCTGATACCAACGTAGGGTGGTTTTTGGCCTCTCTCACCCCTAAAATCTAGCTCATGAGGTGAGGCTTTCTCTCACACTTATAACCTGATCACCAGTCTCTTCCACATCCGATGTGGGATAAACCCAACAAAAAATTATTCTAGGCACAAAATGTATAGCGCTAAACACCGGTAATTTTGTCAAAACTCCATGTTCAACCTTCAACGATGACTATTACGGTTATAGCATTTAATCTAAATAATTGTTGAATATGCAGCTGAAGAAATATCCATTTAGATATTCATTTGTGATTCTTACAGGCCTTCTTGGATATCATAGATGTGCTAGATTCGTAATTCGTTTAGAGTCTTACACTCTTTTATAAGATATACTAGTGTATGAGGCACATCCGATGTGTGAGCACAACGGTTATAAGGGAGAGGAGAGTCAGTGACAACAAGGGCCCTCTCCTTTAGTGAGTGTGTATTGATGTTAAACGTCCAGTTACTTTGTTACGTTTTTAATCCTTTTTGAAAGACTAATTCACTATACGGAGTTTGGTTGTACATAAATTGAGCCTCGGAATTGGAATTAGAAACGAACAATGTAGAAATCTAAAAAAATTGCATGCCTTCATTTCTAAATCCGATTCCAAATCTTCAATTGTGTGCCTCCAAACGCTACCTAATTGTTGAATTGTTGCTTCATTATGAACGATTGATATGCTAACTATTTCAATATTTTTCAGCTCCAAGGATGAGAGAAACAGATTCATTGAGAATAAGAGTTTTCAAGAAGGATCAAACAAACAAAATTTCATCTGTTCACAAGGAGAAGGAAGAGACTAATAAGCCACTAGTTAAAATGTGTGGAATTACATCGGCGAGAGATGCTGCCATGGCAGCAGAAGCTGGTGCTAATTTCATTGGGATGATTCTTTGGCCCAACTCCAAACGGTCAGTTTCATTGCCCGTTGCAAAGGAAATTTCAAAAGTTGCAAGAGATTATGGAGCTCTGCCCGTTGGGGTATTTGTGGACGATGATGCAGAAACAATTGCACGAGCTAGCGATGAAGCAGACCTTGAATTCGTGCAGGTAATTTCTGCTCAACCCAAATGTTATTTTTTTATTTTGTTTGCTTTAAGGGCATTTTTGGTTGTTAAAATTACCATTTTTTTTTGGAATTGCTTCGTCTTTGATGATATTGATTTGTTTATAGATCTTTTTTTTTTTTTTTTAATTATTATTATAAATGATTGGAGCTGGCGAATCAGGGGCCTTACAACTCTTAAATTTACATATTGGATGATGAAAGATTGAAAAATTTAACTTGACCTAATTAAGGGCCCGTTTGGGCTAATCATCTTATTTTTGGATGAATTGATTTGCATATGATTTAATCAAATCTACATATTAAATAAAGAAACATACAATTGTTTAGTTTAGTTATATTTTGCTAGAATTACATGTAAAAATTAACACTTTAAACTAGAATCAAAATGGTTAGGTAGCTAATTTTAGTATGATGATTTCTAGTTCTGTAAAAAATGTTCCTAATTTAAGGGAATTGTTGAATCCCACATTGATGTTGCCTCCCCCCCCCGGATATCCGTTCGTAATGGTTTGTTAAAGTCTATCCCGTGCGTGAGGGGCATGTTGAATCCCACATCGCTTATGTTACTTGATCCTAAGTTATATATAAAACTGAGGGCAATCCTCCTGTTACAAGGCGTCTTTTGAGAGTGAGTTAAGCCCATTGGATTTCTACAGGAACATTTGGTTAAATTAACTTATTTTTAGATGAATTGATTTGCATATGATTTAATCAAATTTACATATTGCTTTTTAGATGAATTGATTTGCATATGATTTAATCAAATTTACATATTGCTTGGCTATGCTCTAAATTCATGTGAAAACTAGTATTTAAACTAGAACCAAAGTGGTTAGCTAGCTAATGTGAAAAAATGGTGCAATTCACAGATTGAAAGACAGCCAAAATCGCCCATAGTTTTTAATATAAAGTTAGATGCCTCACTTTCCATTCTTTTTTCTTTTTACAGCCAAACACCAAACTCTAACAAATTTATATGGCTTATTCCAAAAATGACTGAACGGGCTCTAAACTTTTTCTTCATTTAACTACATTTTAATTCCTTGCAGCTTCATGGAGATGGTTCTCGTGCCGCTTTTCCAATTTTGGCAAGAGAAAAGCGAGTCATTTATGTACTTCATGCCAACAAAGATGGAGATCTTTTGAATTATGTTTCCAAAGAAGATTGTTCTCTAATTGATTGGATTCTTGTAGATAGTGCGAAAGGTGGCAGGTAAAAAAAAAAGAAACTCTCTTTTCAAGCCATGTTTGTTTGTTTAGTATTTTTTGTTCTAGATTTAGGTTTATGTTCCCCAAAAACTTTGGAACAGAAAAATATGGGAAGATATTCACTAAAAAAAAGGGCCTAACTAGCCTTGTTCGGCCAAATACTTTGTTAACCCTATAAAATGCAATTAATAGAACCTTGTTCCTGTTGATGATTTTAATTTTTAATCAAATACTTGCAAAAGGTCCCGGACAGAAGGCAGGGCATTTTAACCTGTCCTTGGCTTGCCGTAAGTCTTGAGACATGGGGACCTAAGCCCCAAGAAATGTCAATTATTAATACTTCTAAAATATATATTTAATAATTAAAAAAAATCTAAAGGGCAACCCAGCCTTTTCCGAAGGTTTGTTGGGTTCTTGTGTTAAGTGAAGTTTGTTCTTCTTTTTGTTGCTGTAAGTCGTAACATCACCCCGTCTGGTTTAGTACACGAGGACTCTTGTCGTTGTGGGGTTTGGGGATTGGGGAGGATTCGATATTGTTGGCCTCTAGCCAAGTCACAATGGAGCAACCTCACCTACAAATAATAATAAAATTATAATAGGAAAAAATATAAGATGGGTAAGAAAAAAGGATTAATGGACATCATATTTAAATAAAATTATGCATAGTTACTAAAAAGGTAAAACAATAGAAACTTCGATAATGGGAAAACAATAGAAACTTCGATAATGGGATGTTAAATAGGCGAAGGTGATAGTTGGTTCAATCCTTCCTACATCTATTTAATCACCCAATGGGAAGATGAGGGAAGAAGATGATGTGTGACTATGTTTTAGGATTATTTTGTAATACTAAATTAGTTATTTTAATGGCTAACCTTTAGCTCAAAACTTAAAATTACTTAATTTTAATTAACATTTCAGTTATCGAAATGAAAAAGAAATGAAAAAGTTTGGCTTTGCATAATCTTTACACCAGGGGTCCGCACAAAAGTCTGGAGCGTACGCCCATGGATCATTTTGCCCCTAGGCCCCCTACTCATAGCCCAATGGCATTTCTACTACGCCCCTCCTCTAGGCTCGCCCCGAGAGAACGCCTTTTGCAACATTGCATGTACTATATAAAATGCACTTATGGGATAAAATTAGGGAAAATGGTGTTTTTAGTGAGTTATAGCTTTGTTATTATCCACGATTTCGATTGTTAACCAAATGCTTCTTTAACTCTATGATGAGGTACTAAAAGTACAGAGTTGTGAAAATAGTGTTTTTAGTTTGCTATGGCCTTGCTATTATCCACGATTTCGATTTTTAACCAAATACCTTAACTCTAAGATGAGGTACTAAGAGATAAAAGTTGTGAAAAATAGTTTTTTTTTGGTGTGATATAGCCTTGTTTTTATCTACGATTTCGATCTTTAATCAAATACTTCTTTAACTCTACAATAAGGTACTAAGAGATGAAAGTTACAAAAATTGTGTTTTTCGTGTGCTATAAATCCTTGCTAATATCTTCGATTTCAATCTTTAATCAAATTCTTCTTTAACTCTACAGTAAGGTACTAAGAGATGAAAGTTGCGAAAATAGTGTTTTTCGTGTGGTATAGCTTTGCCAATAACCACAATTTCGATTTTTCATCAAATACTTCTTTAACTCTACGATTAGGTACTAAGAGATGAAAGTTACGAAAATAATATTTTTCGTGTGTTATAGCCTTATTATTATCCACGATTTTGATTTTTAATCAAATACTTCTTTAACTCTACGATAAGGTACGAAGATGGTGTTCTTTGCGTACTATAGCCTTGCTATTATTCACGATTTTACATTTTTATTCAAATAATTCTTTAACTCTGCGATAAGGTACTTAGTGATGAAAGTTTCGAAAATAGTTTTTTCGTGTGCTAGCCTTGCTATTTTCCACGATTTCGATTATTAATCAAGTACTTTAACCCTACGATAAGGTACAAAAATAGTATTGTTGGTATTGCCATAGCCTTACTATTATCCAAGATTTCGCAAAAACAAAATATTTCTTTAACTCTATGATTAGGTCTAAGAGATGACAGTTGCGAAAATAATGTTTTTCGTGTAGCCTTGATATTATTGACGATTTCGGTTCTTAATCAAATACTTCTTTTACTCTACGATAAGGTACCTAGAGATGAAAGTTGCGAAAATAGTGTTTTTGGTGCGCTAAATACTTCCTTAACTCCATATAATGCGATCAAGGGTTTGGATTATTGGACAAAGTAGACAAGTAATAGAGTATTAAACTCTTAAATCTGTTTTTCTTTTTCTTTCTTTCTTCTGACTTGTGTTTTCATTTTTGTTCCCAGTGTCATGCTTTTGTTCCCAGTAAACTTGGAACAAAAATGGAAATATGTGGAAAATTATTTTCAGTTCTTAGAAATTTGTTCTAAAAATCTATAATCCAAACCAATCCTTTTTTTTTCCTTTTCTTTTCCCCATTTTTTTCTCTTTTGGCTCTAACTTGTGTGTTTCTTGTTCATACAGTGGGGAAGGGTTTGATTGGACGCGGTTTAAGCTACCCCTGATCGGGAGCAAGTACGGGTGGCTTTTGGCTGGAGGGATAAAGCCCGAAAACGTTTTTGAAGCGCTTTCTACTCTTAGGCCAAACGGGATTGATGTGAGTAGTGGAATTTGTTCTTCTGATGGTATTCAAAAGGATAAATTGAGGATATCGTTATTCATGGATGCTGTAAATTCTGTAACTTATTAATTATGTTATTTGTCGAAATTCATGTTCGTTAGTACCCGTTTGGCAGATTGTTCGAAAGTTCAAAAATTGCAGATTTTTTAATACCAAACTCTAATTTTTGATTTTTCAAAACCGCAATTTTTGGGTCTGCAAACATTTTAGATTTTTCATTTTGTAGTTTGTGAAACTTTGTGATATTGTCACATTGATATAGATCTTTTTTCTTTTTTTTTTTAAACTTTATATTATCTTTTTCCTTTTTTTTTTTTAAATGTAAGTAAAATTCTCGAAAAGAATCTCTAAGATTCGATAACGGAAGCAATTGATCTGAAATTCAAAATCGTAAATTTTTCAAAGGTTATAGTATATCGAAAAATTTAGATTTTGCTAATTTTTTCAAACACTTGAAATCGTGAAATTTTGAAAGATTAACACACTAAATCTCCCGATTTCGGTAACATTAAGAAAAAACATCATCAGATAGGATAACGTAAGAAATTAATCCGAAATTCAAAATCGTAAATTTTCAAAGCCCTACATAAAAAAAATTCAATTTTACAACTATTTTGTTTTAAAACATAGGAAATCGTGAAATTTTGAAAGAGTAACACTCACTAAACCTCTCGATTTTGACACCATTATGAGAAAACATTATCTGATAGGGTAACAGAAACAATTGATATGATACTCAAAATGATGAATTTTTCACTTAAATTGTGATTTTTCACACCGAAAAAATCTTGATTTGGCTATTTTTTAAAACACTTAAATCGTGAAATGTTGAAAGGCTAATATTCACTAAACTCCCCGGTTTTGATATCATTGCGAGAAAGCATCACCTGATAGGCTAATAGAAGAAATTCATCCGAAACTGAAGATCGTTAAATTTTCAAAGCCTATAGCACACACAAAAAATCCAATTTTGCAACTTTTTTTTTTTTTTTTAAACACTCGAAATCGGAAATTTTGAGCAAACAATCAGTACACCCTCTAATTTTGATACCATTACGGGAAAGTATCATCTGATAGGGTAACGGAAGTAATTGATCCAAAACTCAAAATCATGAATTCTTTGAAGGCTGTACACAGAAAAATCTCATATTCGCTACTTTTTTGAAATAGTCATAATCGTGAAATTTTGAAAAGCCTAACACTCACTAAACTCTCTGATTTTGATACCATTCAAAGAAGTATCATTTGAGAGTAACAAAAGAAATTCATCTGAAATTGAAAATTGTCAAATTTTCAAAGGTTATAACGCACCGAAAAATGTCGATTTTGCTATTTTTTTTTAAAACACTCAAAATCGTGAAATTTTGAAAGACTAGCAATCACTAAACTCCCAAATTTCGATAATATTACGAGAAAACATCCCCTGATAGGGTAACAAAAATAATTCATTCCGAAATTCGAAATTGTGAATTTTTGAAAGGTTATAATACACAAAAAAAAATAAATCCCGATTTAGCTATTTTTTTTAAAACAGTCGAAATTGTGAAATTTTGAAAGCCTAACACTCACTAAACTCCACGATTTGATACCACTAAGAGAAAGCGTTATTTGATAGGGTAACAAAAGAAAATCTTCCGAAACTAAAAATCTTTAAATTTTCAAAGGACTGAAAAATACCGATTTTGACAATTTTTTCAAAACAATCAAAATCATGAAATTTTAAAAGGCTAATACTCAATAAACCCACTTCGAAACCATTACAGGAAAACAACATCTGATAGGGTAACAGAAGTAATTGATCCAAAATTCAAAATCGTGAATTTTTCAAAGGCTATTGTTTACAAAAAAATCTTGATTTCGCTACTTTTTTGGAACATTCAAAATCGTGAAATTTTGAAAGCCTAATACTTGCTAAACTCCCCGATTTCGATATTATTTAGAGAAAACGTTATTTGATAGGATAACAAAAGAAATTCATCCAAAACTAAAAATCGTTACATTTTCAAAGGCTATATAACATACCGAAAAATACCGATTTTGATAAAAAAAAAAATTAAAATACTCGAAATTGTAAAATTTTGAAAGGCTAACACTAAATAAACTCCCCAATTTCGATAGCATTACAAGAAAGAACCATCTGATAGGGTAACGAAAGTAATTGATCCAAACTCAAAATCGTAATTTTTCAAAGGCTACACTGAAAAATCTTGATTTCGCTATTTTTTTAAAAAGTCAAAATCGTGAAATTTTGATAGGTTAACACCCACTAAATTCCTTAATTTTGATACCATTCAGAGAAAGCGTCTTTTGATAGGGTAAACTAAGAAATTTATCTACAACTAAAAATCGTTAAATTTTCAAAGGTTACAACACAATGAAAAATACCGATTTAGCTAATTTTTTAGAAACACTTGAAATCGTGAAATTTTGAAAGGTTAACACTCACTAAACCCCCTTAATTTCAATACCATTTGATAAAGTGTCATTTGATAGGGTAACAGAAGTAATTGATCCAAAACTCAAAATCTTGAATTTTTCAAAGACTATAGAGTACACAGAAAAATCCAGATTCGCTACTTTTTTAAAAGCAGTCAAAATCGTCAAATTTTGAAAGGCTAATAATCAATAAACTCTTCAATTTCGATACCATTTGATAAATCGTCATTTGATAGGGTAATAGAAGAAATTCATCTGGAATAAAAAATAGTTAAATTTCCAATGGCTATAGCACAACGAAAAAAAACTGTTTTTGTTAATTTTTTAAAAACACTCGAAATCGTGAACTTTTGTACAACACACACTCACTTAACTCCCCCGATTTTGATTTCATTATGAGAAAACATCATCTGATAGGGTAACGGAAGTAATTGATTCAAAGCTCAAAATCATGAATTTTTCAAAGCCAATAGTACATTGAAAAATTCCAATTTTGCTACTTTTTTGAAACAGTCAAAATCGTAAAAATTTGAAAGGTTAACACTCACTGAACCTCCTGATTTCGATACTATTAATAGAAGACGTCATTTGATAGGGTAACAAAAAAAATTCATCCAAAACTAAAATCGTTAAATTTTCAAAGATTAACACACCAAAAAATTCTAATTTTGTTACTTTTTTTTTAAAAAAAAAAAAACAAACAAACTCAAAACCGTAAAATTTTGAAAGACTAACACTCACTATATCTACCGATTTCGATACCATTAAGAGAAAACATCATCTGATAGGGTAACAGAATAAATTCATTCGAAACTCAAAATCGTTAAATTTTTAAAGGCACGCCGAAAAATTCGATTATGCTACTTTATTTTTAAAATACTTAAAATCATAAAATTTTAAAATACTGACACTCATGTAACCCCCTCGATTTTGATACCATTACGAGAAATATCATTTCATTGGGTAACGGAAATAATTGTTCTGAAACTCAAAATCGTGACATTTTTAAAGGATAGCTCACCAAAAGATTCAAATTTTACTACTCCGAAATTGTGTTATTTTAAAGGCTAACACTCACTAACCCCTTCTCCCCGATTGCAATATTATTACGAGAAATCATCATTTGATTGGGTAACAATAAAAATTCATTCAAAACTCAAAATTGTAAAATTTTCAAAGGCTACATGCACTAAAAAACTCCTAATTTTGCTACTTTTTTTTTTAACACTCTAATTATAAAATTTTCAAAGTCTAACACTGACGAAACCCTCCAATTTCGATAACTTTAGGAGAAAGAATCATTTGAATTGATAACAGAACAAATTCATCTAAAACTCAAAATCATGAAATTTATTGCACAACAAAAAAATCCCGATTTAGTTAAATTTTTGAAACACTATCTAAATCGTGAAATTTTGAAAGACTAAAACTCATGAAACCCCTTGATTTTGATACCATTACGAGAAAGTATCATTTGATTGGGTAATAGAAGAATTTGATCCGAAATTCAAAATGGTAAAATTTTCAAAGGTTATAGCACGCCGAAAAATCCTGATTTTGCTATTTTTTTTAAATACTTAAATCGTGAAATTTTAAAAGACTCACACTCACTAAACCCTTCACCATTACGAGAAAGTACCATTTGATTGAGTAATTGTAACACTTGATCCGAAACTCAAAATCGTGAAATTTTCAAAGGCTATATAACACACTGAAAAATTCGATTTCGCTATTTTTTTTAAACATTCAAACTCGTGAAATTTTGAAAAGCTAACAATCTAACACTTGCGAAACCTTTCAATTTCGATATCATTACAAGAAAACATCATTTAATAGGGTAATTGAAACAATTGATCCGAAACTTAAAATCGTGAATTTTCAAAAGTATAGAACACTTAAAAATTTCGATTTCGCTATTTTTTTTAAATACTCAAAATTGTGAAATTTTGAAAGACTAGCATTCACAACTCCCCCTTCCCCCAACCCCGATTTCGCTCCAAATTTGAATCAAATTATTGGGCCAAATTGGTACTTTACTTTAGGGGCAAAATATAACAATGAATAATACATCAAGGGATAAAGTGAGGTTGTACCTAAATATTAGGGGTGCCAATTACAATTTAGCCTAGGAATAAAATTTCCAAGAATAAAATCCTAAATGCATCAGAATGATATGGGAAAATCCACCCTTAAGATTACCCGAAGAGATGACTAATCGATATGCACATAAACTGTCCCAACACACCTTACCGTATTAAAAATAAATAAAAAAATACAAGATGGAACTCAATTTATACTTTAGAACACAAAATGTACTTTATTCCAAAAAGATGTCCGTAAGTTAGAACACCATTTGCTAAAACTATAAATCTGTTAATAATCAAAATGGTGCCTTCAATAATATACTCATACAATGGCGTCAATAACTTCTTTCACTTTATATCTCATACTAAAAAATAAAAATAAAAAATCATTAATAAATTTTAGGGTTTTTTTTCCTATGATGATTTTTGAGATCCATTGACGTTAGGGTCTGTTTGGTAATATACAACATCCCCAACATCACTTACAAAATGATCCAACCTCATGCTTTTTATAAGAACTCCAAACAAGTGTAATGGCAACGGCCTGGATTTCTTCGGCTCACGATAGTATTTTCCCAGAACCGGTTTTGCGCATTCCGTCTATATAACAAAACAAAACAATTATCAAATTTATAATGAGAAAAAAAAAAAATGGCTTTTGTAAGGCCTTGTTTGGATTGAGAGAAATGCGGAGAAGAGAAAAGGAAAAAAATATATGGTTTCTCCCGATTTCAATACGAGAAAAGAAAAGGAAGAGTTTTCGGTCATTGTATTGTTGTTCTCTCCGCTTCTCTAACAAATTTGGGGAGGACGCCACCGTTTGATAATGATTTTTTTAAGTACTTTTTTGTTTTTAATTTTTAAAAGTAGAGTTTGTTTTGCACTAAAAAATATTTTTTTTAAATTATACGGAAAAAAAAAAGTATAAATATAAGTTTAATTACTTTTTCCGAGAAAAAAAAATCAATTTTTATAATGTAAGAAATGATGAAGATCGAAGGACTAGTTTCGCCTTCCCTTTTTTTTTTTCAATCCGAAGAAATTTTCGAATCATTTATAGAGATAACACTAAGATACTATCTCTACACTGGCAAACACACTTTTGTTATTTTTCGCTTTTTTTTTTTTTTTGGATAAATTACTTTTGCTTTTAAGTAAAAATATTTTTTGTCTCCACATTGTCCAACACGTCATTTATAGGGATAACAATAAGATATTATCCCTACACTACCAAAAACGTTTTTGATTTTTTGCTTTTAGTTTTAAGTAAAACTACTCTTTTGTCAAAATAACTTTTTTATTTTAGAAAGTACTTAAAAAATGCTACCAAACGGTGTGTAAGTTTATTACTTTTTTTCACTTAATGTATGTCGATCCAAACGTGGTGTTAAAAGATTGTAAGAGTAGTTTACCGCTTCGACCAAGTGATAGTGTGGGATTTGAGGGAAGAGATGATGAATGACATGAGTTCCGATATCATGGTGGATGTTATTTATCCACCCGTAGTCTCTATCGAGCGTCGTTAGCCCTCCTCTCAAATAACTCCATTCCTGTTTACACAAAAAATGCGTTTAGCTCAGGTGCTTTGTGTTCCAAAATTTATGTTTATGTTCCCAAAATATTACTAATAAAAATAGGGATATAGGAATATGGTAAAGTAAAAACTATTCAAACACTAATGTGACAATAAATTTGGGACGGAGGAAGTACATGTTTCTGTAAATATATAGACCTAACCCCCAATCATGTTTCTATTTCTGTTTTGGGAAAATAAGAACAGAGACAAAAATTTAAGAACAATCATGTTACATCAAAAAAAAAATTGTTCTAAAACCTGGGGGGAAAAATATTTCTTTTGTTCTCATATTTCTATTTCTGTTCCAAGTTTTATGGGAAGAAAAACACTAGGGGGCTAACTCATGAGTGTTCTTTGATGCCACTTTGTTTTGAAATCTAGTGAGGCGTTTGTTTTACTTTTAGCGTTTCTATACACAGAAAACTTGGAACAGAAACAAAAAATTAGGGAAAAAAAGAAAATCAGTTATATTCCCAGAAAATGTTCTAAAAATCAGAGAACAGAACAGAAACATATTTATTTTATTTTTTGTTTCAAAAAAAAAAAAAAAAAAACTTTATTAAAACCAAGTTTTCATACCTTGCCGCGATACCAAGGAAGCTTGTCTTCATGGCCATGGTGATGCAAATAAGTCACCAAATCAAGCCACATGACAAAAATCTGCATTCAAATTTAACTATTTAACCCAATATATATGATATATGTTTTACAAATTAACTTGGACAGATTCAATCCACTTAATATTAACTGAAAGACTATAAATTTATTCGAAAAGGACTAAAAAAAATGAATATAAAAATTAAAAGAGACTCATTTCAAGACAATCTTCTGATTTTCGAAAAAAAAAAAACAACTCTAGAATCAATGACAAAAATCAGGACCAAAATTTTTATCAGCAACAAAACCATGGAAAATGAAACTAAACTAACCCAGTAAGGAACGCCGTAGAGTTTAAGCAATTGAATTGGACCCATCACGAACGATAAACACCCAAGCAATGCAGCCATTGCCGTCCAACAAACGGTTGAAGTGATCACGTCTTTCCTCTCGTGCGGTACAAATAAATCGCTGTTAGGATGGAAATGTGAACCCTTTTTCCCTGGACTTCGACTCCACTGCAATGTAATTAACAATAAAAAAAGGCCAAACGGGTCCTTAAATATCGAAACAATCCATTTTTCTACTTCAAGAAAAGAGGGTAAATCGGCGACAACTCCTATCATTTCGACAAATACCAAAGACACTCCCTATCATTATAATAATACCTAAGACACCATATCCCATTTTATTGACAATAATACTCGTGGAACATAATATTTTTTTTCTTTTTTCTTTTTCTTTTTATTTTTATTTTTATTTTTCTTTTTCTAGTTTCTATTCCTCTCTCTATACTTCTATATTTTTTTTACTTTTTAAATTTTGTGACAAATTATTTGTTTCTTTTGTTATTGATTTTTTTTTTCTATTTTTTATTTTCCATGTTTTTATATTTGATTTTCTTTCTTTTTTACTTTTTATAAATACCATACAAAAAAAAAAATAGAAAACAGAAAACGAGAGAGAGAGAATAAAAAAGAGGAATAGAAAATAGAAAATATTATAATATTAGAGTATTTTTGCCAATAAAATATAATAGGGGGTGTCAATAAAAAGAACATAAAACAAGAGATGTATAGAGATAGAGGAATAGAAACTATAAAAGAAATAAAAGAAAAAAATTATGTTGCAAGGGTATTTTTATCAATAAAATGTGATAAGGGCGTCACCCTCTCACTCTCAGATATTATTAAAAGGTATTATTAAAATGACAGAGGAGTATGAGGTTTAAACTTGTAATGTATAGAATTGAAGAACAAGCTCACCAGATAGAAAGGGTATGCAAGCATGGGAAAGGGCAAAGTGAACCTCAATGTTCGGGTGGCGGTATCTAATGTCTTGAAAATCTTCTCCGACAACTGAGGAAAAAAAAAAAACGAATCGGAAAAAAATAAGAATATAAATTTTCAATGACTAAAGTTAAAATTCATCAACAAATTAAACTAAGGTAGCGTTTGGTTTGCTGGAATTGAAATTAGAAACAAATGCATATAAAAATCCAATTTTTTTACAACCAAACACGACCTATGGCAGCGTTTGTTTTCTTGAAATCGGAGTCTCATAATTGAAATTAGAAATGAATATATAAAAAAAATAAAAAATAAAAAATTGAAAATTTTCATGTGTTCATTTCTAATTCCAATTCCTAGCAACCAAACGCTACCTAAAGATGAATTTCAACCTACCGGATGCCAAGATTCATCGTTCTCAACATGTCCATGGTTTTGATGATGAGTTCTATGACTAATCCTCCTAAAAAAACCAAGAAAATATGAATAAATTAAGTAAATAGAGCTCTGAAAAAAATAAAAAATAAAAATAAAAAAAGCAAAATTGAAGAACATACCATCCATGATAAGGAACGAGTATAGAAGAATGAAGAAAATGACCCACCACGCTATTAAGCTTAGGATCATTAGAAAAGCTTCCATGGCCACTGTTTGTCCCAAAAAAAAAAAAATGGGGGAATGTTAAGTCAAATTCAACACTTGAAAATCACAAGAAAAATTAAGGGCCGTTTGGTTGTCTAAATTATCTTAATTTTTGATGAATTAAGAAATTATTGAATTAAAAAACAGATTTTTTAATTATCTTAATTTTTGATGAATTAAAAAACATATTTTTTTTAAATTTTTTTTTGAAGAAATTGATTCTTACCAGTCATGGCCGAGAACGAATAGAGCCCAAAACATGGTGCCCTGAGCAAGCCAGTACAGCGGCCAAACAACCCAGTTGTTAAGATAAGCCGCCGCCACTGCCAACCCTAGAACCACCGCGACGTCCCTCACGACATAGCTCATGGACCGCCATGGGTTTTTGACCCAACAATGCTTCGGAATCGCCCTTCTAATGTCGGCCAAATTGAACGGCGGCGGTGAACCCGGGTCGAAATTCAATTCTCCTTCGACGCCATTGATTCTCTCTCTTCTTTCTCCGCCGTCATCTTCTCCGACTGTCTGGACCGCCAGAGGCGCACTCACGTTAAAACTCCAGTTCCTCGATTTGGAAACGCCGGGAACACAAAGCGAATAACCACCCAGATCTGGTCGCGGCAGTTTAAGCCTAGCGGCGATGGAGTTCGTCGAGGCTAAGCCTGTTCTTGGCCGAGGGTAGGTTCTAGGGAGAGGCCTCATACCACATTCCGATAAAACCCAGCTCGCCATTACAGGCCCGGATTCACACACACATACACACACAGAGCAAATTGAAAAAACCCCAAAAAATCAAAGAGAGAGAGAGAGAGAATTGAGAAAACCCAAAACAATGGGAGGATTGAAATTTTGTATGTGGCTGATGAGGAGATAACAGAAGAGAGGGATTTGATCTCCACCACTTACAGCAGCCACCAAAAAGAACTACCAACTTGTGATTCTTGTTCCTTGACTCTTTCTCTCTCTCTATATACATACATACATACATATATATATATAAACACGTATAATCACTGATATGAAATATGGTGGTGAGTGGAAAGCCGCTTTTTCTCTCTCTGTTCCAAATCTCTACCTTCTCTTCCGGTCTTTGAACGGAATACAGGAGGAGAACGTGATTTTTGTGCGTTTAATTGGAGTGGTTTGTGCGCGCGTGGTGTGTTTTTAATTTTTTTTTTAAGTAGAATTCATAAATATCTTTGTTTGAAAAGTACAATTGGAATATGATAGCAATTATTATAATATTATTGACAATATTAATTGCTAAACTAGTCCAGTATAGTAATTAAAAAAAAAACACAATAATATTTTTCAGAATAAAAAATCACTACTCTTTTATATCATAATAAAAAAATAAAAAATAAATAAAATTCAATTTGCAATTAATTTTTAGATTATTTTGGTAAACCACCCACACGTGATAATAATTTCTTCAAAAGCTTAAAATTATTATAATAAATAAAAGTAATTATAATTTTTTTATATAAAAAAATACAATAATTTTTATGACGTACAATGAATTTAAACTTTAAACAATTGAACTTATCAAAAAATTACTATAACGTATGGATTAAATTTATAATTTCATAAACTGTTTATCAAAATATATTTTTTAAAATTGAAAAAATAACTGCAAATTATACCACTTATCTCCTTCAATTCTCTTTCATTTTAGCAATATTTTTTCATAAAGAGGGCAATGAATGCATATTGTGAGATTAAAAAAATTACAATTTTTATTTTGAATAACTGGGTAACTTGACCCCCATAAATTTTAAATTTATTTATATTAACCTATAAATACAATAATATTTTGTAGCCATCTATTTTATTAAAAGTTCTACTACTACCCCTCCAATTTTGACCCACTAAACAATATTTTCATAAAATTACTAGCATGTATAAAAAATATTATAACTCGGGAATTATAAAAGATATTGTTCATCAACAACCCGTATATTATATATTAAGGTTTTTATTTAATAACTCTTAATTAAAAGTTTATATAGAAAAAAAATATTTTAAACAATTATGTTGTAATGTAACCCTTTGGTGAAATATTGTTAGTATAAAGTCCTTTGACCGTTGATCAATTTTGTGAACAAACATTTATATCCTTATATATATGAATTAGAATTTATATTCACAAACCCTAATCTCACTTCCCCCTTTCCCCCCCCCCCCCCCCCCCCCTATTCTCTCTATCTATCACATTGTTCGAGTGGGAGGTGGCGGTATGGGTGGTGACCGGAATGTGGACCTCTATTATAGATCTTATCTTTCTCCATTGATTTCATTGAACATAATTGTGTCGCACAGCCCTAGATGAAGCCGTTGCTAAACTACAACTGTCGACCAATAATATCAACTCCTTCGTTGATGTTGTGGTTAGGGGCATGTGTTTTTCTTTTTCCTTTTTTTTGGGGGGAAAAAAAATCATTTTTTTTCAATTCATCCTCAAATGGATAATCTGGTAAGGACAATTTGGTAAGACTTCATAGATTCAATAATTTATTACATCTATTCAAAAGGTTTTAATACATACATGTGTGTGTATATCAGATCTGGATTTCTAGATCTAAAATTGATTGTGTAGCTCGCCGTTCGCCGTTCGCCATTCGCCATTCATTCTCGCTCAAATCTGAAAATTTCGAGTTGTGGAATTCCAGATCTATAAACATTCATGTTAATTTTTTTCGTTTTTTGTGGATCTTTTTATAAACATTCATATCAGAATATGGTTTGGAAAATATTCACACCGAAATATTGAGTGAACGCTGAATATTTGTTCTAAAATATTGAATAAACATTCACATAAAATGTGTGAACTATTGTTGAGTGAAATGTTGAGTGAATTGAAATATTGTACTGAAATTTTTAGTGAATATTCACACAGTACGTGTAAGGGTGAAAGAAAAACCCGACAACCTGCCCTTCCCGACCCGTCTCGGGTTCGGTCGGATTTAGAATCTCTATTTTTTGTTTTTCACCCGACCCGCCTGCCCGACAAGAGAGAGAAAAAAGGTCAGATTTACTACTCCCCCCGCCCGCCCCGCCCGAACCCGACCGACTTACACAAAAAAGGCTCTCATATTACATTCCCCACCCCCTGACAATTGTTTATTACAAAAATGCCCACTATATATAGAAAATTATAACCCTAATTCCTCATTGCGATTGCGCCGCCTCTCTCTCATTTCTCAATCTCTCATTCTTTCTTCTCTTGATCTCAAAATCTCCACCATATGAATCAGTTTCCGTTATTCACCGTCTCTCGATCTCAAAATTATAACCCTAATGTTGATTGTTCGTCGCCGTCGATGTTGTTCGTTCCCGTCAATGTTGTTCGTCGCCGTCGAAGCTGTTCTTGCCAAGTTGCCATTGTTGTTGTTCGTCGTAAATCACAATTTGTAAGTTTCTTGTTCTTGCCATTGTTGTTGTTCTTGCCATTGTTGTAAGTTTCTTAGTTTTGCCGTCGATCTTGTTGTTGAATGTGTTTCTTTGAATCTGTTAGTGTTAGGGTTTTTCTTCTTCTTCATTGCTCATCCGAAATCCGACCGATACCGACCGAAACCCGAATACCCCGAAACCCGACGGTGGCCAATCCCGTCGGCTGCGAGTTCGGTCGGAATTATATCCTCCAAAAATGTTCAGGTCGGCCAAAAAAAATTCCACCCCTCAACCTACCCGACCAATTTACTCCCCTAAGTATGTGAAATTTGAGTAAACTGAAAATTTGTTACGAAAATATTGAGTAAACATCATACAGAAATTTCAATAACACGATTCATAAATAAGAATAAACACAGAGAGCGTTTGTTGAAGACTTTTTGTTATAGTTTTTTTTAGGACTATAAATTTAATTATTTGAGTCAAATTTTTTTTTTAATAATTTTACTATCTTTGAAGGATTAAATAATAAATTTCTCTTATATATTTCTCCAATTTAACGGTGTTTAAAGATATTATATCAATTTTTAAATGTAAAAGTATAAAAACATAATAAAAATTAAAAATTAACGATTAATATGCATATATAATTTAATCATTTTGAAAGGGGGAATATGAAATTTTTAAGTAGAAATTTTTCTTTTCAAAACTTCTTCAATTCAATTTTATTCATTCATTTTTATTGAATATACCACTAAATATATATATATATATATATATATATATATATATATATATATTTCAAAAAAATAGAAAAAGTGGGCTCCACAGGTTTGAAATTGAAAAGGAGAGAGATATGATGGACTAAGATAACGTGGTCAAATTTGTGGCACATATGTAGTCTATTTTGTCAAAAACCTTTTTTATGACCCCAACGCGCTTACACAAGGCGTTGTGTAGTATGACCAGAAGCAATTTCTACCGACCGCGAATTGACCATTCCTCGTTTGGCACGAATTTAAAATAAAAAATGCTTCATGTGAAAATTGAACTAAAAACTCAATTTTATTTTCATGCTATTTCCATCCCCCAAACATGACCCAATGGTCCAAAAACTTGTTATATGGTTGTTTGAAAAAATAATTATTTAAGTATAATTTTTTTAGATAATTACACTTTATACCCCTGTGGTTCGACAGAATTATAATTAACACTATTGTGTTATTTTCATCCGTGTGGTTCAAAATAAAATACAAAAATCAAACATCAAGAAATTAAAATTAATAAATTATTTAATATTAATTTTAACTTTTATACCTCTCAAGTTGAGTCAAGTCGTATATATCCTTTTGTTCTCATTTTTTCTTTTTCTTATATTCTCTGGAATCCAGTGTAAGAATAATTTTTTTATTTTATGCAACTTTATGTGAACTTTAGATGAAAAAAGACTTGTTTGGTATAGAGAAAACATGAAATATGAACAAAAATTCCCGACTCCCTAAATAATTTTTTATCTCTATTAATTTAAGAGAGAATGAAATAATAAGAGAGGATTATTTAAAAAAAAAAATACACTAAAATAGCATTTAATTTATTTTTCTAGTATACGAGGGTAATATAATAAATTAGATAAGTGGATAATTTTATTTCCTCTCTTTATTTTACCTCTTTCCAACCAAACATATCCTGCCCAAAAAATAACTTTAAGACCTGGTTGGTTATCTAAGGCCACATATGGTTACTGTTTTTGTTCCCTGATAAGTGTTCCCACTCCCAAAATTTTAGAATTATTGTACAAAAACATGTTTGGTAAACACGTTTCCATTTCCAAAATTTTTAGAGTAATTTAAAACTATTTTCTAAATTTCTTAAAAATCTGAGAAAAAAAAATTGTTAATTTTTATTCACTCTCACAAAAGTATTCCCACTACCACCCCGTCAGCCACCACCATCCCGCCCACCATCACGCATTTAAAGAAAAAGAAAAACAAATATTGCAACCAAACCACGTCGGACCATACATGTAAAGGGAAAAAAAAAATGTTGCAACCAAACGTGTTTCTTGTTTAAGCAATTTTAGAACAATCGTTATTACCAAACATGTTTCTATTTTTTGGAATATTCCAAAACGGAAACTAAATTTTTATCACGTCACATCACATCACATCCCAGTTTATTGAAAGTAAAAACAAAAAAAACAAAAACACTAACCAAATGCCACCTAAATTATCATGTTTTATGAATTGATTTGTATATATTTTTTAATTACCAACAATATAATCAAATTTACACATTATTCTCTAAAATAGCATCTAAAGTAGAACTAAAATGGTGAGTTAGCCATTTTAAGTGTTTTTAATTCTTTCACACCAAACACTAAACCATAACTACTCATAAATTGACTAAGTAAAAATAGTACAATTTACAAATCGAAGGACAACCAAACGGGCCCTCGGTGTTTTCATAAATACACATCTAGCATCCCTAGCATAGAAATTTCTGTATGGGTCATATTTAAGGACTTGTTTGGCGCAACAATTTGAAAATCCTATATCGTGGTTTCAAAAGTCTTGAATCCATGGGTTTTAGATTTTTGAATTGTTTTGGATCGGGTTTGGTCCAAACGAGGTACTAATAACAAATTCAAGTATTTTAAAAAAAAATGATAATAATTTGATTTTAAAAAAGTACCTTTAAAAATTCCACCATTTACGTTTTTCCATCGTCTTGGCGAGCTCATTCGCCATTGATGCAAAGTTCTCAGCACCACTTTGTAGCTCTTCGGTACGCCTGCTGATATTCTGGTAAAGTAGAAAAAAAATAATTAATAAATAAATAAAAACTATAATATAACATGTTCTATAATTTAAATTTTAAAATTACATAAAAAATAAATTTTTTAAAAAAATAATATTAAAGTGTGCCTTTAGTCACGGGCACTTGCTGAGATATATAAAGTTAAAACATACAAGGAGTTGAGGAAGATGAGGCCTACCTCGAGTTTCTCTTGCCGTTCCATAAGTTTGTTTTTCGCTTGGGCAGCCGCAGAGGTGGTGGCATCCTATATATATATATATATTTATTTATATAATATCAAACAATGAAATCCAGAACAGAAATGATGAAAAACATTTCACTTGTGTATAACAAAATTACCCCAGATTTTCTATATTTAGCCATGATTTCTTCAGGTGTTCTGAATCTCGGTTGTGTTTCAGAAGAACTACCTTCAAATAATCTTTCCCTCTCGGTTTCAGTGTCTGCACCAAAAAAAAACATTAAAAAGGTTAAGCCCGTCAAAAGCTTGAGGGATTCTTATTACAAAGTCCTCTTTTTGGGAGGTAGGGGGTTAACGGCACTTTATCCCCGTAGTATTTTTATAAGCACTTGACTTCTCATGGTTCAAACTAAAGTACAATGGTTAAATAATTAACAGAATTATGTGAAATGACAAATTTACTCTTATATTAAACCCGCCTCGATCCGGGGAATAAAAGAAAGGGCAAAAAAAAGGCAAAATATTTATTATTGACCCAACTTTACCTAGGGTATAAATGTCAATTAATATTAAATGATTTATTAATTTTGACTTTTTGAGGTTTGACTGTTAATTTTAACGAAAAATACAACATTGAATTAAGTGCTTACGAAAATAATATAGGGGGGCATATAGTGAAATTCGGTCAAACCACAAGAAGACAAAGTGTCATTAACCTTTTTTTCTAATACTAGTTATATAGCAACTTTATTTTTTATTTCTTACCAATATTTTAGTTAACTTTAACTATAATATCAGATATAAATTTAACACCTGGTTCATATCAACGATAGATTCACTCTCGTTAATATTATAACTGAATAACTAACAAAATTTAACAAAGACCTAAAAACTTATTTCGAGGATAATCTAGTAATTTCGCCAAAGCTATAAGAGGATAATTGAAAAATCATAGTTAGATTAATAGCCCACCTGGCCTGTCATTGTTTCTCTTGAGTGATGAAGATGAAACCGGTAAGGGCTCATCAATGTGGATATCATCTGTAGAAGAAAAACAAAAACAATGGGCGAAAAAGGAGGGAAGAAAAATAAGGGCCCATTTGGCTGTCTAAATTATCCTGTTTTAAGAATTGTGAAATTAAGGACAACCAAACAGGCCATGATTGATTTGTGGAGAGAAGAATAAGAGAACCTATGTTAAGTTCCAATTCTTGGTCAATGGGAACATTCGTCGGTTGATCAGAAAACGGAATCCTAGAAAATAAGCCCTCTAAATGTGCATCGATTTTATCATGAACTTCGGTGGGATCCACAGAATGATCCGGTTTACCTCCTTTGAAACCCTTTATGATACCACCGATAATCCCAGACGAAGCCTGTGAACATGAGAAGAAAAATGCTTGGGCA
The DNA here is from genome assembly GCA_016647705.1 of Eucommia ulmoides. NCBI lineage: Eukaryota > Viridiplantae > Streptophyta > Magnoliopsida > Garryales > Eucommiaceae > Eucommia > Eucommia ulmoides. The sequence continues at coordinate 56,608,029 of CM028328.1, forward strand.
CTATTTGGTAACGCTTTTTTTAAGTATTTTCTATTTTGAGGCAAAAAAGTACTTAATTGTAAAAATAGCGTTGTTTTGCGCTTAGAAAAAGAACTTCCAAAACTCAAAAAGTAAAAACGTTATTTATGGCATTTTTTCCAAAAAACAAAAAACAATTATTTTTTATTTCTTCGATTTTAATACTATAACAGATCGATGGACTAAGACCTCTCCACCAACTTTATTTCAAATAATCTATGTTTTTTTTTCTTTTTTAGGATTAAGAGATCGTTTATACGGATAATACTAAGATATTATCTCTACACTATCAAACACTTGATTTTTTTCTTTTGCTTTTAAGTAAAAGTAATTTTTGTGAAATCAACTATTTTTATTTTAAATAGTTAAAAAAAGGGGGTTACCAAACAATGCCTTAGTTAAGAGAAGAAAGAGGAGAGGGTGTAAATGTAACATCATCTAATGAGACCTGTTTCTTTTTCTGAGTTTTGGAGAAATTTGATGCAGCATCTGCAGCAGCTGCCAGGACTTTATCGTAAAGCGAAGGCAAGGCCTCAGATAACCTAAGAAAAGGAGTTCAGAAATTCGAAAGAACTAGAATTTATAAGGATGTGTGCGCGCACGCGCAAAAATAACTAGAACTCAAAAATCATAATGATCTAAGATGTGTGTGATTGTCTGTTTTTGTTCTCTGTGTGTGCGTGTGCGTGTGCGTGTGCATGTGCGTGTGCGAGCGCATGAGAGAGAGAGAGAGACCTGAAGTCATTGTCAAAGGCAAAAAGAGATAAGAAAGCAAATTCACACCCATTCACCTACAAAAATTTGACCATCATGAGATTCAGAATACTCAACATCAAGACACAAAAATGTGTTATAAATAGTTTAGTAGATATCAACTTAACGAATAATGAACTAGAGTAACCTGGATCATCATCTCAAATAAGGCGGTTATTACTTATTGTTAGGAGGTTCCAACCTAAAACCATATGGTGTCGAGTGGAGTAGCTCCTTTCATGTATAGACTACTTTGGGAAGCCGCACAAATTCAATGTGGGATTCTAACACTTATGAATATAGCATAGAGGGGTAAGCGCAATACATATAAACTATAGAATTGAACTTTACACCATGTGATAAGTCCTGACAAAAACACCACTTAAGTCTGAAGCACAGGAGATGTAAGTAAGTGCTGACCAAAATATTGGGTGTAAAGTGCAATTGGGTCAAATCACAGGGGGACAAAGTATGTTTAACCCGGGTAAAATATAATTTATAGTTTCAGTTATCTCTGTCAAGAATTTAACCGTTGCACTTATCGTAGATTTGCGATGGGACAAAATGGTGAGTAAAATACCACAAGGGAGTAAAATGCAACTCATCCTAAATGCCTAACCACCAAAAGGAGAATATCAATGACATATGCATTAAAGCAACCTATGCCATGGAGCTTTTAAATAAAATGGGCAGTCAATAGAAATAAGAAAAAGTCTAACCAGTGAAATCTGCCCCTTTTGAGAAGAACTCATTGTCCTGTCCATATTAGCCTTGAAGTTCCATCTAAGGACTGACATTAATGAGGTTTCCCCAACTACTTCAAGATCCGGCAAAGACCTATTTTAGAAATGGAAATAATAGATCATTCCAAAACACTTTTAAAAAATGAGCCTAGGAACAACACATAAAAAGTGAATTGCTTTTTACCCCCTTTTAATTTGATCTTGTTTCATTTTTCACCCACTCTACTTTAAAAACCTACACATCATTGCCTTCTACCTTTGTCTTGACTAAAGGGAGAAACTAACATATTGTTAAAAAGTATAAGAAGTTAATAACCTAATTGCCCTCAATTTAAATTTAAATTTAAATTTTATAGGGAGAAACTATAACATTCCTTCTCTCGCTTTGCTTGTCTCTCTGTTTCCATTTCCATTTTTCTTCTCTCTTTTCCTTATTTTGTTAATAAAAATCCAATTTAAAATAAAGGGTAATCGTGTCTATTTTATGTAGAACTTAGATGGAAAATTAATTTCGCTTCTTTTTTAGCATATTCCGTTAGGTTAAACAAAAAAGTGTAAATTTTCCAATCTAGTTTTGCAAGATGCATTTCCCATTGCAAAAATAAAGCCCACCGGGTTGATTTAACTCACCTTATTTCAAGTGCTCCAGTCTGATAGACCATGATTAGCCCACATTCTTTCTCATCCTTCTTGACTATTGAAGTCCAACAACATGGTTTCACAAGATCAACTTTATGGATGAAGTTACCTCCCTATATAGAAGGAACCATTTAGTTATTCAATTCAAGCTGCGAAATGAATTTAAGGACTACCCAAATAGTAAATATAACATGGGTGACAGAAGAAGGCACCTGAATCAGAGACCTTGAGGAGTACAAATACAAGGCATCCTCACAACAAAGCAATATAGAAGCATCTATAAATCTATGTCCCAAAGAGTTGGCTTCAATGGAGGAGTCATATTCAACTTCTTTTGCATCACTTTGACGCTGAGAATTGATTGGCTCTTGCTCACTTTTAGCTTCTAAATCCTGAGAGCCAATCAGTGAACGCTTTTTGGATGCTTCAAGAACAGGAATGGTGTCATCTGCTTCAAAAGAACGGTAAGAATCAAGGACGAGCCCAGAACTCAAATGTAATGGGGTCAAAATTAGATAGGTAGTGCTAAATTTTTTAGAAAACAAATGAGTACTACAACAACAAAAAAAAAAAAAAAAGAGAGAGAGAAAAGAATCTAAACCTTCTGGGGGCAAATACAAAATTACTCTAATTTCTCTCTATGGACACTACACCTCCCTATGGTTTATGTGAAGTGCACTTACCCACCCACCCCCTGGGTACTATTTTCGTAAGCACATAACTCCCTATGTTTACATTTAGTGATCACCTATAGGGGTGTATGCACTTATGAAATGTAACCATCGGGAGATTGTGTACTTACGAAAATACCATAGTGGGATAAAATGCAATTCACGTAAACAAGGGGGTAAATTCCTAATTTTCAAAATTTTGAGAGGTCAATTTTGACCCCACCTTGCTCCATCTAGGTCCGCCGCCTCTGGGTAAAAATATATTGTATAGACATATAAGAGCAACATTTAGTGGTGGAAACATTACTTGCCTAAAATGTACAATGAAATTGCAGTTGATTCTTTGTCTGTGTGCGTTGGTCGACTGCTGATTATATTGCCTGTGGTTGTATCCATTACAACTATATGTGCATCTCTAGTCGACGTGAAAGCAACCTCCCTTTCCGATTCATCTTTAGTACCATCTTTAGAGTGATTTAAACTCTTGGTTTTGACAGCCAGAGAAATGATTGCAGAGTTTGTGCTGGATATGGAGTCCGTGAGAAACAATAATGACATCGAACTAACATCAAGCATTGCAACCTGTGATGGCATAAGTGATGAGGGCAGCTGATCGAAGAGGAAAATAAGATAATAAAAGAAAAGGAAATTTTTTGCTCAATAATTAAATAGCCAACAATCAATAATCAAAGTTGTGTTTATAGTAGAATGAAAGCCATTATATAAAAGCCATTTTATAGGCCCCTCGCCTTGAGCTAAAAGTGGAAACACTCAAACAAATCCCATTAATTGAATCGAGGGTTAATTGCTTTTTACACCCATGTACTTTGGTTTGTTTCATTTTAACCCCTCCATTTTAAAAACCTACGCATTACCCCCTTCTACTCTTGACTGAAGTACGAAAGGGAGAAATTCACAATTTATTCAAAAAATATATAGAACTATATAATTTCTCTCTATTTTTAATTTAAATTTAATATGTATTGGTAATAAAAGAGAAAAAATAACATTCACTCTCTCTACCTCTCTCTCTCTCTACTTCTATTTTTCTTTCTTTTTTTAATAAATGAAAAATAAAATAAAGAATAATTTTGCCTATTTCATGTAAAATTTAGTTAAAAAATTTAAATTCATCCATTTTTTAGCTTATTTTGTTAGGTGAAAAAAAAAAACATTAGTTTTCCAATTTATTATAAGTAGAAGGGAATAAAGTCTAGGTTTTTATTGAGGGGACAAAATGAAACAAGATCAAAGTACAAGAGGGTAAAAGGCAATTAACCCTTGATTTAATCAATTAATGGACAAGTTTTATGACTAAAACATCAAAATTACAAAGGAATAAAATGATTATTAAAAATAATTGAAAAAAAAAATGCTTTCCGCCCTCACCTAACATAGGTGCAAAAGGATGGCCCTAGTCGATCCCCATCAATAAAGGAATTGTAAATTGACAAGAAGGAGATCATATTGCTAATCATCAACTCAACATAAGAGGCATAAGGGTAATAGATAATAGATAACAATAAATGATAGTTACCTTGCCACATTCAAATCCTACAGCAAGTCTGGCTCCAGATACATATAACAAGGTGCGCACAGGGGAATTCAGGAGGGAAAACATTGCCGTGCATCGAAACCCTTTCTCATAAGACAAATTGTCAACTGCAAATAGGCAATCCATCGTCATACCAAGACAAAAAACAAAGAGACATAGAAGAAATTCACCTAAGAGAGAACAGAATTTCACATTTGTAGATAATGAACTTACATAAAGTAAAATGTATTTTCTGAAGAAGAATAATTCATTCCCATTCTCTTGCAGACACCACGCGTGGCCCGAACTAGCTACTTATCGAGGGAAAAATGAGAAAAGGGTGGTGCTCATGTGGCTCTTACGATGAGTCAAGGAAGAGGAGATATGCATGCACCTTTTTTCATCCTCTTAAACCAAGACTTAAATTTGACCCATTCTATAAATACCCTATTTTTGTCACCAGTGCAGAACAATAGCTTTTATTACTTTTTTGAATTACTTTTATGTCCCAAACCAATAAACATTAATTGTTTGATTACTCTCAGTTTCCTTTTTCGTAACCAAGATCCATGTAACTCCAAAAAAATGCAAATCAATTGATATGATGAAAATTAAACACAGAACAATAACTTGCAAGAAATGAAATTGAATTATACCTTGATGTTTGGTTTCTGTGACAAAGTGAAAGCTCCTCTCACCAGAGCACCCAACTAGGGTGTATATAAAAACCTACAAAAAGAACATGAAAATCAAAATACAATCACCAACGTGATTATTTATCACTGGCCTATTGTGCCTGGAAAAAACAATCTCACTTCAAAGATACACACAGATATATATATATATATATATTATCTCATACCAGACCACATTCATTGCCAATGGCTAAACTAAAAGTGGGGGAGGAAAAATCCAGCGCTGATATTGATGCCCTTGAACCAGCAATATTGATACCTTCAACCTGAGGGTCAAATGTAGAATAATCTATTTAAGTGTCAATTTTCCAGTTAAACTAAATGTTAGAATGTTGATCAGTACTTGAAAGTGAACAATTTGTAAGAAGCTTCAGACATTGCACAAACCTCAAATTCTAAAACAAAAACAAGAGACAAAACTGGAAACGTAGCATCCCATATTCTCACATATCCGTCTTGATATCCTGCTACATATAATCTCTCAATTTTATTATCTTCAGCAAAAGTCAGCTGACTGGGAACACCACCAGTGAGAGGCCACTTCGTACTCTCCGCAGTCATATTATGTTGTACTTGATGTTTAGAAGCAGAAATTATCTGATGAAACAAGAAAATAAACCAAAATAATTACCAGATAGACAGTTATGGAGAAAAGAATATGTTAAATTAGGGCCGGCCCTCGGGCTAGGCCACCAAGGCAGCCGCCTAGGGGGCCCCAAAGTTTGGGGGCCCTTCAAATTCACCCCTATATATTTTAATTTTTTTTAATTTCAAAATATTTTTTATTAATATCAATTAAAAAAAATCCTGGTTCTATAACTATGACAACTATTATTCCAAAGGATATTTTGATTTATAAAGATGCATGATTATACAAAAAAAAAATTATAAATCTTAAGGGACATGTTTTCAAATTTTGCTTAGAGCCTCTGATTTCTCAAGACCGGCATTTATTTAGGTCCTCAATTATTTCCATCTCATTTGAGATTGTACCAGTACCTCTAGGATATCCCTTGAAAAACTTCCTTCTGTATGCAACACTTGAAGCCTTCCAACAGTCATGTATGGTTCAACAGTAGGTATAACTGCAGGATATTGAACTGCAGGAATAGAATGCTTCTTCTCATGCTCAGTCTTTAAGGCTGACAAACAAGCATTGTCATAAAAATACAATTCCCCGGGGTTGGTCAGTACGAATAATGATGTGGAATCACTACTCTCCCCTGCATGAGCATTTGAAGCCAAAATCATATCCGCAAAAGAACCACCGAGTGTAAGGTCCATGCGATTAACACATTTCAGTGTTTCCTTCCCAGAAGACCAATCAAGACTTAGGATCTGCCAGTGAAAGATGAATATCCAAGTGAAATTCAAAAGTTGACAAAAAGTATAGACGCAATATACAGTAACAAAAAGGAAAATGCTCAATCAAACAGAGATTCACCAAACAGAAGAAAGGAACCCAGTTTTCCACTTAGATATTTACAGTTTTCTGTAGTAAATAGTGACATTGCTAATAAGAAGCATGAAACTATCAAGGCCTCTTCAATCCTACATCGCTTGTGTTACCTGATCCTGAGCTATATATAATTCTAGGGGCAATCCTCCTCTTTCAAGGAGTGTTTTGAGAGTGAGTTAGGTCCATTGGATATCAGAGCCAGGTTTTTTGTCTGATGTTGGGCGTGTTGAATCTCACATCAATGTTAAGCCCTCAATATCCGTTCACAATGGTTTATCAAAGTCCGCCTTATGTGTGAGGGGGTGTGTTGAATTCCACATTGATGTCCCCCCCACCCCCTGATATTCGTTTGCAATGGTTTTTCAAAGTCCAACCTGTGCATGAGGGGGGGGGTGTTGAATCCTACATCTCTTTTGTTACCCCTGATCTTGAGCTATATACAAGTCTAGGGGTAACCCTCCTCTTTCAAGGCATCTTTTGAGAGTGAGTTAAACCCATTGGGTTCCAACAAGGCCATACAATGGACATCAACACTCTCAAACATTTTTTCTGCACTCCATTCTCCGAGGCCCTACTTAAACCATAAATTTCTTAATTTTGGAAAATATTCGAAACTAGTATCATTCAATAATGATTTTGGACATATTATCAATACAAGTCTGTCTCTTTCACTCCCTTCCTTGATAAGCTATCCAAAATTGATTTGACATCTTACTAATTTTGTTTTATGTTACCTGTTGGCATTCTAATCCAAGCTGTGAAGGTTTAAGCTCAAAAGGAACAGATTTAATTTTTTCTTATTTTACCAAAGATATCCTGTCACATTGTTGGTTCCCTTTAAAATATATTCACTTGCTATTTTCGTTGATTCACTAAAGATCAAAGCTTATTAAGTATTATTAAGATGAGAGATGCTTAATCTTTTTGCTAGTCAGTATTCAGCGAAAGTAGGTGTTTCCCCTTAGCAGTTTTTCATAAATCTCCAAAAGGCAATAACTTCACTTGCCCCATGGCAGTTTTTCATAAATCTCCAAAAGGCAATAGATACACTTGCTTTAGATATAGACTTGTTGCCTTCGTGTAAGATGGTGTAAAGCATGACACGGCTTCCACCTACACCAGGAGTTCCCACACGCTCCAATTGAGTTGCTTATCTTGAAGTGTAGTGTGCACAATAGTCGATGGAATCCAAGATTGTTTGTTCATCGTGATGGATAAACTCAGCTTGATTGCTTTCTCTGAAAGGGTGATGACTTTGCGTTTTTCAATACAAGCTAGTATATTGAAATAACATAATACGGTAAAGGAAAAAATGAGTAATACTGACTTTACATGCAGCCACCCCCAGACAATCACCAAGAGTGGAGGAAAAAACTAATTTGATATAAAGATTACCGTCAAGACTTCTTCTGATCCAATTTCATCACCACCATAGATAAAAAGCAGGCCTCCACGGCTATCATGTGATGTGCTTGCAGACCAATGCAAAACAATGACAGGAAGCCTTCGGTTGCCTGACGATAATTGTAGCTTGACGACATCATTGGACGACTTTTTAGTTTGATTACCTTTGGTCGATGCAGCATTTGGTAAGTTCCATAACAATATATCTCCATCTACATAGCCAACAGCAAGAACTGAACCATCAGAAGCAGCCCAACAGAGAGAGCTTATCTCCTTCTCTGCTTGGTCCTGATCTGATGGGTCATTTTCATTCTCATAGTTCGTGTCATTGGAAGAATCACCAATGCTATCTTTTAGTTGGAGAGCCTTATAGCCTCGAATAAGAACAGCTCGATCTTCAGTAAAGTCCCAAAGAACAATTAACCCATTATCATGTGCAATAACCATCCTGCACATAAATTGCTAGTATTGATGTACAAAGAACAAAGCAACAAATTGCTGCACAAATAAATTGATGTGGGTTCTCTCGCCATTCCTTCCAATTCTACCTTATGCTATTCACAATAAAGTGCAACCCAATGTGCAAAGCTTCGGCATTGCATGGTCTAGGGTTAATGGTTGTTTCAGCAGTTTGATAGTTCCCAATTGAGCAACCGTACCACTGCTGCCAGGTCATACTTAATTGTTCATAGATTTACTAAAAGCGTGAAGGAAGATATAGAACTATGTGTGCTTGCTGAAAGAAAATGTCTATTCAGATTGTAGCATAAAATCAACAAAACAAAAGGAAAACATGGAAGCTTGCCTATTCCCAGAAGAACAAGGTTGAGGAAGCACACCAACAATAGATTGATGATTGGGCAATGCAATACCAGCTGCTTCTGAAACCAAACAAAAAGCAACATTTGTTTTATACATAAAGACGGCATTAGGCCACTAGCTTGATCTAAGATTCAAACAGACATAAGAAAGTAAATGATCGAACAAGCCATTAGTTGAAACAGTGAACCAAGTACGTATAGGTGCATATTCAAGTACAAGTGTAGACCAACATTACCTGACGCAATTCGCTTAGGTTCATGGTAGAAGTTCGGATTTCAGTACAACACATTACTCGCCTCGCGGTACATAGGGTCTAGTCTTAGATGTTTCCTTTTTTTGGTAGGCGGTTTGCTTGGTTGGCGGGTCTATATTTCTCTAAATGGAAATATAGAGAAAATGCCAAGTAATATTATGAATTTACATAAAACAAACACTTAAATTATGGGAAATTATAAAATTTAACATCAAATGCAAGGTTCACCCAAGTTTCTCACTCCATATTGTCTCTTCCTTTTTTGTTCGCCAAATCTGATCTGGTTCGCAAAAGAACCACGATCTGGTATGCAGGAACCAGTTCGTGGTTCCATTCCATGGGGGTATCGGGAACTAGATAACTCTGGTGAGGACCGATGCCTACTACCCTTGTCTTGGGTGTCAAGAATCAAGGGTACATGATGGATATTGAGGAGTGAATCTAAATAGTAGTCTTTTCCATCACTTAGACATTTATTCATGAAAGCTCAATGACCACACCCACACTCAATATAATCGCAAACTAAGTCAACCTTAGAGAAAAATTGATTTAAAAGAGAAGAAGGAGATATAGATTGCACAGGAGCAAAATGAAAAAAGAATTTTCAGCTAGTAGCAATGTATTCATCATCAATATTAAGACAAGTTATTGAGCAATGATAATTACCAGATAAAATATTAGTAGTAATTTGATAAGGCAGTTGTATTATTTCTTCTCCTTCAGCATCATACTTTAACACGGACAAACATCCATACTCATCTCCAATGTACCTAAATGTCATAAACATAGTAAAATGCGTTAAACTATCTATAAGGATGTGAGTTCAATTATAAACAACTGAACTGAAGTCAGATACAGCACAATTAGTATTCTAGTATTTTACATGTAATGGGTGCCACATATAACAGAGAAAGCAGTTACATTGGACTCCCACTGTAAATTAGAAGTCATAAGCCTGTTATCTAGATCCCAAACCTGCAGAATTTCATAAGAACGTCAGTTACCATAAGAAGAATAAGAAGAGACCACATGAACATGGGGGGAGGGAATAGGAAAAAGGGATGATTTAAAAAATTAAAATGTCAGGATTTCAAAAAAAAAAAAATGTAAATTCAGCAGAAATTGATACCTGAATATCATTTTCATTTGAGACACTGACTAGGAAACCTTGATTCTGTAAAAACTGAAAAGAAAACAAACAAAATTATCACAAAAGATTAACCCCTTGATATGAAGGAAAGCATAGAACTAACAAGAGCAATAAGAATTCCTCTCATACAGATGTGTCAATTGCTGTGGCATACGACTCTTACAGGTAATATAAAATCTATAAGCTTAGATATGGGTTATTTTGAAAGAGGAAAAATCTAGAGATTACTCAATGGATTTTTAGGTAATTGGAGAATAAACGTTGATTAGAGATGCAGATTGTGACTTTACATATAAATTTGTAATTATATAAAATGTTTGTAAAGTTGATGTGTATTTTGGAGATAACTTATAAGTCTAGACTCCTTAGTAACAACTGCTCTTCCAAACATGACACCAATGTGCCATAATCAATTAAAAACTTTACCATTTGGTTTGTTGTTTATAAGCCTTGAGAGAGTTTTCTCTCATTTTCTGCTGAAACTTAAGAGAGTTAGAGAAATAGAAAGACGCATGAGAAGACAACAGATTATAACATCAATTATGCTTGATCTATGTTTCGTATCCATGCCCAAAACTTTTACATTACAAGTTCAGATTTCTTCTTATTTATCCTCATAAGATATGGATCCTCTAACCACTTCAATGCAAAAAGAAATTACAACTTCATGATCTATGCTAAATGTATTTGCGTATATAGTTATATACAGATCTTGAAAGCACAATAACAATATTAAGGTAGTTATACCCTTATTGTGCTTGTGAACCTCTTGCGGAGCTTGAATTAGGAGTTTAACTCAGGAAAGATGAAGATTCTTGTGAAATTCTGTAGTTGTTAGTTGAAGATTCTTGTGAAATTCTGTAGTAGTTAACTTCCAGTGTATTAATCTTATACTTGATGCAACTGAGATATGCCATTCATGAATTAAGATATATTTCAGTTCATATCATCTAAGTTTTTGAAGGGCAATGCCTTAGAAGATACAATGAAAATCCAATCATGGAGAAGAAACAAAAAAGATGAAGAACCAACATAAAAAAATATCCAAATCAGTTTGTTCATCTAAGCTCACAAACCTCTAAGTTTTTGAAGGGCAATGACTTAGGAGATATAAGAAGTGCTTCTATATTATCACCACCGACCACTTTAATCCTGCCATCCCTGCAGTCATAATGTGTAAAAAAGAGGAAAAAAGATAAATTGTAGAAAACAGTTGATAAAGAAGAAATTCATATTTGGGGAGCATAAACTAGTTCTGCTAGTTTGAAGTGTTGCATAATCAGGATAAAGAAATGCATATTAGATGATAGGTGATATTTCATACTAGAACCAACGATTTGATTACTTATCAGCTCAATTTAAGTTGGTGTCGACCTAAGATTAATTAATGTTCATACAGCACCAAAAAAAAAAAAAAAAAAAAAAAATGAACTCACAGTGTCCCAATAGCCAATAGTTGTTGAACAGGATCAAAAGCAAGAACAGATGCAGTGGATGGGATCCCATAGTGAAGAACAACTCGCGGTTCCAAGTCCATTGATGCCATACTTCCCTGTTGCAGATTACAAATTTAAAAAAAAAATGTATGAATCGAAAATAGTCTCACGTTTATAGTTAATCTAACAAATTCAACTCCATTCTTCGCAGAGAAATTCTTCACTGTATCACTCAAACGAAATCATGAATCGCAATAGCCATAACAGCAGAGATCTCATTTTCTTCAGCATAAAATCGCACAAAAATTATCAAAACAATTGGAAAAAAAACTGAGTATTAATCATTAAACATTCAGGTGCTACTCAATCGATGATTTACCTGAGGAGGATGAGATTCCTTCCCATCGAACATGGCTATAAATTTCGCACGAACAAGCTCCTGCTGATTCCGTTCTCGTTTTTTCTTTTTTGGATCAAATTAATCGCCTCGATTCTTCTGCGGATTCATGCTCACGATTTGATGACTTTTAAATTAAGGAACGACAGATTGTTGAATTTGTTTTTGATTCATTCAACGAATTATACTTTATTCTTTTGTACGTTCCCCTTCCCTTGTTCTTCCCTTTTTTTCCTTTAAATTTCTATACATAATATAGAAAATAATGACACTTTCGCTATAACAAATCAAGCCGGTACTCAATTGGATCCCGTATTTGAACTTTGACACATTAGTTACTTCATATTAGATTTTTGTTTCAATTTGAATTCTCATTAAGTTTTCTATTAATTAATATTAAAATACATTTATATTTTTTATAATTTTTAATTAGAATCATTTTATTTTCTATCGAAAACTTAATGGTCAAATGTGTATTTGAAGAAACTATTTTAGATAGATATAACTCCTCTGCAAGTCAACTTAAGGGTCAAATGGTAAATCTGAATGGAGGCCGCCAAAGAACAAGTAATTTCAAAATAAATCCAAAAAATAATAATTAAAAAAAAAAAAAAGGCAAATCGGAGGTCCAAATCTATTTTACAACAATTTTCTGGCAAATCCATTTTTTTTTTAATAAGATCTATATCAAGAGATTCAATTTAACAGTAATTTCAAAATAAATCATCAACAAACAAATTCAACAACAATTTTTTTAACAAGATCTATATTGATGAGTGTAAAAATAGTCATCTCCAAGTATCTAATAGAAGATCACCATGTGTCTATGAATCCCGGTGGGACCCGTTCCTACTAAAGATAAAGTGTGGAGATTCTGCCGACCAGAGGCGAGTCTCAGCCTATGATGGTCACCCCAAGAGGTCACCTATATTAACACCGGGGAAGAGTCACCATCAGGATGGGGAAACCTCTCCCCATCTCGGCGATGATTCCCAGGACAGCATTGCCCATCTTGGAATTCATCTCCACAAGCTCCTCAACAAAGCGTCCCCTTCTCATCTCCGGCCATCCGAAAAGGGCAGGGAAGGGAATTCCTCTCACCATGGGCCGCAGAAAGAGTCCATCTAGTATCGTGGGCCGGACCGCTTGCCCACTTGCGTTTATTCACCGCCCATAAGCCCAGCAAAAGAGCCAAAAAGCCAAGGTCCACCAGCTTAATCCCCCTACGCGCCCTCACAATGGTCACGCGCTCAGATAAAAATGCAAACCCCTGCTTAGGCCCCTAATCCTCCAAATGTTAATCAACCCACTACCTATATAAATAAATGTAGTATTGTGGTAAAAGATGATGCATACTTGCTTTTTCAACACTCTAAGCATTTTTACTACCTCCTCCTGAGCTCTTATTCTCATACCGAATGGGACACGTCGGGCCCACCCCAGCAAATCTTTTGTGCTGGTGACAAGTTGAAGCCCAGCTCCGCACAGACCAGTACCCTTCTATGACAAGGACTCTTCTCGGATCTAAAAACATCTTAGATTGTTTGACTATCCAAGACCCATCTCAGACCTTTCCAACTCCATTCAACCATACCATTGGTGTTGACCAAGATTTGACATCAACAGTTTGGCGCCGTCTGTGGGAAGGATTACTAAAAGCCTTCCTCCAATCATCAGCTCCCAACTCGGCTAAGGATTAATGATCACAAGGTCTGGTCATACTTCACAACCAAGACATCAAAATAGTACGGTGAATAACAACCTGGGCAGAGAGATGTGAAAAGTCCCCAAACCGAATGCCAAGACTATCATCATCCCGGTAGAAGAAGAAAACATACTCCCCCGAGCCAAGTGGGGCCATTGGCTCCGCCCTCAGGTGTCTATGTTGGCCCAATTTTTGGAGTTGTGGATCATTGCAGATTGACAATCTGGAACACCAACTATGCCAGTTTCAATCTTACTTCCAAATCCTCTTCTCTCGCTTACCACTAGCCCCGGCTCAGGGGGGACCTGTTCTCCGGAATGCAGGGAGAGAAGAGCGCCCCCAGGAGTCAGACCGTGTGATTTATTCTTATGGGAATATCCCGAGAGATTAGCCTCATCCTTGTGATTGTTCGATATAGGAGCGAGATCTAGCCCCGCCGGCTACTTTGGACTCCGCGTCTCTACCCTCCCAGGGTCGCTGGACAAAGAATCGTCATGAACCTCAGCCAGGAAGAACCTACAGTAATGTCACCCATTTTGAGTGCCGGATTTGTCGTGCTCACAAGGTGGACTCCCACTCCCCTCTAGCCGGAAAGCAGGGATCCAGAGCGACTGTCAGCCAAGTCGCAACACCGCCCATGGAAGAAACAGCCTAAGAGCAATGCATTGCTAAGATAGAGGTAGTGCTCGTGCAAATACAGGGCCCTGGGGGGCCAGCTAGGCTCCCTTCAGGGATAAGGTCTTCTTTTGTTGATGAGATCGTGGTCAAGGTGGTTCCGTATAGGTTTCTTAGCCCATCGATGGCTCCATACGACGGGGCTACCGACCTTGTCTATCACCTTTCATTTTTGTTTCCTTTATGGATATGCATAAGGCCTCTGTGGCAGTGAGGTGTAAATCATTTCCTTTTACCCTTACCGAAATGGCCAGCACTTGGTTCAAGGACTTGGCCCTAACCTCGATTTCGATATTTGCTTAGCTCGAATAACTTTTCCTGACCTGATTCAACTGTTCCCAACGTCAGCCTAAGACTGTGACCCACATCTTCGCCTTCCAGCAGGAGATCGGAAAGAATTTGGGTGATTATGTGAACAGATACCATAGGGAAATCCTATGCTGCGAGGGCCTCCCAGATGTCGTGGCCTAAACGCTTTCATTAACGAGCTGAGGCACCGTAGGTTATCCTATGACATATGTTCATGGCCTACGCCCGACCTAATTACCACTCTGGACAGAGGAACGAGCTTCTACGAAGCGGACCTCAGAGACACTATAAAGATGGACCGAGAAGGAGTACAGAAAAAAAAGGGTCAGGTAGAGGAGATGCCGAGCAGGGCTCAAGGCTTGCGCCGACTGGAGGCGTAGGGGCAGTTGGGACCCCTTCCCGGAGATCAGAGGCTTCCTCCACCCCCAGGGATTCGACAAGGGTTGACCCCCCTAACAGCATCCATTTGCGACTATCTTCGCTAAAAATTCTAGGAGAGGATTCTTCCCTCCTGCTCCTCCCCCTAAAAGAAAACCCATGTGAAAATCCGTCAGCAAATATTGTGAATTCCACCGTGACCGAGGTCACATGATGGATGAATGTTTCTAGCTCCGAGAAGAAATAAAGGTCCTCATAAAAATGGGTTATCTCGGACATTACACCCGTAGAGAGAACATAGGGTCTGGGGAGAGTGACCACTAAGATGAGAGTAGAGGGCAGCAAAGAAGAGAATTTTCACGACCAACCCCTGCCGAGAAGAGAAAGAGAAGAGAACGATGATGACTTGCGAGTGGACAGCGAGACAAACGTGATCTAGAGCGATCTCGGCCTCGGAGGGGAGACGACCTCTTCCTAGAAGAGGTTCGAGGGTAAAGCGCAGAGGAAGGCAGATGAAGACGTGTACAAGGTAGGCACGGTTGATGCCGCTACGCATAACGTCGTCTCCTTCAGCGAGGCCGACCTCAGAGGGATGCACACTCCTCACAATAACGCCCTGGTAATATCGGCCTTGATCAATCACTATAAGGAAGGAAGGATTTTGGTCGACGGAGGAAGCTCCGCGAAAAATCATCTTCAAATGGGCATTTGACAAGATGAACATGAACTCAAACTCTGTGCAACCCACTACCTCCCCCCTTGTCGGTTTCGACGAGGACGTTGCTAACTCAATTGGCTGGACCTACCTACCCATCACGGTCGAAGCTAAGCCCACATTGGCCACGACATGGTCCAAGTTCCTCATTGTGGACAAGCCTTTGCCTTACAACGCAATCATGGGACGACCAACTTTAGCCGTCTTGAAGGCCGTGTGTTCCCCCTATTATCAAATTATGAAGTTCCCCACAGAGGAAGGGGTGGGAGAAGTACAGGGGGATCAGGAGATAGCAAGGTTATGTGCCAGAAAGGCACTCAAAAAGATAAAATAAGCAATCAACGGCCGAGGCCGGGAATGGAGAGACCGAGCTCATTGCCATGTCCAAGCCGGGAAACATGCCGATTGACGACCCCCGAGATGAGGAGCCCTGTTCCCGGCCCCATGAGGATTTGCTGGAGGTGCCCATTCACCCTACCATCGAGGGAAGAACTGTCAGGGTAAGTGCCAAGCTTAGTGCGGCATAGCAAGAAGAGCTTATCGGTCTCCTCAGGAAAAACTACGATGTGTTTGCCTGGTCTCACGATGAACTTCCTAGGATTGATCCAGATGCAACCATGCAACGTCTCTACGCCAATCCTCATCATCCCCTTGTGGGACAGAAGAGAGAGAAATTCCACCCAGAGCGCCAGAAAATCATTGAGCAAGAAACGGATAAGTTGGTAAATTCGACCGTGGTAGAGGAAGTTAAGTTCCTCGATTGACTCTCCAATGTCGTCCTCGCCCCCAAGGCCGAGAACAAATGGTGTCTTTGTGTGGACTTCAAGGATCTCAATAAAGCATGCCCCAAGGACTTCTTTCCTTTGTCGAGAATAGACTTGGTCATAGACCCCATAGCGGGGCATGAGTTCCTAAGCTTCCTGGATGCCTACGCCGGATATAACCAAATTCCTATGTTCCCTCATGACAAAAGCAAGACCTCGTTCATTATGGACAGAGGCACCTACTGCTACAAGGTCATGCCCTTAGGCCTTCGAAATATCGGGGCAACCTATCAAAGATGAACAAGATGTTCAAGGAGAAGATCGGCTTAACAATAGCAGTCTATATAGATGATATACTCGTCAAGAGCACTAAAGCATCCAACCACATCCCCCATCTCCAGGACTGCTTTGACAAGATCTGAGCCCATCGCATGAAGCTAAACCCTTCTATGTGCATTTTTGGGGTTTCAGCGAGGAAGTTCCTAGGTTATATGGTGTCCCAGCGCGGCATTGATGCCAACCCCGATCACATAAGTGTCATTCTCAAGATGGCCTCACCTCGGACGAAGAAAGAAGTTCAAATGCTCACGGGAGGCTGGTCGCCCTGAACCACTTTATTTGTCACTCCTTGAAGAAGTACCTCTCTTTCTTTAAGGTTCTGCAGGGTAACAAAACTTTTGAGTAGGCAGCAAAGTGTGAGGCCACCTTCCAAGAGCTCAAAGCTTACCTCTCCTCGGTGCCACTGCTGAGTACCCCCAAGGATGGGGATAAATTGTTCTTGTACATCGCTGCTTCGGACACCGCTGTGAGCGCCGCCCTTGTTCGAGACGAGGATGGAATCCAAAGCTTGGTGTATTACTCAAGCCAAGTGCTAACCGATACCGAAACGAGATACCAGAGGTTTGAAAAGTTGGCTTACGCCCTTCTCATCGCTTCAAAAATATTGAGACAATACTTTCAAGCGCACGTAATCGTCGTCCTTACTGATCAACCTTTGAGGCAAATTCTTCACTCCCAGATGTCTCTGGCTGGCTTATGAAATACAACATTGAGCTCGGCTAGTTCCCATTGACTATTGACCAAGGACGACCATCAAGGGACAGGTCCTAGCCTACTTCATGGTCGAGCTGACCTTCCGAGAGGATCCCATCCCGAAAAGCTAAAACCCTGCTCGGTCCGGCGGCACCCTCCTTAGAGAGAACCTCATCCTATCTCGGATATAATAATGATTTCGGCCTGAATATATGGAAACTCTTCATGGGTGGCTCCTCCAACGTAGGAGGGTGTAGAGGCAGGATGGTTCTGGTAGCCCCGGACCAAGAAGAGATTGAATATGCCCTCCAATTGGGGTTCCGGGCCACCAACAATGAAGCTAAATACGAAGCCCTTCTCATTGGACTCAAGCTGGCAAGAGAATTCAACTCCAAAAATCTCCAAGTCTTCTGCGACTCACAACTTGTTATAAACCAAGTCAATGAGCAGTACTTGGCTAAGGACACAAGTGTGACTACTTATCTCGAGAAGGTAAAGGCACTCATGGAGAATTTCGAAAATATCCAAGTGAACCAAATCCCCCGAGAAGAGAACAAACACATCGATGCTTTGGCCAACCTGGCCTCCGCGATGGAATTCACCCTGATAAGAAGAATCCCCGTTGAGTACCTAGAGGGGCCGAGTACAGCTGCTTCTGACCAGGTGTCCACCATTTGTGCCCTTACCAACGAGCCTACCTAGATAGACCTGATCAGGGACTATCTTAGCACAGAACGTTCCCATCTGACCGAACATAAGCCAGGAGGATGCGATATAGGGCTGTAAGGTACACTCTCATCGATGGGGTGCTATACTGACGATCCTTCTTGGGTCCATACTCTCGGTACCGAAGCCAAAAGAGGTTGATTATGTAATGAGAGAAATTCACGAAGGGGTGTGTGGCAACCACTCAGGAGGGAGGTCCATGGTCCGCAGGCTTGTCCGACATGGATACTTCTAGCCGGATATGAATAAAGACTCATTGGAGTTTACAAAAAAATGTGACAAATACCAGAGATTTGCCTTTCATCCCCAGCTACCCCCTACCATCCTCGTCCCCATGATAAGCCCTTGGCCCTTTGCCCAGTGGGGCATTGACCTTCTGGGGCTATTCCCTTAAAGAACCGGGCAGAGAAGGTTTCTTGTTGTCGCAATCGACTATTTTACGAAATGGGTAGAGACCAAGCCTCTTGCACGAATCACGAAGGAAATTATTAGAGACTTTGTCTAGAAGAGCATAGTTTGTCATTTTGGAATACCAAAGGCCATCGTCTCCAACAACGGAAAGTAATTTGACAACGATCTGTTCGTATAATTTTGTGCCGGGCTAGGGATTCAGACCCACTTCGCCTCCCCAAGACTTCATCTGGCCAACGGACAGGTGGAAGTGACTAATTGAACCATCCTTCATGGGCTCAAAACGAGGTTGGATAAATCAAAGGAAAGATAGTTTGAAGATGTGTATCCCATTCTCTAGGCATATCACACTATGGCAAGGACCCCCACATGGGAAACTTCTTTCGGGATGACCTTCGGATCAGAGGCCGTGATTCCTGCCGAAATCAACATGTCCTTACCCAGGACAACAGTAGTCTTCAGCTCGGATGAGAATGACACATCCTTGGCCCTTAACCTTGACCTTCTTGAAGAAGAAAAAAAAGAACGTGCCCGTATGTGGCAATCGGCTTATCAACAGACAGTGGCTAGGTAGTACGACAGAAAGGTCCGCCACTGGTCCTTCGACGTCAGCGACCTTGCCCTCAGAAAAGTAACCTTGGCGACCAAGAATCAAACGGCCGGCAAGCTAGCTTCGACTTGGGAAGGGCCATACCGTGTCACTTGCATTGCCCGGCCCGGAGCCTACAGGCTGAAAATGGTAGAAGGAGTCCCCCTAAGACATTCCTGGAATGCAAAACACCTAAAACGCTACTACCCTAGAGAGAAAGCTCCAATAGGCTTGTAAAAAGTTCACTTTCAAAGCTTTTAATAAAACTACCTATCAATGGAAGCAATGTTTGGTTCAACTTGTTTTCCATTCTCCAAAATCTGCAAGCCTAGTAACGGGGACAAGCAACCCTCATTTTCACCTTCGAGTAGGGTATAAGGGTGGGATGAGCAGCCCTCCGTCCCATCTCGGACGAGGATGAGCAGCCCCCCAGCCCGTCACAAAAAAATGCATCCCGATGCACTATGTTGAGAATGATCTATAAGAAGAAGTCTATCCCAGCGCATTATATCGAGAGTATACCCAGACCCCCTACACAGTGGTAGAGCATAAAATACGCCGCTACTTACTCTCGCAAGTATACGAGATCTAAGTTTTAATATAGTGGATCTTGAAGATCGGATATCGTTCCCACAGAGAAAAGTGTGAATAATTGAATACCGGAATTTACGTAGTCTTATGTTATCCTGACAATTAAAGACATGATTTAAAATTAAACTGAGCTAAATTATAATTAGTGGGTTAATCTTAACTAAGTTGATTAATTAGGGATTGATTTCGTTCGCTTAATACATGTTTGATTTCGTTTAGTTAACAATAATGAAGTTTAGGTATCCGACAATCTCGGTTCGTAAACTCCTCCGCCACTTCTTCCGAGTGTAAGACGAGGGAATATGCGACTTTGTGTCGACGAAGAGGTCCCCCTCAATGTCTTAATGACTCTAGGCCGCGTGAGTCTCAATCCAACGTCATCGATTACACACTAACTAACGCCCTCCCGAGTCGTTAGGTTGTAACGATGTGTTTACCCTAGTCCGAATCCAGGGTTACCTCTCCCGAGTGTCAACCCCTAGATTCTCAAATCCAACCCTAATACCATTACAAGCATATTAAGATCCTCATCAAATGATAAACACAATTGAAATTAAAACAACAACCGTTAAAGAAGCATATATTAAACCAAACGAGTATTTACACAACTACATCTATCCCTAACTAATCTTTAATTAAACTAACATGTTCTTAGCTAATACATCATTAAATCAAGAGGAGATCATCAATATCAACAATAAACATTAACTACAACGATGGAAACAAGGGAAGAAAATCCAAATCTCAAAGTGGAGTAGTCCACTTTCGCCAAAGAACAATCCTCCCGAGCTTCCTCTTCTCTATAGATGAACTTCCTCTTCTAGCTCTTCAAGGATTAGCCAAGAACACTTCCTAAAACTAATCTAATCTACTTCCTAAATTATCTAAACCTAACTAAGGTGGAAGAAAGCTCTCAAGAACAACCAAGCCCCCTCTCACGTCTAAGGGTAAGGGTCTAAGGGGGTTTTCAGGTTTGGGGGAGAAAGGGGTTAAATAGGCAAGGTTTGGAAATATCTTCAAAATATCTGAAAACAGATATTTCTGTGTAGAGTGTCACCGCTTAAGCGGTGGTTCACCGCTTAGGCGGTGGCTTAAGTCGGTTAAGTTTCTGTCGGATCCTCGCCTAGGCGGTGGCTGTTGGCATAACATTCTGACGATTTCTCGCCTAGGCGATGGTTTTCTCACCTAGGCGGTGGTTCAGCACCTCAGCTCTCCTCTGCCTCTTTTCCGCCTAGGCGGTGGTCTTCATTCACCGAAACCCTGTTTTTCACATTTTGTGCACCGTTTCTCCACTGTTTTTACTTGTTTATCGCCCTTTAACGTCCATTCACCTGTTTTACACTAAAACAAACTAAAATACAATTAAATATAACTAAAACGCTTGAAAACTAACAAATTCAATTTTGAAATAGATAGGTCTTTCACACCTATCACACAGGTCGATAGTTTATGCCCGAGGACCAACCTTAGTCGTCTTCCGACGGCAGAACATTAATCGGGTCTGAGGACCTATAGCTAAACATCCCACCCTTGACAGCTGAGCTGAGCTGAGCTCAGGCAATACAAAGGGACAGTGCTCCTATAAGGACAATTTGGGATAAGCTAAAAAGGCTCAAGGATGATCCCTACTAAGGAGAACCCACTTATAATCGGCCATAGAGGGTTGACCACAATGTCATCCCTCTAGGGACTGTGAGGACCAGAAGCCATACGAATACCACCCTTGAGTTAAATCCTACCACTCGAGCTCTTCTCGGATGATTGGCTGAGGGGCAGGAAAGATATGGATATGGTGAGACAACATGATTTTTTCTCGGCAGCCTAGCCGGGAAAATGTGCGAACCGAGAAGGAAAATAAATGAACTTTTCAAACAAAAATTACAAATACCAACGCAATAGCCGACCTGAGGACATGCTGGGCCTAGAGCTCTATGACCGGGAAGGGTGTGGCCCAAACGAATGTCTCCCTAATCAGTCTACCGAGATGAACTCAAATGAGCATTCTTCTGAGAACGGGCAGGGTTGCGCGTGCCGAGCTCAGGTGTCCATCCGAGATTAAGTCAAAGGTAGAAATCGGACCACGATCGAACCTCAGTTTCTTGTCAAGATCAAATCTCACGCTGGTCTCAAGACGCTCTACAAACCTTGAACAACATTGGCATAAAGGAATACCCCTAACAAGATGCTTGACTCAAAACTTGAAAAGAAAAAGGAAAAATGACAAAGTGGTAAAGATTGGCTGGCCAGAGCAGAGCACTACCGAGATCAGAAAAAGTTGAGAAGTTAAGGCTTTGGCAAAAATCCAATCAACTTAAGCAAAGGTTGAAAGACGGACATGACAGAAAAAATGTCCAAGTCTATAAAAAAAAGTCTGAGCAGGGCTTAGGCCTATCTCCAAGATGAGCTCATATGATTCACCGAGCATGAACTAAGCTCCATGCTCAGATTCTTTGACTGGTCAGGCCATCGTCGAGATCAGACCTAGAGCAAGGCTCTGTCATCGGGCAGATGAATCGCTATTGTTTCAAAAGCGATAACTTTTCAAGAACAGAAAAAAAATTGAAGAAAAACACAAGTATAGAAAATATGATAAGCAGAGGGGTCAAAAGAGTTTCATTCATAGAATTGTCATTACAAATTTTGGGGTCAAAGCCCATTGCAAAATGCCTTGCTGGGCAGAGAAACAAAGAAAAAGAAAAAACAAAGAAAAAAAGTAAAAGTGTTTGAAATTTTCAGGGCTGAAAAAGTCTGGGTTGAATAGGAGAGGCCTACTAGGCAGTTAAGAAGAGACCTACTTCATCTCTCTGGCTTCGGCTTCAGCTTGCTCGGCCTCAGCCTCCCCCTCAGAATCCGAGATATCTATGTTGATCTTCTTGGAGGGGAACGAAGGGTATTGCCAGCGGAGATTGCGAATCGTGTATCTATGGTCGTCCTCCATCATCTCCATTGCCATTTCCATCTTCATTTTTTCATAGGCTGGGGTGAGCTTCCACTTCTCCACAGCCTCCTCCCTTGCCTTGGCAATGGCCGCGCTCTGCTGCTACTCCATCTCCAGAAGCCTTTCCTTTATGGCAACAAGGTTAGTCTCTCCTTCTCACCGAATAACTTGGTCACCTCAGCCCTAAAGGAACTCTCGCTCTTCATCAACCTCGTGAACTTATCGTGGAATTTCTTCATGTGAGCCATGTTCTTTTCTTGCTCATCAATGAGAGTCTTCTCCTTCTTTAAGGCCAAGTGAAGGTGCATGGACACAAAAGCTGCCTTGAAAAACGTTTACATAGCAAACATCAAGGACTTAGCAAAAATAAAATGAAAAAAGACCGAGAAGAGTTTTAGAGTCGAGAAGAGGCTTACTGACATAACGTCATTCTGCAGCTCAGCGGTGACCTTAACATCCGTCTTGGAGTCAATCCTATGGAGATATTGGGACGGCGTAATCAAGTGAATGAAGCTTGGCAGCAGCTTGGGGCAGTCCAGGATCCTCTGATCAAGAGAGAGACTTGTGTCCGACACCGAAAAGGTTCCAAAAGTTTAGTTTGTGCTTGGTTGCGGGACGTTAGATGCCGCCCTTCCTTCAGTGGGAACCTCCGAGATGATCCGTTTCGCCCTGGCCTTTTTGTGGACCTCAGTATCAACGTGTACAACCTTCCTCTTTTTCTTGTCTTAGCCCTTTTCGGCTCCTGTCTTCTCGGTTGAGGATGGGGAGACCAGCTCTGGCTGCGCAAACGCTTCCCTTCTTGGCGTCGCCCTTATCGACATTTCCCTCCTTGGGATTTCCTTCTTCGGTGCAACTTCCACCCATACAGGGGCGTCATATGGAGAGTTCATTGTCGTAGTCAGCTCTCCTCCCTCAGGAACTCCCTCTTGGGAAGCTCTGTCCTGGGGCTGGGATACTTGCCCCTTCTCGGCAACCTCCTTGGCCACCTTTTCCCTCATTATCTTCTTCAAAGCAGCCTTATCCATCTCGGCCAAGGAAACAAGAAAATAATTTTTGTCACACCCCACCCCGAACACCCATCACCCTGGGGCCGACGTGACGTCGACATGACATCACCTGCACGCCAAGACAACTAGGAAATGACAAGTGCATACATAAATATACGATCACCAAATCAGACCATATATATATATATACTCTCTAATTAGAGACACACCCATCCCTACAAAATTATAATAACACACAAAGATAAAACAACCATGAACCTCTCATAGATTCGCCTCAACCAACACCTCTCAAAATACTCCCTTACTACCGCATCGCCGAACTTTACCTAGTGCCAGTAGGGGATCGACTCCTAACTGTTGTACCTGCGAGTGTACTGTCTTCTTAATAAAAATATTTTAGATGGATCAAGCATAAAACATATAAATATCACATATCGATCAATAATATAATAATCTCATAATTTAAATATCTCATACTACAAGGAAAACTCTTTTTTTTTTCTTTATTCTTGTCACCACGAAATCAATGTATATATATATATATATATATATATACCTATCACATCCCAATTGAGCAGTGAAAATCAACCAGAATATTATAACTAACCATGTAGTAAAATGAAATCAAAACAATAGATATACCAACATAAATAAATATACCAATCCAATATCGACTAATATGTATAAATATACTCATCTCATTTACCTCATACAA
This sequence comes from Eucommia ulmoides, assembly GCA_016647705.1. Taxonomy (NCBI): domain Eukaryota; kingdom Viridiplantae; phylum Streptophyta; class Magnoliopsida; order Garryales; family Eucommiaceae; genus Eucommia; species Eucommia ulmoides. The sequence goes on from CM028328.1 coordinate 56,632,558, forward strand.
CAAAACACCACACTACACCACATCACATCATACCACCCCACATCACACCACACCTCATCACATCACACCACACCCCGGCTAGCCATGTGATCGTTTTAACCTTAGGATCGGAAGTTGCAACGGTACTGTACCACCTATAGGATATGCCTTCCTAGCGGGATATAACAATGTTCTGCTGGACTGTGCCAAGCAGGTGAACAATGCTCTGCTGAACTATGTCAAGCAGGTGAACAATGCTCTGCTGGACTATGCCAAGCAGGTAAATATCCAACACCCATTTCCACCTCAACAACAACTCATTTCTACCTCAACAACAACTCATTTCCACCTCAACAACAACAACTCTGCCTACAATCAATTCCCACCTCAATAACAAAAGTCTCTATCCAAAAACAATTTCCATCTCTTAAGAAAAACAATGAAAACCACAATTTCAGAAACACCCAAAATACCGCTTGATCCATGTAAGTTAGAAAATTCATCCAATTTTAAGTAAACACATTTTTCCATCATATCTATATAAAAATAGATTTACTAGAAGACAATACACTCACCTGGTGATCCGCTCCCAAAAGCCTTTATCGACTATACTCTACCGATACTCCGGTGTCTGCGAACATAACAGTGATATGGCCTAAATTAATATTTTATATAAAACCACCTAATCATGCAATGCAGGCCCTAAGTTTTGTTATTTCCCCGTCCCCATATTTTATTTATGAAAATTGTTATTCGGTTAATTTCGCTCCGTTACTAATTACTGTATCAAATTTATCCATGTGAACGGTCCCAAATTTATTATTCCGGTTACAAAATTTTGATGCTGAAATTTAATTTAATAAACTAAACCAACTTAACGAAAAACGTTACCTATTCCGAATCGTTCCCGGGTCGTGAGATGGATGGTTGGATTTTATTGGGGTTGTTTGTGCAAAATTTTCCTTTTTTTTTTTTTTTTTTTTCCTTTTTTTATTCTGTTTTTTTGTGTTTCTGGTTTAGTCCGATTGCTGACCGACCACTACACCCTCACGTCCTTCTCATTGGCGGCGACACGCAACAATACCCACACCACCGCCGCAGTCGACACCACTCCCACACAACACGATCACACACACATGCAGATTACACACCCAAATGCACGGTAAAAATCAGAACACATACATTCACACATACACTGACGGTCACCCATATGAACCGGCTAAACAGAGCAGTACACACACACGTCTACATAGAGCTCACACGGATGAACAGGCCCACACACAACCAACGAAAACACACACAACAGCAGTAGCAGCAACACATACACACGCACTGTTGGCACAAAATAGAAAAATAGAGCACACCCACCTACCAAAATTATCAGAGAAAATACACACAAATACTCACCAAATCAACGATCGTCGACGATTGGACAGAGATCGACGAAGAACTGGACAGCCGAACCCAACTCCCGCTAACCGACGATGCTAAGAACGCGTACCGCCACGCCATCGACGAACCACCCTACCGGCCGAACCACCTTCACTCTCCCCTAGAACTGACAACGATACCCACATAATCACGCACGCGCATAACAGCCATGACCACGGCCACCGAACGCTCACCGTTGACAGCTCCTTGCCGTTCGTCGAACTAAACCTCTCTCTGTCCAGAAACGGCACACACACACACACACACACATATATATATATGTTTATAAAATAAAGAATTTTTTTGTTTTATTTACTCTTTTCTCCTCCTAATTCTTAAAATTCTCTTTTTAGTCCAATATCAACTTTTTATAAGTTAAAAGTTCTAAAATTGCAATTTCACCCCTTTTAAGTTTCAATTAAAAAGTTAAATGCCAATTTTGAATAGAATATTTTTTCTAAATTTTCAATTTGACCACTAAACTTTAAATTTGAATTTATTTATTTTTTAATTAACTCAAATTCTCCCAAATTTTCTCAATTACTTTAAAATGCAACTAAAATGACGTAAGTGCTACGATTGAGGTCATACAGTTTTTAAGTAAAAAAAATGGAGTGCCAAAAGAAAGCCGAGAAGAGAAGAGATTTTACCGTTTGTAGATTGTTGATCAATGACGGGTGTAGGCAAAATAGGAGCGTTGTAAAAAGTAAAGGTCGTAAAGGGTCTATTCCACCAGTTGCTCAATGTTGTTGAATTCCGTGCTGAGAACAGTATCATTTTGTTGCTGAATAAGGAGGCTTGGTTGTGCTCTTCGCCCTCTTAGCTTCTTGGGAACTGCACAGAAGAAAGCACAAGAGAAAAACCAAGTTAGAAAAAACTACCGAACAAATAATCGTTCGCAGACCCAAAGTAAGACTCACCTACGGTGCCCCACTTCCTCGGGATGGGGTTGACTCTCTCCTCCATCAAGAAAACTCCCAACCAGTGCCTCCAAGATCGAAGAACTTGGGCTTCCAATTTTTAATGGATGACTCCAGGCCGTGAAGAAACTGTCACCCGGTAGATGACATAGGTGGCCACGAACGCCCTCATGTAGTTCGGGGCAAGCTGTGATAGACACAACTCATACTCCGTGCATATGGCCCTTATCCATGGGTGGATTGGGAACCTCAGGCCACCATACAGGTGCTCCATATTTACGGTAATGAGGCCTTGGAGAAGAGCGCATGCCCTCTCCTCTGCACGGGAAAGATGAATCTCTACCGTTTTCTGGGAAAGTGTAGTTACTCTGGGCCAAGTCGAGCTCCACCCCCATTCTTGACTTGGTCCTCTAGATGGGGCTTTCTGGAGGAACGGTGCTGCTACGAGCTGCCTCTGGAACCTAAGTTAAGTCTGTGTCAGACTCAACTTCACTGGCCGGATCCAAGCTGATTTAAATGGTGGGGTCCTCATAATGATCAACCCCACAGCTCTCATCGAGACGGCCAGAAGTCCCAGCCACTGAGGTAGGGTACACTTATTCCGCACCACTGGACGTACATAGTTGTTCCTCCGAGCGGGGGGATAATGCCAGGCTAGGGTCAATCCACTAGAGCGGAGAAACCGACAGGGTCCGATCAGAAGGAATAGACCCCGAGCCTATGCCGAACCCGGAAGAAAACCCCAAAAAGGACACCCGAAGAAGACTCAGAAGGAGATGAAGAAGAAGAAGACGAAGACATAATGAAGAGAATAGGGTACCTACCGGGAAGGGGAGGGTGCTCCAAAAATCACTCAAGTGTGGAAATGAGCATGAGATATCCCATTTATATAGAAGTTGTGTCCTACTGAACCGTCGCAATATCGGACGGTCCAAATTGCCTGGGTCAACGTGCCAGTCAGAATAGTACGAACATGTGTCTATCATCTGTTGGTTGAGCAGACAGCATGTTAGGAAAGTCGAAACGACACAGGCCTGGTGGGCCATTCATAGGCCTAACGTTACCAATCTCGGGCCGCCTGTCCCTATCTAGGAACGATCCGTTCTCCTTCTTAGAAAGAGATATGTTCCTTGCACGAAGCGTCTCCGTAGTCCCAAAACAGACAGACATCTCGGAATACTCCCAAGAACCACGAGGATCTCGGGTAATGCGTAAAGTAGAGTTCCCAGTACCTCGAGTACCTTCTTAGCATTAGGTCCTAGGGGGAAACTGATAAGTATAAAAATAGTCATCCCCAAACATCCAATAGAAGATCTCCACGTGTCTATGAATCCCGGTGGGACTCGTTCGTACTAAAGACAAAGTGTGGAGATTATGTCGACCAGAGGCGAGTCTCAGCCCATGACAGTCACCCCAAGAGGTCGCCTATGTTTAACTCGGGAGAAAAGACGCCGTCGGGATGGGGAAACCTCTCCTTATCTCGGCCATAATTCATAGGTCGGCATTGTCCATCTCAGAATTCGTCTCCACAAGCTCTTCAACAAAGCGTCCCCTGCCCGTTTTCCACCATCCAAGAAAGGTAAGGAAGGGAACTCCTCTCACCATGGGCCGCAGAAAGAGTCCATCTAGCATCGTGGGCCGGACCGCTTGCCTACTTTCATTTACTCACCGCCCATGGGCCCAGCAAAAAAACCAAAAAACCCAGGCCCACCAGCTTAATCCCCCCACACGCCCTCACAATGGTCACGCGCCCAGATCAGGATGAACCCCTGCTTAGGCCCCTAATCCTTCAAATGCTAATCAGCCCACTACCTACATAAAGAAAAGTAGTATTGTGGTAAAAGATGATGCATACTTGCTTTTTCAACACTCTAAGCATTTTTACTGCCTCCCCTCGAGCTCTTATTCTTACGTCGGACCTACTCCTGCAAGTCTTTTGTACAGGTGACAGGTTGAAGCTTAGCTCCGCACAGACTAGTACCCTTCTCGGATAAGGACTCTTCTCGGATCTAAGAACATCTCAGATTTTTTGACCATCCGAGACCCATCTCGGACCTTTCCAACTCCATTCCAGCACGAAAGAAGACAACAACACTTTGACCAGATCATACCATTGGTGTTGACCAAGATTTGACATCAACATATATCAAGAGATTCAAGACCAAAGCCAAGAGAGAGAGTGAACCAGATCTGTTCCTCAAAGGCAGATTTGTTCGACAAAGGTGGAGATCGGCGAAGTTGAGCAACGAAGGCAGAGATCGGCAGATCCGTTTCGGCGAAGGCAGAGATCAGCAGATCCGTTTCGGCGAAGGCAGAGATCGACAAAGTTGAGTGGCGCAAAGGCAGAGATTGTTGTTAAGGTTGAGTGGCAACGAAGGCAGAGATCGGCCTTAGGTTGATCGTCAGCAACTACAAAGATTAGCCTTAGGGTTGATCGGCGACGAAGGCAGAGATCGGTGGGAGATGGAGATTGAGATAGTGATGAGAATCAGAGATGGAGAAGAAAGTGGATGGAGATGAGAGAATTGGAGAAAAAAATTAAATATATTTTTTACCCTTTAAGTTTAGAATAATTTACAAATAAATCCTATTAAATTAGTTAGAGTGAAATGACTAAATTACCCTTATTGTTTAATATGAAATGACCAATTTACCCTTACTTTTATGTTGACCTAACAGAATTCTACTGAATGTCTAAATTGAAACAAAAATCAACTGTGAGGTAGCCAATATTTCAAAGTTCAAATATGGGGGTCCAATTGAGCACCGATTTGATTTGTTAGGGACCAAAAGTGTCATTATCCCATAATATAAATATAGATATAAACCTTGGACACGGTGCGCGAAAATGAGGTTTCATTTGGCTCCATTAGCATATTTTTTAAAATTGAAAATTGAAAAGTTTAAAATTTAGGTGTATTTATTTTTCCATTTAAAATTTGAGCTCCATGCATTCCAAATTCTCAAAACAAATTCAATAAAAAAAAAAAAAGGATTTTTTTTGGTTGAACGGATTATGACATTAAAATTTTAACTTTTATATATTTCACGTACTACACTAACTTTTATAAGAGACTAGCAATTCTGTCAAATATAAAATGGTAATGTACGCCTAAAAGTTAATATAATTTTTTATATTAAAAAATTACAGTATTTTTTATGTATTATAATAACTTTGAACTTTTGAAAAGCTTACTGTAACGCTAGACCGAATTGGCTAAAATTTAATTTCGTGGATTGTTCATCCAAGTCCAAAAAAAGGAATTTTAACACTTCGTATCCCTAATGTTTGGTCAAAATTTCACTTTAGTCCTCATGTTTATAATTTGAATATAGTGGTTTTGACTGGTTTTGACACATTGCACAATTAAAAGTTCAACTGTTATTTTCACTTTAGTCCAAAGCAATAACTCCATTACAATTTTGGACGATAAACAATCATTTGCCATGTACCAAACTATTTTCAAGAAAATTTTATTGATATTTTCAACTTTTTCCCTTTCCATCATTTTTTTTTTTAGTTATATTATATTACATGTATATTTTTCCAGTATTTAGGGGGGAAGAAGAATGCAAGGAAGAAAAATTTTGGGATTACCAATAAAATCTCTTAAAAAATAGTTATTTTGCGTAGCAGGTAACTGAGTTTATGTTCAATATTTGGATTGTATTGGGATAATTAAGAAAGTTTGAAGTTTTAGTTGTTCAAATTACAACTAAGGGGACCAAAGTGACAATGCATAGCAGGTGACTGAGTTTATATTCAATATTTAGACTATATTGGGATTTTTAAGAAAGTTTAAAGTTTTAGTTGTTCAAATTACAACTAAGGGGACCAAAGTGAGATTGTCAGTGGTACAAAGTATCAAAGTCTCTTTGAATGTGTAACACCGTAAAGTTTCCTAATCATTCCACTGCATTCAAAGCTATTATCTTCATTATCATCTTGGTCCAAAAATAATTATTTTCTGCACACGAAACTTTTTTTAAGGGATTTTATTGACATTTGAATATTTTCCTTTTCCCCTTCACATTCTCCTTCTTCCCATTTCTATTTTTTTTTTTTTTAACAGTAAGGTGTTGTCCGGACTAACTTACGCGCCTCTCGATTAACTATCTCCCCGGGTGATCTTAATGGCGCACTCCTGCACATCAATCTAATGCATTCAGAATTAAATTCAAGTTTTAATTCCTCTATCCCATGTCGATATATTTCAAATTCCATTCAACTATATCATCTAAGTCTAAACCGGCCGACCAGACTACATGTAAGGACAAGTCTTAAGTTACAATAATCACAACAATAAGAAATTTCAAACTTGTTTATCCATTAATTATAGGATTAATATATTAATTAATTGTTCCACTATTTTTATTTTAAATTATATTTTATTTTATTTTATATATATACGTAGAGGAAAACATGAAGACATGAAACCCCTGACAACATGGCAGTAGCCTGCCATTTTACCTGCAAAAGCTTCAATTATTTTATAATAAAATAAAAATAAAAAAGCATGGAAAATAACTCAGATTTCAGTGGAGTGCTCATGGTACTCTGCACAATATATATATATTTACACTTTCAACCTGCTAAATTTGAACATATTTGTTTTAGTCTTGCCTATTTAAAAAAGACAGAAACACAATACACGCGCCTGTACGTGTAATTATTTTGTGTGTAAATTTTTGTTAGATATAACAAAAATTACATAAAATACATATAATTAATTACATATAACTAAATATACACAAATACATGTAACTAATATTAAACTAATTTATATGTGTAATATTTGTTAAAATGTCATAAATATTACACAAATACATGTAATTTGTAACATGTAACTAATATTACATAAATACATGTAACAAAAAATACGCAGATATATATGTAATATGTGATAATTATTAAATTGTAACTAATATTAGTTACATGTAACTAATATTCATTATAATACAAATTTACTCACCAAAGTTCTCTCTACAATTCCTGCAATACCTGCACACGCAGGACTAAAACTCAAGCTGTTGATCTTAAGATTTTGATAGACAATTAAATGTTGATATTTTTAGTGGAACTAATGGGTTTATTGAGTGTTTCAGTGATAAAGTTTCATTGACGTTTTAATCATGAAGAAATTGTTGAAGAAGGTGATGGATAAAAAATACTGACAAAAAGAAGAGCATTAAGAGACCGAAAATTTTGAAAAATTTAGGGAAAAACAACTCAAGTTAATTTTTACTCTTAACGTATCCCGATTAGGATTACATACGACACAAAAATGATTTTATGATTACGTGTGTTTTTTATAGGATTCTAATTAGTTAAACATATTTGCTTCTATGTAAATTGAAGAAGAAATATTGATTTAAGAAATATTAGAAATTAAAATTGATTTAAAGTGTCAATTAAGTTAACCCAGAAAAGAAATCAATTAAAGGGGCAAAAACGTTGAAGAGTTGAGTTAAAATTGATTAAGGAAGAGGAGTTCCAGCAGGATCGGTCAACCGACCAACATGGTTCGGTCAACCGATGAGAAGGAACTGGGAAATGGTTCAATCTCTTAATCGTTCGATCGACAGCTAGGTTGACCTGTGGCCAAAGGTGAAACTTTCTGAATCGTTAGGTCGACAGATCAAAGTGAAGCGATCAACCTACCATAGCTGGATTTTGGCCTAGAAAACTCTTTGAATCATTCAGTCGACAAACCAAGGAGTAGTAGTTGACCAACGGGTTAGAACTTTTGGCTTGGGCTACAACCTAAATTGATCGGTCAACCTATAGACTTTGGTCGATCAACTGATGAACTGTTTCAGATTTAAAGGATTTCGTGGATCTTTTCCAAAAAGTAACCGTTACTGGCCGTTTTATGGTTAGAATCTGAGAGATATCTTAGGGATCTGATGGTATTTAAGATATGTCATTGATATTTTGTTATCACTATAGATACGGTTCATATAATTTAATTATTTATCAAATTGGTTCATGTAATACTTTCTATTTTATCTAATTGAGTTTGAGAAAATATTTGAGGGACTGAATTGAATATTTTAAAAGATATAATTGAGTGAATTGAACCAGAATTGAGTCATAATGATATAATGGGTCTATAAGTGCAATTAATTATCTTGATATGTGGGAACTAGCCGTTGGAGGGTTTGTTTCAATTCCATATATAAATAGACCTGCGTTTTAAAGATTCCAATAATCTCAATCAATCAAATTTCAAGAGCTATTAAGTTTTTGAGCTTTCTGAGAGTGATCATTCTGAATTCATACTGAATATATTGTGAGATTATTTTTGAGAATTGTTCTTGAGAAAATTTGTTGTGGATTATTGCTGTTATCGATTTGGAGTTTCATTGCTATTCATTCTTTATTCATTCGGTGGATTCCTAGTGAGATTGTTCCAAGTTTTTGCTATTAATTGTTGTTCGATATTATTGTTTACTATTTGGAATATTAATCTTTGAAATCGTTTTTCTGAACTTTAAATTGATTGAAATTTTTTTAAACGATTTCTTGTGAAAATCTGATTACGTACTAAATTGTGTGCTACCCGTTTTTATTAAAATCAAATTTTAAAATTCTCACTTTATTTCTATCACTAGTATCGGGATATTAATTGAGTTTAAATTAATCTGGGGTGGTAGAAGCTCTGAGTGGGAAAAAGCTTATCAATTTTGTAATTGGTAAGTTATGTGCGAATTAGATACTATTAGGAGTATTTAATCAGGGGAAGCTAATTTCAATCTCTTCATGTAAAGAGATTAAAGTTTGATCTTTACCTAGAGTACAAAAAGATTAGGTTACTCTTTTCCATGAAAAGATATAAAAGTAATTCTTCCTGACTAGAATTAAATTTTGAGTGAATTTGTAATGGTTCAATTCTTACCGAGTAAAAGGATACTTGAAGTGTTTTTGTGAGGTTTAATTCTTAGCCTAAGTATAAAATAATTAAGTTAATCTTTAACTTGGGAAAAAGATATGTTTATTCCTTAGCCTATGAAAATGAATTTGTAAAGGTTGATTCTGAGTCTGGGAAAAGAATTATTTTATAAAGGTTCGATTCCTACCTAATTAAATGGATTATAGTGATTAGTAGGTGCGACTCTCCACGGAGCTCGGGGGACTAGATTAGCCAAGAGTAACTTGGTGAACCAGTATAAATTTTGGTGTGATATTTTATTTACATTATTTATATTATGTTATTTGGGTGTGCACGTAGTCTATAACACTTATCCGCTACTATACTGATAATAATTAATTTAGGATAATTATTTGGTAATTTTTTTATTACTATCCAATTCACCTCTCCTCTTGGATAAGTTATTGGGCCAATACAAGCAAACTCAATTTAAGGGACTAAATCAAAACTTATATTTTAAACGTGACTTTTTTAAAATTAAGTCTGTTATTTGGGACTAATGGCCAATTATTCCTTAATTTTTACCTATTTCCCTTAAATTTGGACATACCCTTGCAAATGACTATTTTTCATCCAATTTCTCTAAAAAATTAACATAATGATAATTTTAAAACTTTGAAAAACATACAAGGTAAAAGATCAACATGCTAAAGTTAACGAATAACATAAAACGTAGTCGAATTAAAAGGGTTAAAAGTGTAATTTATTCATATATATATATATATATATATATATATGGTTTATTTTAAAAAAAAAAAAAATATACCCAGGGTTGTGAACACCGGATTTACTGTAACTGAAATGAGAGAAAGAGAGAGAGAATTGAGCAAAAACTGAGAGAGAAGAGGAGAGAGAATATATTCAACCAAAATAAGAGAAAGAGAGAAGGGTGAGGAAACCGAGGAGAGGAAAGGGAGAGAGATAGAGACTACCAAACGGTTAGGCAAGACTACGCGCCTGGGTAAACATCCCGTTTACCAAACAAGACATCAAGAGTGTCCTTTATGGAAGAAACCCATCAATTATTTAGAAGAAAAAGAAGTATAGTATTTTTTATAAATCAAAGTAAAGACTAAAATGGGGTCAATTGTGTAATGTAAGAAATATGATGGGATAATCCGCAATTAGTCTTAAATAGATGGTGTAATATGTTATTATTAATTCTAAGAATTTTATGGACAATTAAGTTTTGATATTTTTTGTGGAACTAACGAGTTTTTTTTAGTATTTCAGTGTAAAAGTTTCATTGATGATATTATGAAGAAATTGTTGAAGATGCTAAGAGACTTTCAAGGAGTTGGACATTAAGAGACTGAAAATTTTGAAGAATTTAGGTGAAAATAACTCATGTTAATTTTTACTCTTAATATATCCCGATTAGGATCACACACAATACAAAAATGAATTTATATTTATGTGTGTTTTTATTAGGGTACTAATTAGTTAACATAAATATGAAATTGAAGAAGAAATATTGACTTAAGAAATATTAATATTTTTAATTGATTAAAAGTGTCAATTAGGTTAACCGAAAAAAGAAATCGATTAAAGGATCGAAAACATCGAAGATTGGAGTTAAAATAAATTAAAGAGAAAGTGTTTCAATAAGGATCGGTCTACCGACCAATGAGGATCGGTCAACCAATGAGAAGTGACGGGGAATTTGAGATGTCTCTAGATCGATTGGTCAAGCAATCGAGAGAAGATCAGTAGACCTATGGCCGATATCTAAACTCTCTGAATTGATCGGTCGACAGACCATGGCCGAAAAATGGCCTGGGGAGCATCCTGAATCGATCGGTCAACCAGTACATGGAGGATCGATCAACCGACTGGCGAATAAATTTGGCTTGGGCAACAACATGAATCAATCGGTCGACTAATGTGTTTTGGTCGGTCAACCGATGGTGTTATTTGAGGATTGGAGGATTTCATGTATTTGATCAAAAAGTAGCCGTTACTAACCATTTTTTTGTTAATATCTTGAAAATATTCTGGGGATTTGAGTATATTATAGATATATTGTTGTTATTTTGATATCCTTAAAGATATGGTGCATATTTTAAGTATTTCTCAAATTGGTACATTTAGTACTTTTTATCCTATTGATTTGAGATTAAGAAATATTTGAGGGACTTAATTGAATGATTTGAAAGTTATAATTAAGTGAATTGAACCAGGATTGAATTATATCAATATATAGAGTCTATATGAGCAATTAAATGTCATGACATATGGAAACTAACCATTGGAGGACTTGTTTCAAATTAGTATTTATAGACTTGCGTTTTTCACTTGTGAGAGATCCCAATCAATCATTCCATCACGAGCTATTCAGTTCTTGAACTTTATGAGAGTCATTATTTTAAAAATATACTGAGAGGTTACTGTAAGATTATTTTTGAGAATTGTTCTTGAGGAAATTGCTGAGAGTTTTTGCGATCATCGATCTAAAGTTCCATTACGATTCAGTTTTAATTCATTTGATGGTATCTTGGTGAGATCGTTCTAAGCGTTTGCTTTTAATTGATATTTGATATTATTATTTATTGCTTGGAGTTTTGATCATTGTGAAATCATTTTCTAAACGTTAAAGGGCTTGAAAATATTTTAAAACGATTTTTTAAGAAAAATATGATTACGTGCTAAATTGTGTGCTATCCATTTCTTTAGAATCAGATTTTGAATTTCTCACTTTATTTCTATCACTAGTATTTATCAGGACATTAATCAAGTTTAAATTGATTTGAGGTGGTAGAAAGTCCAAGCGGGAAGAAACTTATCAATTTATTGTAATTGGTGAGTTGTGTGCGGATTAAATATTGTTGGGAATATCTAATCAAGAATAATTGAGTTTCAATCTCTTCCGGTAAAGAGATTGAGGTTTAATCTTTACCTAAGGTACAAAAAGGTTAAGCTACTCTTTTCCCTTGAAAAGAGATAGAGTTTATTTTTCTTGATTAGAATTATTTGTGAATGATTTGTAAAGGTTTTATCCTTACTTGAGAAAATGATACTTGTAGTGTTTTGGTGAGGTTTGATTCTTAGTCTAAGGTATAAAAGAATTAGGTTTGATCCTTAGCTTGTAAAAATATTAGGTTACTTTTGAGCTTGGAAAAAAGATAAAGTTATTCCTATGCTTGGAAAAATAATAGGTGGTGATTCCTCTTGAATAGAATTAGGTTAATCTTGAGCTTGATAAAAAGATAAGATAAGATTCTTCCTGAGCCTGAGAAATTTTTTTTGTAAAGATTGATTCTGAGCCTGTAAAAAAAATCATTATATAAATGTTTGGTTTCTATCTGTTTAAAGAAATCTTAGTGATTTAATGGGTGCGAATCTCCGTAGAGCTCAGAGGACTGGATTAGCTAAGAATAGCTTGGTGAATCAAGATATATCTTTGTGTGTTGCTTTGTTAAATTTATTTAATTTTTGTTATTTGGGTGTGCACCTAGTTAATAACGCTTATCCGTTGCGATATAAAGATAAATAATTGATTTATGATTAAATTCATTATTTAATTAATTAAGTGTTAAAAGATAACAATTTGCTTTAGTTTTTATAACTACCCAATTCATTTCCCCTCTTGGGTAGATCACTGGGCCAACAGTTATTTATCCAATTTAAAACCTAAGTTTAGAATTAATCTCTTAAGCTAATTTTTGATTTCATATTAGTCCTCCGCATGCTTCCATATTGTACGTGGAGTATAAAGAAAGTTTAACAAGTGATTTCATATTAGAATAAATATTAGTTACAGATTAATAATTACGAATTACACATAACTATGTTATATGTATTTATATAATATTAGTTATATGTAATTATTTTTATGGAAAAAAAAACAAAAAAAACACTAAACTATTTGTATATCTCGAATTTAAGATTGAATCGCTAATATTAATTACATATAAATACGATTATTCACAAAAACTGAGAAAACAATATACATGTTGCACTTTTAGAATGAAATCATTTAATATTGTTACATCTAATAAATATTTACACACAAGTTAGATATATATAACAAATTTGTTAACGTCGAAATAATGTTTCTATTCAATACGACTGTGGGGAATGCGTATTGGGTTTTTCATTTTTTTTTAATGCGCGAGACTAAAACACAATTTGTAATTGAATATGAGATTTTTTTAAAATTAAAGATAAAACAAGGGATCTGACACCAAAACACTCAAATATATTTTTTCCAGAAAAAAAATGAAATTACTTGAGTTTTGATGGGGTGTTAGTAATATAATTAAAATATAGGGGGGATTCTAACATATTAAATAATTATATGGGGGTACTAAGTGATATTATTCCCAACCTTAAGTAATACGTGTAATGGCTATAAGAAGCCGGGACTCTCCCTCTCCCTCTCCCTCTCCCTATCTGGTATAGTTGGTGGTTACACATGGCTTTCTCAGCTGACAAAAAACACCACTTCCCCGCCCACGGCGCCACCGCAGCACCGCCGCCGACCCCCTCCACACAGCCCAGCCATCTCTCGACTCCGGAGGACGCCGACGCTCTCTCCCGTCTCCTCCACCGCCTGCCACCCAATCTCTCCCTCCCTTCACGGCGTTCTTCTCCACTCTCCTCCGCCGCCGCAACCGCCGCTCTTCCCCTTGTCTCCCTCTCCGACCTAAACCCAACTCTCCACGCCGACCTTCTATCCGCCGCGTCGGAAAACGGTTTCTTCCAACTCACGAACCACTCCGTCTCCTCCGAACTCCCCAGCTACGCCGAGTCCGACTCGATATCCCTCTTCGACCTCCCCCACAACCAAAAGCTTCAAAGCATCCCCACAGCCTGGCCTCTCGGCTTCGATGGCCACGACAACGACGACGACGACGACGGCGAAAACCCAACCGCCGGTGAATCCATCTGCCTCGACTCGTCATGTTCCACCGAGTCAACCCAGCTCTCCCTATCCTCTCTCCGCGAGTTCACTCGTGAAATGGAGAGACTCGGGCTGGACCTCGTCGGAAAGCTATCGTGCGCTGTGGGGTTCAACAACCCGGTCGACGAAGACCCGACCCGGGTTTGTTCGCTGATGTGGATATCCGAATACCCGTATGCCAATAAACAACCCGAACCCGGAAGATTATACCCGTATATAATCGGGTTAGATTACCAAATTCGGGTCCAGAAATACTATTTGCTGTCGGATTCGGGTTGGCCCGGTTGGGTCTTAGTCTCTCCTCAAGTGGATTCGGTTTTGGTCACGATTGGGGACATTGCTCAGGTAAAGTTTCTAATTCACTTTGGAAAATTTGCATTTTTCACCCCAAATGTCTAGGTACAATCTCAATTTGCCCCTTGATGTATTAATTATTACAATTTGTTGCTCTCCAACTGCCTGGTTCGGATCAATTTTATCGCTAAAAATTAGTCATATAATTTGCGCATTTGGAGAAAATTTGTTCTATGAAAAAATATTGCGGCACACTCTACGTACTTAGAGCTTGACGGTCTTTACACTTTATCACAAAAACAAATTCAAGAGGATACATTGCAAAAATTAAGATGTTAGGGTGTAGAATGAGATTGTATCCCAACTTTAGGGGTGCAAAGTACGATTTAGCCTTCATATTTTTAGGGATTTTGACACTTTGCAACCTTGAAGTTTGACCATTATTTCACTTTTGACCCATAGTTGGTATTCGAACACTTATACTTCACAGTTTCGTAATCATCCTACTTTAATCAAAATCAATAATGAAAACAATTTTGGACGATAAACCAACTATTTGTAAGGGAATTTTATGGGCACCTCTGGCCTCTCTTCTTTTTCCCCTTGCAAAATTTTTACAAATATATATACACACACGTATATTTTTGATTATTTGGACGAGAAGGAGAATGAAACGGAAGGATGAGGTTAAAATTGTCCATAAAATCTCTTAGAAACAGTCAGGTACATGACATATGACTATAGTTCAAAGTTATAATTTGAATAATGATTTGGATGGTAGTGGGATTATCAAGAAACTTTAAGGTGTTATTTGTTCATATTGAAATCATAGGGACCAAAATGAGATTTTGATCAAACTTCAGGGTTACAAAGTGTCAAAACCCCATGTTTTTATTTTTCAGGTAGAAGGTTCAAATGGGTGATGATAAGCCGCCAATCGGTCCCCACTTGACCTAACAAATCCAAAAATAATTACGTGTGTAGAAATAAAATTAGGGCGTGTTTGGCTTAGTATAAAATACTTAATTTTTAGTTGACTAATGTTTTTCTAATTTAAAATTGCCACCCAAAAAAAGTTTTATTCAATTTCCATCCAAACATTCCCTTAGTAACCATGATATCATATACAAATTGAACATGTTGATATCAACTCGATAAATTAATGTTAGTTAATATTAATCAAAAGATAAATTTATTCGAGCTACTGAAAAAATAAGAAAAAAATCGAAAATAAAACCATTAATTATTTAATAATGGAGTAAGCCCTTATAATCATGTGCATTAGACTGAACCGCAACGCTTATATTTTTTCGTTAAAATTAATAGTCAAAATTAAAAGATATATCCGAGGTCAGTTTAGGCAATATTTGTTTATCTTTTTTGGTTTTCTCCTTTTTCTTTATTTCTCTGGGTCGGGTTAATCATATATAAGGGTAAAATTATCATTTTGTAAAATTTTGTTATTTATTTAACTGTTACACTTAATTCTAAACTACCATGGAGCAGAGGGCTAGAGATGACAACAATATCATCGGATTATAAAGTGCAATTCAATTAAACTACAAGAGAACAAAATGTCGTTATCCCCCCCCCCCCAAAATAGAAATATTTACCCTAAATCAATATTACCTTTTTTGTTTTGTTTTTTAATCATAACTATATGATTTGATGGTAGGTCTGGAGCAATGGGAAGTTGAAGAAAGTGAGAGGAAGGCCAATCCCAACCTCAAAATCCATAACCATGTCTCTACTTTTGACTCTTTCGCCAGAAACAACTGTATCTCCAGTGCTCCCCAAGGTGGTCGCCAGTGTCTCTGGCGACATCGACGGTGATGAGGTCGAGGGAGAGGAAGCGAGAGGAGAGAGAAAGTTCGAATCTTTCTCTTTCGAGGACTATGCGTGGAGAATTTACCATGAAAGGCTCCATATTAAGGATCCACTTAGCCGATACCGTATTACTGCTTAATTTTATTTTGTTTTATTTTTTGAAAATTGAGTTGTTTTTGAAAATGTTAATTATTGTTGGTTTTGAATTTTTATTTTTTTTTCATTTTGTGATGTGAAAAAAAATATGATAATTTTACTTATTAGGGGTTTTGATATTTTGTACCCCTAAAGTTTGACCAAATTTTCACTTTGGCCCCCATGGTTTCATTTGAACATATAAAGTTTCTTAATCATTCCATTACAGTCGAAATCATTACCTACATTGCAATTTTAGATGGAAAATAGTCATTTGTCATGACAAGAAAATATTTTATTTTTTAATGCAAGTGTTTATGTGGAATCTACTTTTTATTTTCATCTCTCTCTCTCTCTCGTGTTTGGCTCCAAGAATATCAAGATTTTGTTTTCAGTTTTCTTCTCAGCTTTTACCTGTTATGGCTGCTATTAGTGCCGGCAACCATCCTCCGGCGCCACCTATTACTTTCCTCCTCCTCTCAAGCCTTCACCAGTTTATTGCATAAGCCAATCCTTGTACTTGCGCAGAAAATTGTTAAATCATACAAAGGGGAATCTACCATCATTTTCACGGTTGAAGAAGTTTCTAAACTCTCTTCTCCATTCAAATTTTCTCTTATAGGGAAATTCTTTCATGGAAGGCCTCCGTTCAACGCAATTCACAAAATGTTTCATGCTATGTCTTTATCTACAGAATTCGAAATATGATTTCTAGATCATAAAAACCTGTTGATTCAATTGAATTCGGAGGAATATTTTCAGAGACATTGGACTCGAAAACAATAGTTCGTTCATCATTTCCCAATGAGAATGTTCAAATGGTCGTCGGATTTCAAAGCCAACGTTGAATCTCCGTTAGCGCCCTTATGGTTTCAATTTGAATTCTTGCCGATACATCTTCATCATAAAGAGGCTATGTTCCCTCTAGATTTTGCACTTGGATCTTCTCTCAAGATTGACACTGCCACTGCCAATCTTTCTAAGCAAAGAACTGCTCGGATTTGTGTGAAGGTTGATCTCCGGCGTCCTCTGCCTAAATGAGTTTGGATTGGAAATGGAATTCATGGCTTCCTGCGAGTTGTTACTCATGAGTCATCTCCTTCCTACTACACTCACTGTCCCAAGCAAGGCCATTCCGTGCTTAATGGTAAAGTGAAAAATCCCCATGCTCCTGTTTCTAATAACAATTGAGGCTTATATCCAATTGTTTCTTCTTCATCATTATTAATGGTCAGCCTTGTGGTTACTCTCAATCCAAAAGGAGATTAAGGCAAGGGGATCTCCTCTCTCCTACCATTTTTATTATCGTGATTGAAGCTTTCTCTAGGGTATCAATGGTTTGATGTCTGCTAAAACCATTCTCCCTTATTCTCCGCCTAATTCTCCTTCACTCATTTCTCATCTGACTTTTGTTGATGACAAGATCATCTTCATAAACGGCTCTAAATCTTCCTTTTCTAATCTTTCAACCTTCCTCAAAACTTATCAAGATAATTTTAGTTTGCTTCTGCGTTTTGTCGATTCAAAGGTTAGGTCTTGCCCCCCTCTGTGAATTGTTTTCTTGATTTCTTTTTATAAATCTTCTCCTCACTTTGCCGAGGTTTTCCTAAAAAAAAAAAAAAAAAAAAAAAAGATAATTTTGGCCAATTGGTTAACTATTCCAAAAGCCGCTTCATTCCTTCTTCTTATATTCCTTCTAACAAGCTTGCTTGGTTAGCCTCTCAATATAGCTTCTTCAAGACCTCCCTTCCCATGAAATATTTAGGATGTTCTCTCTTTGCTGGTCATAAGAAGTCAGTGCATTTTGATCCCCTCATTGCTCAAATTAGGGGAAAGCTTCAAGGTTGGCAGGTTAAGCTTTTGTCCAATGGTGGCAAATTGATCTTGATTAAGCATGTTTTGTGTTATCCTACTTCTGGTGGCAAATTTATGGCTCTTTTCCCTCTTTCAGAATAGGCAAGCTTTGTGTTATCCTACTTCTGAAGGTGGCTTGGGAATTAGACAGCTTTCAGATTTTATGAAAGCTTTAATAAGCCAAATTGTGGTGGAATTACTTGCAGTTAGGATAAAATGATTTGGATGCCTTCAAACTATTAAAAATTTACAGTCTCTTCTTCTTGACAGTCTCGACAGCAAATTTATGAAGCTCCTCCATTATTCAAGTTTATTTGGCATGCTTCTATCCCCTTAAAGATTTCTATCTTTGTGTGGAGAGTTCTTTGGAACATTGTTCCTTTTGATGCCAAAATCCCGTCTTTGGGCATTTTTTTTTTCCTTCTGTTTGTGCTTGTTGTGCTAAGGTTGTTGATTCCAAAGATCGTGTTCTTTCAGGTTGTTCTGTTGCTTAGCATGTTTTGGCTCATTTTGGAAGTTCCGATCACAATGGTTCTCTTATGTCCAGATTGCTCAATTGGTGGCAAGATAGCAGAACTTCAACATTATAAGTTGATTCCGTTTTTGATTGGCTTAAACCTCATTTTGAATTTTCCTCAAGCTTTCTGATGGCAACTCCCTCGGAAATCCTGGAATCGCTGGCTCCAGGAGTTTAGTTAGGAATAGCTTGGGTTCTCGCCGCATTGCTTATGCATACCCTATTGGTTATCAAACCAAAAGCTTTTGGCCTTCTAAGAGGATTACAAATTTGTATTAACAGAAACTGTTTAACGGTTGTTCAGGAAATTGGCAGAAAAGCTCTTGTTCTTATCCTTCAACAGAATTCCTCCATTCATAGGAAGATTGTTCCTATCATCTCTGAATCAATCATTTAAGGAGTTTTGGTGATTTTCCTATCCAACATTGTTTCAGAGAAGTCAACGTTGCTACTGATGCCTATAAATTTGAATATGTTATATTACGTGATACTTTGTACATAATTATAGAGAATTTATCCTTCTAAATTTCATTAGGGATGTGCTCATGCCAGTTTGGTTCGGTTTGAGGTCCCCATAACAAGTGAACTGGTGGTATCGGTTTGGTGATTCCTCAACAATGAGACCGATCAGTTCGGTTTACGTCCTTGAAAAAAAACGAAACAAGGTGGATAGGTTCGGTTTCGATTCAGCAACATAAATGGTAGACGGAGAAATATGGGAACAAAAACACTGCAAAACCTCTCTTTGTGAGGTTGTCATGACGAGCAACAGATCTGCATGGATTCAGGATGCTTGTGAGGTTGTCATGACGATGAGCTAACAGGACAAGACAATTCTTCTTTGTCATGGTCGAACCTGCAACTGCAAGGATCCACGATGTGCAAGCCTCCAAGGATCCGGGACGGCACTTGACGGCAATTGCAAGATGGGAATGAGATAGAGATTGCGAGTTGTCGGTTTTTCAATGCGGATTTCAGTTTCTTTTTTTTCTTTTTTTTTTTTGGTCGGGTCAGTTCCGTTCGATTTTTCGGTTCGGACAATTTTCTACACACCCCAAATTTTCATAAAATATATTTTGACAATCCAACGTGATGCATGCACTAAAACTACGAACTTCTAGAACATAATAGACAATCCAACGTAAAAATTATAATTTTTTAAATCAAAATTTATTAACCAAGGCCTCGAGTGTTCAGTGTTTCTGCTCCCAAATTCTTTTGTTTCTCAAATTTTAAAATTTAAGAATAAAAATTTATTTAATTAACATATTTTTGTTTTTAAATGTTCCCAAAATTATTTTACTATAACTATAAAAAAAAATAACTGCCTAAAAGAAGCGTTACCAAATGCGTTTTTGGTTTCCGTTCTCAATAATATTGAGAAAGAAACCATTATTCTGATCCTTTTTTTTTTTGGGGGGGGGGGGGGAGTAAGAATAGAAAAATAGAAATGTTAGTAAGAACACTATCACTAAACATTAGGGGTAAATAGTGTAATTAATTAGAATGTTACCAAATCTTGATACGTACAGTGCTCAAATTTCAGATCCGATGCCCACGGCCCACAATCTCCAAACTGGCAATACTAGGCGTCCTCCACTCGTAGCATCCGCCCACAAACCAATATTTTAAAACCCCAATTTGCAGCCACATCCAAACAAGTCCTTGGCCAAAAAGCAAACAGATTAAAGAACAAAAAATCACACTCTGTACCCCTGTTGTTTGAGTGTAATCTCAATGTGTCGCCTCATATTTTTTAATTTTTACAATACGCTCCCTGTAGTTTTTTTTCCTTCTAATTAGTCCAATCGACACGATTTGACCGTGTTAATTGCAAGAGCCACAACACTTGCATCATAAGCTAAGGGGGGAAAATCAGCGCATGGTGTTGCTCTTGCAATTTTAGATGGTAGAAACATATCAATTGGACCAACTAGAGACAAAATTCAAATTTTAGGGGTGCAAAATGCGCTTTATAGCAAAACAGTCATCACCTCAATGTGTTTGCACTTTGCACCCCTGCTGTTTGGGTGCAATCTTAATGTATGCCTAATATTTTAATTTTTTTTACATGTGTTCCCTAAAGTTTGATTTTTTGCTTCTAATTAGTCCAGTCTACACGTTTTGGCCATTTTAAGTGCCAGAACGACAACACTTACATCATAATTCAAATGAAAAAATTGGCAAGTGTTTTTGCTCTTGGAATTTTAGATGGTAGAAACTAGAAACGTGTCAATTGGACAAACTAGAAGCAAAAAAATTCAAACTTTAGGGGTGCAAAGTGTGATTTATTCAAAAAAAAAAAAACACTCCTACCTTACCATAAAAGCAGCCCAAGCTGCCCAACATATAATTTTTTCATACCTTCTCCAAGAGCCTCAAAAAATTCCAAAATGTCTTGAAATCAAACGGTTATTGAAACTTCCCCTTGTTTTTCGACGGTTGGTTGATCCGGTAGCTCACTACGAGGAGTATTACACCGAGAAGTCGAAATTAATCCGCGAAAACATCTTCCTTGCCCTATCCCCGCCCTGGCTCACCCCCCTAGAGCGGTCCCTCCTCTGGGTCGGAGATTTGCAACCCTCCCTCGTTTTCCACCTAACGGATGTAATCTCTCCGGAGACAGCAAGTCTGGCGGAGGAGACGGTAGAGGAGGAGCGGCAGGTGGCAGAGGAGTTGGGGAGTATTCAAGCGATGGTGATAGAGGAAGTGGGGAGAGTGGCGGTGAATGAGGAGGTTAGCGATGAGGAGGTGGTGATAGAGAGGTCATCCATCGCAATGGAAGAGCTGGCAGTGGCGGCAGATCGCCTGAAATGGAGGGCGGCAAATAGGGTGGTGGAGAGGCTCAGCTCTGAACAAATGGTGAGGCTGTTGGCTGCAGTTGCGAATTTTCAGTTAGGTTTAAGGGTTCATGGCATACATATGTACGGCATGTTTGGTTTTCCTTCAATAAGCAAATTTTTGTAGTTTAGCATTTGATTCTGAGAATTGAAAACAATTATTTTAGCTAGTAAATCATTTTAGTTCTCATTTAGATGCTTTTTCCGCATTGTTATTATACTGTCCTCTATTTTTTATTTTCAAATTTATTTATGGGAAATATTTTCGATTTTCCTTCAAATAAATTGCATGTAATGTTTTCAATGTTAACTAGTGTTGAATTTGTATTGGATATAAATATTAGTAAGGACTTAAAAATAAATTCTCTGTAAAAAGGAGAAAGAAATTTAAAAACTAAAAATCGAAAACTGTATAACAAGAATCCCTTTATATATCTTATTTATAAAACAGTTTATTGTTAATTAATTATTAATATTTTAGTTAACATTGACTATGATATTAAATACAAATTCCACATCTGGTTGATAGAAGATCTAAAACCTTGTTCGAAAAACTAAAAGACAAAAAGAAAAAATAGAGAATAGAAAATTGTTAAGACTTGCTTTAAGGACAATCTAATAATTTTCCCTAAAGTTAATTTCCATTCCAGTTAGAGGTAATTAATAGTAGAATTGGAGTGGAAGTGAAGTTACTCAAGTGTCAATATGACTTCCCTTTGGATTATTGTACTCATAAACCAAATATGCATGTCTATATAGTAAATCAAGAATGTATTTGAAAATGTCTATTTAATGGTTAAGATTGTTTTTGATAAAAATAAACCTATGAGATTGTTTTACGAAATTTTTGGAGAGAAATTTCGTGCACAAATATTTCACACCAACTTTCCAATGGTTTAATTAAATTAAATTTCACTCAAATTTATATATAGTTTTTTTTTTAAAATTGTAAGAGGAAAAAGAAGAGGTCGAAAA
The DNA here is from genome assembly GCA_016647705.1 of Eucommia ulmoides. NCBI lineage: Eukaryota > Viridiplantae > Streptophyta > Magnoliopsida > Garryales > Eucommiaceae > Eucommia > Eucommia ulmoides. The sequence goes on from CM028328.1 coordinate 56,655,165, forward strand.
TGTCCATAAAGTCCGCTAAAAAAAAAGTTAGATGCATGGGGCTTGATTGATTCTCGTCCAAAATTGCAATGAAGTATTTTATTTGAACTGAAGTGGGGTGATTACAAAATTTGAAGATATTAAGGAAAGACCACGTATTTGTTTGTTTACCGGGTTCGGCACAAAATCATAAATAAGCTCTACCAAGGATTTTCAAGCATTTGTTATTGAATTTCATCCTCCATTTTTAGTAACAAAATGAAACAAAAGTAGGACCAAACTGAGAGTGAGTAGCACAAAGAAAGATGGATTTGTGAATGAGAAATAAAAGGCAGAGCTTGAACAAAGAGCTAGCACAAGTAAGGCCACAGAAAGAAATGAGGCTTCTGAGCAAGAAGCAAAGATGGTTGCGGAGAAAGAAACTGTGGAACCAGTTGTTCAGAATCAAGAGCATGCATGATGCCAGTGGCGATGAACCCTCCCAGAAGAAATTCCCAGTGAAATTGGAGCATGTCCTTCTTTGTTTGAACGTCGATTGAGAGTCTTCGTTCATTGGTTACTTGACGCAATAAGCTATAAAAAACAAGCAATTCTAGTAGGATTTGTAATATGAATACCTTTACGTTTTGCAGAGATATAGAGTGCCATTTTAGGATTCCATTTCTGAGTACCACGGCCAAAATGAACCCCTGCCTTCATCTTCTCTTCCAAATTGATATTCCAATATCTTCTTGTCATTTCTTCAGTCTCTAATAACTCCTTTATGCATCCAAGGGCTGATATAAAGACAACATTCATGAGATTCCAAATGGGAAAAAGATGGTCCTTACACATCAAAATGCTGGGTCAGCTGATGGAGTGTCCTCTTGTCCGAAAAGATATGTGGATAATAAACAGTCTAGACCTGTTGATTCTAACCCGCCCTCTATTGGAGCCCCACAACCTGCTATGGGTAGGGCACCTAAAGCCAAAAACTCTTGGGCAGAAAGGTAGAAAGTCTCAAATTCAAGATCTTTCGCCACGTGAATACGTGAATTTCTTGAGAAACAAAGTCATAGGCAGTTAGGCACATAGGTTCAGGGCTGCTAAGAGCATCTCTTGCTCGTGAGATCTTCCTTAGAGTTTTGAATAGGAGACTCCTTACTCCCAAGATTAACAAAAGATTTGAGAACCGATGATCACTTTATAGAGATGGAGAAAGTTGCAATTTTTGTCACAAGCCTGGACCTGGTCACTATCCGCACGAGTGTGACAGCAACCATGACGATCATCATATAACAAATGGTCACGAAGGGATCAATCCAAATCCGGTGTTCAAATTGCAACCACGGGGACCAAAGTGAAATAATAGTCAAACGTCAAGGGTGCAAAGTGTTAAAACCCCTAATAATAATAATATTATGAACATATATCTACATCACTCTCTAGAAACAAAATACACTATCAGCATTCTACCCTAAAAAAGCATACGCTTAGTTGAAGAAAAACAACAGAAAACGATTCAGATAGTGATAGCAACTTACTGCTAATCCGTACAGAAACACAAGTAATCGATTTTTTTGAGAATCGAAAATCAAAACCTAATAAAATAGAGAATTCGATTGCTTGAATCGATGAAAATTGACGTACCTGAACTGCTTGATACTCGAGGATTCAGATTAGATGCAGAGATTGAGACTGAAAAATCTGAGAATGAGCGCCAATTCATAAAACTTATTGCTAATCTGGAGTGATATCAACTTATTGCTAATCCACACAGAAACACGAGTTTTATAATTGAACTTTTTTTAGAATCCAGATACACGAAACGAGAATTAAAACCGAGTAAAACAGAGATCGCGATTGCTTGAATCGATGAAAATTGAAGTACCTGAACTGCTCGACACTCCGAATCGGATTTTGATGAAGAGATTAGCTGCGAAAATCTGCGAATGAGCGTCGATCCATACAACTTATTGCTAATCCATAGAGAAACACGAGTAATCGAACTTTTTGAGAATCGAAATTTGAAACCAAGTAAAACAGAGAATGCGATTGCTTGAATCGATGAAAATTGAAGTACCCGAACAGCATGGTGCTCTCGGATTCGATTTTCCGTGAAGAGATTTAAGCTGTGAAAAATCTGCGAATGAGCGCCAATTCATAATTTTGGTCATCAAATTTTTTTGTTGATTTGGGAAAAAATTGAAAAAGGAATAGATAATAGATAGGCATGGAACTCGTGAAGGAAAATGAATGGGCCGAGCTTGTATAATTTACTAGGCCCATAAATTAAGGCCCTTGTTGGTAGGGTTTTTTTTCCGAAAAATTACAAGTCAATCCCAATTTTAGCGTGAAACTACCAATTAAATTCACATGTTTGAAAATAAATCAAATAATCTCAATCTACAAATTTTTTGAACCATCTATTCCCAAATTTTACAAAACGCGGAAATTATATGACAAAATTATCCCTGCATGATTCTCGCGTTTATAGTTTCCTTATTTGAAGGTTTCACACAAAATCATTTTATTTACATTAAAATAATTTTTATTATACATATTTTTTTTACGATATAATTATATATTTAGATTCGTCTTAATAAGATTTTCAAAATTATATCATTCAAATTATTTTTTTTATTAGTTTCGAATTCGTATTACATTCAATATAGATATTACATGTAATATTATTCTTATATGGATGTTATATGTAACATTATTATTACACCATGTTACATGTAACATTCACACTTGTTACGATATTCAATTCAACACAGGTAATGTTATATTTCACATGCAATATACTCTTTGTGTGTGGAATGTAACATTGCATGTATTGTTTGTAATATTTCCTATTTACTGTCAACACAGATATCTTTTGTGTGAGAATGTAATATTGTCTGTGTTGAATCGTATTTCATGTAGATGTTACATGTAACATCTTATAATTCATAAAAAACTAAAAAATCTAGAAATACTCATATGGAATGTAACATAAATGTGAAAACTGAAAACTAATAAAAAAAAATAGTGAATTTGATATCGTTTTGTGTGTGGAATATAACATTGTTTGTATTGCTTGTAACATTTCCTGTTTACTGTCAACACAAATATTCTCTTTTGCATGGAAATATAACATTGCATGTGTTGAATTGTATTTCATGTAAATGTTACATGTAATATCTTATAATTCGTAGAAAACTAAAAAATCTAGAAGTGTCTGATAGGTGTAAAATACATATCTAATTCTAAACCGAATTTGTCAGTTTTTGAGTATTTTATTGAAATTTGAATATCTTTTTAGCTGTTTTTATTAGTCAAGAGTAGGGACGTAAACAATCGGCAAACTGAGCGAAATGGTGGAGAAAATGGTAGCCAAAAAGATGAAAAAAATAAGGTTTCAAAGAACAGCACAATTCTGTCTAGGCGAAGTTTCCACCGCCTAGGCGAAAATTCATTAGAAAGTTGCAAATGCTGAAAAGTTAACATCTGCCTAGGCGAAGCTTCTACCGCCTAGGCAGAAATCCATCAGAAGGTTGCAAGGGCTGAAGTATTGAAATCTGCCTAGGCGAAATTTTCACTGCCTAAGCGAAATTCCGTCAGAACGCTGGAAGTGCTGAACTGCTGAAAATTCGCCTAGGCGAAGTTTCTACTGCCTAGGCAGAATTCCGTCAGAAAGAAAGAAGAGAAGAAGTTAGTCCTCCGCCTAGTCGAATAAACCATCGCCTAGGCAGAATTCTAACCGACTTAAACTTGCCTAGGCGAAGATTCTACCGCCTAAGGGGAATTCGCAGAACATGCTAAAATATATGTTTAGATATTTTTGAACTCTTAGGCCTATTTATACTCATTTTCCATGTCTGAAAAAAGGAGTTGATGAACCCTAACCCTAGTAGAGAGTTCTTAAGCTATATTTTGAAGATCAAGAAGGAGATTCATTATTCGGACAAAGAAGGATCACTTGCGGATCGATCATTAGCGACAGTGAACCGTTTTACTTTCAGATTTGATCGTTTCTCTCTTATTTTTATCTTTGTAATCACTTTTTCATATCTAAGAATGTTGAATCTCTCTTATTTTGTATGGTATATGGCTAAGATCTTGTAGTATTAGTTAAATGTTACTTAGGTGTAGTTGAAATCATGTAATTGTTAAGTTGAATGAATTAATGTTACTTTAATTTATTGTTTGTCTAAATCCAATTGTGTTTACCATTATTCTTGATATTATGCTTGTATTGATAAACCGAGAATACGGGGTTTGACACTCGGGAGAGGTAACCCCGGATTTGGACTAGGGTAAATACAACGTGACATTCTAACGACCCGGGAGGGCGTTAGAACGTATGCAATCCATGACGTTGGCTAAAGACTCATGCGACCTAGGGTCGTAAGGGCGTTGAAGGGGACTTCTTCGTTGGCACGAAGTCGTGTAATCCCCCGTCTTACACTCGAGAGAGGTAGCGGAAGAGTTATCGATACAGAAATTGTCGGAATAGATAGAAAACCATTATAGCTAACTTAATGATGTCGATTATGCATTATGTGAAAGAAATCAATACCTAAGTAATTAGTGTAATTAGAACTAACTTAGTTGTCGTTTATCTTAGTACATTAAATAGAAAACAAACAAAATTTGATTAGTCGAGATAATATGAAACTATTTAAATCACAATACTCAACGGAATTACACATCTTTCCCAGTGGAACGATATCCGATCTTACAAGATCCATTATATTAAAACTAGACCTCGTAAAGTAGTCAATACCGCAAGGATGATGGTTGTGAATCCTTGCGCGTACAAGTTTTTGGCGCCATTGCCGGGGAATGGCAAGGTGTTTTTCAATTGAGTTGATATTGTAATCAAGTAGTTGAATGTTAATCAGGATAATTCTTTTGCTTTTAAATTTCATCCAATTCATTTATTTATTTGATTTATCTATTTGACTTAAGCAGTCCATGCGGCGTAGTCAACGCATTGGTAAACAGAAAGAGGAAAAAGCTACCGCTATGGCCGGGGGACGTAAAAATATTCCACAACCATCGGAGCTACGCGCACTTCAGCCTCCGGAGTAAGAGAGGCCACAACGAGTCATTAGGGACTATTATCGGCCACTAATGCTGGATAACTATTCAGGGATCCGGAGGCAGCCGATCCAGGTAAATAACTTTAAGTTGAAACTCGCCTTAATTAATATGGTTCAGCAAAACCAGTATGGCGGGAATCTTCACGAAGACCCCAACGTCCACTTGGCAACCTTGCTCGAGATCTGTGACACTGTCAAGATAAATGGAGTTGCCGAAGATGTCATATGGTTGAGGTTATTTCCGTTTTCTTTACGAGATAGAGCAAGGAGTTGGTTTCAGTCGATTCAACTGGGGAGCATTAATACTTGGGAGGACCTTGCACAAAGGTTCCTCACTAAGTTCTTTCCACCTTCGAAGACTTCTCAACTCCGAGGCGAGATTGCGCAGTTTCGTCAAAGAGACTTTGAGCCGTTGTTTGAGGCATGGGAAAGATTCAAGGACTTATTGAGAAAGTGCCCCCAACATAGGTATCAAGATTGATTTCAAATCCAATTATTTTTACAACGGGTTGGATGGCCAAACTAGAATGATAGTCGATGCAGCCTTAGGGGGATCGTTGTTATCCAAAACCCTACCGAAGCTAATGCACTATTGGAAGAAATGGCGGCTAACAATTATCAATGGTCAAATGAGAGGAACATGGGAAGACGGGTCTCTTTTATCCAAGAATCTAACCATATTGCAACGTTATCGGCCCAAGTGTCCAAGCTCTCGGATCAATTGGTCGCCATATCTACAAAAGGCGCTTTGTCAAGTCAAGGGGAGGAGATAGCAGCAAGTTATTCTCAATCCGGATTGGATAATGAGTTCGAGGAATGCCATTTTCTAAACAATCGTGCCTACACTTTTAGGCCCGCTACCAACATTCAGACTCATTACAATCTTGGATTTCGTAACCATGAGAACTTCTCATATGCGAACAATCAGAACTCTTTGCGGCCACTTCCAGGTTATGGAAATCAAGCTTCGGGATATCTTATGCAATCCAATCGTCAAATGCAACAACTACCAATGCATAATCCGAAGTCAAATTTGGGTTTGTTTATGAAGGAGACTCAGACTATGATGCGTGAGACGCATAATCGGCTAAACAAACATGAAACACGGCTGGACTCGATCGATACCACTTGTACAAACACCAATGCCACGGTGAAGGAGACTCAAATCGTGCAGCTTGCTAGGGCCATCCAAGAGCAACAAAAGAGGAAGTTTCCAAGCAACACGGAAACCAACCCTAGGGAATGCAAGGCGATTAAGTTGCGGAGCGGAAGAGACGTGGAAGTGAGCAAGACTATGAAAAATGAGCCGGGAGTGAGTCGTGAGTTTCCTCATGATGAACCAAGAACAAGTGCGGAGGAGAAAGTTGAAGTAAAAATTGATGAAAGAAAGGAGAAGCCGAGTGAAGACTTGAATGTGGATAAAAACCAAGAGAAAGTCGAGGAGAAAAGAAGAGATGAAAGGGTAATACCCGGCCGAGTAATATTTTCAGAGAATCCATCGATTCTAGTAACCCCATTACCATATCCTCAAAGATTCCAAAAGAGAAAGTTGGATACCCAATTTGAGAAATTTTTTGAAATTTTTAAGAAAATCCACATCAACATTCCTTTTGTAGATGCATTGGAATAAATGCCCAACTATGGTAAGTTCTTGAAGGACATCATGACGAAGAAGAGGAAGTTGGAGGAGTACGAAACGGTGAAGTTAACAGAGGAGTGTAGTGCAATACTACAAAGAAAATTGCCTACCAAATTGAAGGATCCGGGTAGTTTCATAATTTCGTGTACTATCGGAAAATCTCATTTTGATAAGGCGTTTTGTGATCTTGGGGCGAGTATTAATTTGATGCCTTCTTCCGTTTATCGGAAGTTAGGACTTGGGTGTGCAAAGCCGACAATGATCTCTCTTCAAATGGCGAATCGTTCGTTAACCTATCCAAAAGGTATCATTGAGGATGTGTTAGTAAATGTAGACAAATTCATATTTCCGGTGGATTTCGTTGTGCTTGAAATGAAAGAAGATAGAGAAATCCCGATCATCCTAGGAAGACCTTTCCTTGCAACGGGAAAGGCCTTGATTGATGTGCATGATGGAAATCTGACGTTAAGAGTGAATAATGAAGAGATATGGTTCAACATTTTTAGAACTATGAACTTTTTGAATGAACCTCCCAATTGCAATCGAGTTGATGTTGTGGACTCTTGTGTGAGGGAATTATTTCTTACAAATATGGAGATGGATTCGTTAGAGCATACTCTTACAAATTCCTTATCTATAGGGAATCTTGGTGAGGAAGACTCTACCACAGAACTTGAGGTTGTGGACTACGTACTGACTTTGGATGCTCAATCTAAATACGTAAAGGATCCTATTCATGTGGCGGAGATTGAAGAAGTTGAAAACTCTCCCGAGAAATCAAATTCGCCTCACGGTGGATTATTACTCAAGCAATTACTGGAACATCTTCGGTATATCTTTTTGGGAGAGAATTCAACCAATCCGATTATAATTTCATCAACTTTGACGGAAGAAGAGGAGAGTAAGTTGTTGAGAATCTTGAAGAGACACCGATATGCTTTTGCTTGGTTTATATCGGGTATCAAAGGAATTAGCCCCTCGATTTGCATGCATAAGATTTTTATGGAGGATGAGTTCAAACCCTCCATTGAACATCAACGGCGTCTAAATCCGGCTATGAAGGAAGTGGTAAGAGTGGAGGTGTTGAAGCTCTTGAATGCGGGAATTATATATGCTATATCCGATAGTGAGTGGGTTAGCCCGGTGCAAGTAGTGCCCAAGAAAGGAAGTATGACGGTGGTGAAGAATGATAAGGACGACCTTATTCCTACACGAACCATCACGGGATGGCGTGTGTGCATTGATTATAGAAGATTGAATAAGGCGACGAGGAATGATCATTTTCCTCTTCCTTTCATTGACCAAATGCTAGATCGATTAGCCGGATATGAGTACTATTGCTTTCTTGATGGCTATTCAGGTTACAATCAAATAGCCATCGCACCGGAAGACCAAGAAAAGACTACTTTCACATGCCCGTATGGAACGTTTGCTTATAGACGTATGCCGTTTGGCCTTTGCAATGCACCGACAACCTTTGGCGATATTTTCTGATATGGTGGAAGAGAAAATGAAAATCTTCATGGATGACTTCTCAATCTTTGGGTTGTATTTTGATCACTGTCTCTACAATCTGGCGCTTATTCTTGACCGATGTGAGGAGAAGAATTTAGTTCTAAATTGGGAGAAGTGTCACTTTATGGTTAAAGAGGGGATCGTCTTGGGTCATCGAGTCTCTTCCAATGGGCTTGAGGTGGACCGAGCAAAGATTAAAATGATTGAGAAGCTTCCGCCATCGATTAATGTGAAAGGAGCTCGAAGTTTCTTGGGGCATGCCGACTTTTACCGGCGCTTTATTAAGGACTTCTCGAAGACGGTGAAGCCGTTATGTCATCTTCTTGAGAATGATACTTTATTTGAATTCAATAAGGCTTGCATGGAGGATTTTAAGGCGATAAAGGAAAAGTTGATCAAGGCTCCAATAATGGTCGCTCCAGACTGGGAGATGCCATTTGAGATAATGTGCGATGCGAGTAACTATGCTGTTGGCGTGATGTTAGGCCAACGGAAGGAGAAGATCTTTCGATCAATCTATTATGCAAGTAAGACATTGAATGATACCTGTAGACACGGCATTTTGACCGCTTCGCAAAAAAATATACTTTATTTTATAGTTATTTTTATTTTATTTTTCTATTTATTTTATTTTGATTGTACCGTATTTGTGCGGTCTAGTGTTCGGAGATTCTGAGCTGATAATCAATCAGGTGACGGATAAATATGCCACGAGAGATCCGACCTTGATAGCCTATAACAATCACCTCTCTCTGGAAAATTGGGGCGCGTTCAATACCCATGAGAATTACACCACGACTGAGAAAGAAATGCTAGCGGTGGTCTTTGCTTGTAATAAGTTCCGGTCTTATATCATTGGTCAAAAGTGATCGTCTATACGGATCACGCGGCTATCCGGTACTTATTTGCAAAGAAAGATGCCAAGCCGAGATTGATAAGGTGGATTCTTCTATTGCAAGAGTTTGATGCTGAAATAAGGGATAAAAAGGAGAGTGGGAACGTTGTTGACGACTATTTGTCAAGGTTGATTCAAGAAGACGTTGGTGAGGAGTCTAGCATCACGGAAGTGTTCCCTGACGAACAACGATTTTCAGTTGAAAATGCACTTCCTCGGTATGCGGACATTGTGAATTATCTTGCATGTAACGTGTTACCACTTGAGTTGACGGGAGCCCAAAGGAAGAAATTTCTTTTTGATGCAAAGTATTATCTGTGGGATGAGCCATTGCTATTCAAGAAATGTGTTGATCAGGTGATTCGGAGATGTGTTCCGGAAGAGGAAATGGCTAGTATTCTCTACCATTGTCATTCATCACCTTGTGGCAGCCATTTTAGTGTGACTTGGACAGCATCGAAAGTACTTCAATCAGGTTTTTACTGGCCTTATTTGTTTAAATATTCATATACGTTTGTGAAAACTTGTGATAGATGTCAAAGGGTGGATAACATATCGAGAAAGCATGAATTGCCATTGACGTCAATTCTTGAGCTTGAGTTGTTTGACGTGTGGGGCGTAGATTTTATTGGGCCATTTCCGCCGTCATTTGGCTAGGAGTATATTTTGTTAGCGGTGGATTATGTGTCTAAATGGGTCAAGGCCGTAGCAACACCTACCAATGATGCCAAAGTAATTTTGAAGTTCCTTCAACACAATGTCATAACACAGTTCGGGATACCTCAAGCTTTAATCAGTGATGAGGGAACCCACTTTTGTAACAAAATGCTAAGCGCTTTATTGGCAAAGTATGGGGTTAGACACAAGGTGGCGCTACCATACCACCCTCAGACAAATGGCCAAACTGAAATTTCAAACCGAGAAATCAAGCTAATTCTGGAGAAAACGGTTCATACTAATCGCAAGGATTGGGCGGTGAAGCTTGACGATGCTTTATGGGCGTATCGCATGGCTTTTAAGACACCGATTGGCATGTCGCCGTATCGATTAGTGTTTAGGAAAGCGTGTTATTTACCCGTTGAATTGGAGCACCGTGCATTCTGGGCGATTAAGAAACTCAACTTTGACCTAAAAGCTTCTGGTGCGCAACGTCTCCTCCAATTGAATGAAATGGAGGAATTCTGGCATGAGACTTATGAGAATGCCAAGCTTTACAAAAATAAAACGAAGGGGTGGCATGATAAAATGATAGTCCGGAGGGATTTCAGTCTGGGCCAACAAGTTCTACTGTTTAACTCAAGGCTGAGACTCTTTCCCGGAAAGTTGAAATCCCAGTGGTCTGGACCAATCTGGATCAAGCATATTTATCCATTTGGTACTATCGAGCTGGAAGGCGAAGACGGACGAACTTTCCGAGTCAACGGGAAGCGGATCAAGCACTACTTCAAGGATGAAGAGCGAGTTGTAGAGAACATCTCTCTCGTTGAAGGATAGAGCCGAAATTCATAAACGTCCATGCTAGGAACGTAAAACCCAGCAACATCTTTTGATATGTGGTAGGGGCGATTTTGTGCACGCCTACTTACGCTCGCAAGTATATGAGGTTTAAAGTTTCAATATAGTGGATTTTTTAAGATTGGATATCGTTCCCATAGAGAAAAATGTGAATAATTGAATTGAATACCGCAATTGACGTAGTCTCATGTTATCCTGACGACGGAAGACGTGAATTGAAATTAAACTAAGCTAAACTACAATTAGTGGGTTAATTCTAATTAGGTTGATTAATTAGGGATTGATTTCGTTCACTTAAAACACGTTTGATTTCGTTCGGTTAACAATAACAGAGTTTAGGTATCCGACAATCTCGGTTCGTAAACTCCTCCGCCACCTCTTCCGAGTGTAAGACGGGGGAATACGCGACTTTAGTGTCGACGAAAAGGTCCCCCTCAATGTCTTAACGACTCTAGGCCGCGTGAGTCTTGACCCAACGTCATCGATTGCACACTAACTAACGCTCTCCCGGGTCGTTAGGTCGTAACGATGTGTTTACCCTAGTCCGAATCCAAGGTTACCTCTTTCGAGTGTCAAACCCTAGATTCTCAAGTCCAACCCTAATACCATTACAATCATATTAAGATCGTCATCAAATGATAAACACAATCGGAATTTAAAACAACAACCGTTAAAGAAACGTATATTAAACCAAACGAGTATTTACACAACTACACATTTCCCTAACTAATCTCTAAATTACACTAACATGTTCTTTGCCAATACAACATTTAATCAAGAGGAGATCATCATTACCAACTATAAATATTAAACACAAAGATGGAAACAAGGGAAGAAAAGCAAATCTCAAAGTGGAGTGATCCACTTTCGCCAAAGAACGATCCTCCCGAGCTTCCTCTTTTCCGTTGATGAACTTCCTCTTCTAGCTCTTCAAGGATTAGCTAAGAACACTTTTTACAACTAATCTAATCTACTTCCTAAACTAATCTAATCTAACTAAGGTGGAAGAGAGCTCCCAAGAACAACCGGAGCCTCCTCTCACGTCTAAGGGGTTTTATAGGCAAGGGTTGGAAATATCTTCAAAATATCTGAAAACAGATATTTCTGTACAGAGTGTCACCGCCTAAGCGGTGAAGTCGGTTAAGTTCTGTCAGTAACTTCGCCTAAGCGGTGGTTTTCTCGCCTAGGCGGTGGTTCAGCCCTTCAGCACTCCAACATTCTGCCTCTTTTCCGCCTAAGCGGTGGAACTTCCACTTAGGCGGTGGTCTTCATTCATCGAAACCCTGTTTTGCACATTTTGTTCACCGTTTCTCCACCGTTTTCATTTGTTTCTTGCCATTTGACGTCATTTCACCTGTTCTACACTAAAACACACTAAAACATAATTAAATATAACTAAAATGCTTGAGAACTAACAAATCTGGTTTAGAAATAGATAGATTTTTCATACCTATCAATACCCCCAAACTTAGAATTTTGCTAGTCCTCGAGTAAAACACTAACACTAAACTAAACTAACTAACGAACTAACTAACTAAAAATAAAAAAAAATTAACTAACACGAAAGAAGTTTATGCATGTAAATATAGAGTTCAATCGAAATGACCAATTTGTTCCTCTCTGAACATCCCTAAATCGGATCAAGTTCGGGAAGTAATCCACACCAAGTGGTGTTCTAGAATTTCAACGATTAATATCAATAAAAACCATTCTAGATCCATTTGAAGTGTGTGTGTGAGAACTCAAATGTATAACTAGTCAAATACCAGATTTGATTATTCAATTGTTAAGCTCATAATTTAAACCGTTGAAGGATTCAAGAAAACCATAAGCTTGATTGGAGTCTACTATCCACTAATGTAGGCTTGGATATACATAGAGATCAATAGGACTTGGTTTGGCTTTGGAGAACGACCACGGGTATCACTTCGGTGAAACAGTGCGAGATCGCCATCCTCAAGTGATTTGATTAAAAAATTTCAACAAGTAAGTGTCAATGATCCTATTTTTCATTTAATTGTTGAAATATTTGCTTTATTTGCTCATTTATTTAAAAAATCATTGGATTTGGCTAGAACCCTAAACCCCTTTAAACCCTAGATTCCATTTTTCATGCTATTAGGGATTTAGGAATGATTTTTGGTAAACCCTATCATGTTTTTGTGTAGATATACAATGCGAATCATTTATTTTATGCTACATTGCGACAAAAATGTGATTTGGTTATGGTTGGTGGGATATCTTGTGAAATTTGTATTGTTTGGCTGTGGTTGGAATATGTTTGATAAAATAGGGCATTGTGTGTTCGCTGACAAGGGTTTGAATTGCGTGTTCTATTATTATTATTGTGGTTGGTGTTGTGATTGTGATTTATAGGCAAAATGGCAAAGCGTCGGGCATCCAAGCAACCATGAACGGAAGAACCTCTGGCTGCCTCAGATTATAATTCTCTCAAATTTGTCTCCAAGCAAGCAGAGGACCATTACAAAAATCATGAAAGTAAGCATCCCGGCATTCGCCAGAGGGGGTTCGGACCTCTGCATGATCTCCCTGAAGAATTCAGGACCGTCATTCAACAAAGAAAATAGGAACAATTCTGTGCTTCACCCCCACCAGGGGAGTTGGCCCTCGTACGCGAGTTCTATGTGAACATTACTAAGGCCACGGGATTTCAGACAAGGGTCCAGAACATCCCAGTTCTGTTCAGTGTGGACCATTTCAACGAGTTGCTTGGATTGACCGGGTCGGAAGCCTCCAGAGATTTATCTGATGTCGCCACACCGACAATAAGTGCGATGATTCAGGCCCTGACGATGGGTAACGCCTAGTGGAAGAACACATGGCAGGGTCAGGCAATCTTCAAGGCGAGATTTTTGAAATCAATCCCCAAGATTTGGCATCAATTTATCTATGCCAATCTGCTCCCTACTTCCCACGTGTCCGATGTTTCCAAGGAACGAGCGTTTATGTTATACGGTATTGATAGAGGGACGCCCATCAACGTTGGTTGGCACATTTATTCTTCAATAATTCATACTGCCAGGACGACAAAGGGTGGCCTTTTTTTTCCCTCCTTCCTCACCGCTCTCTTTCAACGTGCCGAAGTTCGTATCACGTCCACAAACCCCTTTCCACCTATAAAGCCACTCGATCTTTCAATGATTAACAGGTTGTGGAAAGACGGACTAGGTGAAGGAGAAGAAGGTCAGGAAGAGGAAGAAGCCGTTATTTCAGAGCCACTGACGCCCACAATCCGCCACGGCCAACTCATCCAGATTTCACGAGATGTCCGTAGTCTCCAGTCCGATATGAGCCAGCTCCAAGCTAATTTTGCTAGGATGGAAAGCTACATGGATAACTACATTCGGCAACAAGATCAAAACTAAAGAGTGTTATTCGAACATTTCGGAATCGACATGGCGCGATATACGCCCGTGCCACCTTCCGAGACTGATGAGCCAACACCGCCATCTCCTCTCCAATGAATGGTAGGAGGTTAGACTTGTATGTCTTCCCTCCTAGGTATGTGTCCGACCTAGTTTTTCATACGTATGTTTCTATTCTGCTATAGGGTTCGCTGCTTAGGCAGTGAGGACATTGTCTCGTTCAAGTTTGGGGGTATATGATATGCAAGCATGTAGTTTTTTTTTGGGGGGGGGGGGCATATGAAGGAAGGATGATTTTTTTTTTTTGATGTAAATGGGACAAAAATTCTTTTTGTGTACAAATTTTTGGTTATAATGATATTAATGTTAATTTTTTGTAAATTTTGAAATTCTTTTTATTATGCATGTGTAATATTTAGCTATGCATGTGTAAGGATCATTAACATAAGTAATGTTAGTTTGTAGAATTAGAGTAGATATGTTAATGAATATAGTTGTACGTGCATGCTGAGTTTTTGAGTTCGTCCGAACCATGTCCCAATGATGAAAATTACCCCCTAAATTGCATATTGAGGTCGGGAGTAATGCCATTCACGTGTGTTTTGTGTGCTTAGTATGTCGATTAGGTGAAAATTATTTTGATTCTAAATCGCACGATCACATAAACTCATTGTATAACTAGTTGAACGATTTGATGCCGATTATGCAGTAATAAGTTCATGACAGAAATGAGGAATCTAAAACTTGACTGGGGGAGGCTTGAGGCGAAATTATAGGTAAGGTAATTCCGGAGACATGATATAGGCCTTCATTTTTATCGCTTGAACCATTTGAAACTAACCTATAAAGTTATTCCCTAGTTCTCCTGTCGAAGCCATAAAATTTTCACTTCTGAACTTGTTTCTATACTTTAACCAAGTAAATATTTCAGAACCATTGTCGCTAGGAATAAAAGTGAAAATTGAGTGAAAACAAGTAGTATTAGATTATGCTAACTTGAAGCGGGCAATCGGGGTTTCAGTTTAAATGTTTTTGGTTAAGTATAAGAGTATTCACTTGTTAATCCTTTAGTTGTATTTACACGCCCCTAAAATTGTACAAAATTGAATAAGTTTGGGGGTGTTTGACTTTAAAAAAAAAAAACAAAAAAAAAAACACCACTATGTGAATATAGTGTTTAATTTCAGTTGTTGTGACAAGTGAATACAAGTTTATTTAATCTTGTTCAGGGTAATATCTTCAAAGATAGGGGGTTATGAGAGAGATATAACGACAAGCGTTTGTACCTCGGGTATCGTTAAAATTTTAATGACTTTCTATTTCTACGATACCCTTGGTCGTTCTCCAAAGCCAAACCATGCCCTATTAATCTCGGTGAATGTTCAAACCTACATTAGTAGATAGTTGAGCTCAGTCAAGCATATGGCTTTCCTGAATGTTTTAACAAGTTTAAGTCATGACCTTATTCATTGAATAATCCAATCCAGTGTTTGATTAGTTATATATCCGAGTTATCACACACACACATTTCAATTGGAGCTAAAATAATTTTAACTGATATTGAGTGTTGAAATTCTGGAACACCATGTGGTGTGTGTTATTCCTTAACCGGATCTGATTACGGATTGTTGAGGAAAGAATAGCATGATTTATGTGATAGAACTTAAATCTCACAAGTGTGTACTTCTTATTTGTTAATAATTACTTATTTTTAGTTTAGAAATTAGCTAATTAGTGGAGTTAGTGTTATTTAGCATTATGGTATTTTGCTCGAGGACTAGCAAAATTCTAAGTTTGGGGGTATTTGATAGGTGTAAAATACCTATCTAATTCTAAATCGAATTTGTCAATTTTTTAGTATTTTATTGAAATTTGAATATCTTTTTAGCTGTTTTTATTAGTCAGGAGTAAGGACGTAAACAATCGGCAAATTGAGCGAAATGGTGGAGAAAAGGGTAGCAAAAAAGATGAAAAAATAAGGTTTCAAAGAACAGTGCAATTCCACCTAGGCGAAGTTTCCACCGCCTAAGCGGAAATTCATCAGAAAGTTGCAAATGCTGAAAAGTTAAAATCCGCCTAGGCGAAGTTTCCACAGCCTAGGCGAAAATCCGTCAGAAGGTTGCAAGGGCTGAAATATTGAAATCCGCTTAGGCGAAATTTCCACCGCCTAGGCGGAATTCCGTCAAAATACTGGAAGTGTTGAACTGCTGGAAGAGCTGAACTGCTAAAAATTCGCCTAGGCGAAGTTTCTACCGCCTAGGCAGAATTCCATCAGAAAGAAAGAAGATAAGAAGTTAGTCCTTCGCCTAGGCAGAATTCTAACCGACTTAAATTCTGCCTAGGCGAAGATTCTACCGCCTAGGCGAAATTCGCAGAACATGCTAAAATATATGTTTAAATATTTTTGAACTCTTAGGCCTATTTATACCCCTTTCCCATGTCTGAAAAAGGGAGTTGATGAACCCTAACCCTAGTAGAGAGTTCTTAAGCTATATTTTGAAAATCAAGAAGGAGATTCATTATTCGGACAAAGAAGGATCACTTGCGGATCGATCATTAGCGACAGTGAACCGTTTTACTTTCAGATTTGATTGTTTCTCTCTTGTTTTTATCTTTGTAATCACTTTTTCATATCTAAGAATGTTGAATCTCTCTTATTTTGTATGGTATATGGTTAAGATCTTGTAGCATTAGTTAAATGTTACTTAGGTGTAGTTGAAATCATGTAATTGTTAAGTTGAATGAATTAATGTTACTTTAATGTGTTGTTTGTCTAAATCCGATTGTGTTTACCATTATTCTTGATATTATGCTTGTATTGATAAACCGAGAATACGGAGTTTGACACTCGGGAGAGGTAACCCCGGATTCGGACTAGGGTAAATACAACGTGACATTCTAACGACCTGGGAGGGCGTTAGAACGTATGCAATCCATGACGTTGGCTAAAGACTCATGCGACCTAGGGTCGTAAAGGCGTTGAAGGGGATTTCTTCGTTGACACGAAGTTGTGTAATCCCCCGTCTTACACTCGGGAGAGGTAGCGGAGGAGTTATCGATACAGAGATTGTCGGAATAGATAGAAAACCATTATAGCTAACTTAATGACGTCGATTATGCATTATGTGAAAGAAATCAATACCTAAGTAATTAGTGTAATTAGAACTAACTTAATAGTTGTCGTTTATCTTAGTACATTAAATAGAAAACAAACAAAATTTGATAAGTCGAGATAATATGAAACTATTTAAATCACAATACTCAACCGAATTACACGTCTTTCCCAGTGGAACGATATCCGATCTTACAAGATCCATTATATTAAAACTAGACCTCGTATACTTGCGAGTAGTCAATACCGCAAGGACGATGGTTGTGAATCCTCGCGCGTACAGTCCCCATATGGAATGTAACATGAATGTGAAAATTGAAAACTAATAAAAAAAATAGTGAATTTGGTATCATTTTGAAGATTTTGTTTAGACGAATCTGAATATATAATTTAATTGTAAAAAAAATGTGTACAACAATAGCTATTTTCATTTTAATAAATGATTATCTATTACCTAAATTAACTCCACAAGGTGAGGATGTATTATGTAGGCGCAATAATTAGGGGCATTTTTGTCACAAAAATGACAAAAGGACCACTCGGTTCATGAAAAAGATAGATGGTGTAATCGGTAATTTCAAACCAATTTTGGGATCTCTTGGTAAGCGCCTTTTTTTTTTTCTTTGATTTATGTTTTTATGTGAAAAAGAGTTGATCAGTAAATTTTGGCTCCAAAAGTACCAAAAAATCGGTATGTCTGTATTGTCCTTCTATAGTTAACGAGTTTACAGATCATGTCATTTTCGATCAGCCCTAACTTTAAAACACACGTTGGCTTTTAGGCACACAGACCTAAATCATGAAGTCGATTTTTCGTTCATTTTTACTTGATTTGGTGTAGGGTAACCAAAATCATTGCAAGATTTTTAATCTTCTCAAACTTGTCAAAAATTCGAGTACCAATTTGAACAATCTATTTCGATTTTCCAAATTCTTGAAAAAAAAAATTGCTCCATTGTGTAGTATTTTAACAAACATCGAATGTTGATTCATTGGATTCCCCCATTTTCAGATAAGTTAGGTCTCAAATTGAGATGTTTTGGTTATAGTTTTTAACAATAAACCATCGAAAACATGTCCTAACAACTACATCGTGAACTCATTTAAGATGATTTCGTGATGTTCGTGCAGTTTTTTAGCAAGAAACTCGAAGAAATGACCTAAACCGCTACAAAGCGTTAATACATACACTGTTTACGAGCCTCTATAAGAACAATGATCGTGACCACGAGCTCATAGAAGAGGAAGCAGGAGGAGGAGGATGATAGGCGCATTTAGATGGGATAAGTTTCCAATTGTATGTTTCACGTCTGCACTTTCAAAAATCGATAAATTTAGATGACATTGACCTAATCACTTTATTTAACATGCCAAACAATGGTGTATTGCGACTTTGTGTATCAAGCATACCTTCAAGTGTAATCTCCTTTGTATTCTTCACCGTCACCATTTCCTTTTTCTGTGTCAAATTCTTGTTTGCATTAGTTTTCTTACCTTAATGGACCTGTCAACCTTCTCCTTCTCCTTCTCAGAGCTCGTGGTCACCATCATTGTTCTTAGAGGCTCGTAAATAATGTATGTATTAGCACTTTGTAGCGGTTTAGAGATTGTCTTCGACGGTTATTGCTAAAAAAATGATCAAGATACATATATCCATTGAAATTGGTCGATTATGTAACTTTTGAGAGCGTTTTTTTCAAGTTACTTGCTTAAAAGTTGTACAAACAGATTGAAATTCTCTTACATGAGTCCGCGATGTAGTTGTTAAGACACGCTTTTATGGTTATTGTTAAAAACCATAACAAAAACGTCCAATTCGAAGCCCAATGTCTTTGAAAATGGGAAAATCCTATGAATCGATAGTCTATTTTATTCAATACACTACACAATAGAAGCAATTTTTTTCTACAATTTGGAAAATCGAAGTAGACATTGTTCAAATTGGTACTCGAATTGTTGACGAGGTTGAGAATAATAAAAATCTTGTATTGATTTTGGTAATTCCTGCAAAGAACTAAGTAGAGATGAATTGAAAATCGATTTTGTGATTTAGGTCTGTGTACCTACAAGCCGACGCGTGTTTGGGAGTTAGGGTTGATCGAAAATGAGATGATTTGTAAACTCATTAACGGCATGTTTGGTTGGATGGAATCAAGGGTGGAATGGAATCGCATTCCGCCCTCGATTCCTATTCCGTTGTTTGGTTCTCCAATGGAATCACTTTTGTGATTCCATTGGAATGAAATTGGATGGAATGAGATTCCATTTGAGATGGGGTAGAATGGGATTCCAACTCAATGGAATCAATATATTAAATTACATGATAGCCCTTATAATTAAGCCCTTTTAATATAATTAAGCCCTTGAAAATTAAAAACAAAAACAGAAATTAGAGAACATAAATTGAAATTAAAGAACAGAAAGTTGGAAATAGAAATAGAAAATTGAGAACAAAAAATTGAGAACAGAAATTGAAAATTGAGAATAAAAACAGAAAATTGAGATTATAAATCGAAAATTGAGAACAGGAAATTGAGAACAAAAACATAAAATTAGAGAACATAAAATTGAGAACATAAATTGAAAATTGAGAACATAAACTGAAAATTGAGAACAAAAATATAAAATTAGATAACAGAAAATTGAGAATGAAAACTGAAAATTAGATAATAGAAAATTGAGAACGGAAATCGAAAATTGAGAATAAAAACAGAAAATTGAGAACAAAAATAAAAAATTGAGAACATAAACTGAAAATTGAGAACAAAAAATAGAAAATTAGAGAACGGAAAATTGAAAAAGGAAACCGAAAATTGAAAACAAAAACAGAAATTAAAGAATAGAAACTGAAAATTGAGAACAAAAATAGAAATTAGAGAACGAAAACTTAAAATTGAGTTGAATAGTGAAATATAATAAAATGAGGAAAGGAAAAAAAATAGTGAAATATAATAAAATTTTATTATAACCAACCAAAAAGATAATTGAATAATAATATTATAAGGGCAAAATGAAAATTTTACTATATTTCACTATTTCATTCTTTCTTTCATTCCATACCAACCAAACAAGAGAATGGAATAGTGATTTCATTCACAATTCCATTTCATTCCTTCTCTCATTCTATTATTTCTTCCATTCCGTCCAACCAAACATGCCGTAACTGTAAAAGGACAATATAGGTGTACCGATTTTTTTGTACTTTCGGATTGTTGTTGTTGTTATTTATTTATTTTTTTTACATAAGAACATAAATCAAGAAAAACAAAACTACCACGAAATTATACAAGCTCGGCCCATCCATCTTTCTTCACGAGTTCCGTGCCCATATATCATCTATGCCCTTTTCAAATTTTCCCCCAAATCAATTGAAAAAAAAAAATTTGATGACCGAAATTATGAATTGGCGCTCATCCGCAGATTTTTCACAGCTTCAATCTCTTCCTGGAAATCCAAATCCGAGAGTATCAAGCAGTTCAGGTACTTCAATTTTTGATAGATTCAAGCAATCACGTTCTCTGTTTTACTAGGTTTCGATTTTCTATTCTCAAAAAGTTCGATTACTCGTGTTTCTCTATGGATTAGCAATAAGTTGTATGAATCGGCGTTCCCTTCGCAGATTTTCGCATCTAAATTCTTCATAGAAATCCGAATTCGGAAGTGTCGATCAGTTCAGGTACTTCAATTTTCATCGATTCAGGCAGTAGAATTCTCTGTTTTACGCGGTTTTAATTTTTGATTCGTTGATCTGGATGCTCAGAAAATTCGATTACTCTTGTTTGTCTATGGATTAGCGATAAGTTGTGTGAATCGGTGCTCATTCGCAGATTTTCGCAGCTAATCTCTTCATGGAAATCCAAATGAGAGTATGAACCAGTTCAGGTACTTCAATTTTCATCGATTCAAGCAATCGCATTCTCTGTTTTACTCGGTTTTAATTTTCGATTCTGAAAAACTCGACTACTCGTGTTTCTGTATGGATTAGCAATTAGTTGATATCATTAGCTGAATCTTTTTCTATTGTTTTTCTTCAACTAAGCGCATGAATTTCTAGGCTAGAGTGCTGAAAGCGTAATCGTGCTTGAATATTTTTTTTTTTCCTTTTTCTTTGGGTTGAACTCTAGACCTTCGCAACAAAGAGGCAAGATATGTATCCACTGGGCTAACATCGAAGTTCATTGTTTCATTAATTTGAGAGGTTTCTATAGCATTTTCTGTCAAATTAAAGGCATGATTCTAAAATTGCATTAACGTGTATATCAATTTATTCATAGATTTGATATCACATGCATGTGAATTTCTAATTTGGGGTTCATCAAGCTAGTATAATAGACTACAAACTTAGAGAATAACTAGTAAATGCTCAATATGTGCACCTGGACTAATCGTTTCTATGTGAACTCTATTTGGACTAATCCTTCCAACAGCACATTTCTCCACCTTGCATGGTGCATTTAAAATTTTACATGTGGAGTCCTCTCAGGAGGACCTGAGCTTGATTGGCATGAAAAGAGGACGCTTCCCTTTACCAACTAGACTGACCCTCTTCGGTAAATTAATTCATGTAAAATTTTAGTTTCCAAAAAGCATTGACAAACATCTATATTAGGTTTGAGTTCAATAATCCAAGTCACTTACAATGTTTTATCCTCAATTTTTTTTCTCTTTATTTATCAGTTTTTCCAATAAGTTTAATGGAAATTAATAGATTGTCTTTATAGCAAGTCACTCACAATTTTTTATCCTTTGTTTTTTCCTCTCTCTTTTAGTTTTTCGAATAAGTTCTTAGTAAAGTGAACTAGATGTGGAATTTGTATTTTATAATGTAGTTAATGTTAACTAAAATGTTGGTAAGTAGTAAAAGATAAATTGATAAGGACTAAAAAATAAATTGCTTTGTAAATAAGATATATAAAGGGGTTCTTATTTTACTGTCGTTGATTTTTAGTTTTTAAATTTCTTTATTTTATTTATAGTGAATTTATTTTTTAGTCCTTATTAATATTTAACTTGATGTTGACTATGATGTACAATACAAATTTAACACTAGTTAACATTAACTCTATAGATTAAATCTAGTTGATGTTAACTCATGGAGTAAAATATAAAGAAAAAAACACAGACAAAATATTACAAGTATTTTATTTGAAGGAAAATCTAGAAAAATTTCCGTAAAAAAATTTGAAAACAAAAAATAGAGGACTATAATAAAATTCATTTTCCTAATTTACCCATTAATTCTAACGAACATGTTAGTGGATGATGGGGGCCACCATTATAGTTAACAAATTTGTTTTGCCCACCTCATTTAAAACAAATTTGTTAACTATAATGGTGGAACCCATCATCCACTAACAAATCTCTTCCTCTAATAGATATGGGGACAAAGAACTGTAAAACAATTTTCATTTAGATGGAAAACCACATAAATCTTGATCCAATCTTTTCAAGAAACCTTGAAGGGTTCGCTACGTATTTTGAACATGAACCAAGTTTAAGCAACGCTGGAACTTGTGAGTGGGAACATGCTTTGTCATCATATCTGTTGGATTATCTGTTGTACCAATCTTCTGAACGTTGATCAATTATTCATATATAATATTCCGAATGAAGTGATACCTGACATCAATATGTTTAGTTCTTTCGTGATACATTTGATTTTTAGTCAAATGTATCGCACTCTGGCTATCATAATAAACAACAATTAAATTCTGTTGTAAGCCAAAAATTTGAAGCCAAACCTCTTAACCAAATTGCTTCTTTAACTGCCTTAGTCACTGCCATATATTCCGCCTTCATAGTGAAAAGAGCAACTGTAGGTTGTAAAGTTGCTTTCCAACTAATTGGACATCCTGAGAGAGTGAATATAAAACCTGTCAAGGATCTTCTTCTGTCTAAATCCTCTACATAATCAAAATTCACGTAGCCAACGACACTTCGACAAGTGTCTCTATTCCTCTCATATACCAAACCAACATCGGCAATATCTTTTAGATATCGAAGAATTCATTTCACTGCCTGCCAATGTAATTTTTCTGGATTTTCCATATATCTACTAACAACACTAACGACATGTGAAATATCAGAACAAGTATCCATAGCATACATAAGACTGCCAACAACACTGGCATATGGAACACATGACAAATGTTTCTTTTCTTCATCTGTCTGTAGGGACATCTTTGCAGATAGGCGAAAGTGAGAAGCAAGTGGTGTATAAACGGATTTGAAATTTTGCATGCCAAAATTCATGTACTTTCTCAATATAACATTTCTGAGACAACTAAAGTTTGCCAGCTTGACGATCCCTACAAATTTCCATTCCCAAAATCCTCCGTGCTGCACCCAAATCTTTTATCTCAAACTTGACATTGAGTTGATATTTAAATTTCCTGATTTCTGACATATTTTTAACAGCAATAAGCATGTCATCAACATATAATAACAAATACACAAAAGAATCATCGGGGAGCTTTCTGAAATACACACAACTATTATAATTACTTCTACAATAGTCATGATTAATCATAAAAGAATCAAACCATTTATACCACTGTCTCGGAAATTACTTTAAACCATATAATGATTTATTCAACAAGCAAACGTGATCTTCTTTTCCCTGAACAATGAATCCCTTGGGCTGATGCATATAGATAAGTTCTTCAAATTCACTGTGAAGAAAAATAGTTTTGACATCAAGCTGCTCAAGTTCTAGGTAAAGTACAACAACCATAGCTAGTAACACGCGAATCGAAATGTATTTTACCCCTGGTGAGAAAACTTCATTGAAGTCTATTTGTTCTCTCTGACTGTAGCCTTTTAGCTACCAAGCGTGCATTGAACCTTGCATCTTCGACCCTTGGAATTCCTTCTTTCCTTTTGAAAACCCATTTGTAATCGACAATCTTCTAGCCTTTTGGCGGTTTGACTAACGCTCATGTTTGATTCCTGTGAAGTGACTCAATCTCTTCTGTCATAGCAATAATCCATTTTGCAGATTCATTGCTTGTAACGGCATCATGATAAGTGGAAAGTTCATCTTCTTCTTCAATAATTTTTTTTATAGACAAATCATAAGCAATTACATCTACATAAACATACCTTTGAGGTGGCTTAATTTGTCTACCTTGTCTCTTTGTAGCAATACTGTACTTTTGCGGTTCTTGTACAACATCTTGTTGTACCTCCTCTTCGTTGGGTTGTTCCACAGAAACTTCTTACATTGGTTTTGAAGTTTCAAACTCTAATTCCATTTGTTGTTTGTCACTTTGAGAATCACATGTGTCGACATTATCTTTTCTAAAATGAAGCATACAAGATTCATCAAAAGTTACATCTCTACTGGTAATAAACTTAAGAGATTTAGGATCAGGACGCCACAACCTGTATCCTTTCACTCCTTGTCCATACCCAAGGAAAATACATTTCTTAGCTCTTGGCTCTAATTTTCCTTCGTTGACATGAGCATAGGCTGGACATCCAAAATTCTTAAAGAAGAATAATCAGCAGAAGAACCAGACCAAACCTCCTCAGGTGTTTCACATTCAATAGCAGTTGACGAAGACCTGTTCACTAAGTAGCATGCAGTGTTGACTGCTTCAGTCCAAAAATTCTTAGACAAACATGCGTTAAGGAGCATACATCGTGCTCTCTCCAAAAGAGTTTTGCTCATGCGTTCTGCAACTCCATTTTTTTGTGGAGTATTCTTGACCGTACAATATCTAATGATGCCTTCGTTTTCATCTGAACATAATTCCAAACCATTATGATGAACCCTAGGCTGATTGGTGAAAGAAATGGACAAGATGAGAAGGGATGTTTTTATTGAAATGAAAAAAAAGGAACAAACAGACGCCTAGGTATTCGAGAGACCTGGTTCTCTCCCAAAGCCGAAGCTCAATACAAATGACTATTCGATATCCCTATACACTCCCTTCTCTCCCTTTTATAATATGACTATTACCATATAGAGTTCCTCTCAACAAGGTAACTATTAACTAAGAAATCATGGCTAGTTGACCTTGCTAATATCTTCCCATCTCCTTCTTGAAATATTCTGTGAATCAATTTAGTAATGGTCACTTCCTTTCCTGCGATGCGCATAGGTGAACCTGATTGGTGGTCTGTCACATTATCAGTCCGAAAGCGCTTCACTTTCTTACCGGTCTGATTTTCAATCATTGCTTTCCACTGTTTAAATTTAGTGAACACATTAATTTTATTTTTCAAGGTATAAATCCAGTCTTTACGAAAAAAAATCATCAATAAAAGTCAATAAATACTGAGAACCACCACGAAAGAGAACTTGTGAAGGACCCTAAAGATCTGAATGGATGTAGTCTACCGTACCTTTGGTCCTATGTACTACAGTAGAAAACTGGACTCGTTTTTGTTTACTAAAAACACAATTTTCACAAAATCCAAGCTTACTAAGTTTCTGACCGCAAAGCGAACCACATTTCTTAATATTTCCATACCTCTCTCATTCATATGTCCTAGGTGCATATGCCACAACCGAGTAGTATCCGAATCTGATTCAACTGATGAAGATACTGATGCAGAGCCAAAAACTGTGTCACCCTGCAAAAAATAAAAACCATTTTTCTTTCTACCTTTCGTCACTATGAGAGCACCTTTCAAAACTCTAAAGATTCCACCTTCAGTGGAAAACTTACAACTGTTAGAATCGAAAGTACCCAGAAAAATTAAATTTTTCTTAACATCTGGAACATGCCGAACATTCAATAAAAGTCAATAAATCAGACCGGTAAGAAAGTGTATCGTTTTCAGACTGATAATGGTTTGGAATTCTGTTCAGATGAATTTAATGAGTTATGCAAGAACGAAGGCATCGTTAGACATTGTACGGTGAAGAGTACTCCACAACAAAATGGAGTTGCAGAACGCAAGAACAAAATTCTTTTGGAGAGAGCACGTTGTATGCTCTTTAACGCAGGTCTGTCTAAGAAATTTTGGGCTGAAGCATTCAACACCGCATGCTACTTGGTGAACAAGTCTTCGTCGACTGATATTGAATGTAAAACACTTGAGGAGGTTTGGTTTGGTTCTCCTGCTGATTATTCTTCTTTAAGAATTTTTGGATGTCCAACCTATGCTCATGTCAAGGAAGGAAAATTAGAGTCATGGGCTAAGAAATGTATTTTCTTTGGGTATGGATAAAGAGTGAAAGGATACAGGTTGTGGTGTCCTGATCCTAAATCTCCTAAATTTATTACCAACAGAGATGTTACTTTTGATGAATCTTGTATGCTTCATTTTAGAAAAGATAATGTTAACACAGGATTCTCAAAGTGACAAACAATAGGTGGAATTAGAGTTCGAAACTTCAAAATTGATGCAAGAAATTTCTGTAGAACAACCCAACGAGGAGGAGGTACAACAAGATGTTGTACGAGAGCCGCAACGGTACAGTATTGCAGCTATTGCCACAGAGAGACAACATAGACAGATTAAGCCATCTCAAAGGTATACTTATGCAGATATAATTGCTTTTGCTTTGTCTATGCCAGAATTTATTAAAGATGAAGATGAATCTTCTACTTATCATGATGCTATCAAAAGCAATGAATCTGTAAAATGGACTGTTGCTATGACAGAAGAGATTGAGTCTCTTAACAGGAATCAGACATGGGAGTTAGTCAAACCGCCAAAAGGCCAGAAGATTGTCAGTTGCAAATGGGTTTTCAAAAGGAAAGAAGGAATTCCAGGGTTTGAAGATGCAAGGTTCAAAGCACACTTGGTAGCTAAAGGCTACAGTCAGAGAGAACAAATAGACTTCAACGAAGTTTTATCACCAGTTGTAAAACACAATTCGATTCACGTATTACTAGCTATGGTTGTGGTACTTGACCTAGAACTTGAGCAGCTTGATGTCAAAACAACTTTTCTTCATGGTGAACTTGAAGAACGTATTTATATGCATCAGTCCAAGGGATTCATTGTTCATGGAAAAGAATATCATGTTTACTTGTTGAATAAATCATTATATGTTTTAAAACAATCTTCGAGATAGTGGTATAAACGGTTTGATTCTTTTATGATTAATCATGGCTACTATAGAAGTAATTATGATAGCTGTGTATATTTCAGAAAGCTTCCTGATGATTCTTTTGTGTATTTGTTATTATATGTTGATAACATGCTCATTGCTGCTAAAAGTATGTCAGAAATCAGGAAATTGAAATATCAACTTAGTGCTGAGTTTGGGATTAAAGATTTGGGTGCAGCACGGAGGATTTTGAGAATGGAAATTTGCAGGGATCGTCAAGCTGACAAACTTTATTTGTCTCAGAAAAGTTATATTGAGAAAGTACTTGAACGTTTTGGCACGCAAAATTCCAAATCCGTTTGTACACCACTTGCTTCTCATTTTCGCCTATCTGCAAAGATGTCCCTACAGACAGATGAAGAAAAGAAACACATGTCATGTGTTCCATATTCTAGTGCCGTTGGCAGTCTTATGTATGCTATGGTATGTACTCGTCCTGATATTTCACATGTTGTTAGTAGATATATGGAAAATCCAGGAAAAGAACATTGGCAAGCATTGAAATGGATTCTTCGTTATCTAAAAGGTACTGCAGATGTTGGTTTGGTGTATGAAAGGAACATAGACACCTGTGGAAGTGTCATTGGCTACGTGGATTTTGATTGTGCAGGGGATTCAGACAGAAGAAGATCATTGACAGGTTTTATATTCTCTCTTAGGATGTCCAATTAGTTAGAAAAAAACTTTACCACCTACAGTTGCTCTTTCTACTACAAAGGCGAAATATGTGGCAGTGATTGAGACAGTGAAAAAACAATTTGGCTAAGAGGTTTGGTTTCAGATTTTGGCTTACAACAGAATTTAACTATTGTTTATTGTGGCAGCTAGAGTGCGATACATTTGACTAAAAATTAGATGTATCATGAAAGAACCAAACATATTAATGTCAGGTATCACCTCATTTGGAATGTTATATCTGAAGGATTGATCAGCGTTCAGAAGATTGATACAGCAGATAATCTAGCAAATATCATGACAAACCTATTCCCACTCACAAGTTTCAGCATTGCTTGAACTTGGTTCGTGTTCAGAAGACGTAGCGAACCTGTCTAGGTTTCTTGCAGAAGATTGGATCAAGATTTATGTGGTTTTCCATCTAAATGGAAATTATTTTACAGCTCTTTGTCCCCTGTATCTACTGGAGGGGGAGATTAGTTAGTGGATGATGGGGACCGCCATTATAGTTAACAAATTTGTTTTGTCCACCTCATTTTATGAAAATTTTTGAACCCTCCATCTCCATTGTTGACAAGTAAGAAACCAAGATCAACTTGAAGACTCCAGTCCATTTTTTTTACCACCAAGAATACAAAAACAAATTGATCTTGCTCCTTCCACCGCCATTGATTAATCGCCTCTCTCATCTATAAATAAGAGTGGTATGTGTTCATTGTTTTTGTGTGAGACAAAGGGAAAAATACCCTTTTTAGAGAGAGATCCCATTTGAGAGTTTTTATATCCAATTTTTGTATTTTATCCGTGAAGATTATTGGGTGTATTTGGGATTTGGATTTTGAGTGTTGAGCTGTTACCACTTGTATTCATATTTTCTTATAGTGAATACTCTTGATCCGTCTTCGCTTGTGGAGTAGACATCCTGCTGAACCACGTTAAATTCTTGTCTCCATTTATTTGTGTTTGCCATGCTATTTTTATTTTTCGTTGTCATATTTTAACTCCATTTTAGATTATGAACAATACGAGTTGCTATTTACGCGAAAGTAACCAACACGGGAATAGTGATTTCGTACCTATTTCATAACAGAACAAATAATAAACCATAACAATTCAAAGGACAACCAAACTTGCCCTTATCATTTCAATGGTTACTACTACCCCACTGCATATGCATGCCATGAGCCCTTAACCCTAACTTAAAATTCGCAAATGCAGCCAACAGCTGCACCGTTTGAGCAGGGCTGAGCCTCTCCACCGCCCTCTTTGCCGTCCTACATCTTAGGCGATCGGCAGCCACCGCCAGCTTCTCCATTGCGGTGGTCAACCTCCCTATTGCCAACTCCACGTGGGTAACCTCCCCGTTCACCGCCACTCTTGCCGCCTCCGCTGCTGCTGGAGCCGCCACCGTCGCCTGAACCCTCCCCAGCTCCTCCACCACCCACCTCTCCTCTTCCGCTGTCTCCTCCGCCAGACTCGCCGTTTCCAGCGACATTCCGGCTGTTAGCTGGAAAATGAGGGAGGGTTGGAAATCTCCGACCCAGAGGAGGGACCGCTCGAGGGGGGTGAGCCAGGGCGGGGACAGGGCGAGGAACACGTTTTCGTGGATCAATTTCGACTTCTCGGTGTAGTACTCCTTGTAGTGAGCTAGCACACGCCGGATCAAATCTCGATCTCTTGTCTCTTGATCTTGTTCTTGATTTTTTGATGCTGAATGCAGGAGTTCGTGATAGAAACACTCTTGCCGGATCAACCAACCGTCGAAGAACAACGGGAAAGTTTCGATAACGGTTTCATTCTGAGACATTATGGAATTTTTCTGAGGTTTTGGAAGTTGGATATGGTAAGAAAAAGTAATATGTTGGGCTGTTATTATAGTGAGGTTACCTAAGGTTCGAGGTTTTCTTTTTCTTTTTTGATAAATCTCACTTTGCACCCCGAAAGTTTGAATTTTGTCTCTAGTTAATCGAATTGACGTGGTTCTACATTCTAAAATTACAAGAATAGCAATACCGCTTGATTTTCCCTCCTAAATTATAATCCAAGTTTTTTTTATTTGGAAATTAAGACGGCCAAAACATGTCAATTGAACTAATTACAGAATAAAATTGAACTTCAGGTAGTGTATTGTAAAAACTAAAACATGAAGAGACATACTGAGATTGTCCTCAAACAGCAGGGGTGCAAAGTGCAAATACATTAAGGTACGCATTTTTTTTTGGGGAACACTGACATTGTCCACAAATAGCAGGGCTGCAAAGTGCAAAAACATTGAGGTACGCATTTTGTGGATAAATCACACTTTTCACCCCTAAAGTTTGAAATTTGCCTCTATTTGGTCCAATTGACATGTTTCTACCATCTAAAATTGCAAGAGCAACAAAGTGTGTTGATTATGAAGCAAGTATTATCGCCAAAACGTGTCGATTGGACTAATTAGAGGCAAAAAATAAAACTTCAGGGAGTGTATTGTAAAAATTAAAACATCAACTGACACACTGAGATTGTGCTCAAACAATAGGGGTAAAAAGTGTAATTTAACCTTTTTTAGGTTTCCTCTCGGGCTAAGATGATGTTTGGATGTGGCAGGGAAAACAAAGACGAAAACAGAGGATCTTCGACAAATGGGGGTTTAAAATATTGGTGAGTGGATGGATGCCTGATATGGTAATGTTGTTGAAACTGGAGTGAGAAAATGTACATGATGATCCTAATGTTTCAGGTTAGTGTCATTTCAGTTCATGATATTTTTAATTCTTTTAATCAAGTCCCTAAAGTTTTGATTTTTTTTTTTTCCATTTGGGGAAGCAAGCATGTGTATGTCACATTAGGGGACCGAATTCAGAATACTTTGAAAAAATTAGGGACTCAATTGGAACTATTTTAAAATTATAGGGACTTTGTTGAAGAAGCGCATGGGACTTAAGGCCCAGTTTGGTTAGTGTTTCCATTCCAACCCAACCCAACCAAAATATTTTGGAATTGATTTTTGGGAACGTGTTTGGCAATAAAAAACTTAACCCAGCCCAACTTAAAAAATGAGAATTGATTTTCAAAAGTCCTAAGGAATTGAGAAACAAAGAAAACTTGTTTTTTTTTTGCGCCAAAAAAACTCAACCCATGAAAAAAGACACGTTGGGCATTTTCCAATTTGTTTAGTGATTCCCTGTTCAACTTTTGGTAGCCTCATTTTCATTTTATTTTCTTTATCATTTTCTACCTCTCTTCGCTCCACCTCTTCTCTAGTTCGCCACCGCTGAAACTGTTGAGTTTTCGCCGAACTCGTCTTCACCGTCCTCCTCTTCTCCAGTTCGCACCGCCAAAACCAATCTCCACCACCACCATTTCTTCTCCTGTCTTCATCGCCGCTCATCGATCTGTAATCGCAATCCAGGAAAATGAAATTGATTGTTGTTGGTCGTCAACGAGCTAGGGTTCGTGAACAAAATCAATTTCGTTGCTCGTCAACGAAATCGTAGCCGTCAACGAGCTAGTGTTCACAAAAATTCTCTCAACTATATTAGGGTTTTGAGAGATCGGAGTTTCACTTAGATGGGTACAGACTACAGAAAGGAAGAAGAAGGTGAGTTTGTTCGATGTGGTGGATTGGAGTTTGTTCGAGTGTGATCATCTATTGTGATTGTGAATTGCGATTTAGGGATTCATAACTCAGGTGAGTTTCACTGATTTTACAAGAATTCAGTTTTATCTTTATTGCGATTTTTTTTGCGAAATTCTACTTTTGATGATGTATGATTCAGTAAAACTCGAATTGGTGTTTGTGTTTGAGATTTGAGAATTTTGTGCATATGATTAATCAATATTGTGCGATTTCGACTCTGTTAGTTTGAGTTGTAATTTCTTTTATGCTCCTTTGATTTGTTCTCTTCAATTGTTGTTGGAGTTAACTCAAGAGTGGTCTCTTTATGTTTGATTGATCACAGCTTTCAAACTAGAAATCTCAATTTTTTGAGCTCAGAATTGAGGTTGTGAATTGGTTGAAAATGAGCATGCAAAATTCTAAAACATTTCATTTGTTGATTTCCAATTCCATACAAACAAACAATCCCTGATAGGTTTTGTATTAACAGTGTTTTTCCCGTAAATCTCATTATATTTTTTTTGTTGATTTTCAATTGTTTCAGAATCGATTTTGTGATGGTTGAGCTTGTATTGGATCACCTACTCAAGCTTGTTTGAATTTTGTGGAAATAGAATTAGTGTTCTTGATTTCTTGTTTTTCGGTGTAAGTTTAAATTAAAAAAATAAAAAATAAAAAAAATTGTGAGAAAACAATTCTAGGATAATATCGTTACCAAACGCGATTTTGTTCTTAGAACAAAAAAAAAATTGTCGTTACTAAATAAAATTCTATTCTCAGAAGGAAACAAAATTATCAATTTAACCAAATTTATCCCATCTCAGGTGGGTTGAGAAAAGTGGGAACACTAACCAAAAGCCACCTAAATATGCTGATTTGGGTTAGCTGATTTAGCATAAGTTAGTCGTGCCAAATTGAGATGATTTTTTTTAAAAGGACTTTATGGAAAATATTAAAATATTAAGGACGAAATTGATACTAACCCCAAAACTTTAGGGACCAACGGTGTACTCAACTCTCCAACTTTGTTAAAAAGGATTTGTTTTTTTTTTTAATACCCCTGTATTTTAATCTTGTTTCATTTTGTCCTTTTCACTTTAAAAAATCTACAGTTTACTATCTTTGGACAAACTATTTTTTTTTGTGGTTTTATTATCTTTAAATATTAAATTTTAAATTAACTATAAAAAAAATTAAATTATTTTATATATATTTTTTAATAATTTGTACATAGTTTGATCCTTCAAACTTTGTCCACTATCTAGAATTGGGTAGTCTTCATGCAAGAGCCACGTGTTTTTTTTTTAATTTATTTAAATTCTATTGACAATAAACAATAGGGGTGTTTTTACAGCGCATGGCCTGTCACTGTCAATTTTATGCGCAGTTCGACTAATCATCTTTTGAAATGATTGTAAGAGTGCATTATTTAAGATTGACTTGGGACATTCAAGATTTTATCATTAGAGTATTCTTAATGAGTATTGAACCTTGACAAGAGAATGAATTAATTGTCCTCGTCATTAGGACTAACCCTCTTGAATAATTATTTTTTAGGACTAATCTTTTTCTTTTTCTCTCCCAAGTTCATGCCCTGCCTCAACCACCATAACCACTCAAACCCACCACCATAGCTGCCGTCTCCACCATCAAAAGGTCGTCTCCTCCCATAAACCTCCTCCATCTCCAACCCCCCAAAACCCCTCTCTCTCCACTTTTTCTAAAAACAAAGACAACCAAACAGGCATTGACATTGACAATCGTGTAGGTGGCCCTATTGGTAGAGAAATTTTTTTTTCAGTCCCTACTAGTATATTATTTAATGTTAATTATGATATACAAAAAAAATCCAACACTAGTTAACTATTGATGTCTAAAAATGATTAATATCTCAAGTTGATCTGGTCAGAGTTTACTTGTAATTTTCTCACTGAGGTGGAGGTTATGAGTCTTGAGTTCAGAGATCGGAGTTCTTTGAACGTCCCATTGTCCATAGTCACTTTCTTAAAATATAAGCTGAGATTCTGAGTTTGTACCTATACAAAGACCTACCGGAGTTGTGCACGGTGAAATCCCTTTGGCGTGAGAGTAAGAGTTCGAGTTAGAAAGACTATTTTATGCTTCAAAATGGTTGTTGAGCATTATATTGAATGCCTAAGTATTTATAGGAAAAGAACTCAATTTGCGCCGCATGATTAGGGCTTTGAGCTCGGTTAATTACCCTAACGCGGCGCGTGACCAATGATCTGGCGCATGAGGAGATTAAGCTTCTGGGCTTGGCCTTTAGACCCATCAAGGAGAGTCCATTGGCCGACCCAACTAGTTTTACAAGAATGTGCTTGTTCCATGACGATGGCGGCATTGAAGTCAATTGATCTTCCCTCAGTAGTGGCCCAAGGGTCTTCTCTTTTGGTGATGTTCGAGCACAAGCTGCTTGGAGGCCAGAGCTCGGTGTTGGCCCAAGGATCTTTCCCTTTGGTGATGTCCGAGCACAGGCAACTCAAAGAATTGAGCTCAGCAAAGGCCCAAGGGTGTTCTCATTTGGTGACGTCTGAGCATAGGCAGCTCGGAAAATGGAGCTCGGCAAAGTCCCAAGGGTGTTCCCCTATGGTGATGATTGACCAAGGACGAGCAAGGACAACTTGGAAGTCAAAGCTCGGCTAATTGGGCATTCTTATACAGTGAGGTGGCTTCCCAAGGTAACAAGTACTTCACATGTGGCATTCTGGGTGGGTGGGATAGGCTGACCAAAATACCACACATCAACATTAACTTTTTAGATTCAGTCTAGTTGATATTAACTCATGGAGTAAAAAAAAAAAAAAAAATCATGAAAAAATATTATTTGAAGGAGAATCTAAAATATTTCTGATAAACAAATTAGAAAACAAAAAATAGAAGACTATATCATAAGATTTTTTTTCTTCCTAAAATATCTATTATATCTAATTTATCCATCACTTTTAGACTATAATTGATAACCACTTAAATTTTAAAATTTCAAGTGATTAATTTTAAGTTCTGAATATATTAACTTTTAATGTCAATTTTTTTTTTTTTAAATTTACAATTTTTTATTTCTAAAATAATTTTTACAACTTTATTTTTCTAAAATATTCTCTCTCTACTATTCTCATTTTATAATTTTTTGTATATAATTTTTTTTTGTGATATTTTACAATATTAATGTAAAATATTAGTTGAGATAATTAAATATTTTATGATATTAACTGATAAGTGTTGAAAAATTAAATAAATAGTGTATTACTTAAAATTTTAAATAATTTGTTAAGTGGTTGATTAATTTTATTATAAAACACAAAATGTAGCTTTCGTGATCATGGAAAAACGACTGTGAATCATTTTCTTTCGTCAAAGAGATGGGGTCACATCAATTCAAGATTTTTCAAGATTGTAGGCGGTGCATGATCATTCAAGGCAGTTGTGTTCCATCATTGGTGTGTGCAGAGATCAAGGGGTTCTTTACATTTATAATATATATTTAAAACAAAATTATTGAAATTGACCACTTTTCAACTTATATACGAAAATAGTGCTATCCGGAGTTCGGAACCCCGGGTTTGTGGGTCTGGCGGTATACCCGGGAAACTCCGGGTATACGAATTTTTTTTTTTTGTTGGTATACGGGGTTTATACCTGGGATTTGGTATCCCGGATTTTCTTTACATTTATAATATATATTTAAAACAAAATTACTGAAATTGACCACTTTTCAACTTATATACGAAAATAGTGCTATCCGGAGTTCGGAACCCCGGGTTTGTGGGGCTGGCGGTATACCCGGGGAACTCCAGGTATACGATTTTTTTTTTTTTTTTTTTTTGGTATACGGGGTTTATACCTGGGGTTTGGTACCCCGGGTTCTATGTAGAACCCGGGGAACCAAACCCCGGGTATAACCCGAATTAAAAAAAAAAAAAAAAAAATCGTTTTTACCTAAAAAAATTTTAAAATTTTCGGCAACTTTAAACTAATTAACGGTGGTCTATTAATATTTTAAATAAATCTAATTTTTTTGTGAATAAATTAGGTTCAAAACATTACATAATACTTTTTATAACACTAAAAACGGACAAGTGGATGAATTTTAAAAAATCGCCAAAGTTGACTAGATGAGTTGTTTCGATAATGGCGGAATTTTTTTCGACAATTTAGAATTAATAAAAGATTACATGTCCGTAACAAAAATGAACCAATTTTTTTGTATATAAACTATGTTCATAACACTACATAACAAAACTTAGAATACTAAAAACGGACAAGTGGATGAATTTTAAATAATCGCCAAAATTGATCAGACAAGTTGTTTCGTTGGCGATACAATTTTTTGAAAATTTTGAATTAACAAAAGATGGTTGTCTATCCGTAACAGAAATGATCTTGATTTTTTTGTATACAAATTACGTTCATAACGTTAAATAATAAAATCGAAAACACGAAAAACGGATAATATGTTATCAAGAGAAAATAAAACTTACGTAAAATAATAGAAAAAGTTTGGATGGACATAATTTGTGCTCGGTAGTCCGTTTGGGACGATTTTTTTTTTTTTGATTTCGGGTATTTTTTCGAGATCTAGGCGTCGCAAACGCCGTAGGTGGTTTGGGCCAGTATTTTTTCAAATAAAGCCCGTTTGCACCTTCAATTTTGGATTCGAAGTGTTGGGTGAATAAATTTGTAATCTTCGTTGTGAACGTGTGTCTTGTTCTGTTGATAAAATTGAAATCTTTAAAATCCAGAGTGATGACTCAAATCAGACCCAATTTTTTTAAAAAAAAATTGACCCCAATGGATCATCGAGCGCAAAGTCATGTCCATCCAAACATTGAAGAGTAATATAGTGTTTTTTGAAACGTTGAAGGGTAATAAAATGTTATGATAATAACCATTATTTAAAAAAAAATCACTAATCAATTTTTGGTATTCTCGATTTTATTATTTAGCGTTATGAACGTAGTTTGTATACAAAAAAATCTGGATCATTTCTGTTACAGATAGACGACCATTTTTTGTTAATTCAAAATTTTCAAAAAAATTGTATCGTCAACGAAACAACTCGTCTAATCAACTTTGGCGGTTATTTAAAATTCATCCACTTGTCCGTTTTTAGTGTTCTAAATTTTGTTATGTAGTGTTATGAACATAATTTATATATAAAAAATTTGGTTCATTTCTGTTACGGATATGCAATCTTTTATTAATTCTAAATTGCCGAAAAAAATTCCGCCGTTATCGAAACAACTCATCTGGTCAACTTTGGCGATTTTTTAAAATTCGTCCACTTGTCCGTTTTTAGTGTTGTAAAAAGCATTATGTAATGTTTTGAACCTAATTTATTCACAAAAAAATTAGATTTATTTAAAATATCGATAGACCACTGTTAATCAGTTTAAAGTTGCCAAAAATTTTAAAAATTTCTTGGGCAAAAACGATTTTTTTTTTTTTTTTTTTTCAGGTTTTACCCGGAGTTCCGTACCCCAAGTAGCACTATTTTCGTATAGAAGTTGAAAAGTGGTCTATTTCAGTAATTTGTTTTAAATTTATATTATAAATGTAAACAACTCCAGAGACAAAGGGAAAAATAAGAGAGAGATCCCATTTGTGAGTTTTTTATATTTTATCCGCGAAGATTACTGGGTCTATTTGAAATTTGAGTTTTGAGTGTTGAACTGTTATCACTTGTATTCATATTTTCTTATAGTGAATATTCTTGATCCGTCTTCCCCCGTAGAGTAGGCATCATGTCAAAATACATTAAATTCTTGTCTCTATTTATTTATGTGTTTGTCATACTATTTTTATTTCTCGCTATTATATTTTAACTCCATTTTTAGATTTTGGACAGTACGAGTTACTATTTACGTGAAAATAATCAACACGGGAATAGTGATTTTGTACCTACCCATAACAAATAATGTATGAAGGTGTACATTAGAATAACTTTAGGATTATATTTTCCTTAATATCCAAAAAAAAAAACATAGATCCTTATAAATTTGTCCAATTTATTGACCGAAATTTCAGGGGCTAACAGTGTAATTTACCCTAAATAATCTCATGTAAATTTGGTTGCATCGGCTGTACTCGGAAGGCAAAGGGCATTTGTGGCTGGAAATCTCTTGCTTTGTGATGAAATAAATTTGGTTATACTCCTTGATGATCCTCCAAGTTTCATTGAATAAAAGGACAAAAAATGGCATAATTTGGAACAAAACTCAAATTTTAACGACTAAATATGTCATTTTACGTCCAATGATTTAAAAAATAATGTGATTAGTCCTAATTTAGAAGACTCTGGCTCTTCTCCTCCTCCTGATCTTGGGCCGTCTCCGTCTAATCACCTGGCAGTTTATCACACATTGAAGACCGAGTCTTTTGGGAATGACCTTCACAATTTTGGGAATGAATTCTAGTTTTTGGGATGAGATGGGATGAGAAACGTTTTACCACACGCTATGCGCAAACAGAAATTTTAAAAATCTGGGAATGAGATGGGAACGGTTACCAAACACGACCTCAGACTCTGGTTCTCCACCTCCTAATCTTGGGCCGTCTCCGTCTAATCACCTGGCAGTTTAAAACACATTGAAGACCGAGTCTTTGAAGCTCAATTAATCCAAGTTTTTCCCTACATAATCAAATGGAAAATGAAGTGTTGGAGATGATGTAACACTGAACTCAAGTTTTATTCCAATTGCCATAAGGGCTCGTTTGGTTGGATGCAATTGAAGCATCAGAATTGGAATGAGAAATGAACGCATGTAAAAGTCTCGAAATTTCATTTCCGAAGCTTCAATTCGCTCTTCCAAACACTACCTAACAGGAAACTCATCAAAATATCTGAGTATCATACAGAGATACACATATGTAGTAACCCTAATTTGTGAGTGAAATGATCAATTTGATTTCAAGTTAAAGGAGGAGGAAACAATAAAAAGTTGAAGATTTTTAAACCTTTTGGGGATCTCTGGAGACGCCATAGCCAATGTGATACATCTAACCGACCAAGACCTGCATGGTGGTGTCACCGGCTTTGGCCTCCTTGAGGGTGTCGTCGAACCACCGCTTCACGCAGTCGGTGATCACCACGGACAGCGGCATCAGTCCCTCCTTCCACTGCTGCTTATCCGACGAATTCGTCTCCATCTCCTTGAACGTCGACTGCTTTGGGCGATTGAAGCGAGCAGGAGAGAGGGAGCCGTAGATTGAGAGAGCGAAGTGAGATTGGGTGAGGGAGAGAGAAAGTGACATTGGTGGGTGTGAATTAAGATGAAATACAAAAAATAAATAAAGAAATCTTGAATTTATATATTACAAAAATAAATTAAAGAAATTATTATTAAGGGTATAATTATAATTTTGATACTTTTAACCATTTTTCTTTCATTTTCCTCTCAAATTGATGAGGAAACAAATTTATCTCGAAAATTATATTTTATTCATCTTATTTTCTTTCTCTTTCTATTTTTCATCCAATCAAACATGATTTTTTT
Source organism: Eucommia ulmoides (assembly GCA_016647705.1). Classification (NCBI taxonomy): domain Eukaryota; kingdom Viridiplantae; phylum Streptophyta; class Magnoliopsida; order Garryales; family Eucommiaceae; genus Eucommia; species Eucommia ulmoides. The sequence goes on from CM028328.1 coordinate 56,694,134, forward strand.
TATTTTCCATTCATTTTTCATCCAACCAAATACGCCCCAAGGGTTTTAAGAGAGATTTTTCAGGGATGGTGAAAATTTTATGGGTAAAAATTATTAGGTTGTTAGGATTACAATCTTTATATAAATTTATATAATTTAAAAAATAATATTCAATCTCAACTGTAAATTAAAATCGATCTAACGGCAAAAAATATTTATAATATTTCATCTTTTAGATTTAATTAAGTGCTGAAAATGTCTCTTGATATTATTCATTCTTAGCCGTTGAATATTTGATTCAACGGTCCAAAATGTCTCAAACATAAAATGTGTCTAGATTCAATCTCAGCCGTCAGATATCTAATCCAATAGCTCAAAATGTTCCAAAATGTAAATATGTTATGATTTATAGAAGTAATATATATGTTGGGGGCAAAATTAATAAAATGTGTTTTGGAATTGTTGAATTATAGAGTGGGTCGGGTAAATTCTTGATCTCAAAGGTTATGTCTATTCTATAGACATTTATTGAAAAGTGCACATTTTTTGAGATTTTTCTTTATAAATAGACATTGATATTTCAAATGTTTCTAATCCCGTCAAATTATAAAAAAAATAAAAATAAATTGATTGGTCTTAGTTAGTAAGTATGTGGATATTATAAAAAAATATTCTAGTAATATTTTTCTTTACAATTATATGAACTTTTTAGAAAAAAAACCAAGTAATTTCACATTGTCATTCATTATAATCAATTCAAAATACACATTTTTTTTTTTTTTTTATCATGCACTAGATTTAGGTCTGCGCTAAGCTCGGGTTTATGATTAATTTATCTTTTTAAAATCATTTTAAAAATCAACAAAAATTCAATCATATCCTTAAATTTTGATAATATATAAATAATCTAAAAAAAAAACTTATTTTAAATAAGATATTATTTACAAAAATATAAATTTTACGGGTATTATAGTGATGCCATTTTCATAAGGTTTATAAAAAATGGATTAAGTAATATGTTAGTTTCAATGTAGAGTGATTTTATTTTTTCTTTTGGATTTTATATTAATTTATAATCAACATAAATGTTAATAATTAAATTGGTGTTGGAATAATAGAGTAAAAAGAATTAATATAATATTGATTTTACTTCAATATAACGGCTGTACTGATACAGCCGCTATTAGTAACAAATGTGTGTTGAAGAAATCACAAGTTTTTAGATGAATTTACAATTTTTCGCGATGAATTTGTAACGTGTAACTCGTAATTTTTTAGACAAACTTGCAACTTCCCCAACATGAATTTATAACTTGTGTGACTGTACTGATACCATCACTGTATTGTAGCCGTATTAATAGTAGAAAGAATTGGCTATTTATTTTTATTAAAGAGATATTAATACTTAATTCTCAGGTCTTTCGATATGATATGATTATTTTTCATTTTTATATATATTTTATCGACTATTTAAATATTTAATTAATTTATAATTTTCAATTCATTAATAAGACTTCACTTCCTCGTACGTAATCAACCTAATGTGAATGCTAAAGCCGGTTTGGTAACCATTTCCATCCCATTCCATTCTCAGATTTTTGGGAATTCTGTTTGGGAATAGCGTTTGGTAATTTTTATTTCCGTTTTCATTTCATTCTCATTTGAGAATTGTGCCCACTTTTTTCTTAAGAAATGAGAAACAAAAAAAAGTTGTTTCTCATTATTCCCATTCCATTCTCAAAATTCATGATCACTATTCACCTATCGGCCGACCACCGCCCGCCGCCTCCGGCCACCATCCGCCGCCGCCGCCGGTCATCTCCGGCGACCGTCGCCGGTCACCGTCCGGCCGGAATTTTTCCGGCCACTTCCGGCAGTCGCCGGCGACGGCGCCACCGCCGTCCGGTCATCGCCGGCGGGGGCACCGCCATCTCCGACGCCGGAGAACCGTCGCCGGCCGTTGCCGGGCGGCCAGCGACGGCGCCACCACCGTCAGGCCAAAACTGAAAAGAGAAAAAAAAAAAAAAAAAAAAAAAAAAAAATTTAGGATAAAATCGTTACCAAACACAATTCCCTTCCCAAAACAAAAAAAAAATTATCGTTACCAAATGCAATTCTACTCCCAAAAAGAAAACAAAATTTCCATCTCATTTCCATCCCACTGTTGGAATTGAAACAGAAACGGTTACCAAACGCCACCTAAAAATCTGAGGTTACCGTTGGTCACACGTGTCCTTTAATCTTCGGAATCACGATTCGATTTTGATAAAGTAAAAGTTAAAGAATGTACACGCGCACCTATCCTCGTACGCCACCTGCCCCCCTCCCATCTTTTTCCCATCTATAAATACAATCCAACCCCTTCATAAAATCGTAAGTCCACAATTAAATTCTCAAAAAAAAAAAAAAAAAGGGAGAAGATTTTCAAGTTCTATGTGTTTTGGTATGTTCTAGTTCACATATTTTATTATTTTTTATTTTAATTTTTGTTTTCAATATCTAGCCATACATACACACATATATTAGTTCATCTAAGATCCAAAAATTTGAGTTTTTTAAAAAATAAATTCTAACCCCCCTTTTTTTTTTTTTAGTCAGAGTAATCAAGATTGTCTTATTTTTTATGTAAAAAAAATTAGCAATTTTGGTTTACATGAGATATTGCAATTTTGCAAGGCTATATACTTATTTTTGACATTTTATTGACAGATCTGATTTTTTTAAAATATATTTTTCGTGTTTTTTTAAAGGAGACGAAAATCTGAGCCGAAAATGGGTATAATTTTTTTGAGCTTTTTCACTTTGCATCCTAAAATTTTAGAGATATTTTGCTTTATCTCCTCTTTTTTAATTTGAACAGATTAAATCTTGAAGTAATTTATCCAAATCGTGTTGAATCAGCATTTTTGTTATTTTTTACGATTGAATTCACGCATGAAGGTAATTTTCATGTCTAAAGTAACGGAGTTACTGATTTGGATTAACTTGACAGGATTTGAAGATTTTAGGGATTAGTGTTTAAATTGATTCCAAAACTTCAAGGGTGCAAAGTGCAAAAAACTCTTTTGTTTTTTCAAAATCGAGAAAAATACGTTTTTTTTTTTTTTTTTCCTTACATTGGATCTTACCACTTTATAAAAATATTATCATATATGAAGGGGCATTTTTTTTAGGTACTAACAATCCTATTATATATATACACATATATATATTGAATTTATGGTTTTAATATTAAATATTTATGATTTAAAAATTAGATGAAAAGCTCCAATGTCTTGTTGACGGGATATGAAAATTGAAAAAAGGGTTCCCGATCAATTCGTATAATGGAAGCTAAATCAAATCTCTCTCTCTTAACATCCCTCTCCAATTTAAGTGTTTTTGTTGACTCAACCAGAATCACTTTTGGGGGATGTTTTGAGTACATTTTCAACCACAATCACTTTTTGGAATGTGTTTTGACTGCTTTTTTTAATCCGAATCACTTTCAAGAAGTGTTTATTTTCAACGCGAATCACTTCTCGGGTGTGTTCGACTACATTTTTCAGCGAGAATCACTTTTGAGAGGTGTTTTGAGAAACATTTTTGAATGAGAATCACTTTTTGGTGTGTGTGGAGTACATTTGTTTGAAAGAATCACTTTTGAGGTGTGTTTTGAGTATTATTTTCAACGGGAATCACTTTTGGGCCCAACCCAAACGACCCGATTTAATATAGCGCAATTGTTTGGGGAAAACTAGTTCCCGTTTCTTTCTCTGCCTAATTTCTATTTTTGCTCCCAAAGTTTTGAAAATAATGTACAAAAATATGTTTGGTAAACATATTTTGTTTCTAAATATTTTTAAAATTTTGAAAGTATTTCCAAAAATTTTCAATTTTCTTAAAAATCATTTTTAAACTATATATTTGTTACATGTTAATGTTGAGAACCACCTCCACTGCCATCACCACGTTGGTTTCACATAATTATATAAATGCAAATTAAATAATAAATAAATATCACTCGTTATTTTGATTTTTAAAAACGCGCAACGATCGAACAAATAAAATAAAATATAGAATAAAGATAAAATACATATCTGGTGAATAAACGTTGTTATAAGAATAGATATGTTTTCTCCATGCACAAGGTTGAATGCAAACCATTTCCAAGATGTAACGATTCAGAGAGTTAAAGTGTAAACATAATATCCTTATGTTGAATCGATTGTGAATCCTATGGTCCGTAAATCAAGTAAATAATATACGTAAAATATATCAAACTATCATATCTCTATTTGTATATATTTCAATAAAATCATACTTACTATTTTATTTATTTTAAATATATCAACATATAACATATGGTATCATAAGAATTCTCTTCCCCTAACTTCACCCATCAAGATTTATGTTGTGCGGTCCTGGCCCTCGCGGGGTGCCCATGATAGGTAGGGGTCTACCAATTCAGACTTGGTTGGAAATAATGGTGAAAATATTAATTTTTAATTAATATAATTAAATATAAATTAATATTATTTTCAATAAAGATTTCTAAATATATCACAAATATATTTACAATGAAATAATACTTATAAAACAATAAAAATTAAACTCTTAAGGAAATTTATTGTTGAATGTAAAATACTACAAAAATGTAAAAAATTTCACAGTAAATATTCAGAAGCCGAATATATGCGATAATTGTTGACCCAGTGATCTACCCAAGAGGGGGGTGAATTGGTTAGTTATAAAATTAAATCAAATTATAACACTAGAAAATTCAAATAATTAATTATATCCTAAATTAATTATTATTTTTATAGCAGCGGATAAATGTTATGTAAATTAGGTGCACACCCAAATAACTGAAAATAAATAAAATAAAATAGCAGCACACCAAAATTTATACTGGTTCACCAAGTTACTCTTGGTTAATTCAGTCCTCCAAGCCCCCACGGAGAGTCGCACCCACTAAACTCAAGATTCTTTTCTCAAGTAGGAACCAAACTCTTACACTGATTCTTTTTGCAGGCTCAGAATCAACATTTACAATCTTTTTTCATCGGCTCAGGAATAACCTTATATTTTTCCCAAGCTCAAGACTAACTTAATCCTTTCACAGGCTAAGGATCAAACCTAATTCTTTTATACCTTAGGCTAAGAATCAAACCTCACAATCACACCAAGTATCATTTTCCCAAGTAATGATGAAACGTTTACAAATTCACTCAAAATCTAATTCTATTCAGGAAGAATTAACACCTATCTCTTTTCACAGGAAAATAGTAACCTAACATTTTTGTATTTAGGTAAAGATCAAACCTCAATCTCTTTACCGGAAGAGATTGAAGCCCAACTAACCCTGACTAGAAACTCGCAACAATATCTAATCTGTACACAACTCACCAATTACACAAATTGATAAGTGTTTTTTCCCATTCGGAGCTACTACCATCTCAATTTAATTTAACTCAATTAATGTCCCCAAAATTACTAGTGATAGAATTAAAAGTGAGGAAATAAAATCTGATTAAAAGATAATGTGGGTAGCACAAAGATAAGCACGTAATCAAATTATCACAAAATCGTTTTAACATTTTTTTATGCTTTTAACGTTCAAAATCGATTTCTCAAAAAATCAAAAACCAAGTATGCAATAATAATAATCTCAATAAAGAATAAGATTGGAACGATCTCATCAGAAAACCCCCGAAGATTTCAAGTAGTATCGCTAGACAGAAGATCGGTGACGCAAAAACAAATAGCGCTTTAACTCAAAAATTTCAAGAACAGAATAATCTCACAATGATCTCTCAGCATAATATCAGAATGATGACTCCCAGAAAGTTTAGGAACTGAATAACTCTTGAAAATTAATTGATTGGGGTTAATTTAAATAAAAAAAAATGCAAGTCTATATATAAGAATTTGAAACAGACCCTCCAACGGCTAGTTTCCACATATCATGACACTTAATTGTTCTTATAGACCCGTTATATTGATATGACTCAATCCTGATTCAATTAACTTAATTATAGCTTTTAAATTATTCAATTTAGTCCCTCAAATTTTTTTCAATCTCAAATAGATAGGATAGAAAGTATTAAATATACCAATTTGAGAAATATTCACAATATATGAACCATATCTTTAGGGACATCAAAATAACAACCATCTATCTTAAATAATATTAAATTTCTAAGATATATCTAAGATTTAAACCATTAAATGGCTAGTAACGGCTACTTTTTGATCAAATCCACGAAATCTTCAAAACCTGAAATAGACCTATCGATTGATTAACCAAACGTCATAAGTCGACCGATCGATTTAGGTTGTAGCCCAAGCCAAACATACTTGCCAATCGGTTGACCGATATTCCATAGGTCAGTTGACCGATCGATTCAGGATGCTCCCCAAGCTATTTCTCAGCCAGGGTCAGTTAACCGATCTCTCATGGTCAATTGACCTATCGATACAGAGAGTTCATCAGTTGACCATCGGTTTACTGATCGATTCAGAGACTTCTCTAAATCCCAGCCTATTTCTATCGGTTGAACGAACCTCTTGTGTTCGATTGATCGATCACTGCTGGATCAACACTCCTCAATTATATTCCAACTCCAAACTTTGATATTTTGAATCTTTTGATCGATTTCTTTTCTCGGTTAACTAATATTGACATTATTAATCAATTTTAAACACTAATATTATTTAGGTCAATATTTCTTCTTCAATTTTATATTGGAGCACATAATTGAACTTAATTAGGACTCTAATTCAAACACACATAAATATAAATCCATTTTGTGTCGTGAGTGATTCTAATCAGAATACATTAAGAGTAAAAAATTAATCTGAGTTGTTTTCTCCTAAATTCTTCAAAGTCTTCAGTCTCTTAATGCTCGTCTCTTTGTTAGTTTCTTTGCATCCTTAACCATTTTTTCATGATACTATCTTCAATGAAATTCTTACACTGAAATACTCAATAAGCTTGTTAATTCCACAAAAAATATTAATATTTAATTGTTTATCAAAATTTTAGGATTAACAATAATAAATATTTCTAAACTTAAAATATACGACAGTGAATATTCTAGAACATTAATAACCATTATTCTTCAATAATAAGTTAAAATACATGAAAGCAGTAATAAATAAGATTATGCTTAAGTTCTTTACCGATGACAGTATCAAAAATTTATATCGATTGAAAATATCATTTAACGATATTTTCTTAAAACAAATTTCGCCTCTGCTTAGGCGCTTACAGTTACTTAAGCGGTTACTTTCCAAGATACAATAATCATAATCCTCCAATACTAACACTTGAAATCAAAGGATCTGACGAGCAAAACAAGTGTTAAATTTTCTCTCAAGAATAAACTAATATAGACTCAAATGTATGTGTAGTGCAAGATGCCATGAGTTTTCATGTTCAAATGATAATGCAAAGTTATCTATTTATATAGTAAACAAATGAGTAACTTCAACACACCAAAAGTCTCATTTCAAAACCACTAAGAATTATCACATGTAACTCCTTATAAAAAATGAATTACAAATATGAAAAGATAAGTTTTGTTTGGTTAGAAAAATTGCTAGAATCAATTTAAAGAAAATTCTAAAAAGAATTTACTAGGATCAACCCAAGTTCAAACCCAAATCTACTTGGATTAACCCAAGTCCAACCCCCAATCCACGACCCATAATCTACAATCCAAAATGGATTATAAAAGTGGTTTAAGTGTTTTTCATTAACCAATGTAAAATTATTCATTTTACATATTTCAATCAATTTCATAGAACTACTTTGACATACAATTTTTCATTCACATCTTAATGATTTTTGACAAATCAAAAGTTCACATTCGTCTTCTCATTAAGGCTAATGTATTGATATAAAAACATATATCAATAAACAATTAAATCACATAAATAATTAGATTTAAAATGGTCAAAAAATATTTTTTGTCTAATAGACTCAACTCTTCGCTTTACGTTAGCTAATGCAAAGGTCGGGTTGGGGTGCTGAAGCTATTGCCATCTTCTTTCCTTCTTTATTCTTTTGTACATTTCTTTGAAAGAGGTGGTTAGACAAGGTTATCTATTTTGGGGAGATGTCTTTATACAATTATGATGAAAATCATTAGAATGAGAACTATGTCAGAGCTGTGTGCATTATATATACAAAAAAAATTTGGCTCTCTCGCTTGTGAAACAGTACGGAAATAAATGTAGCCCGTCCCACTGCGAATAATCAGAACCAGCTGTAGCAGACATTTCTATCGAAAAATCAAATCTAATATAGTGTATGAATTATATAATTCTTAATAATATATATAATATTATAATTAATAAATCAAATTATAATATTATGCACATAATATTATAATATAATAATCACAACATTTATATCTAAAATTAAAATTTATTTCAATAAATTTTATAATTTAATCATAATAATATTATATTAAAATAATTAATATAATCAATAATTAATAATTTTGTTAAATAATTAATAATTTTATTAAATAAAATAATATAATATAATAAATTATTATTTTTTCGTCAGTGTCATCCAAACCAACCACCACTACCCACACAAAATATGTGTATTTAAATAAAATAACTTTAATTAAAAATATATATATTTATTATCATACATTTAAATAAAAAATAAAAATACTAAAACATACGTATATCAAAAAAATTATTGAAATATACTAAAACATATTTATAGTTAATATAAAAGAGAGAGTGAAGTGCTTACTGCTTAATTGATGGCAATTTTGTAGTTTTGTTTTTAATTTTTTTCCTTAATTTAATGGCAATTTCGTAATTCACTTTTCAATACTGTCTTTTTTTAACTGCAACTTCCCGGAAATGTTGTAATTTCCTCTTCAATTTTGTTCTCCCTTTTCTAATTTTTATATTCTTTAATCAAAACTACAAATACACTAGCAGAAGTTTTAACATAGTTACATTTTTCTTCCTTACTTCCAATATTTATTGTTGGTATCCCAAAGTGGTCAACACCTCGTGTATGATCCAGTCAAATGACAGATGTCCTTTTGTTGAGGTGGAGTCGACGGTTAAATTTTTTTCGTGTGAATTGTACTAGGTCTTGCGAGGACTGACCTACTGTGTCTAGAGTCCTGGTGCTCGGGGAATGGAACTTGTAGAAGTCTCGGGCTGAGATTTGTGCTAGTGAAGCCTCTATAGCGTGGGAATAAGAACTCACAGAGAAGAGGTACAGAAATGCATCAAGTAAACAAATGAACTCAAAGCATTCACATTATAAAGTTTACCTCAGGATTGCATAGCCCCTGGTATATATAAGCGTTGGAGATGATCAGTCGATCCTAAACATAGGTAATTAGGCGAAACCATGTGTTTACCCGATAATCTAGGACGTTTAGGAGATAATCACTGGACTTGGGCTTTTGAGCCCATTTGGCGAAGCTCGCGAGCTTCTGTCAGGCTTGTGGTAGTGAGCTGATGGAAGAGAGTAGAAATCCATGGAGTCCTAGAGGAGAAACGAGCTGGAATAGGAAGTCGGTTGAGGTGAATGGCTAAGTACCTGAAGTTGGCCATCTAGGGCACGACATAGAGCTTAGAGCAACAACTTTCTTGCGGGGTACTTTGCTCCTTCCTGGGTACAAAGGGGATTTCAGGGAGGACCCTTGGTCGGCGTATGCTCCATTGTGGCACTGTGGATTCTAGAATGCAAGACGGTTAGAGATATCAATTTCTGGTTGGCTTTTTGGAGCTCTCTACTTACCAGATGTCTATCCTTTTGGCCGGTAGGTCCTGGGTCCTGCAGCACCAGCCTCCAAGTTATTGGAGCTCCTCGGAGACGGACACGTGCCCTTTGGGGCGACCCTGTCGACGACAGAGTTCTATACGATACTTTTCGAATCGTTAACTTTTCTTGGAGGGCTAATTTGGAATAGGTCCCCATATAGCCTGGCTCCGAGGTCAAGTAGCACAGCAGGGCGACTCCAAAATTTTCTCGATTTTCTAGGCAACACTTTTACCGCTATTAATTTTTTCTGGAGGGCTAATTTGGAATAAGCCCCCATACGACCGGGCTTCGAGGTCAGGTAGCACGGCAAGGCAACCCCGAAATTTTCTTGATTTTTTGGGCGATATTTTTTCCACGGTTAACTTTTTCTGGAGAGCTAATTTGGAATTGGTCCCAATATGACCGGGCTCTGGAGTCAAGTAGCATGGCATAGCGATCCCGAAATTTCTTCGATTTTCTGAGCAGCACTCGTTTAAACCGTGAACAAATCGCAAGCACAGACTGACCTTTACAGCGGAGAAAATAAAGTCAAGTCCCAGAGAGGTGCGTGCCGCGGATGGGTTGAGAGGTACCCCTAGAAGAGTGTCCGACACTCACAATGACTGGTCGGTAGGCCCTGGGGACGGATTAACCTCCGTTGGGGCCCCGCTAGATATGGACCAGTGTTGTGCTAGCCTATGGCAGCTTCCTACACTGGCCCACATGGGCCAGCTGGCGTGCATGACCTAGTGGCACTGCCTAGCCGCACCGGCATACCTTTTTGGGTCTTATTTTTTTTTTTTTTTTTTATTATTAATAGAGAACTGAATTGTCTCTCTCAAACATATTCAAGTTCTCTGGGCGTTCTCTCTGAAAAATTTATCTGCATGATACTTTTTCTTTACTTTGAAATATTTTCTCGCATTTCTAATTCTGAATATTCTTCTTCTTCTGGGAACGGCTCAAGGAGAAACTTAGGGTTTAGCGCGTCAGAGCAAGCTCAGGTTTTTGCTAACGTTGATAAACCAAAAATAAAAAGCAAAAAATAAAACGACAAAAAATAAATAAAAAATAAAGAACAAGAAAAAAATAAATAATTAAAAATGGAATTAAAATAAAACATACAAAAATAAGAAATCAACCATCAAAAATTAAAATGAAAAATTGTAAGTACAAATTGAAAATAAACGAAAATAAAACACAAAATCAAAATATATAAAATAAAAAACTAAAAAGTACTAAATATTAATTATTTTTTTCTCCATTCTTTTAATTCCACTCGAGAGACTATTTTATAAGAAAGACTATTTAATATATAGGAAGAAAAAATAGAAGTGCACGGAGCTTAGAAATCTAAAAGACTTTGAGTTCTAAATTTACTAGTTTTAGACCCGCGCTTCGCGCAGGTTTTAAAATAATTTTTTACGTATATTGTACTTGATTATTTAAATATAATTTTTTTATTTATGTGGGTGAACTATCTTTACCACTCAACATAAAAACCTCTTAAAAATGTAAACAAAAATTCAATAGAAAAATAAGTACTAAAGGGAAAGCTTCCTACAATTTCAATTCCAAGAGATCAACAGGGAAACAAATACTTGATAATAAAATCCAACAATCTAACTATGAATAAAACGTACATACAAAGATGTGAATTGTGATTTCACACGTAATAGAGAAGATAAAACATGTAGTTACAAACACTTTATTCTAAAATCCAACAATCTAACTATAATATTGCTTATTGTTTAAAGGATTAATTTTTTTTTTGTACAAAGGGAAAATATATGAGAATAAATAATAATAATTAAAAAAAAAACTATTCAATGCCCCAAGGGATTCATCACCAGGTGGCCCTTCTCTGCCAATTGGAACATGCGTTTTTGTCCCTCTTGTGCAGCTAATCTCGATTTTCATGTCACGTCAATATCCCAATCCATGTATATAATTCTCTCTTGAGTCAGACTTCCATACATAGGTTATCCTGCTGCTTTAGATCCCATGTTTGAGCACAATATCAATAGGCTGGAAATACCACAAATTATAAGTAGACCAACTGTTTGAAGATGGACCTTTAACACAAAAAACAAATCTTGCCTGAAGCAAGAATTGTAGAAGGCCATCCAATTCAAGGTGAAAATAATTAAATGGTTGCTGCAGAAATTCAACTTTTTTGATTTGTGAAGAAAGGGGCGTTTGTAGAACAATCAAACAAAATCAGCTTTTGCGAATACTCCATGAGAGAGTTGAGGAGTAATTGTACAAAACTTAGAAGCAAAGCGACCCTAAAAACTCTTTGGTTAGAGGGAATTGTGTGTTTACAATTTTGATTGCGGTCTGGATTTTTTTTGCAAAAAATGAGGATTTGAAGGTTGGAATAACTCAATCAAATACGTTAAAGATTATTTGAATTTGAATTTGTCATCATCAAATTTCAAATAAAGCAAACATGTAAATACACATATGCATAAATTTAAGCATACTCACAGATACGAAGATAAATATTAAATATCTATAATTTTTAAAAATAATGCAAAAGTAGTTGCAATAACACAGGATTGAACAAATCAGATCAATAAATTAACAGGCTAAATGAGAGAGAGAGAGAGAGAGAGTACATTTGAGAGTGACAATCCGAGAATTCATACTTTGCCATAATCTGGTAGAGAAATTCTTCCTTTTTGCACAACCTGAACATAAATTAGCAATTTACAATCATGCAACATAGATTGGCCAAGCATCAGTAAAAACCATAAAGATCGAGCCCCTAAAGACCAAGCTCTAAACATAACGACCAAACCCATCAAGTCATACAAGTTCGATTTCCCAAGGGCATATGTAGTATAGAACTACATTAAATATTAGGTCAATTTGCCATTTTCATGTTGATTTAGATTTTTTACCATTATGTCAAGTTTGCATTCATATATATACTTTAGGCAAAATTAATGTCAATTTCATATTTAATTCTTAGGCCAAATTCGATCTTGTCCACAATGATTTTTTAATTTATGTCATTTCCATCATTCCTTCTAGGATTTTTGACCTACATGTCTGGTTTCATATAAGATTTTAGAAAAAAAAAATGACATACATTTTCAGTTTAAGTTTGATAGATAAATGCGAACCTATAGGAACAATCTCACCATTTGAGATGGCATCCTCTGACGAAGGAAATAGCTAAGGTTCTTCAATAGGTATTGTAGGACCTCAGGCGCAACCACTTATCTTAAAACCAATTGGTGTTAGGAAATGCATATACCCTAACTTTATAGTGTATTCAGCACACACAAGCACCCACGACATTCGACTGTGACTTGACTCACACCCGAGCCTCCGCCACGGGACAATTGCTGCCAAAACCCTGGCCAACAATCTCCCCCTCAGCAATTACTCCCACTGGGAATCGAACTCATGACTCTGACTCTAATACCACTTGTAGGACCTCAAGCGCAACCACTTATCCTAAAATCAATTGGTGTTAGGAAATACATATACCATAGCCTTATAGTGTATTCAGCATACACAAGCGCCCACGGCATTCGATTGTGACTTGACCCACACCCGGGCCTCTGCCACGGGACAATTGCTGCAAAAACCCTAGCCAACAGGTACATATGTTTCTTTAGGAACTGAATTAGCTTCCTTTGGTTTATACATTAACTGTAGCCTCTTTTGATATTCTTGAAAATCACCACCACCAAAAATATTAAAATCAATTTCTCGGTTGTTCAAAAACAACGGTAAGACTCTGTTTGAGTGAGGCTTTTCTAGAACAAAAAAATAATGATTTAGAAACACTTGTCCTAAATTGAATTCCTTCTTCAAATACCTCTCACCCAAACACTGCCTAAGGGATCCAATAAAGTTGAGGTTAAAAGAAATAAGTTGACCAGTTGTTCTCGGGGAGCAGCAATCATATTTGGTGCCTCTTTTATATACTCTTCCATTGTTATGAGAAAAGACCGTGGAGGTTGAAAACATAAAAAAAAAAAAAAAAAAAATGACTAAACTTCGCATTCAAAAAAAATAAAAATTAAATTAGGCATTCTTAACATAAGCACCAAAAATAATGCATTTGATATTGATAATGCATAAGTAAATGTGCAATTTAAACCAAAAGAATGCAACATAACCAACAAACTTCACCTCTACTACTTCAACAATATTCAACAATTAAGGTGGAGAGTGTGAAAAAAATAATAAATAAAAAAATGCACATTTTAGGGATTGTCTTAACTTTTTTAAAACCAATAAATAATTCTTTTCAGCAACTCAATACTTATCAAAATTCAAAAACTGATAATCACTTACAACTTAAGACCATCTATGTGTAAAATAAATTTATGAAGAAAATACACAAGCTCATAAATGAAACAAAATTGCTGAGAAATATTAAAATGAATGTTATTTTTCTAATAAAACCTGCATAAACCTTTATCAATATATTTTGGCTATGGCCAACTTCTTTTTATTATTCTTCGCAACTTTCGGCACCTTATGCTTTTGTGCTTGCCTATTCTCTTCTTTAACTTTCTTGTTCATTTTCCTAGCAGTCTTCCAATCAACAATCGGCTCATCAACTTCACTTTCAAAGGACAAATCTTCTTTACCAGAAGTGCTTGAAGTTTCTTTGGTTCCATTTTCTGATGCCTCCGAGTGGTTATCCTGTGAATCAAGCGGGCTGGAAAGAACATACTTCCCCTTTTTTGGTTGTATTAGTGACAGGGAGAAGTTGATTACATCTACGGCTAGTTTATTCTTTTCTATAGGAATGCCCTTATGGTTTTGCTTCTCAGTTGACCGCTATTACAGCTTCTCAAGTAGAGTCTGTTTAGTTGCTTTAGTTGACAAAAACATACAGGAGGTTAAGACCAGTAGGTTTCATTAGCCTTTAAGTTGTTAATGTATTAGTCAATTTGTTGCATTCATAACTATTTTTCTTGCCTTTTGAACCATTGACATAAGCACTTTAGATGCAATCAAAATAATTATAATTGACAAAGTGCCATACACATTATTTCTTATGAAATGTGAGGTAGAGTGTTATGAAAAAGCTTAGATGCACCTAGCTAAAAAAAAGACACAAAACCAATAGATAAATTTCCACATCACATTAGGGATTTTTTTTAAATTGATCAAATAGAAATGAGTTCTAATAGAATCCAGGGATGATATGCAATTAATAAATTAATATTTAATTTAGCTAAAGACACAAATTTGAATCCTAAAATGATTGGATTTTGCTCAAGAACGGCACAGGTATGATCGTTTGCTTGCCAAAATTGATACTCCATATGTTGCTTGCCAAATGCTTAAAAACTGAAAGTGTTGAACTACTAATTTTGGCATAAGTTGTCTTTGTAAATTTTCATCCATTCATTAATCTATACTGTGACGTTACTTTTGATACGCTGGAATGGAATGAGTGTAATATTGGAATGAATGTGGTATTGGAATGGAATGACTATTGTCATTCCTATGTTTGGTGACAAACGGGCTTAAACATGGTATTGGAATGGTCATTATTATTCCTACGTTTGGTTACAAAATACATTAAATATGGTATTAGAATGACCGATAAAAACATAAATATGGGAACAAAACAAAAACAAAAATATACAAAAATAGAAATCTGAGAACAAAATAAAAACAAAAATATGAGAACAAAACAAAAACAGAAATCGGGAAGAAAAACAGAAATATGAGAACAAAAACAGAAATCTAGGAACAAGAACAAAAAACAAAATCTGGGAACATATTTATATTTTTGTTCCCAGATTTCTGTTTTTCTTCCCATATTTCTGTTTTTGTTTTTGTTCTCATATTTCTGTTTTTCTTCCCGATTTTTGTTTTTGTTCCCAGATTTCTATTTTTGTTTTTGTTCCCATATTTTTGTTTTTGTTTTGTTCCCATATTTCTGTTTTTGTTCCCATATTTCTGTTTTTCTTTTGTTCACATATTTCTGTTTTTGTTTTTGTTCCCAGATTTTGTTCCTATATTTCGATTTCTGTTTTTGTTCTCATATTTCTGTTTTTGTTTCCGATTTCTATTTTTGTTTCCAGATTTCTGTTTTTGTTTTTGTTCCCATATTACTATTTTTGTTTTGTTCTCAGATTTCTATTTTTATTTTTGTTCTTAGATTTAGTTCCCATATTTTTGTTTCTGTTCCATGTTTTCTGGGTACAAAAATATAAAAGCAACACCACCATATTTTTGTTTTTGTTCCCAGAATTTTATTTCCTATTGTGAAAAATACAGAGTAATCCCGAGATTACCTAATACCTCATTTCATTTGGGATTGACTAATTTCAAGAATTGTGGGATTAGTCATTACTTGGGAATGGGAATGAATATCAATCCCACCAACCAAATATAGGAATTGACTGACCATTTCAATGGTCATTCCAATCCCATCTTGAATCCCGCGTACCAAACGCCACCTGAATAGTGGTCATTTATTAGGTTTTTTGCTAAGACAAATGGCAACAAATAAGCTTAAAAATCATAAAATGTCATATGCCAAACCTTCATTTTTTTAATCCTTCAACATGCCACAGTTGCAAAACACATGGTGTGCACCATGTGTGAACATATGAAGGAAGTGGTGCAGAAAATTTGCTTGAGGAAAAGTATTAAACACATGGTGTGCACCAAGTGTGAACAACTGTAGGAAAAATGTATATGTATTATACCTAAAATAGTGAGAATTGAGAAGAAGATGAAGCCTCCAGTAGTTAGAGAAGAGTGAGGAAAAGAATTTAAGGTTTAAGTGATGAAGAAGAAGCGAAGAAAACTTGATTTATATAATCTATGGATTGAAAGAGGAACACAAGTAGAAACCGTTACCTATCATGGAGGTGAAGAAATCATTGTAGTGATGAAGAAGAAGTGAAGAAAGCTTGAGTTATATAATCTATGGATTGAAATAGGAACACAGGGAGAAACCGTTACCTTTCATGGAGGTGAAGAAATCATTGATGAACAATTGAAGACCCCCATTAATGGAGATTGAAATAGACCTTGGAAAGGCAATTGGTGAGGGATCCGCAAGTTTCTACCATCACAGCAGCAGCGACGACATATGTAACGGCAGATTTTGGAAAATGTTGGCGATGGTAGGACTTCAAACTGCTAATTGATGAGAGGAGGATGATGAAGGAGCATTCATTGATGGTATGCATTGAAACTGAAACGGCTCATAGATGGTGGAGTGGCGCGTTGATGTGCAATGCCTTGCTCTCGTTCATTGTAAGTCCATGTCTTTCAATTTTAAGTTCTTCTATTAGATATTTACTATATTTATTATTATTTTTTTGTGAATTTAATATATTTACATAATGTTTTATACACAATTAAAAAAAATGAAATTAATGCATTGGCACATTATATATCAAAAGACTAACTACATTGCACTATTACTCAAATACATTTAATTTTTATGATATTGATTTAAAAAAATCACATTAAAAAAACGAAATTAAACACATAAGAGAAGCAAACACGATTTATTAAGTTAAAAGTGGAATTTACACAAACAGACCGCTTAACAACCTGCGAACTGACGACAGACTCGAAAACCTAACGGACACCTAAAGAGACATGATCGCAACGGTCACTATAACTGCCTACAACGGTCATCCATCTTAAGAGCTGGTCCTGAACTTTGACTCGTCAATTTCTATACCTTCACGCACCGCCCTCTCACCGCCGGACTCCTCGGTGGTGGTCAGCCCACCCTTGCGGCCCATCTCCTGGTACCCTTCAGTCCCCAGCTGTTCCCTCCTTGTCTGCCCTCCCCTGCTTCTCCCTACACATATATATTGAACCCAAATATAAATTAAAAATAACCAAAATTAATATTTTAAATTCTGATATTCATAAATTAAAAATAACCATAATTAACATTTTTAATTCAGAATTCATAATTCGGAGGACATAAATTTCCTTTTCTTTTTTAGGAAACCGAAAAAAAAATCAGATTTAATCACACTTCTATAGGAATTAAAATGCATATTTTTAATTAAAATACAAAAAACTACGCATTTTTTGTTTAAAAAAATAAAACAAACTTTTTTAAAGGAATACTCTTTTTTTTTTTTTTTTAAATAATTTTTAGTAAAAACTCTACGAAATTAAAATTTAAAAATGAAAAATAAAAGCAATCATTAATTTTTCTTTCAAAGCCAAAATGGGTTGTACATGATTTTTCAAAATATTTGTGCATATATATATATATATATATATAGAGAGAGAGAGAGAGAGGGAGAGATGAGAGTAATAAATGAGTGACCTTCAGCAAGGTGCTCCTGGGCCTCGAGGCTTTTGCCGCCGGTGCCGCCGGGAACCACCGTCTCTCCCTCCCTAGCTCTCCGGTCGAGCTCCGCCCTGTCCTGTTGCTGAGACATTGCTTCTCTCTCTAACCCAACAGACACGTTTTTTCCCCCTCTTTTTTTGCCTTTCAATGATGTGATGATCGGATAACCCTAAGGAGAAGAATTTATAGGAGCAATATGGAGAAGACAAGGTTTTGGAATGAATGACACGTGGATGACACCATGGCAATGGGGAAAGAGGGTTGCATTCACACGTAGGCATTTAGGTCTTAGAGAGTGACACGTGTATAGGGGAATGCCCTCTTTGAGTGACACGTATCCTGTGTTGGAAATTGAGCAATTTTTGTATTTCTTTTATATTAAAATATAACGGATTCGGATTCAGGTAACATATCCTATATAAATGGGACATTGACTTAGTAATTATTGTTTTATACTAAAATATATTAAAATATTAAATTTCTTTTATATGTTCGATTCAATAAATTTGTTTTTTTTTTTTGTTGTTGTTTTTTTTTTTTTTTTTTTTTTCATTTTGCACCACTTTAAAATCTCACTTAAATTTTTAATTTAGACACAATAAATTTCAAAATATAAAAAATTAGTTAAATCAATTTTGTTATTTTATGATGGAGTTTATCCACATAGAATTTTCAGTATTACACACAATTTATTTTCGTCATAAAATAAAAATAGAATTTGTTAATGTCAAAAAATGGTTGACTCCTTCAATTGGTTCGACTAGAGGACACGTGGATTTTCCTTGTTGAGGTAGAGGTGAAGAAGTACTAAATTTAGTTCATTCAAGTCAACGATTCTCAAATATCACGAAATCCGAGTTCAACATCCTTCCATTAATCCGAGCTGAGCTCCAAGCTTGTACTTGTATAAGGACCCCTTCCAGCGTGAGAGTTAGAGCTCGAAGGGATGAGCAATAAATTCACTTCAAAAGGGTAGATGAGCAATACCTTTAGACATTGAATGCCTTGGATTTTATAGGCGAGGAAGATTATTAGTTCTGCAAAATTAGGGGGTCGAAGTTTAGTTAATTACTGCTCGGCACGTGGTCAATGTGCGAGTGCGTGGAGAGGTTAGACTCTTGGGCCTGGGCTTTTTAGCCCCTTTTAGGAGAAGTCACAGGCCAGCCTTACATGAACAAGGGGAAGCGGTATGACCCATAACGTCGAGGCGAGTGTCTTCCATCTTCAAAGATGATGGTGATCCGCCCCGACCCTGCTCGGATGTCCGAGCCAAGCAAGAGACAATTAAACAAGCATGAGACTGCCAACTAGGGAGACCGACCTAGAAAGTGTCGAACAACGGATGGCCGACCTGGAGATGACTAACCAGAGAATGGACGCCTAGGAAGCGACCGCTGGGATGACGAGAACTCCTGAGTCTGGGGACGCCTTCTACTGGTTCTTCAAGTGGCAGACCGGGTGGAGGACAATCGAAGACCCTTATCTGGTAGAAGGCCTTCATCGCTGATCTTCCATGACGAGAAAGGTCATCTAGGTGTGTCCCTTCTTAGGACGGGGTCTTGAGACAGCTTGATGGTCTAAGTTCGACACCTTGAGCCTGACATGGTATACTTAGCTCAGTAAGGCAGGTTCACGCCGGCAAGGTATCGTAGTTTCTGCTCGATCATGCCGGTTAGAACTCAAATCGGTCTTCTGATCCTTGTCCAGTCTGGCACTTTTGTCAATCCTTGATCAAGGTCTTTGTCCACGTAGCGGTCTCTAGTGGGATGGTTCAGGGGTGACAAAATTTGGCTCCTTCTTAACGATTTAGACTGAAATATTTCAAACTTTAATATTTAATATGTTTAAATTAAAAATATAAAATAATAATAAAATATAAAGAAATGAGGGTGAATGCAACACGTGTATGATGACGTGTCTAAAGACAACATGCTCTGAAGGTCATTGGTTGCATGTGAAGTCACGTTGTCTTCGTTGTCTTTTGCATGCATGGCTTTACGTAATATATTAGTTAAAAAAATAATTAATTTTAAAATTAATTATAATTTTTAATAATCTTTTCTATAGTACACCTGACATTGTAATCTATATAATTTAAGAGAGAAAAATATTTTTAATTATTAATTAAAATTTGTTTTACCTTTTTTTTCTTTCTTAATAGGACACAGGTTTAGTTCATAATATAAAAACTTTATAATAATATTATTATAGTAATAATAAAAAATAATATGTAGAACTTACATTATTCAAATTTAAATATTTATCATATAAAATTTTATCGAAATTTTATCCAAATTTAATAAAAAAAAATTATAAATGCACAACAAAATTAGTAAAATTACTTTACAAAAAAATCAGGGGTTAAAATCAAATATTCCATTTTGGGGACGTTATTTGTGTTAATTTCATTGATTAATCTTATTTTGGCACCAGTTTTTTTTTTTTTTAACAGTAAGATTTGTCCTGGTCAGTTTATGTATATCTAGATTAATCACATCATAGGATAATCTTAAGAGTACTCCCTCACTTTGGGCTGATGTATTCAAGATTAAATTCAAAATTTAATTCTCGGAATATTGCCCCAAGAGAGTCGAAACTCGATTGATAAAGAAATATGACACATCTCCATCTGGTTGATAAGGAAATTAACAGGTCACGTCTCCTTACGGACCGAACTAACATCTTTTGGGTATAAGTGCCTTTATTTAAGGGTATTTCTGTGACAAATCTCTTATTTTTCCCTTAATTTTAAAAAAGTCTCATACACAATTGAAACTTGTGTTTTACTTCCACGCATTAAAAAAGGCAGAAAGTCCAATACACGCACTGCACTCTCACAGTTACATGTATCAAACTTGCGTGCAAAATATTTGTTAAATATAACAAATATTACACAAGTACATGTAACATAACTACGTATAATTTATTACATGAAGCTAATATTACACAAGCGTAAGAACATGCAAGACTAATACGCAAGTAAAAACCAATTTAAAGGACTAATACAAATTAAAAATTAATTTAAGAGATTAAATCAAAATTTATTTTTTAAATAAAACTAATAATATATTATACCCGTTATTTAAGACTAATCACCAATTATCTCTTTATTTAATATAAAAACAAACTATATAAGGGAAAACTATTTAAATAAATACTGGGTAAATTGGCTCGTATCGTACTATTTTATTTAATTATACTTTTACTTGTATCGTACTATTTTTTTTTCCGTTTTAATTAATAGAATATTTAATTAAATTTTTTATCTAAAGATGAAATAGAAGGAATTTTTTTAAAGATGAAATAGACCCTTTTTTTTTCTTTTTTTTTTATCATAAAATATTTTAAATCAATTTTTAAATTTAAGAATATTTTATTAATTTAAACGAAAATAGAAATTTTTTTCTTTTGTTCAAAAAATAGAAGTAGGCAAAACGTAAATTTTTAACGTTAAAGAGGGTAGAATGATAATTAAAAAAAATAAAAGGAGTAAAAGAGAATTTACCTATAAATGTTAGAGAGAAATAGTCTCTTCAAATGACGTCGGCAGTGACCCCAATGAGAACTGAATCCAATATAAGGTGAGTTTTTCTTTGGGCGGCGATGGCCTGAAAATGAGAGAGAGAGAAAGTGAGACTCATTCTTCTCATACCCAACTAGTGACGGTGGAATGAAACATTTACATTTTTGGACCTATAAAATTTGAGTATTTCAGTGTCAGATCCCTTATTTTATCCTTAATTTTAAAAAAATCTCATACGCAATCGTAACTTGTGTTTTAATCTTACGCATTAAAAAAAAGACAGAAAAATCAATATACGCGTCTGGACTTTGACAGTTATATGTATCTAACTTGTGTGTGAAATATTTGTTAGATGTAATAAATATTATACAAAGACGTGTAATATAAGGGCCCGTTTGGTTAGTGTTTCCATTCCATTCCAACTCAACCAAATCCAAAATTTTTGGGTTTAATTTTTGGGAACGCGTTTGACAAATACAAAACTCAACTCAACCCAACCCAAAAAATAAGAATTGATTCTTAAAATCCTAAAGAAACCAGAAACAAAAAAAAAAAAAAAAAAAAATTGTCCAAAAAACTCAACCCAAAATTCTCAACTTCCGTCTTCATCCGCTGGTCGACCACCACCATCCAACGCCGTCCGGCGACCGTCGCCGGCCACCTCCGGCAACCGGCCGCCGCCGCCAAAACAAAAAAAAAATCTCAAAAAAAATAAAATAGTTTTAGGATAAAATCGTTACCAAACACGATTCTGTTCTCAGCACAAAACAAAAATTGTCGTTATCAAACGCAATTCTGTTCTTAAAAAGAAACAAAATTCTCAATCCAACTCATCTTAGTTGGGTTGAGAAAAGTGGGAACACTAACCAAATGCCACCTAAGTATATATAATTAGTAAGTTACATGTATTTATAATACATATAATAATAATATTACACAGATATATATATATATATATATATAATATTAGTTACTCTCATTACGCAATGCGTGAATATATGCGGAACTAATACGGAATCAAAAATCATTTTAAGGGACTAATACAAATACGTAAATTGATTACTAGGGTAAAAAGTGTAATTTATACCCACTAGAATAAAGTATAATCAAAGCTAGATCAACCAATCTAGAGTTATGTTTGACCGTTGACTCGATTCAGTCCTTAACTTAAGCCACATACCCTGACCTCGGGCTTTACAGTGAGAAAAATGCTATTATGCTGGACTCATTTCTCCCCTATTCGCACCTCTCGCGCGTGTACAACACAATTAATTTTATTTTTTTTCTTTTCATCTCGTGAATGATGGGAAAATTATATTTTTGGTTCCTATAGTAGGGAGAATGCCGATATAAATTTTGAAATTTGTCAAATTATATATTCGATCTCTTAATTTTTACATTTGTTTTAATAAGCACAGATTAAAAACGTTATTAATAATTTTAGATGAAAAATTAACTGTGTTCAACACAGTGGTCTTTTAATGAGGATATTTTTGTATTCTCATCATAGATCTTTTAATGGGTTTTTTTTTTCCTCGTATTTTTTTCGAACAACGATTATTTTGAAGAATAAGATCGAAAAGCTTGAATCGCTGTTAAGATAAAAGGTTTTGGGTTTAGTGACAATGAAATGATGAAAATATCATCTATGCATTAATTTATAATAGAGATAATTGGTGATTAGTCCCAAATAACGGGTATAATCTGTTATTAATCTCATTTAAAATATAAATTTAGATTTAATCTCTTAAATTGATTATTGTTTGCATATTAGTCCCGTATGTGCTTACGTCTGTGTAATATTAGTTACAAGTTATAAATTATATATAATTAAATTACATCTACTCCTGTAATATTTATAATATATAATAAATATTTTGTATATAAATTAATAAAAATGTCATTGTGAAAGTACAACACGTGTATCGGGCTTTTTTTGGGAGACGGTGACTAAGAGGTCATAAAAAGTGCTAGAAATTACAGATTGAACCCACTCTTCCTTCTATGCACCGAGCAGTCATTTTGCCATTTCTGTGACAAAAATACCCCTCCTGTAGAACTTTTAATGCTAAGATCAAAACACATGAATTTTTTCATAATTTCTGATGTCGTAAAATTAATATTTTTACAATGTATTAATCAGTAAAATGTTCTCTTTTTTTTACGATATACTAATTATATTTTTTGGATATGTGAATCGTATTATGCATGGATATTACATGTAACATCAAATTTAACAATGTAACACTGTTTAATGTTGACAAATTTCAAAAAAATATTTTCAATAGATGTTACATGTAACATCTATAATCAATGATTTTTTTAAAACATATTTTCAATGGATATTACATGTTACATTTATATCAAAACATATTTGAGACTTGCATTTATATCAAAACATATTTTCCAATTGATGTTACATGCAAAATATATTTTTATGTAGATGTTACATATAACATCTATATTTCAAAGGATGTTACATGTAACATTAATGCGATTTTCAATTTCTCTCACTGACATACATGTAACATCTATATTTTAGAGGATATTACATGTAACATTAATACGATTTTCAATTTCTCTCACTGACTTATATATAACACCTATATTTTAGAGGATGTTACCTGTAACATTAATGTGATTTCTAATTTCTCTCACTAACACAGATTCACATTATCACGTACCCACATTTCCTTCACTATATTTCAAGGAGATGTTACATATAACATTGTCGGGTGTAATATGTAAAGAGTAAAAAAGGAACTCTAAATATTTCAAGGGAATGTTACACATAACATTGTAGAGTGTAATATGTAAATAGTAAAAAAGGAATTCCAAAGATTTTAATATCCTCTTCACTATTTTTCTCTTTTTCTAAAATAAATAAAATCCCATCAGATTAAAATAAAGCATAAGTAAGGTGACAGTATCTATTGTAATGTTTGGATTTGTGTTGCGAAGGTGGTGGAGAAGTCGGATCTGAACGGCGACGGTAGAGAAAGCGTTGGCGACGATGAGAAAGACATCATATCTGGACAACAACGGTGGGAGTGCGTCGAATCTCGACAGTAACAGTGGCAAGGCAATGCTTACGCGAAATCATGATAGGGGTAAAATCTCGTTGCTGGTCGTTTTTGAAAAAGGAATTGTTCGGTTTAAGAAATCATCGGTATGAGAATTATCAGTGTAAGAAAAAAGAAATGAATTTTATTAGTACTTTCGGGTTACATTTGGGATTCACCGGTAATTATGGCTTTCTTATTTTTTAACGCGGGACTGAAACAAGTTAAAATTTGTTAGCAAATGCCACCTAAGCCTTTGAACCACGGTTTTTACACGGCGGCTTCAAGAGCGTGAGAATTGGCTTGTGAACCTCCATGGCCATAACGTGAATAAATCAGCCGATTTATTCTTCCTTCATTCATTTCAAGAGCTAGTCTTGTGCTCTTTCTCTCTCTCTCTCTCTCTAAATCTCTCACTCTCTCTCTCTCTAAATCGCTTGCAGCAGCAGCATGCCTTGCGCAATAGCAGTGGCGAACTCACCGGTATTCTCGCCGTCAGCTAGGGTTTCGCCGATCTTCTGTAAGTCCTCAATCGCTTCCCCTGTAACCCGAGGTTCACGCCATAATTCATCACCGTCGACTCCATCTTCTTCTTCCTCATCTCCTCCGTCTCCGGCACTGTCGCCATTTCTGCCGTTAACTCTACGCCTACATAAACAGCTCGGCAGTTATAGAAGGGACAGTATCACGCAACAGCCGGATTGTTCGACTTCGTCGCCGTTGTCGCCGAAGACGCTGTTGAAGAGAAAGAGACCGGCGAAAATTAGCATCCCGATCTCTTCATTGAGCTTCGAATCGGCGCTCCAGACGCCGGCGATCGTGGATCGGCTGAATGAGGTGGAAGTTGAGGGGGAGGGGTATTCTGTGTACTGTAAAAGAGGGAAACGCAGCGCTATGGAGGATCGATACTCTGCTGTTATTGATATTCAAGGAGATTCTAAACAGGTACCTTTTTTTTTTTTCGAATTTTGTTCTTTAGATCTTCCTTCTAATGATCAAGCTATTGAATTGTTTGAGTTTTCATTGATTTTGATTATCAACTGTCGGATATTGTTGCATAATTGGATTGAAAAATGAGATTCTGGAATAAATTTGATCGCTCGGTAAGGTGATTAGTCGAGGTGTGCGTAAGCTAGTTCGCCTCTTCTTAAAACCAAAAAAAAAAATGATAAATCCATAGAAATTCTAAATGATGTGATTTTAAAATTTTTGAATTTTAAAATCCCAAGTTCAATATTTGGGTATATTTTTCAAAATTGAATTTTTGTTGATGCAATTTTACCTCAAGATGGAGAGATATATCTCATTCTGAAGTATTAAAAAAAAAGAAAAAGAAAGAAGAGGTATTTGGATATGTCATTTTAACCGTTTAATTCCTATTTCGAAATTCATTCTTTTCTGATGTAGCCAAATAAGGAATTTCAACTTATGAATTTCAGAAACCCCTTATCAAAATCAAATCCTGTCTTAAAATCATTCACTCAAACACACCTTTAACTTTTAATCCATTTTATGTGCTTATGAATCCAGGCTTTTTTCGGTGTCTTTGATGGACATGGGGGTTCAAGGGCTGCTGAATTTGCAGCAAACAACATGAATAAAATCATTACAAATAAAGTCACAAGTAAACGTGATGAAGAAATCGAAGAGGCAATCAAAGAGGGGTATCTTCACACCGATGAAGAGTTTCTAAAACAAGACGTAGGCGATGGAACTTGCTGCGTGACAGCATTGATGAGGAATGGTGATCTTGTGGTCTCGAATGCCGGCGACTGTCGTGCTGTTATGAGCCGTGGAGGGATCGCAGAAGCTCTAACGGTTGATCACCGTCCTTCAAGGGCCGATGAAAAAGAGAGGATCGAACGCCTGGTAAGAATCAATTTTCATGTTTGGTTTAGAATTTGAAAACAGTTCTTAAAAATTGTGTTGAAAAATTAAAAGTAGAGGTGATGTGATCTAATTAATTGTTTTTTTTTTTTTAAAAGTGAGGTGAAAAGATTATTGATGTAATTGATTGAAAATACATGTATGCAAGTTGAGAAAGAAAAAAATATATATATTCTTTGAAAAATATAATATTAAAGATAGGGTGGTCTTGGGTCTCTCTCAACCCCAAAAGTTAGTTCATGGGATAAGATTTTCCTTCACATTTATAACCTGACCACCAGTCCCTTCCACAGCTGATGTGGGATAACCCAACAATCTCCCCTCACGCATTGGGTCTTTGGTCGGTTTAACCTCGACCAATCTCTCCCTCTGTTGCTATTGGATTAGAGATGTAACTTGGGCTCTGATACCTGTTTAAGGTGGTCTTGGACCTTTCTTAATCCCGAAAGTTAGCTCATAAGATGAAGTTTTTCCTCACACTTATGACCCGACCACCGACCTCTTGCATATCCGATGTAGGATAAACACAACAAAAGAAGAGGTAACGTGATTGATTTCGAATTGTGAAAATTGTTGTGTAAAATAGTTTTTGAGTTAATTCGTAAAAGTAAAAATACTTACATTTTTTAGTTTTCAAAAAACAAATAATACGTAGTCGAGTTGTTAACCAAACAGCCTTCTTAGAATTTGATGAGTAGAACCTGATCAGTTTTTCGAAAAATTCTCTCTTTTTTTGTAGGGTGGATATGTCGATCGTTGCCGTGGTGTTTGGAGAATACAGGGATCCCTTGCTGTTTCAAGAGGAATTGGAGATAGAAATCTCAAAAAATGGGTGATTTCAGAACCGGAAACAAAGATATTAAGAATCAAACCGGAATTCGAGTTCTTGATCCTAGCCTCGGATGGGCTTTGGGATAAGGTATCCTCAAAAGCCTTTCTAGTGAATAACTTTAGGGAAAATTTTTGATAGAACTGATAGAATGTGAAGAAAAAAAAAGAGTATTTTCCCTCGTTTCTAAAGTTTTAGAGAAACCCCACTTTATCCCATGTCCTTTCAGTCTAAACACATTGAACTCTGATGTATTCAAATCATGTGAATTCAATCCTTCCGTCATTTTTTATAACGAAATTTACCCCGAGAGTGATTCTGTATTTGACACGTGGCTGATTTCCGTTACACGTGACTGATTTCCGTCATAAAAAATGGAGTTACCGATTTGAACTGATTTGACACAATTTTAATACTTCAGGATTTAATACTTGTATTTGTGTTATCAAATGGTGTTTAAGATTATAAACATCTAAAAATTGCTCACTTTTTTTTTTCTAGGTGAGTAATCAGGAGGCGGTTGATATTGTTCGGCCGTTATGCATTGGGGATGATGATCCGGCAGCGCTTTCTGCTTGCAAGAAACTCACCGACCTATCGATAATGAGAGGATCTAGTGATGATATTAGTGTCATTGTGATTCAATTAGGTCATTTTTGCTCCTCCAAAACATCTTTATGATTGAAGCAAATTTTGACCTTTAACCTCCTTATATTTAGCCACATGTATAAAAAATTTGATACGATATTTTGATTTTCCAAGAGGGATTTATAAATTTTTCCTTTCGAAATTATAAACCTCGCCCAATCGGATTGCGGTTGGGTAATCTAATGACTCGTGTGGTGCGTTGATTAAAGATGCAAAAACTGATTTATTTATTTTTGGGTGGTTTTTAAGGTATTTTGATTTTTCAGAAAGAATTTGTAAATTTTTCTTTCTAAAAAAAAATCAGATACCTTGCCCGGACAAATGGATTGTGGTTTGGAAATCCAAGGACCCGGTCGGCTGACGGATTAAAAATGCAAGAAATTATTTTTTATTTTTTATTTTGGGGGTGGGGGGGGGGGTGGGGGTTATTATTGGCTTGAGTTAGTAGTATGTAGAAACAAAGGTAGGCCAAACGTGGGACCATGTACAATGTTGATTCACTTGGTACATGTAAAAAAAGAGATAGTTGAACAAATTGGAAAATTGATCTTTAGGAGTTTTGTTTTAGTTTTTCTCATTGGACCACGCGGGGTCTTGTTTAGCTGCTATGGCTCACACATTTTTCAGGACAAATTTGTCGTTCTAAGTCTACAAATTTGTCGTTCTAAGTCTACTAGCTTCCATTTGTGACTTTCTAGATGGATTTTTTTTTTTTTTGAATTTTAATAATGCAGTGTTTTGTTGTGCATAATGGGAGTCTTGGAATCGAAAACGTGTAAATTTTTAGGTTTTTCTTATGTATTCATACGCACAAGTGTCTCGCCTCTAATGATGTCCACACAAAGAATTCCATTTGAATTATGTCTACCAATTATCTAAGAATCGTATTCTGAATAAGTGAATTGAGAATAGATTTGATTTGATTTTATATGCTAGTAAAAATCAAATCGACGGAGTAATCAAAGGAAGAAATGAAAATGGGCTATCCTAGACAACCTAGGATGGTTGAAATTCATTAACGTCATGTTTGGTTGGATGGAATCAAGGGCGGAATGGAATAGCATTCCGCCCTCGATTCCTATTCCGTTGTTTGGTTCTCCAATAGAATCACTTTTGTGATTCCATTGGAATGAAATTTGATGGAATGGGATTCCATTTGAAATGGAGTGGAATGAGATTCCAACCCAATGGAATCAATATCTTAAATTACATGATAGCCCTTATAATTAAGCCCTTGAAAATTGAGAACAAAAATAGAAATTAAAGAACATAAATTGAAATTAGAGAACAGAAAGTTGGGAATAGAATAGAAAATTGAGAACAAAAAATTGAGACCAGAACTAGAAAATTGAGAACAGAAACTGAAAATTGAGAATAGAAACAGAAAATTGAGAACATAAACTAAAAATTGAGAACAAAAACATAAAATTAAATAACAGAAAATTGAGAACATAAACTGAAAATTGAGAACAAAAATATAAAATTAGAGAACGAAAAATTGAGAACAAAAACAGAATATTGAAAACAAAAACATAAAATTAGAGAATAGAAAATTGAGAACGGAAACCGAAAATTGAGAATAAAAACAGAAAAATGAGAACAAAAACAAAAAATTGAGAACATAAACTGAAAATTGAGAACAAAAAATAGAAAATTAGATAACGGAAAATTGAAAAAGGAAACTGAAAATTGAGAACAAAAACAGAAATTAAAGAATAGAAACTGAGAACAAAAACAGAAATTAAAGAATAGAAACTGAAAATTGAGAACAAAAATAGAAATTAGAGAACAAAAACTTAAAATTGAGTTTAATAGTAAAATATAATAAAATGAGGAAAGGAATAGAATAGTGAAATATAATAAAATTTTATTATAACCAACTAAGAAGAGAATTGAATAATAATTTTATAAGGGCAAAATAAAATTTTTACTATATTTCACTATTCCATTCTTTCTTTCATTCCATACCAACCAAACAAGAGAATGGAATAGTGATTCCATTCACAATTCCATTCCATTCCTTCTCTCATTCCATTACTTCTTTTATTCCATTCCACCCTCATTCCATTCCGTCCAACCAAACATGCCGTAAGAGTGAGCGGCCATTAAAGGCTTCCTCCTTATAAATATTGTTCAGGGTTAAAAAATTCATTATGTGGAATCCATTATGGTTAATTGATTGTGTTTAAGATGAATTTCATTAAGACAGTGTTTGGTCGTACAGAATTGGAGTTTAGGAATTGAATATGTGTAAATTTTTATGTTTTTCTCATGCGCTCATTTCTAATTTTGTTTCTATGGAGTTTTGATTTTGTGCTTCCTAACACGACTCAAGCAAAAAATCATTATGTGGGATCCATTGTGGTTAATTGGTTATGTTTGTTGTTGATCCTAAGATTTTGATGAACAATTATGTGTTGATGTTTTTTTGTGAAACTAACGAGTTTATTGAGTGTTTCAGTGTAAAAATTTAATTATTGATGTTATCATGAAGAAATTGCTAAGGATGCTAAGAGACGGACATTAAGAGATTGAAAATTTTAAAGAATTTAGGTGAAAACAATTCAAGTCAATTTTTACTCTTAATATATCTCGATTAGGAACACACACGACACAAAAATGAATTTATATTTATGTATGTTTTTATTAGGATCCTAATTAGTTCACATATTTGTTCTAATGTGAAATTGAAAAAGAAAAATTGACTTAAGAAAGATAAGTGTTTAAAATTGATTAATAGTGTCAATTGACCGATGAAAAGGATACTTGGAATGATTTTGGTGAGCTTTGATTCTTAGCCTATAAAAGAATTAAGTTAATCTTTAATCTGTTAAAAAGATAGAGGTTCTTCCTTAACCTGTGAAAAAAGAATTGTAAATGTTGATTATGAGCCTATGAAAAGAATTATTGTGTAAATGTTTGGTTCCTACCTGTTTAAAAGAATCTTAGTGGTTTAGTAGGTGCGACTCTCAATGGGGTTCAGAGGACTGAATTAGTTAAGAGTAACTTGGTGAACCAGTATATATCGTGGTGTGTTGCATTCTTACTTTATTTATTTTCTGTTATTTGGGTGTGCACCTAATTTATATAACAATTATTCGTTGCCATATAGAGATAATAATTGATTTAAGATTAAATTAATTATTTAAATTTTTAAGTGATGAAAGATAAATATTTGCTTAAATTTTTATAACTACCCAATTAGCCCTTCCTATTGGATAGATCACTAGGCCAACATTTGTGATGAATTTCAGTAAGATAGTGTTTGGTTATACAAAATTGGAGTCTTGGAATTGAATACGTGTAAATTTTTAGGTTTTCTTTTATGCGTTCATGTCCAATTTTGTTTTTACAGAGTTCTGATTCTATGCTTCCCAATACTACTTAACCAATATTCACTCTGTGGAATCCACTATGGTTTATTGGCTAGTGATCTGGCGCCATGGTTGTGATAAATTTTAGCAAGGCATTGTTTGGTTGTACATAATTGGACTTTTGAAATTGAACACGAGTAAATTATTAGATTTTTTTTGTATTTTCATTTCTAATTTTGTTTCTAAAGTTTTAATTTTGTGCTTCCTAGCACTATTCAAGTACAAATCATTATGTGGGATCCACTACGGTTTATTGGCTAGTTATACTAGGACATGTTTGTGATGATTTTTAGTAAGATATCGTTTGGTGAATTTTACTAAGATATTGTTTGGTTGTACATAATTGGAGTCTTGAAATTGAACGTGTGAAATTTTTTAGAATTTTCCTAATCGTTCATATCTAATTATGTTCCCAACATCCTTCTTGGGACCTGTATGGAGGCCAAAAACATGGTGGTGGTTCTCGAGTTCTCTGGTTAAGAGTAGACATCTTAGATAATTTTGACAATGTAATAAGTGAAAATTCAAAAAGTTATACCTTGTAGGTACAAAATGGAGGACTATTTATAGGTGGCTCAGTGTGGGATCAAGTTTATTAATCAATTGCCAATTTGCTTAGCTAGGCATGTAGAGAGAGGATGAGACAAGAGAGATGTGTGGATAGATTTCTTCAAGAGCTTCCAAAGGCTTGTCCATAACTTTAAGTCGAAGTAGAGAGGACTGGCATTATTGGGAAAAATTTTGTGGAAACACTGTAATTAGGTTTCGCTTAACATGGACGAGGTGCTTAAGAACGCATCAGATCATTGCGTGGTCTTGGATCAAAACCTCGCTGAAGGCTTGACATCGACACAATGACCAGATCATCAAATTGCTTGAATAAGGAAAGTTGACTTATGATATGACAATGATTTATTGTATAAAGCATTTGACATGTGGTCGGATGGATTTTATATTATACCCTACTAGATCTTTTATTTTTTAAAATTCATTATCATAATTGATAGATTTTATTTGTCAATATATTTTATTCATATACGTTAAAGTAACAAGAGAATATGAAAAGAATGAAAAAATTTAACAATTGTGTGAGTCTCTCTCTATTTATAATAGAAATTAGGAAATTATATAGGAAACTCTAAATAATACAAAAAATACGTAAATACCTTTTAACACTCTTTCTCAAGCTGGAATATATATATATATTATATATTTCTAACTTGTTACAAATTTACTTTATCCCTGAATCCTCCAATAGTTTAGTAAATACATCAGCTAACTGATTAATTGAATTTACATGTTTAGTCTCAATCTGCTTTTGCAACAATTTTTTTTCGAATAAAGTGACAATCAACTTAAATGTGTTTTATTTTCTCACGAGAGACTGGATTTGATGCAATGTGAGTGTTGTTTGATTATCACATACCAAGTTCATTGGTGTAAAGTGTTTAAATCCAAGTTCTTTTAACAAATGTTTCAACCAAGTTAACTCATAAGTGGTATGGGTCATTGTCCTGTATTCTGATTCTACACTTGACCGTACCACTACCATCTGATTTTTACTCTTCCAAGAGACAGGGTTACAACCAACAAACACACAATACCCAATAGTAGACTTCATATCCAATGGTGGTCTGCCCCAGTCTGTATCTGTGTAGCTCTTTATTTGAGTATGAACGAAGTTTTGATATAGTAAACCACAACCAGGAGCACCTTTCAAATATCAGAAAATACGGATCGATGTATCCTAGTGACGAGTCATTAGACAATCCAAGAACTAACTGATAACAATAACGGAAAATGAGATATCTTATTTGGTAACTGTTAGCCGGTTTAACTTCCCAACTAACTGTCTATATTGCGCTGAATCTATCAGTGGTACACCATGATCTGCCAACAATTTGGTATTTAGATCCATAGGCGGGTCAATCGATTTAGCTCCTAACATTCTTGTTTCGCTCAATAGATCAATGACATATTTCCTCTAAGACAGATAAATGTCTTGACTTGATTGAACAACTTAAATCCACAAGAAATACTTTAA
This sequence comes from Eucommia ulmoides, assembly GCA_016647705.1. Lineage (NCBI taxonomy): Eukaryota > Viridiplantae > Streptophyta > Magnoliopsida > Garryales > Eucommiaceae > Eucommia > Eucommia ulmoides. The sequence continues at coordinate 56,727,569 of CM028328.1, forward strand.
GTGACCCAAATCTTTGGTTTGAAACTTATTATGCAAAAAAAAAATCGAGTTCTTGAATATCACCGTAGTCATCCCTACTAATCACGATGTCATCCACGTACATAATTAAAAATATTCTCCCAACTTTGCTATGCCTGTAGAAGACAGAATGATTGACTTCATAACGCCAAATACCAAATTTAGTGACCACTTCACTAAATCTTCTAAACCATGCTCAAGGAGATTGCTTGAGGCCATAAATAGATTTCTTCAAATGACATACCAAACCAAACTCCCTCTAAGCGACAAACCCAGGAGGTTGCTCCATATATATTTTCTCAGTTAGATCCCTATTTAAGAAAGTATTCTTGATATCAAGCTGATGTAATAGTCAACGAAAATAGCAGCCAGAGAGATGAACAATTGAACAGAACAGGAGAAAATGTCTCAAAGTAATTAAGACCGTATACCTGAGTATAACCTTTAGCTGTTAAGCGAGCCTTGAGTCGATCAATTGTGCCATCCAGATGAACTTTGATAGTGTACACCCATTTACATCCAACTATCGTTTTGTCAGGCGGAAGCGAGACGAGATCTCAAGTACCATTGTGATGTAAGGCAAACATTTTTTCTTCCATTGCTTTTGCCCAACTAGTGTGAGTGAGGACCTCTAAAAGAAACATAAGAATAGAAACAGAGGACATAAAAACAACAAAAGAGGAGTATGAAGGAGATAAGTGTGCCTACAAGATAAAGTTAGAAATATGATGGTTAGTATAGGTGAGCTAATACGAGACAAAGTTAAAAATAAGATGGTTAATATAGGTGCACATACCCTTCCGGACAGAAATGGGCATGTCCAGGTCGGACATGGGTAGGTCAGCTGGAGAACAATTTGAGGAACAGAGTCAATGGGCGCGACAACGAAGCTACCTTCTGGTGACAAGCGTATACTTGCAAAGAAAGTGAAGAACGACTAGGCGAGATAGGATCTGGAGCATAAGAAGATAGAATATAGGGTTTAGGAGGCTTAGCAAAGGGAGTGTAACATCCAGATCATCTTGAGAGGATGGGGTAGAAAAGTAAGGGGTAGACTCAAGGAATGTAACATCAGCACACACAAATGAGCGACGCAACGATAGAATATAACAACGATAACCTTTTTGTATGCTAGAATAACAGAGAAAAATATATTTTAAAGCACGGGGATCTAACTTGTTCTCACTGGGAGTCAACTGATGAACAAAACAGACACACCCAAATATTCAATGAGGTAAACTAAACAAGGGAGAACGGTGAAAAGAATGGAATGAGGAACCTTGTCATTTAGGGTAGAGGACAACATTCTGTTGATAAAAAACAAGCTGCAAGAACCGCATCGCCCTAGAAATGTTTGGGAATGTTCATCTCAAAAAGAAGAGTATGAGCCATTTCCAGGAGATGTCGATTTTTCCACTCAGTAACTCCGTTTTGTTGCGGTGTGTGAAGACAAGAAAACTGATGCAAGATACTAGAGTGTGACATAAAAGAAGTAAATAATTGAAAAAAATATTCTTAAGCATTATCACTTTAAAGTATACGTACAAGTACATTAAATTGAGTTTTAATTTTAGCACAAAACACACGAAAAATAGAGAATAATTCTGAATGATTTTTCATTAAATAAAGTCAAGTAACTTTGGAAAAACCATTCACAAATATGACAAAATAATGAAAACCTAATGTAGAAGCAACACGAGAAAAATCTCAAGCATTTGAATGAACTAAACTAGGACTCGATGCTCGAATATGAGTAGGGGAAGCAAATGAAATACGATGATACCTACCTAACTGACAAGACTCATATTTTAACGAAGACAAATGACTTAAGTTATGAACAAGTAACTTGAGGTTGGCAAGGCAAAGATGACCGAGGCAACAATGGATCTGGTAAGCTAATGCAATAGAAAGGCAGGCAGTAAGTAGGATAGCAAGACTCTCATTGTGATCATTAAAGTAATAAAGACAATTTTTCTCACACCTTGTGTTAATCATCTTCCGTATCCTTAAATCCTAGAGAATGACAGAATCGGGAAAAATGATATAGAACAATTAAGATGTTTAGTAAGCTTACTGACTGACACCAAATTAAAAGAAAATGAAATATACACCACAAAAGATAGAGATAAAGAGGGTGAGGGTTCCAGTGTGCTAATGCCACGGATAGGGACAGTGGAACTATCAACAACTGTAATAAGAGTTAATAAATGAGATGACTGAAAATGTGTAAATAGGGAAGAAGTACCTGACATATAATTAGTGACAGCAAAATCTATGACCTAGGGCGTGAGAGGGGAAGGGCGAATTGAAAGACAAATATTAGAAGTACTTTGTTGAGCTAAATAAACAAGTGAAAGATATGCCTGTGGGGATGCCTTATACTTAAGAAATTAAGCATATTCCTCATCAGATATGTCTTTGGCCGCCTAAGATTCTAGAATTATAGTAGAATTATTTGGATCAGATATCACTGCATTGACGAATTTGGATGGATCATCGACTAAATCCCAACATATTTCTCTAGTATGATCCTCCTTTCCACATAAAGGAGCATTGATGATGTGAGCCACGATCACAACTACTACGTCCACCTCGAGGGCCACCACCACGGCTACCACGAGAGGAACCACCACCGGGTTGATCACCGTGATCTCGTGTAGAAATTTAAGTAACAAACACCAAATGTTCAAATGGAATAGATGAACTCGAGCCAGAAACATTGTCCTTGGTAGTACTACCCGAGACTCGAGAATAAGTTTCAGTAATGGTGGGGAGAGTGGCACTGGAAAGGATCTGAGATTGGACCGGTTCAAATTTTGGGCGTAATCCAGTTAAGAATTTCATAACAACCATTTGCTCACGTTGCTATTGCATTTATTTCAGATCGATAGTTATCGGTAGAACAATATTTAACTCCTCATAAAGGCTGTTGAATGTGGCAAAATAATCTGTAACGGATTGCGTGCCGTGCTTAAGTTGAAAATACTCGACCGATAAATCATACATCCTGGTAAGATTATTGGAATACAACATAAGAAAATATTCCCATATAACTTTACACATATCTAAATGAGTATAGAGATCAACAACTTGAGGCTTCATTAAATTCCACAATAACGCTGCAATTTGCGCATCAGTTTAAATCCATTCCTCATACTTTTTATCATCTTTTGTCAGGGTAGATTTTACGAGATGACGGTGTTTTCTGTGTCCGGTAAGGGTTATTTTCATAGCCTTAGACCAATTTAAATAATTGATCTTGTTTAACTTGCGGGTTGTTAACGGTTGGGGTGTAACCGTCGACATTAGTGCCCTCTAATACAACAATTAACAAATAAAAATAATTTGGACAAGGGAAACAAACCAACAACACAAAAAAGTGTAAAGCTTAAATGAAGATCATTAAAAACAGAACAACAATATACTCACAAATGTCTGGCCAAAGAGGAAGCGCCATCGGATCTGGATAGAGGTAGTAGCGGTGAAGCCTTGGAGTCGTAAATCTGGGCAACCAATGGCTGCTGGTTACTAGGGTTTCTGATTTTTTTTTTTTTTGTACGGTCGATGAGAAAGAAATTGAAAGAGAGAAAAGGAAAAAAAATGGTTGAACAGACCTATGAGATTAATGTTCCATAACCTACTTTTGATAACGTGTTAACGTAACAAGATAATATGAAAAGAATGAGAAGACTTAACAATTGTGTTAATCTATCCCTCCATTTATAATAGAAATTAGAAAACTATATAAGAAACTCTAAATAATATAAGAAAGACATAAATACTCTTTAACAATATATATAATACCAATTGTAATTAAACATGCAAATGATAATGGTTATTCTAATTCTATATCTAATTCCTCATGTCACCAAACAAAAGGTAATAAAACTATTCCATTCAGATTCTATATTCACTACAACGCAATATAAACATTGACTTATAACTCTGACAAGCTAATTATAACGTCAAACTGTACATTGCATGTTACACATCTAGAAGCGATCGTTTGCATTTTTCTTATTAATTTATCACAATACCTAAATTAAATTTTATTTTTCATATTATACATATCATTATTTCTTTTAATGACTACCTATAGTATAATTTAGAGTCATTTTTAAAAATATTTTTTAATTAAGGATTGAGATTGATTTGAAAAAAATAAGGCCCCGTTTGGTTAGTGTTCCCAACCCAACCCAAAAAGTTTGGGTTTGATTTTTGGGAACGCGTTTGGCAAACACAAAACTCAACCCAACCAACCCAAAAAATAGGAATTGATTCTCAAAATCTTATAGAAACCAGAAAAAAAAAAAATTGTTTCTTTTTGTACCCAAAAAATTCAACCCAAAATTCTCAACTTCCGTCTTTATCTGTCGGTCGACCACCACCACCCGCCGCCGTCTCCGGCCACCGTCCTGCGACCTTCCGCCGTCCGGCCACCATCTGACACTGCCAGCGCCGCCGCCAAACACAAAAAAAAATTAGTTTTAGGATAAAATCGTTACCAAACACATTCTGTTCTCAGCACAAAACAAGAATTGTCGTTACCAAACGCAATTCTATTCCCAAAATTCTCAACCCAACCCAATTCAACTCAACCCAACCCATTCCAGTTGGATTCAGAAAAGTGGAAACACTAACCAAACGCCACCTAAATGAACGAGATTGGATTATAGAAATGTTTTTGTGAGAAAATTTCACATATAAATTTTACAACTTCATTTATAAGATAGTTAAATTAAATTATATTTTGCACCCTTTAAATTATAGTATTTAATTTATTATTATTATTATTATTTTTTATTATTTTTATACATATAAAGTATGAACTACTAATTAATATATAAATTTAAGGAATTGTTGGTGATTAGTCCCAAACCGTGAGTACAATTTTTAGTCTCATTTAAAATATAACTTTTGATTTAATCATTTAAATAGATTTTTATTTATGTATCAGTTCTGCACGTGCTCATGCCTATATAATATTAGTTACACGTATCTATGTAATATTAATTATAGCCTACATGTTACAAATTACATATAACATACTTTGTAACTATATGTTATAAATTACATCTAATTATGTTACATGTATTAATGTAATATTTGTGGAATCTATCAAATATTTTATACACAAGTTAAATACACGTAATTGCGAGAGTATAGCACCTTTCGTTTTTTTTAATGCGTGGAACTATAGTACTAGTTGTAATTGAGACATGTCACACAAACACCCTAAATTTAATTGTGGTAGAATATGAAATTATGGATAATAAATTAGTGATTTCTACATTAGTTAGGACCCGACCCTGATCCACATGGGCAATGAGTGGGACTGATCCACCAAAGCATACCTTAACGCGTCCTTTTCCCCAATTTCTCTCACATGTCTCTCTCTCTTCGAACCCCAAATTTCATTTCCGATTTCATATATCAGTCTGTAGCTTAAATTAGCCATCACTCTCTCTGTACGAACCCTCGAGTTTTCCTTTTTCTCTCTAGATCTCCGTTCAGTCTCTCTCTCCTTGTCTACGTCTATCCGAGGGTTCGTTTGCTATCTCAGATCTTTGCGTCCGTTTAGATCCCCCCCAAATTGGTCGATTTGGGGGTCGTCGTTTTGACTCTGAATTTTGGCGATTTGTAGATCCGGAGTTGCTCCGATCTCGCCACCATGGCGGCCGCCAATGCTCCGATCACTATGAAGGAGGCACTTACGGTACGATCATTTATCGTATGCACTTTGCTAAATTCAAACGGTATACTTGTATTTTGGCCTGTGCGCAATTCTTAGCATGGTCAAATCATTAGTTATCGGCTTACTGTCTGGCGGAGTTGCGTGATTTGTTGCCTTGTTTTGCTTAGAAGTTTTCTGTAGGTGGATCTTTGATGTATAGTTTTTGTTTAGATCTTTAATTAATGTATTAATTTCAATTGAGTTTGCGTGGAATAGATGTTCTGTGAATATGATTCTGGTTTTGTTGTGATTATTGAATTTCCTTGATTGATGCTACTGCAGTTGCCAAGCTTAGGGATCAATCCACAGTTCATCACGTTTACGAATGTTACGATGGAGTCCGATAAGTATATATGTGTTCGGGAGACCGCGCCTCAGAACAGTGTTGTAATTATTGATATGAATATGCCAATGCAGCCGCTGAGGCGGCCTATTACTGCAGACTCAGCCCTTATGAATCCCAATTCTAGAATTCTGGCACTAAAAGGTATGGGATCATAAATGCAATTTTTCTATGAGCAAGCTTAATAAAACTTTGTCATTCATATGCCAAAAGTGTATGTCATCCTAAACTAGTCCATGGTGTTAATTTTGTTTTACGGAGAATGATTAGTGACAAAAGTATACTCAGAGTCAGTGTTATGTTGCACGCGACTGGTTTGTAGTTGTGGTTCTATCTTATGATGTTCATTTTGTATTTGAGCTGATGAATGGTGTTGTCGTTTTTGAAGCTCAACTTCCGGGAACCACTCAGGATCACTTGCAAATATTCAACATCGAGATGAAAGCGAAAATGAAATCGCATCAGATGCCTGAGCAGGTAAAAAGTTAAATCCTTTTGCAGTCTTTAACGTATTCTGCCAGATTTATGACATTGGTTCATTGAGTTTGTATTTTTAGCTTAGCTTTGTCTTGCTTTTCTGTATAGGTTGTCTTTTGGAAATGGATTACGCCAAAGATGTTGGGTTTGGTGACTCAAACATCGGTTTACCATTGGGCTATTGAAGGTAGGATGCCTTTCTTCTACATCAGCTACTTGTGTGTTGTCATCCCCTTTTTTTTTTTTTGGGTGGTTGTAATCTCTTATCTTCTGAAAAGGTTATATACTTGTTTTCTTATAGGTGATTCCGAACCAGTAAAGATGTTTGATAGAACTGCCAATTTAGCAAACAATCAGATAATCAATTATCGATGTGATCCATCCGAAAAATGGCTAGTTTTGATTGGAATTGCTCCTGGTGCAGCAGAGGTATTTAGGCTTACATTTTTCTAATGCTGATTCTTCTGGTGGGTTTTTCAAATCATGCTGCCATAATCTATTTCATAGAGTTCCATGTTTCTTATTGTATAAACCAAGCTTATGCAGTTTTGAGCATCACAGATGATCTAATTTTGGTGGAGGAGGTTTAGAGAGAGCTAATTTTAAGTAACACTAGTCCATTTACCAATTTTAGTTTCATGTTGTGTTATTCCCTTTTTGGGCCTTTCCAACAGAGAGTGCGTGTGACATTTATTTGAATGTGATATTGCAAATGTTTTAGTGAAGCCAGGCTACCATTCGGTGGTTCTAGGGTAATATGTTAAATTGTGTATCATCACAATCACGAAGGGTTTCCCTGTTTCCCCACGCCTTCCAGATATTGTAGGTGTGTTACAAGAACGCCAACGCGTCATTCGAGAGAGTGCACGCCTGCAAGCGTGGCTCTTCATGAAGGAAGACATTGCTCTTCAAAGATATCATTCATTTTATCTTCTTTGCTTCTTATAAGTTTTTGTATATATGGTCCTTCTGTGAATGCCATTTCTTTATATGCCGAGACAAGTTATTTGATTACTTCTTGGTGATATTTCCCCCCATTTATGTTCTTTTTCTTGTTCATTATTGTTGCTTCACTGATTTGAGCCTCATCTTTATGTTCATAGAGACCCCAACTAGTGAAAGGAAATATGCAGCTCTTTTCAGTTGACCAGCAACGCAGCCAAGCTCTTGAAGCGCATGCAGCAGCATTTGCATCATTTAAGGTGGGGCATTTTCTTTCTCTCTCTCTCGCTTGCTTCCTTTTTTTTTTGTGTATTTGATTTGTAATTTCTAATGTTTTCTGTTTTTGGGTCATGAGAGTTTCTGATTGTACCTTCTGTTATGTCTTAATCAGGTTCCAGGGAATGAAAATCCTTCTATTCTTATTTCTTTTGCAACAAAATCATCTAACGCAGGACAGGTCGCATCGAAGTTGCATGTGATTGAGCTTGGTGCTCAGCCAGGTACATCCGTTGTATCCTCCTCTCTCTCTCATTTATTTTGGTTTTAGTTTCTTGTAATGATGTTAAAATCATTGGACCGTTGGTTTGACCCTCAATAAAGAATTAGTTCGCTTACTTAGAATCAATTTTCTGAATCAATTATTATATTTGCTGAGTATTAGATGTATTTCTAGATTCCAATTAGGGTGGTGGGAGCTTGGTGGTTTTCGGTTTTTTGTTTTTAAGAACAATGTTACTAGGACCAGAAAAAAAGGTCAGTTTACCACATGCCTCAAAATGTGGTACAGGTGCTGGGTGGGTGGGGTCACGGGGGCTTATCAAATGGGTGTCTGTGTGTTCTTATATTCCATTAAATGGAAATTTTAAATTGATAGATCACGTATAGAAGTAAAACAAAAGAACACTGTATTACACAGCATTGTGATGGAAGTTTAACTGAACTGTTAAATACTTTATAGTTATGTGCTGATACCTTCTCTCATAACTTGGGAATCCTGAATATGTTTCCAGGGAAGCCGTCTTTTACAAAGAAACAAGCAGATCTTTTCTTTCCTCCGGATTTTGCTGATGATTTCCCAGTTGCAATGCAGGTTCTACTTTATTGTTGTCTACTCTCTGTCTTCCCCTTGTGAATTCTTTGTGGCCATTATTGTGCTCACTATTTATTTATTTTTACTGATCCAAAGATCCTATATCTCTTTGTACTTTGGCAGATATCTCACAAGTACAGTCTGATTTACGTCATCACCAAACTTGGACTACTGTTTGTTTATGACCTCGAAACAGCTACTGCAGTATATAGAAATAGGATAAGTCCGGATCCAATTTTCTTGGCTGCTGAAGCTTCATCAGTCGGGGGTTTCTATGCCATTAACAGGAGAGGACAAGTGTTGCTAGCGACTGTAAATGAAGCAACAATTGTGCCTTTTGTCAGTGGCCAAGTATGTAGTTGTCAAGTTATATTTTGATATTCGTATAATTGTCCGCTTTTCTTCTTTCTTGGAATTAATTAACTTTTGATTTTTAACTTGCAATAAATATTGTCTTGTTATTTTTCAGTTGAATAATCTGGAGCTTGCTGTCAACCTTGCCAAAAGAGGAAACCTACCTGGTGCCGAGAATTTGGTAAGAGAAGCCCTATCTTGGCTTTGAACAAACCTTCTCCTTCCCCCATTCTGTCCTTTTCGTTTAGAGATGATCCATTATATACATTGAGATGATCTCTCAATGGGAAGGAAAATGCTTTAAAGCTGCTGTTCTTTTACTATGAGTTAAGAGCTTTTAGTTGCATGCGGTGCGCACTCAGATCCTGGCTACCTGCCACCAATCTATTTCAGGTTGTCCAGCGTTTCCAAGAATTGTTTGCACAAACCAAATATAAGGAGGCTGCGGAGCTTGCAGCAGAATCTCCACAAAGTATCCTTCGTACGCCAGATACAGTAGCAAAATTTCAGGTATCTTTTTATTTTGGATCAATAAAGTCCATGCTTACCTGCAGTCTAGAAGAATGTTTGATTTTTAATTTGTTTATCATTTGGCTTCTTAGTATCTATGGGTTCCTTTTTGAGGATAATAGAAGAGGCTGTTTGTTTCTTGATCATGGTCTTAACTCTGGAATTTGGTTTAATGTATCTTTTACTCAGTTTCATAAGGAAGTAGATTATCAGTTAATTGAACTTTTACAATTTTTTGTGTCTTACAAATATTTTGGGATCGGGGGTTGAGGGTGATTTTAGCATTTGATGATATGTGTATCTGGCAGAGTGTTCCTGTCCAAGCTGGGCAAACGCCACCATTGTTGCAATACTTTGGGACGCTTTTGACGAGAGGAAAGCTCAATGCCTTTGAGTCACTGGAATTGTCTCGCCTCGTTGTGAACCAGAACAAAAAGAATCTCTTGGAGAACTGGTTAGCGGAGGACAAACTGGAATGTAGTGAGGAACTTGGGGACCTTGTGAAGGTTAGTCTTACCATATGATATGCATTTTTTGAAAAAATTTCCATAATTTTTTTCCTGTGAAAATGATCCTTTTTTTCCTTTTCATTTGTTGGTAACTGTAACATTTTTTTTCCTTTTTTGTGTAGACTGTGGACAATGATCTTGCTTTGAAGATATATATTAAAGCGAGAGCAACTCCAAAAGTTGTTGCAGCATTTGCTGAACGGAGGGAGTTCGACAAAATTCTGATATACTCGAAGCAGGTTTCTATTATTATGTTTTTGGGTTAAAAAAAGCATAGATGGTGACGTCTTTTGATGAAATGAGATAATTTTATTTCCAATGTGATATAAATTGTGAAATTTTTTGTTGCTTATGCTATCTTTTATGTCTCTTATTGTGGTTCTTTTTTATGTTTTGTTTAAGCACAGGTTGGGTATACGCCTGATTATTTGTTCCTTCTGCAAACGATCCTAAGATCAGACCCTCAGGTATAAAAAAAAATTATGGCAGGTATTTGGATAATTGTTAGCTATATGGCCTGATGACAAAACGATTTTTAATTCTACTAGATTGCCTTCATGCTTCTTTTGTTTTGCTCTATATAGGGTTGGCACCCTCTTTTTTCCTTTTAATAATATCTATTTGCTTTCTTAGCCATAAAAAATAAATCACATTAGATGCCATCGGTATCATATCTGCTGAACTTTTGCTTACGGATACTTCATGTTACATTTTGGAGACTGTTTTTCCACATTTTGTTGATACTCGTTTGGATATAACAGTAATTGGACATAGTTTGTTGATAGAGGAATATAAGTAAGTGTTTGTTCAATGATTGTAGGGAGCTGTTAATTTTGCTCTCATGATGTCTCAAATGGAGGGAGGCTGTCCAGTGGATTATAACACAATAACTGATCTCTTTCTTCAGGTATCATTGCCGATAATGTGTTTTGTTATCCTGTTAATTCTTTAGCATACAATCAATCGAATGCGAAGTTCTGGTTACTAATTATAGCTTTGGTTGAAAAAATTGTGTTGATATAGCCTCTTTCTCCCTTTCTTCTCCATTTGTAGTATATTTAGGTTACATTTCAGATATTGCAAACTCTACCAAATTACTGACGAGATACTTTGTTTTTGTTCGTTTCCTCAGAGGAACTTGATACGCGAGGCAACAGCATTTTTGTTGGATGTTCTGAAACCTAATCTGCCAGAGCACGCTTTCCTGCAAACTAAGGTTAGTTTTTCTAAAGTATTCATTTTTTTCTCTTGATCTCATAATATCTGCATAGTTCATGTCATAATATTTTCCCTCTCCTATACAGGTTCTAGAAATCAACCTCGTAACTTTTCCTAATGTTGCGGATGCAATCTTAGCAAATGGAATGTTCAGTCATTATGACCGTCCCCGTGTTGCTCAGCTTTGTGAAAAAGCTGGTCTTTATGTCAGAGCTCTTCAGGTTAGTTGACTTCCGGAAATTCATGTCACATGTACAAATTTATTTTAAGTTGGTGCTGAATTAATCTCTTCACGAAACATTGTACTTTTTTGCAGCATTACACTGAATTGCCTGACATCAAACGTGTCATTGTGAATACTCATGCAATTGAGCCACAGGTTTGTGTGTGCTAGTTTAATTCTGTTTGAATAATAGAGAATACGATGCTTCGTACTTAATGTGTTCTTGTCGTCCCTCTTCCCTCCCTTTCCTCCAGTCTCTTGTGGAATTTTTTGGCACTCTTTCACGGGAATGGGCGCTGGAGTGCATGAAGGACCTTTTACTGGTCAATCTAAGGGGCAACCTTCAGATAATTGTCCAGGTAGTTATTGCTGCCTTATTGATTATGAATGCAAATTATATGTTTAGTTTCCCTGTTTAATGATGGCCTTGCATGATCTTGTCATGCAACTTCGTGTAATAATTAAGTACTTGTTATTTATAAGCCTTCACTTTTTCCATGCGATTCTTACAGGTAGCTAAAGAATATTGTGAGCAGTTGGGTGTTGATGGATGCATTAAAATTTTTGAGCAATTCAAGTCATATGAAGGGTTATACTTCTTCTTGGGGTCGTATTTGAGTTCAAGGTAGTTTAATTGGAGAAAAAGTTCTTTGTTGCTTAATTTTTTGGGGATCTGGGGTCGCATGCTACCTTATGCTGTTTTACTTGCTCATTTTGTGTTGAATGCTTTGTTCATCTTGCAGTGAGGATCCTGACATTCACTTCAAGTACATTGAGGCGGCTGCCAAGACTGGACAAATTAAGGAGGTTGAACGCGTAACAAGAGAATCGAACTTCTATGACCCTGAAAAGACAAAGAACTTCTTAATGGAAGCCAATCTTCCAGACGCACGACCACTGATTAATGTATGTGATCGCTTTGGTTTTGTTCCAGATCTCACGCACTACCTGTACTCGAAAGGCATGCTCCGGTATATTGAAGGTTATGTTCAGAAGGTATGTTTCCTGTCAATAATATTGATTACTAGATAGGATTAGAGACGCCTGCTAAATATCAGCTGCTGATCTCCATTGGCTTATGTAACAGGTGAACCCAGGGAATGCCCCTTTAGTTGTAGGGCAGCTGCTTGATGATGAATGCCCTGAGGATTTTATTAAAGGATTGATTCTTTCTGTTCGTTCTCTTCTTCCAGTTGAGCCCCTTGTGGAGGAGTGCGAGAAAAGGTGCTACAACTCTCTTAGTTGATGCTTATTATTTCTCTTAATTGCTTCATATCCTCATTTTATTTGTTGTTGTTTGCTTTGTTAGGAATCGGCTCCGATTACTAACTCAGTTTTTGGAGCATCTTGTGAGCGAGGGAAGCCAGGATGTGCATGTTCACAATGCTTTGGGTAAAATCATAATTGATAGCAACAACAATCCGGAGCACTTTCTCACGACCAACCCCTATTATGATTCCCGTGTTGTTGGTAAGTATTGTGAGAAGCGTGATCCTACCCTTGCTGTGGTAGCTTACCGAAGAGGGCAGTGTGATGATGAACTTATCAGTGTTACAAATAGAAACTCTTTATTCAAACTTCAGGCGAGGTATGACTTTTTTGTTTTGTTTCAAAATTTTGTAATTGATGCTTGGTTTTAATTTTCAAATGGTGATCACGGTCTTGCTTATACTCCCGTTCAGGTATGTGGTTGAAAGAATGGATGGTGATCTATGGGAGAAAGTTCTTAACCCAGAAAATGAATTTAGAAGACAGCTCATTGATCAAGTGGTATCTACTGCATTGCCCGAAAGCAAAAGTCCAGAGCAAGTTTCTGCTGCTGTTAAAGCTTTTATGACTGCCGATCTTCCTCACGAATTAATTGAGCTGCTTGAAAAAATTGTCCTTCAAAACTCTGCCTTCAGTGGGAACTTCAACCTGCAAAACTTGCTCATATTGACAGCCATTAAGGCTGACCCTTCTAGGGTTATGGATTACATTAACAGGCTAGATAATTTTGATGGACCTGCAGTTGGTGAAGTGGCTGTAGAAGCCCAACTATATGAAGAAGCTTTTGCAATCTTCAAGAAGTTCAACTTGAATGTTCAGGCCGTCAATGTCTTGCTGGATAATATCCGTGACATCAACCGTGCTGTGGAATTTGCATACCGTGTTGAAGAAGATGCTGTTTGGAGTCAGGTTGCCAAAGCTCAACTCAGAGAAGGACTAGTGAGCGATGCGATAGAGTCGTTTATTCGTGCTGATGATGCCACACAATTTTTGGATGTTATTCGTGCAGCTGAAGAGGTTGATGTCTACCATGACTTGGTGAAGTACCTTCTGATGGTTAGGCAAAAGGCGAAGGAGCCAAAGGTGGACAGTGAGCTCATTTATGCATATGCGAAGATTGACAGGCTTGCTGACATCGAAGAATTCATTTTGATGCCAAATGTTGCTAATCTCCCTAATGTTGGTGATCGCTTGTATGATGAAGCTCTTTATGAGGCTGCAAAGATAATATATGCGTTTATTTCCAACTGGGCTAAGTTGGCTTGTACGCTTGTGAAGCTGAAACAATTTCAAGGTGCTGTTGATGCTGCACGAAAAGCAAATAGCTCAAAGACGTGGAAAGAAGTGTGCTTTGCTTGTGTTGATGCTGAGGAGTTTCGCTTGGCTCAGATATGTGGGCTTAACATTATCGTGCAGGTAACATCTCTTCCCTTTCCCCCTTCCCCACGCCCCCCCATTCCAACAAAGACTCTCTCTCCCCCCCCCCCCCCCCCCCCCTCCAAAAAAAAAAAAAAAAAAAAAAAAAACCGAAAAAACAAAAAATACAGAAAAAGACAATCATCCAGTGCCTCTTTATAATATTATCACGACTTTGGTAATTCTCAGTTAATGTTAACCATAATGATTCAATAACTTTGATACAAATGATATTTTTTTCCGAAAGTAACATGATAAAACTAAAAAAGTTAAAAACACAAAAGATGATTCTACCTATTTCTTAAGGTGCAAAGTATAACTAGAGTTTCTCGTGAGTTGAAAAACCTAGAGAGAAGGGAGATGGAGAGAAATGATAAGTTGTAGAGAAATTAGAAAATTATCTATATTATTATTATATATATATATATATTAAGAATTTAAATGAGATTGAATGAGTCATTGACACTTCATTAAAAATAATTAAAAATCCCAAAACTCCAGAAAATTAGGAATTATGGAGGGAAGGTTTCTCCTGCCTCCTGTTCTATATTTTCTAGCTTTGTTGCTGAAAACTTTAACTGAAGTGGTCTTTATATAACGTTTTCGTGTTGAATCTCCTTTTCTTTGTGTAGAATTCTAAAAGCGTTGCCATTTACCTAATTTCTGTAGGTGGATGACCTGGAAGAGGTCAGCGAATACTACCAAAATAGAGGATGCTTCAATGAGCTCATATCCCTTATGGAGAGTGGGTTGGGATTGGAACGTGCTCATATGGGCATCTTTACTGAGTTGGGTGTCCTCTATGCAAGATACCGTTATGAGAAGCTTATGGAGCATATCAAACTATTCTCGACCCGTCTCAACATTCCCAAGCTCATCCGTGCTTGTGATGAGCAACAACACTGGAAGGAACTCACCTATTTGTATATCCAGTATGATGAATTTGATAATGCTGCCACCACCGTTATGAATCACTCCCCTGATGCTTGGGATCACATGCAGTTCAAGGATATTGTGGTTAAAGTTGCTAATGTGGAGCTTTATTACAAGGCTGTGCACTTCTACTTACAGGAACACCCTGATCTTATCAATGATCTTCTGAATGTCCTTGCTCTTCGTGTGGATCATACACGTGTGGTCGACATAATGCGGAAGGTTTGTGTATATGTTACTTTTGTACTGTTTGGTCACGCTTTTTAAAATTTTACTTTTTATTTTTAAATTAAAAAAGGTACCTAAAGCCAAAAAATGAAAAGCGTGTTTGATATTTAGAGAGAATATCTTTAGTATTATCCCTATAAATGATCTCTCGGACTGACCCTCCCTAGACCCTGCAATGGCGGGAGCCTTCGCGCACTGGGTTGCCCTTTTTAAGACAAAAAACAACTATTTTTTTATTCTAAAAAAGTACTTCAAATTCTGTTTTTTTTTTTTTTTTTTACAGTATTTTCTTTTTCAAGTGAAACTACTTTCAGAATTAAGTATTTTTGCTTAAAAGCAAACAATTACTTAAAAAAAGGCGTTATCAAACATCATAGAAGTTTGAAAAAAATGATTGGAGAGGTCTGAGCCCATTGATCTTTATCTACCTCTTATAGAATAAAAATTGAAAAAAATAAACACCACCTTCAAAATTAAGTACTTTAAAAGAACTGTATCAGATGGTGCCTTCATTTTTCTGACTCTGCCAGAGGTAATTTTCTTTTATTAAATGAGTTGATTTTTGTTGGTTTTAGGCGGGTCATTTGCGCCTTGTCAAGCCATACATGGTGGCAGTTCAGAGCAATAATGTATCTGCTGTGAATGAAGCTCTGAATGAGATCTATGTTGAGGAGGAGGACTATGACAGACTACGTGAATCAATTGATTTGCATGATAACTTTGATCAGATCGGTCTTGCGCAGAAGGTATGTTGTAATTGCATTACTTTAGGGTATTGCTCGTAAACGCAGAACTTGAATTTGAAATCAACACCTGAACTGGAAAAAAAAAAAAAGTAGTAGAAGAAAATATAGCATGCGTACATTCCTAATTCCTTTTTGAACAAGGTATTCATTTCGAGGAGGGTTTTGTTAATTTTTCTTTACAATTTTTCTTTACAATTTTTCTTAAGAAAAAAATTACAAAACCCTGGTCGAAATTAAATGCCTTCTTTAAATTCCTCACCCAAACGGATTTATGTACCATTGGTGTATTTAAGCTGAATTTATTTTTCTTGTTTTTTTCGAGCAGATTGAGAAACACGAGCTTCTTGAGATGAGACGTGTTGCATCCTATATATATAAAAAGGCTGGTAGATGGAAGCAATCTATTGCATTATCGAAGAAAGACAATCTTTACAAAGATGCCATGGAGACAGCCTCACAATCTGGGGATCGTGAATTGGCTGAGGAGTTGCTTGTTTATTTCATTGAAAAGGTACCGTTCTCAACTTAAAATTTCTAGCTGTTATAAAGATATAGAAAATCTCTCTTCAATTGAATGGTCGAGATTAACTCCACATCTTTATTAATAGATTGAGTCCACATCGTTCTGATTTATAATATAAACTAGTTAGGGCATGTGCCTAAAGGCAAGCTTTAATATTTTAATTAAAAAATATTTTATAAAATTTAAAATTATAAATTTTAAATTTGAACGAACCATTTACCTTAACTATAATTTTTTATATTAAAATTATAAATTTTAAATTTGAATTGACTAATTACCTTGAATGACTAATTTTATATTGTAAATTAAAACGGCTTGGGCTCTACGAAGTAATCATGATGGATCTCTCCAAATATATGATCCACTGGATAAAAAAATCTCTTCAATTGAATGGTTGAGATCTAATGCACATCTCCACTAATAGATTTCAGCCGTCCTATTTTAAAAAATTTATTTAAATCAAGCTCTAAAAATTGATATTCATGTCAATTTGATTTCTGCAGGGAAAGAAGGAATGCTTTGCGTCGTGCCTTTTCGTATGTTATGATCTGATTCGCGCAGACATCGCCCTTGAACTTGCCTGGATGAATAATATGCTGGACTTTGCCTTCCCATATCTATTGCAGGTAAATCATCTCTCTCTCTCTCTTTATCCCTTGCTACTTAGGTAGTGTTTGGTTGCATTGAATTGGAGTCTCGGAATTGGAATTGGTAAAATTTTACTTGTAAATATAGAGCCGGATAAGTAGTGGTACATCTCATATATTTTGAGTTTTTAGCTTTAGTTTGTTTTTTATGAATCTATTCTATTATATATGCAAACTAGGGATTCCCCGTGGGTTGAAGGCACCTACCGATTTTCTAATTTATAAGTGTAAAAAGATAGTAAATAATAAAAAAAATTGTCCATCTATAATATAAATTAGGAGGTTTTTCTATTTGTTTTTCGTTAAGGGTTGGGATTGAGAGGAATGGATGGACGGATTGGATTGTAGATTTTTTTTTTGGGGGGGGGGGGGGGGGGGGGGTCGCGTCCAAAAATTTAACTCCCCGTTTTCAAGTCGGTTGAATTAAATTATATTTTGTATCTTTTAAGTTTTACATTTATATTTAATTGTTATATATATATATATATATATATATTATAGTAGAATAGATTCATGAGAAATCCCTAGTTAAACACAAATGTGAAACTTATTGCTCGTTTGGTTGAATGGAATTACCATTCCACTGTCGATTCCGATTCCCTTGTTTGGTTGTCCAATGGGATAAAAATTTTGATTCTATTGGAATGAAAAATGATGGAATTCAATGCCATATTTCATGGTTGGAATCAACCCAACCCAATGGAATAAAAAAACAATTTTTACAAAAGCCTATTCCCAAAAGTCCATTCCTATTATTAAAAATAATCTATTTTGTAGTGATTTTCTTTTTTTAAAATAATTTATTATATATATATATATATAATTGATATCCAAAAGGGCATTATGAGAATATTTAGTTATGTTCTATTATTCCATTCATTTTCTCACTTCATAACAACCAAACAAGAAAATGGAATAGTGATTTAATTAACAAATTCATTCTATTTCTTCTTTCATTCTATTTTTTTTCCTATTCTATTTTACATTGATTCTATTCTATCCAACCAAATAAGCCATTAGTGGGTCTTGAGAAGTGGGGGTGTGAAATATTTAGTTGGAGTCCCCCCCCCAAAAAAAAATAAAAAATAAAATGGTAGGAAGATCTTATTCATTTATTTTTATCAAAATCAATCTTGTCCAGAGCCTTTTGCACTTTGCTCCCCTGAAGTTTCAGAGAAATTTCACTTGAGCCCCCTATCCTTTCAATTTGAACACATAGAACCCTAAAGTAACCAAATCATGTCAAGTTAGTCCTTTCATCACTTTTTATGACCGAATTCACCCACGTGGGTGATTTCATGTTTGGCACTTGGGTAATTTTTGTCATAGAAAATGACGTAGTTACCGATTTGGACTGTACAATTTGGATACTTCAAGGTTATATGTGTTCAAATTGAAAGTAAATGGGCTAAAGTGGGATTTCTCCGGAACTTCAGCGGTGCAAAGTGCAAAAATCTGTAAAAAATACTGTCCTGATTTATGAGACGTAGTGTTCTACTAATATTTATGATGCTTGTTCGAATGGGTGATTGTTTACGTTTTCTTTTTCCAGTTCATTCGCGAGTATACAGGCAAGGTTGACGAACTAATCAAGGATAAGCTCGAAGCCATAAGTGAATCGAAGGCTAAAGAGAACGAGGAGAATGACATAGTCAAGCAGCAGGTATTTTTACTTTGAGAAATCGATTTAGAAAAAGGATTCTTTTTTAAAAAAAATTTGGAAGAAAATTACGTGAGGTAATTTGTCAAATCTTTTCCAAAATCAATTTTTTTCTTTAAATATCTCACCCAAACGCACTCATAGACTCGTTTGATAATATAATTAAGCACGAATGCATTATTAATTTATTAAATTAATTATATTTGATAAGAAAAAGATTTTTTGGTGAACAGTCCACGGAATTAAAATTTTAGCGCATGCAGTTCATGCGCTATAATAATTTTTTCAGTCTAAATTTACTGTCAAAAGTTCAACAGTCACTGTACGCCATAAAAGTTACTGTAGCTTTTTACATGGAAAAATTACAGCTCTCACTCACACACACACAGGCACACTCAAATGCCATGCTCTCGTCATTGTTGCCTGTGGTCCCGAATGCCTATTTCAGTTAGATACTTATTTATTTTTCACCTTTTTTTTTTTTCAATTTAATTAATTAAACTAAAACCCCCCACCCATTTGGCACCGATATGCACTAGTTAATTCATATTCTCTCTCTCTCTCTCTCTATGTGCAGAATATGTATGCTCAGTTGCTTCCACTTGCTTTGCCTGCACCTCCAATGCCGGGTATGGGCGGAGGTTTTTCTGGACCACCACCACCTGGCCCCATGCCAGGTATGGGTATGGGTATGGGTATGCCTCCTATGCCACCATTTGGCATGCCGCCAATGGGATCCTACTGATATGCCCAATTTTGTGTCTTCCCATTTGTTATTACAAAGGAAAAAAAATCAAACAATGTAATTTGTTCATGGGACTAATATTGTGAAGGTCTAGTCTAGTTTTTAGAAAAAAATAATGTTTTTTTTTTTCAATGTCTGTAGTGTGTATTATTTTTCGGGTAGCTGAGGCATTTTTTGCAGCCTGTAGGCGAGAAACATGATTCGAGTCTTGTATTATATGTCGAAACGAAAACACAGAATAGACTCATATGCCATCGTTTATACCGGTTTCTGGGTATTTTAGGCGTTCTATTTGTTAGCATTGAACTATGTTGTTTTTAGCTCCTTATTCTTTTTTTAATGCGTATCATTGTGTGTCTAAGACTATTTGTTGAATGCCATTTTCCTTGTTTGATCAGAGGAGAAATGATCAATCATTGGTTTGGGGGTTGCGTGGGGGGTGGTGGGGGGTCTAAACTAAGGTATGATTTTTTTTTTTAAAATAATTGAATAGAAGTATTTTTAACTTAAAAGCTGAAGGCAAAATCAAAAGGGTATTTTGTAGTGGCGAGGTAATACTTTTTTAAAAAAAAGTGGTAAATTTTAGTCTATCGACTTCTAATAATAAAAAAATGAGTTTTTCGTACTTATACTCTTAAAGTTTGAGAAAAAATTTCCTTTAGTTCTTGTGTGTAAGTATTCAAAATAAGCTAAAATTAGTCTTTTTAGTTATTTTTTATTACGGAATTTTTTTATCATAAAAATAATAGAATTATCAATTTGGACTAATTTGTCACGATTTAGATATTTCATGATTTAATATGTAAGTGTAGGGGTTGAAGTGAAATTTTTTCAAAATTTTAGGGGTGCAAAGTGCAAAAACCTCTAAAAAATTTTGAAAAAAATAAAAAAGTTTTTTTTATACTTTTTCAAAAATATTTAAAATCACCTTTTTACTTTCTCTATTTTCAAAGTATTAAAAGTATAAATTAATAAGAAATTACAAAACAGTGCCTTACCTTTTTATGCTTAGTCTTGTTGTGGGTCAAAATTAGTGATTGAATCTAGAATAGAGTGATTCTCGTGTATAACGAATAATAAGTGGTTGATATTTTTGTATATCATTTTATTTTATTTCTGAAGTGATTTTTAGTATGACATGTGAAGTTATTATTGTGCCGTATTTTAAATATTTTTTTTTTGGTATAGCGGTGTGAAAAAGGCTAAAGAGTTGTTTGGCTGAAGTAAACGAAAGTTATTTTTTATTTGGTACGAAACTACTTTTAGTGAGTTCTCTTTTAACAATCGAATTTGATGTGGGAAAAATCCGTCGGCTACAAAGCTCTAATCAAAGTGCACCACGTGGCAGGTTGATCCTTTTTGGAATGTACCCAATATGTGAATGACCTCGAGGGGTCCATCTGTGTGGTCTCTACAGATCTCTGACCAGCGAACAAGGGGGCCAAGTTGACCCATTGACCTCCTTGCCGAGCTCCGAACTTGTGGTGCCAAGCTCCGACCTCGTTGTGAGCTCATATAGATCTGTTTTAGCAATTGTCCACTCTTCTCGCAAGCTTACGTTTGGTCGAGCTTCGACCTCAAGATTGCAGTCTCGTGTGGCCTATCATGGCCTAGCCGAGCTTCGACCTCAGGATACTAGCCTTATGTGGCCTACCATGACTTGACCGAGCTTTCAATTCCTTGTGGTTATAGCTTTTTGATGTATTGACCAATCCAAGTTTGCCGAACTCAGGATGATGGCCTCAACCCAACAACCATCGTTGAAGAGTTCTCCACCAAGATATCTGTGTTGTCATCCGACCAACAACTTTCTACTCCACCAAGAAAGGCTTCATCACTCCTATGGGATGATTCGATCTCCAATTCAGTTGGGTCAACCCATGAGCTCCCCCCGATGGGCCGAAAGTCAAGGCCCAATAACCTAATCACCTTATGCGCCTCTCCATTGGTCACGCACCGAGTTACCGTAATTAATCGTGCTTAGAGCCCTAATTTTGCTGCGCAAATTGTGCTCCTTGTTAATGCCTTAGGTAATGCTCAACTACCAACTTGAAGCATATTATAGCATTTTTTCTCTTGCGCTCTTACTTTCATGCTGGGGAGACTTCACCTCTCGATGGGTTTTGTACAGGTAACAACTTGAACCTCAAGTTTGACTGTTGAAAAAGTTAACTGTTAATTGTGGACCGCTTAGAGAACTCCAAACTTCGAGCCTAGGACCTCCATCTCAGTAAGAAATTTTCGCGTGTACTATTTGAGGGAGTCAATTGTAAAAGCCAATATTTTAAGGGGTAAACCATGAATAAAACTTATTTGTGGGGTACTAAATGTAGTTTCCTCTTCCTATTTGGAATTTTCATTTGAAATATCTCTCATTTCGATCAAGAGAGATCGAGAGATGTCAATGCCGATAGAGGGTCTGGTTTGGTTACTGATATCAGCTGCAACGCTGTTTTTGGCTATTGTTTTGAGATTGATTTCGATTGTGGTGAGTGGTCGGCGGAACAGGAAGAGAGCGGTAGGGTTCTTCCATCCGTACACGAACGACGGCGGCGGAGGAGAGAGAGTGCTATGGTGTGCCGTCAAAGCCATCCAAGAGGAGAATCCCGATCTCGACTGTTTCGTGTACACTGGCGATCACGACGCCTCCTCGGATAGCCTCATGGCTCGATCCGTCGATCGGTTTGGGGTTAAGTTGCTTTACCCTCCTAAGGTAAATCTATGTGTGTGTGTGTGAGAGAGAGAGAGAGAGAGAGAGAGCGTTTAACTGTATGTGAATTTTGAGAAAGAAGGATTTAATTCACCATTAGCATGTGTAGTTCAGCTGCCATTTTACTTGTAAAAGATCAATATAGGGTTTTCAAGTGTAATCTACAGTGGATTTACTATTATTGCCAGATGCAACTATCGAAATTATAGTGTTCATCCAAAAATTTAAAAAAAAGTATCAAATCTAAAGGGTCTGGTATAAAACTGAAATATCAGCTTTGTTTTAGTGCATTTAAAGCTGTTAATAATATTTTCTTAGGGACGGTTTTAGTTGTATAAAGTATACTATTTTTTTAATCATCGTATTTTGATAAATTGATTTGTATATTTCTCAATTTACCTATGATTTAATGAAATGTGCATATTCTTTGTTTGAACAAAGAAACATACAATCGTTCTAATAGTTAAAATTTTAAGTAGAACTAAAATGGTTTGCTAGTTAATTAGGTGTTTTTAATTCTTGCTACCAAACAATAAACTACAACAATTCATAAGCGAGTGATTGAAAAATAGTACAATTTGCAAATTGAAGGACAACCAAACAGAGCCTTAGACAATCACAGCCATTATTTGATTTTTTTGGCATTATTGGAAAGACTTGCATTGATTTTCTTCTTTGAACCTGAATTATATCTTTGTATTTAAGTTATCCAAGCTTCTATTCCGATAGAGATTGCTAACTTATCATATACTTGGGAAAATTATTTCTATGATCCTTAAAATAATTCATTTATCATGTTATCCCTTTTTCCTTTTCTTTATTTTTAGTTCTTCGATTAACATCGTTTAGATGGAATTTATCTGATTAATATCAATTAGATGTTGAATTTTTATGTGATATCATAGTTAGAAGTCAGCTAAAATGGTGGTAAGGATTAAAAAATAAATTACTCTAAATATAGGACAAAAAATTTTAAAAAATAAAAATAAAAATAATTAACTATATAATAAGAACCCCTATACCCTCCCTCCCCCTCACCCCCAAAAAAAATTTGATTTACAATATTTTACTACTCCTGAAATCAGGTGGTGCATTTGTATAAACGAAAATGGATTGAAGAAAGGACTTACCCACGCTTCACTATGATTGGTCAAAGCTTGGGTTCGGTCTATCTTGCTTGGGAAGCTCTACAAAAGTTCACTCCTTTATATTATTTCGACACAAGTGGATATGCATTTACCTATCCGGTAGCCCGGTTGTTTGGTTGCAAGGTTATTTGTTATACACATTATCCGACAATGAGTTTAGACATGTTATCTCGAGTTCATGCCCAAAGTTCGATGTACAACAATGACTCGTTGATTGCCAAGAGGTATGTTGACAAACTTATAGAGCTTTTGATCGGTTATGCAGGTGGCATTTGTTTAGGGCTTGTTTCACTGTCTAAAGGGCAGCCCGGTGCTACAAAGTTCCCGCTATGCGCGGAGTCCGGGGAAGGATCGGACCACTTAGATCTATTATACGCAGCCTTACCTTACTTTTTGCAAAAAACTGTTTCTACGACTCGAACCCGTGACCTCCAGGGCAAATGGCGACAACCTTTACCGTTGCACCAAGGCTCCTCTTCGCCCGTTTAATTGTCTAAAATCTAAATTATCCCTTTTTGTGCATTATTTTATTTTTGATGAATTGATTTGTATATTTCTCTATTTACCTATGATTATATCAAATTTACATATTGTATACAATTATTTTAATTCATTCAAATTTTGAAGTTATATTTACTCCAATTTCATGAGAAAATAACATATGAAGTAGAACCAAAATTGTTAGCTAGCTAATTTAAGTGTTCTTAATTCTTGCAACTAGACACTGAACTATAACAATTCATAAATTAAATAATTGACAATTGAAGGATAACCAAATGGACCCTAAGCAAATGACTTTTTTTATGTGAAACTTAGAATTTCTTTTTTGAATTGCAACAGCATTTTGCTATCCCGGTGCAAAGCCATATATTATACAATTTTTAGCTGGATGTATGGGTTGGTAGGTTCTTGTGCACACCTTGCAATGGTGAACTCTTCATGGACACAATCTCATATCGAGAAGCTTTGGGGAATTCCGGATCGTATGAAACGTGTCTATCCACCTTGCGATACTTCCGGACTTCAGGTTTGTCATCTCTCCCTCTCTCTCCCTCTCTCTCCATTTTTTTCTAACTAAGCATTGAATCTTCTTGAGGGAAAGACCATGATTATTCATCATGAAAAGTGCCGGTGATCTTTAAATGTATATGCATGAAATTGGTTGTGATTGGAGCCTTGTACTACTAACCTAAAAGGCCAACAAACAAGAAAAAAGTACCAAAAGAAAAACAAAAGAAGGAAATTGGTATGGCACCGTTTGGTAATAACTTTTTAGTACTCTTTCTTTTTTGCTTTAATAAAAAAGCTAAAAATAAATAAATAGCTTTTGCTTTGTGCTTTAAAAAAAGTATTTTGAAATTAAAAAAAAGAGAGTAAAAACATGATTACAAGTACCTTTCTTTTAAATGAAAAAAAGTATTTTTTTCCTTCAATTTTTATATTTTCTGAGATTGACTGAGTAAGACCCCCCTACACACATTCTCTCCGTGGTCTATGAAACTCCTTTGGATGAAAATATATCATTTGAAGATGATACCAAGATGCTATATCTACACTGTGAAACACACTTTTGATTTTTTACTTATACTGTTAAGTAAAATTACTTTTTTTTTTGGGCAGATTTACGTTAATTTTATTATTACAAGTATTTTAAAAAGTGTTGCCAAATGGTGCCTAAGGAAATGAAGAGCCGTCGTATATAACGGATTTGCGCTCTCCCAATCCTTTTAAACTTTTATGCCAAATTTCTGTATGTGTATAAGCTGTAATGCCTTTTCATGGGCTAAAAAGAGGCTTGCTAGCAGTATAAGACCAATATACTCTATAATATGTACTATTTTATTCTCTGTTTTAATTTTTAATTTTATTTTTGGATATCTTCTCTTAGGTGCTTCCTTTGGCAAGACCAACAATTCCTCCGAAAATCATTTCCGTGGCTCAATTTCGTCCAGAGAAGGTGGGCACTTTTATGTAAATATTATGAAACAAAGGTACTACTATTTTTTTTTCATGCTTGATCCTCTTCAAGGCTCAAATTTGTACATGTCTGATTCAAGCATAATTCTCTCGTTTTCAGGCACACGTTCTTCAGCTCAATGCATTTTCTGATGCGATCAAGAAATTAGACAAAGATTTGCCAATTCCAAAGCTCCAATTTGTGGGTAGTTGTCGAAACGAGGCAGATGAAGAAAGGCTGCAAAATTTGAAGGATTTAGCTATTGAACTCAAGGTGGAAGAGCATGTTGAATTCTACAGGAATGTGATGTACAGGTATGTATAGGTTAGTTCTAACTTCTAAGGTCTTGTTTGGTTAACCACAAATTGCATTTTTTTATTTCGTTTTTGAAAACAAAAAGTTCATCAAGTCTTCATTTTATTATACTTTTAGTACCCGTTTGGTTGCCTGAATTATCCTATTTTTGATAAATTGATCTATATATGTCTCTATTTAGCTATGATTGAATCAAAAGTGCGTATTGTTTGTATGAACAAAGAAACATACAATTTTTCAGTTGAGTTTTTAATTCTCTGAGTTTTATGGTATTCCAATTACATGAGAAAATAATATTTATTAATAAAAAAAATGGGTTGGAAATTGAGAAGTACAAGTGAAGGTATAGAGAAAAAAAGTTAAAAAAAAAATTTATAAAATAATAAAAGTATAATATTAGAAATAGGTGATATGATAGATTGAGTATTATGAAATTTGTTTTTTTAAAGTGTTCTTAAGTTGTGTTATTAAGAAAGAAATAGTTGTATTTTGTGTTTCAGAAAACGAAAAACAGTGAGAACAGTTCTCACGCCTTTTGGAAAGACCCGCTAAATCAAGTTCTGCTGTAGTCAGCCTCACGGTGTGCCTGACTGGCGAGTCTGAAAACTTTAACAAACAAGGGCTAAAAAAACCTCTTTCTGTAATTTCTATGATTTCTCTTTTGCTCACTAATATCCTTTTTTCTTTGACTCTCTCTCTCTCTGTGGGGAAAAAAAAACTCTATTTTAGGGACTTGGTGAGGCTTTTGGGTGGTGCAGTCGCCGGGATCCATTCGATGATAGATGAGCACTTTGGCATAAGTGTTGTAGAGTATATGGCTGCTGGCGCCATACCAATTGGTCAGTAACACCTACGCTTGAAACTCTTAGGACCTGTTTGGTGCACAGTTTGGACGACTCAAAATGCGATTTTTGATATTCCAAAACCAATTGATTTCAGATTTTAAAAAGCGTGGTTTTAGACTTGCAAACAGTCCGCCAAACAGGTCTTTGTCGTCATAATATATGTTTCTTTTGGTCAGTAACCCTAAGCTTGAAACTCTTAGGGCCCGTTTGGCGCAGAGTTTGGAAGACTCAAAACCGTGGTTTTTGAAATTTAAAACCAATTGATTTCGGATTTTAAAAAGTGTGGTTTCAGACTTCAAAACAGTCTGCCAAACAGGTCCTTGTCGTGATAATGCATGTTTCTTTTGGTTAGTAACCCTAAGCTTGAAACTATTAGGGCCCATTTGGCGTGCAGTTTGGAAGACTCAAAACCGTGGTTTTTGAAATTCCAAAACCGATGGATTTTGGATTTTAAAAACCATGCTTTCAGGCTTCCAAACAGTCTTCCAAATGGGTCCTTGTCGTGATAATACATGTTTTTTTTGGGATTAGGTTTTAGTACCCATTTTACATACGATCTAGGGGCTATGAGTCTAAAGTGTGATTTGAGATCTCGTTCCCTTTTCGAGCCCGTTTGGCACGCAATATAGCATTCTCAAACCGCGTTTCGGAAATTCCAAATTGATAGATTTTTTTTTAATTTTTTTTTTAAATCACAATTTTGGGCCTTCAAACAATGCACCAAACGGGTCGTAGTGTAATAATTACATGATAAAGCTTCCAAGAAGTAAATGTGATAGATCACACTCACACATAAACCATTTGAATGGAAATAAGAGAGCAATTGAAAGGAAAAATATGATTGTATTCATTAATATGATGAACCAATACAGAACAGTAATTGAAGACTGGAAAACTACAGAAAACAGTAAATGAGTGCTAGGATTTCGAAAGCCTAGTCTCTCCCAATTATTTTCCTCAATTTTCCGATACCTTCACTCCCACCTCCCTTGGTTATTTATATTAGAAACTAAACTCTCCATAACAAACTCAACAACTGAAACAACTCCAACAAACCCAACAGCTCAAGAGGGAAATAGAACCTTTTATCCTTACCAACCTCCTTACTTCTTTGCCCTTTGCCTCACATAAGTGTATTTTATCAATGGTCTATCAATACCGCCCCTTCGGACTCTCACCTTGTCCTCAAGGTGAACAGTAGGTAATTGAGTGTTGGTTGTTAGCGTTAATTGTGTAACACACTTAAGGTCCTCAATCTGAATCTCCTCTTTGGGTCTTTTACCTATTTGCCTAAAATCATTATTTGTTTGCTTATGAAAAAACCCGAATGTATCGTTATGTGCATTCACAAGGTTTTGAAATTCTTGACTAGAAGCCAGTAGTTCATCATATGGTGCTTCTTTTAGGATCTTCCCCTTGGACATTAACTTAGACCTCCACTTAGGAAACAAATCAATCCTTCTCTCCCTTGGTCCATCTTTGTGCATGAAGACACGAAGAGACTTCAATACACTCTTGTGGCTCACTAGTTCCCTTGTCCTCTTAGTTGCCAGAGCTTCCTTAAGAGCATTGAGGGACGTGAACACAAGATCCTGATTTTCAACTTCATTCATGAGTTTGAAAAATTCATCAAGAAGCTGTGGCAAAATAGGTTGAATTTCACCTAAATCTTTGCAAGCTTCAATATCAGCAACATCACCCTTCTTACTCCCATAGCTCGAAGAATATTTTTCTTCAAGTCGGTAGCAGAGACGCTTCTCGCGGCGATTCTGATGCTCATCATTGGTGTATCATCGATAACCAGATTGTCTTCTTGTTGCCAAAAAATCCTCAGACCTTATTTTCATAATTTCAGCCCTTGCGTGTGCTAGAGCTGCCGTCGATGGTGACGCGAAACCGTTTGGATATCGCGTTGGAGTTCCAACAGAGCTTCGATTCGTCGTCGGTGGTGGTGCGCAATCGTTCGGTGCTCGGGTCGTTGTGCGAATGGTGGTCGCCGTCGATGGTGATGTGAAATCGTTCAAATCCTCTTGTCGTCGTCGCGAAGTTCATCGAGAACTCAGGGCTCAAATAAGATGAACCCGACCCAAAACCCGATGATTTGCTCCACGACCCATGGGATTCCGACCCAACTCGTGTGACCCTTAATACCTGATATTTACCTTCAAACAGTGCACCAAACGGGTCGTAGTGTAATAATTACATGATAAAGCTTCTAAGAAGTAAATGTGATAGATCACACTCACACATAAACCATTTGAATGGAAATAAGAGAGTAATTGAAAGGAAAATATGATTGTATTCACTAATATGATGAAGAACCAATACAAAACAGTAATTGAAGACTGGAAAACTACAGAAAATAATAAATGAATACTAGGATTTCGAGAGCCTAGTCTCTCCCAATTCTTTTCCTCAATTTTCCGATACCTTCACTCCCACCTCCCTTGGTTATTTATGCTAGAAACTAAACCCTCCATAACAAACTTAACAGCTGAAACAACTCCAACAAACCTAATAGCTTAAGAGGGAGATAGAACCTTCTATTCTAACTAACCTCCTTACTTCTTTGCCCTTTGCCTCACATAAGTGTATTTTATCAATGGTCTATCAAAATGATTGTTTTTTGTTGGGGATTAGTTTTAGTACTTGTTTGGCAGACCATTTGAGACATCGCCAAACAACACTTATTTCACTATTAGTGCCCCGTTTGGCACACATTTTAAAAATTTCAAATCGTGTTTTTGCCAAATTGGTCTTTGGAGAAGTAAAATACATGTTTTGTTCGGTGTGGTTTTAGTAGTACCTTTAGGCCCCATTTGGTTACTGTTTTTGTTTCTTGATTCTTGTTCCCGCTTTCAAAATTTTGGGATTAATGTACATAAATGCGCTTGGTTAACACGTTTTTGTTCCCAAAATTTTGGGAGTAATTTTGGTATATTTCTTGAATACCTTAAGAATTTGAGAAACATTTTTTTTTTTTATTCCTATTTACTCCCACAAAACTATTCCCATTACCATCTCGCCGGCCACTACCACACTGTCGGCCATCAACACTCCGTTGGTCACCACCACCATGTGAGCCACTATACATTTAAAGAAAAAGAAAAAAAGAACAAATGTTGCAACCAAACGTGTTTCTTGTTTTTGTTCTCATAAACTAAAAGAAACAAGTTCAGGATAATGGTTGTTACTAAACATGTTTCTATTTCTGGAATA
Source organism: Eucommia ulmoides (assembly GCA_016647705.1). Classification (NCBI taxonomy): domain Eukaryota; kingdom Viridiplantae; phylum Streptophyta; class Magnoliopsida; order Garryales; family Eucommiaceae; genus Eucommia; species Eucommia ulmoides. The sequence goes on from CM028328.1 coordinate 56,757,348, forward strand.
TTTCAGAATAGAAACATAATTTTTATTCCGTCCTTGCCCATTTATTGGAAGTAGAAACAGAAAAACAGAAACACTAACCAAATGCCACCTTAGAGGCTCCATGATCTCTCTTCAAACCGCAATTTCAATTTAAGAACTAGCTAAACAAGTCCTTAAGGTTGTGTTTGGGTAAGGGATTTGGGGGAGGGATTTGATTTGAGTAAGGGATTTCAAAATCCCTTATTGACAAATATTTTATTTGGGTATTTATGAAGAAGAATTTGTAAAATCATTCTAATTAGAAAATAGTGGTGGGAGTGGGATTTAGAAATCCTTTCAAAATAGTTGTTATTTTAGAAATCCATCCAAAGAGGGGATTTCAGAAATTCTCACTTGCGAGCTCTCTTCTTCCTCAGATCTTCCTCACGTTGTTGATCGTCTCGCAGCTGCAGCCGTTTTCGCCATTGCCGTCCATCACAGCTTCTTCCTTCGTCGGTTGTTGTCGTCCATCATTCGGTCGTCATTCAATTTGGTGTACATCGTCTTCCAATTTGGTGTCCAAATGCCCTATCCTCTATTGCCCCATCTGGCTATCTTTCTCCTCGATTGCCTCTCGCCTTTTCTTCTCTGCCTCCAATTCCTTCGATACCCTGTCATTTTTCTGGTTACACTTGTGTCCATCGTACGGTCGTCGTCCAATTTGGTCGTCGTCCTTCGTCAATTTGTGCATTCTGTGAATTTATTCGAGTTTAGTGTTCCAATTTCTATATAGATGTTGTGATTTTTGCTATATAGATCTAGGATTCTTTGTTATTTTGTGAATTTTGCGTTTTTTTATGTATTTTGAGCATTTTGTACAAAGTATGAAATTCAATAGATTTGAAAATTTCGTTTACAAATACTTCACCTATTCAAACAAAGGAATTGTAAAATTACATAATTAAATACTTCGGATAAAATAGTTATCCAAATAAGGGAATTGGAAATGATGAGATTTCAAAATATAGGGATTTTGGAAGTCCATCATTTATAAATTCTTTGGATTTGTCAAATACATTCCCAAACGCGACCTAATTCATAATCTACCCATTTTTGCAGCCCATAACTCAGCTGGACCAAAGGTGGACATTGTGTTAGAAGAAGACGAACAGCCAACAGGGTTTCTTGCACAAACCCTAGAAGAATATTCAGACAAAATATTGACTATTTTAAGAATGTCCGAAACCGACAGACTTCAGATGGCAGCTGCCGCCAGACGGCGGTCCGGCAGGTTTTCCGAGCAAAGATTTTTTGAAGATTTTAAAGCTGCAATTCAACCAATTATGCTAATATAATGCTCCATGGTGTTAGTTTATATATTGTATGTTGAATTCAACCTTTACTCTTTCTTTTGTTTGTTTTAGTTTCAACTCTATGTTGAATTCAACTTTTTTTTTTTCTTTCTTTTTTATTCGATTTTGTTTCCATTTTGGGTATTGTTTGTTTTCCTGTATGATTTGAAATAAAAGTTATAACCAAACAAGGCCTTAAATTGAGTTCATCAAGTTTAAGAGTTGAATGTTCTGTAATTGAAAGTTAAAGGGTGCAAAATGAAATAAACTATAAATTTAAGTTGTATTTTATGCTATTTTCTTTGTTGTAATTTTGTAAAAGAGTTGAATGTTCTTTAATTGAAAGTTAAAGGGTGCAAAATGAAACAAACTATAAACTTATGGGTGTTTTATGCTATTTACCCGCCTCCATAAGCTGTATGGGCTGCCCATTTTCTCATCTCTATCGAGCTCTTCCTCTTCGCTTCACTGCCACAGAATCTCTCTCTCCTCTCTCTCTCTAAATTTTTCATGGTTGGAGCTTCACTCGAGCGATAAAAATGGCTGTTTCTCTAAATTCAGTCGTCGGATTCAACTCAACGGTACGTCTCTCCCTCCCTCCCTCCCTCCCTCCCTCCCTCTCTCTCTCTCTCTCTCTCTCTCTCTCTCTCTCTCTCTCTCTCTCTCTCTCTCTCTCTCTCTCTCGTTTCAGATTTCGAATTAAACAATGAAACACTCTTAATTTTCTTTTCCAGTACACTCGATTTGTGGTTTAGATTATCTTGGAACTTTCCTCTCAACAATTCTGATGAATGATGAACTAATATTGTTGGATAAGATTTGACTGAATTCTTAAACTGGAAAATGGAGACCTAGATTCATGCTATCCATTTATCAGCGCGATGAATTTACTCGAAATTTAAACTATTTTGGATGAATTATTGTCAATAGTTCGGTTGATTTGCTTCCGATTTCTTGCTTTTGAGGCTCTAAATCGAATTGATTTTGGATTTTCAAATCGACAATTCGCGAATTTCATTTCTTAATTGGTGGACTTTGATATGCTCTTGTAGTCATGATTTGTATGAATATCTCATTTGAATTTGCTTTTTTAATTTGTGATTAAACTAAGTTTTAAGTTTGTGTTTGGTTGAATTTCACTGGAAACTTGTGAATTGAAATTGAATTCGAAAACAATTTTTGGATTTTTTTTTTGTGTTTTGAATTGAAAATAACCTCACGAATGCTATATGTTGACAGGGGAAGACACATACTTCCATTGGAGCTTCACTACCAAAGGCTAACCATTTCGCATCTCAACTAAGAACAGTTGAATTCAACAGATCTATAAATTGCCAAAATCGAAAATTAGTTATTTCAGTAGCAAACAACGATCGTGTAGTCGCGGATTCTAAAGAATCCGAAACACCGTTATCCGAAAGTACCTCATCAGTGCCGAATGAAACCCCCATCGAAACACCGGGCCCTACTTCGATCAAACAAAAATCTCCCATAAAAAGATCATCTTTAACAGCTAGAGAGAGACTAAGGGCAGCCCGTACCTTGAACCGATCCGCCGAATTGAAAAAATCGAAGCCCGATCTCGGGAAAAAAGTGTTGGATGCCCTAAGGGAAAGTGATGGAGGGAAGAGATCGGGCCTTCCGGAAGCACCCACAAACTTGTTCGACGATAGCAAACGGGGGATGCCGAAACCGGGCCTCACCTTTGAATTTCCTGGTGGAGTGGACGTGTTTCTTGTTGTGTTTTCGGTTGTTTTCATCAGTACGGTGATGTTCACGACGACTTACATCGTGTGGAAAGTTGGCGCCATCCATTTTAACGAGTACTGAGAAAAAACTCGGGTAATTCTGGTAATTGGGCAGTATTGTTTTCTCATTTGCTTTGATTTTGAATTTCATTTTTGATATAGCTATCTATATCTATCTATCAATATCTATATAAAGTAAAATGTACAAAAATGAGCATATTCGACTATTGTGTGTGAGTATTGCAATTTTTGAAGCTTCATTGCTTGGTATAATAGTTGAATTTTCCTTTGTATAATAGTTGAAGTTGCATGTTTCATCTTTTCTATTTTAGGAATCTAGTTAAAATAGAGTTGATTTTAACAAATACCGAGTAAGATATTGGGTAATTGGGTAGTTTATTTTTTTTCATTTGCTTTAATTTTGCAAAAACTTGAAATCTTGGACAAACTAAGTCGATTTTGTTATTTTTGTGCCACAATATGATTTTGTAGAATAAGGTTAGCCATTGACCAAAAACACAAAATTGTGAAAATTTGAAAAACTAGTTTATCCAAAAAATATGTTTCGATATTTTTTAGGAAAGACTTGTAATCGTTAAATTTGCAAGGCTATAAACTATCAAAAAAATCTATTTTATTTTTCATTCTTATGCCACAACATTATTTTATATGTAACGGAATAATTGAACAAAAAAATCAAAATTGTGAAATTTTGAAAGATTATAACTTATCGAAAAAAAATTAAATGTTGCTACTTTTATGAAAAATTTGAAATCTTGGAATTTTGTAAGTCAACAACTTACCAAAGAAATCAATATCGTTTTTACGACATTATCATTTTATAGAGTTACGAATGCAATTTAATCGAAAATTTAAATTCGTGAAATTTTTAAATACTCTCACAAAAAAAATTAATGCAAGGTTATAGCACTATGAGAAAGCATCAATTGAGTGGGTAACAAAAGAATTCATTTGAAATTCAAAATTGTGAAACTATCAAAGGCAAAAATACTGAAAAATATCGATTTCGCTACTTTTTTGAAACACTCGATATCGTAAAATTTTGAAGAGTTAACACTTACGAAACCTCCCAATTTTGATACAATTTCGAGAAAATATCATTTGATTAGGTAATGAAAAAAATTAATCCGATATTAAAAATTGTAAAATTTTCAAAGGCTTAGTGCACCGATTTTTTTTTTGATTTTGCTACTTTCTTAAAAAACTCAAAATTGTGAAACTTTGAAAGGTTAACACTCACGAAATCCACCGATTTCGATACTATTACGAAAAAACTTCATTTGAGTGGTAATAAACGAAATTCATTCGAAACTCAAGATCGTGAATTTTTCAAAGGTTATAGCACCCCGAAAATCTCGACTTGGCAACTTTTTTGAAACATTTTCGACATCGTGAATTTTTAAAATGCAAACATTCACAAACCCTCCCGATTTTGATCCCATTATGAGAAAGTTTCATTTTATTGGGTAATGGAAGAAATTCATTCGAAACTGAAAATTGTGAAATTTTTAAAAGCCATAGCAGACAGAAAAATCACGATTTGGCTACTTTTTCGAAACATTTAAAATCGTGAAATTTTTAATGGATAATACTCACGAAAACCTCCGATTTTTAAACTATTACGAGAAAACTTCAATTAATTGGGTAATGAAAAAATTCATTTGAAACTCAAAATCGTGAAATTTTTAGAGGGTATAATAGAAAAATCCTGATTCGTTACTTTTTCAAACACTCGAAATTGTAAAATTTTCAAAGGCTAACACTCACAAAACCTTTCCATTTTGATACCATTACGAGAAAGATTCATTTTATTGGGCAAAAGAAGAAATTTATTCAAAACTCAAATTCATGAAATTTTCAAAAGCAGCACACCGAAAAATCCTGATTCGCTACTTTTTTGAAACACTCAAAATCTTTAAATTTTCAAAGGCTAACACTCATTTAACCACCCAATTCAGATAGCATTATGAGCAAGAATCATTTGATTGGGTAAAGGAAAAAATTCATCCAAAATTCGAAATCGTGAAATTTTCAAAGGCCGTAGTTCAAATATGAAAAAAATCCTGATTTTGCTAATTTTTTGAAATACTCAAAATCTTGAAATTATAGAATGCTAACACTCACGAAATCCCCCGATTTCATCACCATTAAGAGAAAACTTGATTTTATTGGGTAACGGAAAAAATTCATCCGAAACACAAAATCAAAAAATTTTCAAAGGCTATAGCACATCGAAAAATTCCGATTTCGCTATTTTTTAAAACATTAAAAATCGCGAATTTTTTAAAGGCTAACACTCACAAAACCCTCCGATTTTGATACAATTATGAAAAAACTTCAATTTATTAGGTAACAAAAAAAATTCATCCGAAATTTAGAATTATTAAATTTTTGAAGACTATATAGCACACCGAAAAATTCCAATTTCGCTATTTTTTTTGAAACATTCGAAATCATAAAATTTTGGAAGGTTAATACTCATGAAACCAACCAATTTTGATACCATTACGAGAAAGATTTATTTGAATGGGTGACGGAAGAAATTCATCTAGAACTCAAAATTGTGAAATTTTCAAAAGTAGTATACCAAATTTTTTCAATTTCGCTACGTTTTTGAAACACTCACAAAACACCCCCAATTCAATACCATTATAAGAAAACTTCATTTTATTGGGTAATTGAAGAAATTTTTACAAAACTCAAAATCGTTAAATTTTCAAAGGCTACGTATACCAAAAGATCTTGATTTTGCTACTTTTTTGAAATACTTGAAATCATGAAATTTTGGAAAGATAACATTTATGAAACCCTCCAATTTTGATACCATTTTGATTGGTAACGGAAGAAATTTATAAGAAACTCAATTTCGTTAAATTTTAAAAGGTTATAGCATACCTAAAAATTCAGATTTTGCTACTTTCTTGAAACACTCGACATCATGAAGTTTTTTAAGGTTAACACTCAACCCCCCCCAATTTAGATACCATTATGAGAAATAATTATTTGATTGGGAAGAGGATGAAATTCATACAAAATTCAAAATCTTTAAAATTTTCAAAGACTATATAACACTAAAAAATCTTGATTTCGCTATTTTTTTTAAACGCTTGAAATCGTAAAATTTTGGAGGCTAAAACACGCGAAACCCTTGATTTTGATACCATTATGAGAAAGCTTCATTTTGTTAGATAACGAAAGAAATTCATCTAAAACTCAAAATCATGAAACTTTCAAAGGTTATAGACCACCGAAAAATACTGATTTTGCTACTTTTTTAAAACTTTCAAAATCGTGAAACTTAAGATGGATAATACTCATGAAACCCTCCGATTTTGACACCACTACAAGAAAGATTCATTTTATTGTGCAACCAAAGAAATTAATCCGAAACTCAAAATTGTAAAATTTTCAAAGGTAACATACTAAAAAATCCTAATTTTGCTACATTTTTGAAATACTCTAAATCGTGAAATTTTCAAAGGTTAACACTAACAAAACCCCCAAATTTAGATTCCATTACGAGAAAGAATAATTTGATTGGATAACAAAAGAAATTCATATGAAACTCAAAATCATTAAATTTTCAAAGGCTATAACACATCGAAAAATCTCGATTTTTCTACTTTTTTGAAACATTCAAAATCGTGAAACTTTGTAAAACTAACACTCACAAAACCCCCAAATATTAATACCGTTACGAGAAAACTTCATTTTATTGGGTAATAGAAAAAATTCATTCGAAACTCAAAAAAGTGAAATTTCATAAGGCTGTAGTACTCTGAAAAATCTAGATTTTGCTACATATTTTAAATATTCAAAATCATAAATCTTTTATAGGCAAACACTCATGAAACTTCCCTATTTTGATACCATTCCTAGAAAGCATCATTCAATTGGATAACTGAAAAAATTCATCTGAAACTTAAAATCGTGAAATTTTCAAAGGTTTAGCACACAATTTTTTTTTGATTTCGCCACATCTTTAAAACATTTGAAATCATGAAACGTTTGAAGGCCAATACTCACGAAACATCCCGAATGTAATAACATTATGAGAAAATATCATTTGATTAGGCAACGGAAGAAATTCATTTGAAATTAAAAATCATGAAATTTTTAAAGGTTATAACACATCGAAAAATTTCGATTTCGTTACTTTTTAAAAATATTTGGAATCAAGAAAATTTTAAAGAAAAACACTCACGAAACACCCCTATTTTGATGCTAATATGAGAAATCATCATTTTATTGATTAACCAAAGAAAGTCATCCGAAACTCAAAATCATGAAATTTTCAAAGGTAACACCCAAAAAAATCTCGATTTTGATAAATATTCGAAATCAGAAAATTTTGAAAGGTTGATACTCACGAAACTCCCCGATTTTGATACCATTACAAGAAACATCATTTGATTGGTAAACCAAAATTTTTCAAAACCCAAAATTGTGAAATTTTCAAAGGCTACAGGACACCCAAAAATTCTGATTTTACTATTTTTTTGAAACACTCGAAATCGTATTTTTTTAAAAAAGAAAGTAGTCACAAAACCCACCGATTTCGATACCATTATGAGAAAGCATAATTTGATGGGGGTAACTGAAGAAATTCATCAGAAACTCCAAATCAAGAAACTTTCAAAGGTTATAACACACCGAAAATTTTTGATTTCTCTACCTTTTTGAAACACACGAAATCGTGAAATTTTTAAAGACAAATACTCACGAAACCCCCTGATTTTGATACAAGTACCAGAAAGTATCATTTGATTGGGTAACCAAATAAATTCTCGGGAAACTCAAAATCATGAAATTTTTAAAAGGCCATAGCACAACGAAAAAACCCAATTTTGCTATTTTTTTAAAACACTCGAATTCAGGAATTATGTAAAGGTTAACACTCATGAAATTTCCGATTTTTTTTTTTTTGAGAATGTTCCCCCGGTATGACCTACAAAACCTCCCAATTTCGATACTATTACCAACAAGTATAAGTTGATTGGGTAACCAAAGAAATTAATCTGAAACTCAAAACCGTAAAATTTTCTAAGGCTATAACACATCGAAAAATCATGATTTAACTAATTTTTTGAAACACTTGAAATCAAATTTTCTTGAAGGGCTAACAGTCACAAAACCCCTCAAATTTGATACCATTATGTGAAAATATAATTTGATTGGGTAACCGAAGAAATTCATTCGAAATTGAAAATTAGAAAATTTTCAAAGGTTATAGTAGCTAGGAGTGAAAGAAAAACCCATGAACCCACCCCGCCCGCCCGCCTGCCCGACCTCTCACCTTGTTCCGGTCGGATATCCAATGCCCATACCCGAGAGACCCAAACCCGCCCGAACCTGAATTATTCTTTAAAGAACTTACACTTTACACCCATTAATCTAAGAAATTACTAAAATACCCTACCTATATATTGAGATTAGGGTTTTCTTCCCTCATTTATATCCGCCGCCTAGATGAATTTCAGACCTTTTCTCTCTAATCTCTCGATTTCTCGATCTCTCTGATGGAAGATCTCTTCATTGTTCTTTGCCGTTGTTCGTGTTCATCTCTCAGTCCGAGAGCCGTCGATGCCGTTCGTGTTCATATCCTGCTCGTCGCCGTCACCTTTCGCCGTCGTCTGTCAGTTATGTGTTTAGAATCTTTATATTTGTTTCAAAATTTAAATAATTTGTTTAAATCTTGTTCATACAATTATTTCATTTATGTTTAGACTTGTTTGTTGAATCTTTAGATATGTTCTTCCTTCTTCACACCTATCTCCTTCTTTGGCCAAAACCCTTGTTTTTTCCCTCTCAAAAACCGCTCGAAACTGAAGCACCTGAACCCGCTTGAATGGTCGACTGTTTCAGCTCAAGGATGGTTAGATTTCGACCCCTAAAAAACATTCGAGTCAGCCACCAAAACCCCTCTATCCCCGACCGATTCGACCGATTTTCTCCCCTAATAGCAGCCAAAAAATCCCGATTTTGCTACTCTTTTTAAACATAGAAAATCTTGAATTTTTTAAAGACAAACACTCAAGAGGGCCTTGATATCAATACCAATATGGGAAGTCATGAAATTTTGAAAGACTAACAATCATGAAACCCCCAATTTCGATACCACTACTAAAAAGCGTCATTTTATTGGGTAACAGAAGAAATTCTTTCGAAATTTATAATTGTGAAATTTTCAAAGACGATAGCATACCGATTTTTTTTTTTTTATTTCGCCACTTTTTTGAAACTCACAAAATTAGACAATTTTGAAAGACTAACAATCACGAAATACCCCAATGTCTATACCAATACAAACAAATATCATTTGATCGGGTAATCGAAGAAATTCGTCCTAAATTCAAAATTGTGAAATTTTCAAAGTCTACAGCACACCGAAAAATCCCCATTTTGCTACTCTTTTAAAATGAATGAAGTCGCGAAATTTTTAAAGGCAAACACTCAAGAAACACCCTGATTTTAATACCATTACGAGAAAGCATCATTGATTGGAAAATCGGAGAAATTCTTCAAAAAGTCAAAATGGTGAAATTTTCAAAGACACCGAAAAATCCCGATTTCGCTACTATTTTGAAGTACTTGAAATCGGAAATTTTTTAAAGACTAACACTCATTAAACCCCCCAATTTCGATACCATAAAGAGACAACATCATTTTATTGGGTAACCGAAGAAATTCGTTGGAAAGCCAAAATCATGAAATTTTAAAAGGTTAGTACAACGAAAAATCCCGATTTCGCTAATTTTTTAAAACATTTGAAATCGTAAAAATTTTAAAAGAAAACAATCACGAAACACCACGATATCGATACCAATACGAGAAAGCATCATTTTATTGGTAAAACGAAGAATTTCGACCGAAACTCAAAATGGTAAAATTTTCAAAGGCTATAGAACATTGAAAAATTCCAATTTTGCTACTTGTTTGAAACACTCAAAATGAAAATGTTCAAAGGCTAGCACTCACGAAACCCCCAGATTTTGATATAATTACAAGAAAGCATCATTTGATTGGGAAATCAAAGAAATTCATCCAAAACTTAAAATGGTGAAATTTTCAAAGACTATATAGAACACTAATAAATCCAGATTGTGCTACTTTTTTGAAATACTTGAAATCGGGAAATTTTCAAAGGTTAACACTCCAGAAACCCCCCAATTTTGATTCCATTACGAGAAAGTATTATTTGATTGGGTAATTGAAGAAATTCATCTGAAACCCAAAATCTCGAAAGCACAATGAAAATTATGAATTTGTTATTTTTTTAAACACTTGAAATCGGAAAACTTTGAAAGTCTAACACTGATGAACCACCTTGATTTTGATACCATTACTAGAAAGCATCATTTGATTGGGTAACTGAAGAAATTCATCCGAAACTCAAAATCATGAAATTTTCAAAGGTTTAGCACACCAAAAAATTCTGATTTTGCTATTTTTTTGAAACACATGAAATTGTGATTTTTTTAAAGACAAACACTCATGAAGCACCCCGATTTTGATATCATTACAAGAAAGCATCATTTGATTGGTTAACCCAAAAAATTCATCAAAAACTCAAAATCGTGAAATTTTCAAATATCACACTGAAATATCCTGATTTTGCTATTTTTCTGGAATACTCAAAATTGTAAGATCTTTAAAAGAAAACACTCACAAAAAAGGTCGATTTAGATACCAATACAAGAAAACATCATTTTATTGATAAATCAAACAAATTCATCCTCAAGTCAAAATCAAGAAATTTAAAAACGCTATAGCACACAAAAAAAATCCCAATTTCATTAATTTTATTTTAAATACTCAAAATAGGGATATTTTTTTTTTTTTTTTTTAAAGAAAACACTCACGAAACAACCTAATTTTGATACCAATATGACAAAGCATCATTAGATTGGTTAACCGAAGAAATTCATTCGAAACTCAAAATCGTAAATTTTTAAAAGGATATAGCATGCCGAAAAATTTCGAATTTACTACTTCTTTTAAACAATCGAAATTGGGAAATTTAGAAAGGCTAAAACTCATGAAATTCTCCAATTTCGATACCATTACGAGAAAGTATCGATTGATTGGTAAATGGAAGAAATTAATGGTATTGAGAAAGGTAAAAACTCACAAAATTCTCTGATTTCGATACCATTACGAGAAAGAATCATTTGACTGGATAATTGAATAAATTCATCTGAAACTCAAAATGGTGAAATTTTTAAAGACTATAGAACACTGAAAAATTAGTATTTTGCTACATTTTTGAAATACTTGAAATGTGGAAATTTTAAAAAGCTAACACTTATGAAACCCTCCCGATTTCGATACAAATATGAGAAAATATCATTTGATTGGGTAACCGAAGAAATTTGTGCGAAACTTAAAATCGTAAAATTTTTAAAGGTTATAACACAACGAAAAATCCTACTTTCGCTACTTTTTTTAAACTTACAAAATCGTGAAATTTTTAAAGACAAATACTCACGAAATACCGCAATTTTGATGCCATTATGAGAAAACATCATTTGATTTGTTAAGCAAAAAAAGTTATCCGAAACTCAAAATCGTGAAATTTTCAAAGGATATAGCACTAACAAAAATATCCCGATTTTGCTGCATTTTTGAAACACATGAAATCGTAAAATTTTGAAAGGTTTACAATCACAAAACCCTCTGATTTCGATACCATTATGAGAAAGCATCATTTTATTGGGTAAATGATGAAATTATTCTGAAAATCAAATCGTAAAATTTTCAAAGACTAACACAGTGAAAAATCTCGATTTTGCTACTTTTTTTAAACTCACAAAATCAAAAAATGTTGGAAGACTAACACTTACAAAACCTCCCAATATTGATACTAATATGAAAAAGAATTATTTGATTGGGTAATCGAAGAAATTCGTCCTAAACTCAAAATTGTAAAATTTTTAAAGTATATAGCACACCGAAAAATTTTGATTTCGCTTTTTTTTTTAAAGGAACGAAATCATGTAATTTTTAAAGACAAGCACTCGTGAAATACCCTGATTTTGTACCATTATGAGAAAGTATCATTTGATTGGGTAACCGAAGAAATTCGTCAAAAACTCAAAATAGTGAAAATTTCAAAGGCTATAGAATACTAAAAAATCCCGATTATGCTACTTTTTTGAAATACTTGAAATTGAATTTTTTTCAAAGACTAACACTCATGAAACTCCAAATTTTGATACCATTACGAGAAAACGTAATTTGATTGGGTAAGCGAATAAATTCGTCGGAAACCTAAAATCATTAAATTTTAAAAAGTTACAGCATAACGAAAAATCATGATTTCTCTAAGTTTTCAAAACACTTGAAATCGTAAAGTTTTTAAAAGAAAACACTCACGAAACACCACAATATCGATACGAATACGAGAAAGCATCATTTTTTATTGGCAAAACAAAGAATTTCGACTGAAACTGAAAATGGTGATTTTTTTTGAGGCTATAGAACACTGAAAAATCTTTAATTCGCTACTTATTTGAAACATTCGAACTCAAAAATTTTTCAAAGGCTAACACTCGCAAAATCTCCCTATATTGACACCATTACGAGAAAAACATCATTTGATTGGGTAACCGAAGAAATTCAATCAAAACTCAAAATCGTTATACTTTGCAAAATCTATTATGGCACACCAAAAAATCACGATTTTCTACTTTTTTAAATACTCGAAATTGGGAAATTTTGAGAGGTTAATACTCACGAAACCCCCAGATTTCGATACCATTACGAGAAAGTATCATTTTATTGGGTAACTAATGAAATTCATCTAAAACTCAAAATCATAAAATTTTCAAAGGCAATATAGCACATAAAAAAATCTTGATATCCTTTTTTTTTTTTAAGCATTCAAAATCGTAAATTTTTTAAAAGAAAATACTCACGAAACATGTCGATCTTGATACGAATATGAGAAAACATCATTTTATTGGTAAACAAAAGAAATTAATCCTAAACTCAAAATCGTAAAATTTAAATAGGCTATAGCATACCAAAAAATCTTAGTTTCGTTCCTTTTTTTAAACACTCAAAATCGGGAAGTTTTTGAAGGAAAACACTCATGAAATAGTCTGATTTTGATACCAATACAATAAAGCATCATTCAATTAGTTAACCAAATAAATTTATTCGAAATTCAAAATTGTAAAATTTTTAAAAACTATAGCACACCGAAAAATCTTGATTTTGCAACTTTTCTTAAACACTCGAAATTGAAAAATTTAGAAAGGCTAAAACTCACGAAATCCCCCGATTTTGATACCATTATGAGAAAGAATAATTTAATTGGATAATAGAAGAAATTCATACAAAACTCAAAATCATTAAATTTTAAAAGGTTATAGCACACTTAAAAATTTTGATTTTGCTAGTTTTTTGAAATATTCAAAATTATGAAATTTTTTAAAGCTAACACTCACAAAACCCCTCAATTTAGATACTTTTATGAGAAAAAATCATATGATTGGGTAAATGATGAAATTCATACATAACTCAACATCTTCAAATTTTTGAAGGCTATAGCACATAGAAAAATCTTGATTTCGATTGTTGAATATAAGGTCTGATGAACAATTAAGTATTGATGTATTTATGGAACTAATAATTTTACTAAGTGTTTCAGATTTAAAGTTACATGTATTTGATTAAAAGAGGAATCGTTGAAGAAAATGTAACGGGTGCAAAATGGAAATGATGAAGATGTGAAGAGTTTTGAAGATATTGAAAAAAATGAGGTGAAAATAACTCTTTACCTATATATTTTTAATGCAACCTGAATTCGGATCATGCACGACACTTAAAATGAATAAATCTTATGAGTCTCATAAGTTTAATATCCTAAAATGTGTTTTATTATATACTCAATATGTAAAATGATTTTGGTTGATGATCTAATTGAAAAATGAGTTTTAAAGCATAAATTGATAAGTTTTCTGGTCAATTTGGTCAACCGGCGAAAGGGTTTGGTCGACTAACCAAAACAGTGTGTTTTGGAAATAGAATGGGAGACATTCTGATCTATTCGGTCAACTAATAGAAGGAGTCTGTCAACCCATGGAAACAATAGCCAAAATGGATTAAAGGAATGAGCCTCTGATCAATTCGGTTAATCGACAGAGTTGGATCGGTCAACTGAAGTAAATATTGGCCAAATTGAAAAATTGGAATGAGCCACTAATCCAATCGGTTAACCGAACATGGAGGTCGGTCAACCAACTGGGTGCAGGCCAACGACTAGATTTGTCCATTGGCAAAGGACGGTCGACCGAAGGCGCATGGTGGTCAATCGACAGTATCAGTCAATTATTTAACTGATTTGGTTTCTTGGTCAAATAATCTCGTTTTTTATGATTCCAAGAGAGGTTTTTGAGGGATTTAGGCGTACTTCAGATATACATGATATATTTAATGATTCTTATTTAATTGGTCTATTTAATTAAATATTCTTTTAATTAAAGTGATTCAATACTTTCTATTTTTATGGATTTCGAATTGAAAAAGTTTTAAGGACCAAAATGAGCTTTCCCAAGAGTATTCTTAAATGAAACTTGTCTACTTTGAATATATGGGTCTTAGGATGTCATTTAATGACATGTCTTTTTAAAACTAGCCGTCAGAGGTTTAGTTCTAGGTCTATTAATAGTGACAGGCGGGATTAAATTTAATATATCAAGATCTTTCATATTTGAGCTTTCTAAGAGTGAGATAATTTTTGAGATTTCTACGAGAGATTACTTTCAAGTTTTTGATCTAAAGTGTTTGCTATTTGCGTCATTGGTTTGTGTTCTTACTGCGAAATCATTCTAGCTTTCAGTGAATCCCAGTGAGATCCTTCCAAGTTCTTTCTACTGCTTTCTAAGATTATATATATTATTGATTGCTTGGTTAAGGGTTATTAGAAAATCATTTTTGTACTTAAGTCCTGAAAATCTTTAAACAATTTTTGATTGATTATTTGATTACGTGCTTCTTGTGTGCTACCCGCTTTATTATTTAATCAAATTTATTTTGCCTCACATTATATCTATCACTTAGTTTTTATTCGGGCCATTAATTGAGTATGTATTTGTATTGAGGTGGTAGAAGTTCCTTGTGAGAAGAAACTTTGCATTTTTTTTGTATTTGTGAGTTCGAGTGGATTAGACATGTTTGGGTTGGTGTCTAATCAAGATAGGCGAGATTTTGATCTTTTTCTTGTGAAAAAGAGTAGGGTTTGATCTTCGTCCTACAAAAAGTTTAGGTTATTATTTTCCCTTGAAAAGAACTGGATTTTGATTCATCCTGTAATTGAATTAAGTGTGATAGTAAGATTCAACCAAAACCTTTCAAAAAAATATAGTGGTAGATTGATTCTTAACCTGTGAAAAGAATAATAAGGGATTGTAAAGGTTGATTCTGAGCATGTGAAAAGAATCATCAATTGTAAGGGTTTGGTTCCTACGTGTTAAAGGAATCAAGGGGTTTAGTGGATTGCGAATCTCCGTGGAGCTCGGGGGACTGGACGTAGGTAAAAGTAGTTTGCCGAACCAATATAATTTCTTGTGTGCTGCATTGATTACTTCTTTATATTGTGTTTGGGTATGCATTCAGAATTAAACATATTTCCACTACGTAACAAGATAATAATTGATTTAGAAAAATTGATTATTTATATTTAAAAGTTTAATTGTTTAAATTTTATAACTACTCTATTCACCCCCTCTTAGGTAGCTTTTTGGGCTAACATCGTTATTTTTTTAAACACTCAAAATCGTGAAATTTCAGAAATCTCACGAAACCCTTCAATTTTGATACCATTATTAGAGAGCTTCATTTTATTAGGTAACAAAAGAAATTAATCAAAAACTTAAAATCTTGAAAATTTCAAAGGCTATATAGACCACCGAAAAATCCCGATTTTGCTATTTTTTTAAAACATTCGAAATCGTGAAAATTTAGATGGCTAACACTCACGATACTCCCCAATTTTGATACCACTACGAGAAAGCTTCATTTTATTGTATAATCGAAAAAATTAATTCGAAACTCAAAATTATAAAATTTTCAAAGGTTATAGTATACTAAAAAATCTTAATTTTGATAATTTTTTGAAATACTCGAAATCGTGAAATTTTCGAAGGTTAACACTCACAAAACCCCCAAATATTGACACCATTACGAGAAAACTTCATTTTATTGGGTAACAGAAGAAATTAATTCGAAACTAAAAAATTGTAAATTTTTTAAAGGTTATAGCACTCCAAAAAATGATGATTTTGCTATATTTCTGAAATATTAAAAATTATAAAATTTTCAAAGGCTAACAATCACGAAACCCCCCGATTTTGATGCCATTACGAGAAATCTTCATTTTATTGGGTAACAAAAGAAATTTATTCGAAACTCAAAATTGTGAAATGTTTAAAGGTTAGTACATCGAAAAATTTCGATTTCAGTAATTTTATGAAACACTCGAAATTGTAAAATTTTAGAAGGCTAACACTCACAATTTTGATAACATTACGAGAAAGAGTCATTTGATTGGGTAAAGTAATAAATTCATACAAAACTCAAAATCGTTAAATTTTCAAAGACAAGCACATCGAAAAATCTTGATTTTGTTATTTTTTTAGAATACTCAAAATCATGAAATTTTGGAAGGCTAACTCTCACAAAACCCTTCCAATTTAGATAACATTTGGACAAAGGTTCATTTTCTAGGGTATGGAAGAAATTCATCCAAAACTCAAAATCGTGAAATTTTTAAAGGCCACACCAAAAAATCTCGATTTCGTTAATTTTTTAAAACATTCAAAATCTTGAAACTTTGGAAGACTAATACTCACGAAATCCCCTGATAGTGATACCTTTACGAGAAAACATTATTTGATTGGGTAGCAGAATAAATTTAACCGAAACTAAAAATCATGAAATTTTCAAAGGTTTTATAGTACATCAAAAAATCCCGATTTTCCTACTTTTTTTAAATATTAAAAAATCATCATTTTTTTTTTTTTTTTTTTTTTAAAAAAACACCCACGAAACACCCCTATTTCAATGCCGATACAAAAAATATCATTTGATTGGTTAACCAAAAAAATTCATTCGAAATTCAAAATCTAAACTTTTTAAAGGTTATATAACACAGAAAAATCTCGATTTTATTGCTTTTTTAAACACTCGAAATCAAGAAATTTTGAAAGGCTAAAACTCACAAAATTCTCCGATTTTGATACCACTATGAGAAAATATCATTTGATATGTAAACCAAAAAAATTCATCAAAAACCCAAAAATGTGAAATTTACAAAGACTATATAGGACACCAAAATATCCTGATTTTGCTATTTTTCGAAAAACTCGAAATCATAATTTTTTTAAAAGAAAATACTCACAAAACCCCCTAATTTTGATACCATTATGAGAA
The DNA here is from genome assembly GCA_016647705.1 of Eucommia ulmoides. Lineage (NCBI taxonomy): Eukaryota > Viridiplantae > Streptophyta > Magnoliopsida > Garryales > Eucommiaceae > Eucommia > Eucommia ulmoides. The sequence goes on from CM028328.1 coordinate 56,774,863, forward strand.
TGCATCATTCGATTGGGTAACCAAAAAAATTCATCCAAAACTCAAAATCGTGAAATTTTCAATGGTTGAACACCGAAAAATTCCAATTTCGATATTTTTTTTGAAACACACAAAATCGTGAAGTTTTAAAAACAAACACTCACAAAATTCTGCAATTTCGATACCATTATAAGAAAGCATAATTTAATTGGGTAACGAAAGAAATTCATGCGAAACTCAAAATCGTGAAATTTTCAAAGGATATAGCACAACGAAAAATCCCCATTTGGCTACTTTTTTAAAACATATGAATTTGTGAAATTTTACAAGGTTAACACTAAAGAAACCCCCGATTTTGGTACTATTAACAGAAAACATCATTTGATTGGATAACTGAAGAAATTCACTCAAAACTCGTGAAATTTTTAAAGGCTATATAGTGTAACGACCCGGTTTCCTAGGGCCACTACTCTGGTTTCTCCTATAGAGAATTTCTACCTAAAATGAATAACCGATAATTCATAATGTGTAAATCCGAACAAATTTCATTTTACTCCGGCGACAATTTTTTATAAATATATCGACAACGATGGTTAAAATTTATATTCAAAACAAATTTATATTCATCTCTTTATCAAATATAATAGTCGGTGTTACTATATACAAATTGGGTATATACTATTTATCAATTTATATTCCAAAACTGACTGGTCAAATCTTCCATCTACCAAATTCAGTAAATTTTATAATACTGATGATAATTTTAATTGCCGATTTTACGACGGTAATTATTAAATATAATAATCACCATTTAAATATAACCAAAATAAAAACAATCATCTATTTTAATTCAATTCGCAAATTATACATATATATAGCGACAATAATTTAGAAATTCTTGTATTAAAAAAAAAAATCTTTTAATTTACAATGTCGCGGCAAAATTTATAATTTAAAAACCCAATTCCCACCATTTTATTTAAATCAGTTATCTTAAATTAATTATATTAAAACCGAATATTCAATATTTCCAAAATTGAGATATTTTACAACTGACTACGATAATTTTAATTATCATTTCCTCCAATTTATATCCATCCATTTATAATCCTAGTAATAATACAAATTTATACAATACAACTATTTCAAAATATAGATAATGAAATTCAACTAATTTATCCATCGTCTTTCTACTATCACTGCCGAACCTCTCTCTCTTTCTTTCTTTTTTCCATCAATTTGAAGGAATTAAATAAATAAATAATTTTCTGCAAATAATCTCATTTTTTTTTCAGTTTAAAATAATAAATAAATACAACTATTACAGATGGAAATTTAAATAAAAGTTTCTTCGTCGTTTTGTCCCAGCCGATCTTGCAACAAAAAACTATGGGGTTGTGAGCGAACGCTCAATAGAACTCCAACCCCTCTAATACATGCATTTAATTCATATGACACGTAAATCAAATTGGCATGCTTGTCACATAAGTTTCATATCGTCCAAATTATTTCATATAATTTAACAAATAAATATTCACAATAATTTACCATCAGGCACATAATAGGAAAATTAAACACATATATTAAAAGAGTTAGGAATTCTATCTCTTTCGAATCGTCTACTGGCCGCGGGATGAGTGTTTGATTTTTATTGGGGTTGTTTGCGTATTTTTCCCTTTTTGTTTTCTTTTCTTTTTTCTCTGTTTTCTTTTCTTCTTCCTCGTTTCTGCGTCTGCTTCGGTTTAGGGACCAGCCGCCGACCACTCTCATTCCTGCCTCTGATCATTATTCCGATCACGCCACACACCCACGAAGTCGACCGTCGAACACCAACAAACTCACACCACCGGACCACAAAACAAAACGCATACACACACGATCGATCACCGCCACCACCGTCGGCCAACTTACATCGCCACCACCGTCGACTGAACGAGCCGAACTCACACCATCCCACGACGAAACACATGCACGATCCACACACACCACGTCCGAACCACCATCACGAACAGATGACACTCCCATGCACCCTTATCGAACGACGGCGAGGATTACGCACCACCGAACGAACGATGATCACACACCCATCGGAGCGAACCGCCTTCTCTCTCTTTTTGAAATTTTACGATGACACACACCCACAAGAAGAACACGAACCACACCCCCAAGCTGCGTTTCTGGTTCTCTACCATGAATTCTCGCTGTTAGCGAGTTTTCTCTCTCTAACCCACCGCCGGTGACGACTCCGGTGATCAACGATAAGCACACCCACGCCCACATACATGCTGAATGACGGTTTCACACGCACACACCCACTCAAAGTCCACACCCACGCTCACCGTCGGACCGAACAACATACCCACACAAAATCACCGATGAACCGTAACATCGCCGACGACTACTCTTTCTCTTCTGTTTTCTGATGATCTATCTCCTGTCATGCGTGTGTATGAAGTTATATATATATATATATATATATATATATATATATATATATATATATATATATATATATATGAGTTGAAAAATAGGCCCAAGCTAAACCCATTCAATCCCTCCGATTGCCACGTCGCCCATCCCCTTCTCCGTTCTCAATTCTTCGGTTGATTGTCCCGCAAATTCATGTGTGTGTGTATATATATATATATATGTATAATAATATTTTCTTCAATTACACTATCTCCCCTCCTAATTTCTTTAAGTCTCATTTTTAATCCAAATCTAACATTTAAGATTTTATTAAATTATAATTTCACCCCTAATTAAAATTTTGAAATCATTTAAATCCAAAAGTTTACAATTTGCATTTTGAAAATTGCTAATTAATCCCTCAAATTTTAAATAACACAATCTACCCCATATTTTCCTAAATGTGTGAAAATACGTTTTAAATAAAAATCAGGGTTTTACATCTAGCACACAATTTTTTTTCAATTTTGCTACCTTTATGAAACACTCGAAATCGAAAAATTTTGTAAGGCTAACACTCATGAAATCCCCTGATTTTGATACTACTACAAGAAAGTATCATTTTATTGGGTAACCGAAGAAATTCAACCGAAATTCAAAATCGTGAAATTTTTAAAAGTTATAGCACACCGAAAAATTCCTATTTCATTGCTTTTTTAAAACACTCAAAATTGAGAAATTTTGAAAGGCTAATACTTACGAAACCCACCATTTTCAGTACTACCACAAGAAAGCATAATTTGATTGGTTAACTGAAAACTCAAAATCATGAAATTTTCAAAGGCTATAATACATTTAAAAATCCAATTTTTGCTATTTTTTTAAAACACTCAAAATCATAAAATTTTCGAAGGAAAACAACCACGAAACAACCCGATTTTGTTACCAATACGAGAAAATATAATTTTATTGGTTAACCAAAAAAATTCATTCGAAATTCAAAATCGTGAAATTTTCAAAGGTTATTATTGCATATCGAAAAATCCTGAATTCGATATTTTTTTTAAACACTCAAAATAGATAAATTTTGAAAGGATAACAATCACGAAACATCCCGATTTTGATACCATTACGAGAAAACATAATTTAATTAGGTAACCAAAGATATTCATCTAAAAATCAAAATCGTAAAATCTTTGTTGCATACAGCACATCGAAAAATTATGATTTTGCCATATTTTTACACACTCGAAATCGTAAAATTCTTAAAAGAAAACACTCACGAAACATCCCAATATCGATATAATTACGAGAAAGCAATATTTGATTGGTTAACCGAAGAAATTCATCAAAAACTCAACATTGTAAAATTTTCAAGGGTATAAACATACCGAAAAATTCAGATTTCGCTATTTTTTGAAACACATGAAATCGTGAAATTTTTAAAAGAAAATACTCAAGAAATACCCCAATTTTGTTACTAATACAAGAAACCATCATTTGATAGGTTAATCAATAAATTCATCCAAAACACAAAATCCAAAAATTTTCAAACGTTATTGTACAATGAAAAATTATGATTTCGCTACTTTTTGGAACATACGAAATCGTGAAAATATTTTTAAATACAAACAATCACAAAACACCACAATTTTGTTAACATTGCAAGGAAGCATCATTTGATTGATTAATCGAAGATATTCATCCGAAACTCAAAATAGTTAAATTTTCAAAGGCTATGCATAAAAAAAATCATGATTTCTCTATATTTTTTTTAAATACTCAAAATTGTGACATTTTTAAAGGAAAACACTCATGAAACACCCTGATTTCGATACCAATATGAGAAAGTATCATTTCATTAGTTAATTGAAGAAATTCATCCAAAACTCAAAATCATAAAATTTTCAAAGGTTGTAGCACACCGAAAAATCCCGATTTCACTACTTTTTTGGAACACTCGAATTTGGAAAATTTTGAATGGATAACACTTACAAAACTATTTGATTTCAATACCATTATGAAAAAAATATCATTTGATTCAGTAACCAAAGAAATTAATCAAAAACTCGAGTTCGTAAAATTTTAGAGGCTATCGTAGACCAAAAAATCTTTATTTTATTACTTTTTTAAAACATTCGAAAATGATAAATTTTGAAGGGCTAACACTCGCGAAACTCCCCGATTTTGATACCATTACGAGAAAGGTTCATTTGGTTAAGTAATGAATAAATTCATCCAAAACTCGAAATTGTGAAATTTTTAAAGGCTATAGCATTACCCAACAAACTCGATTTCACGACTTTTTTGAAACACTCAAAATCGAAATTTTTTGAAAGGCGCACTCAAAATTCCCCGATTTCGATAACATTACGAGAATGCACCATTTGACTGGGTAACCGAAGAAATTCATCCGAAACTCAAAATCATAAAATTTTCAAAGTCTAGCATACCGAAAAATTTCAATTTCACTACTTTTTTTAAATACTCGAAATCAGGAAATTTTGAGAGTCAACCACTCACAAAACCCCTCGATTTTGGTTCCGTTATGAGAAAACATCATTTGATAGGGTAGCCAAAGAATTTCATCTGAAATTCAAAATCGTGAAATTTTCAAAGGCTATATAACACACCGAAAAATTCTGATTTTGCGACTTTCTTGAAACACTCAAAATAGAAATTTTTTGAAAGTTTAACACTCACAAAACTCCCTGATTTTGGTTCTATTACCAGAAGAAAGTATCATTTGATTGGGTAACCAAAAAAAATCATCCGGAACTCGAAATCGTAAGATTTTTAACCCTCAAAATCGAAAAATTTTGAAAGGCTAACACTCATGAAACTCACCGATTATGATACCATTATGAGAAAACATCATTTGATTGCTTAACCAGAGAAATTCATTTGAAAATAAAAATCGTAAAATTTTCAAAGGTTATAGTACACCGAAAAATCTTGATTTCGATACTCTTTTTTAAACACTAGAAATTGGAAATTTTTTAAAGGCTCTACTCACGAAATCCCCCGATATCCATACCATTGCGAGAAAGTATCATTTGATTGGTTTACCGAATAAATTAATCCAAAACTCAAAATTATGAAATTTTAAAAAGCTATAGCACACCCAAAAATCCTGATTTTGCTATTTTTTTAAAACACTCGAAATCATGTATTTTTAAAGGAAAATACTCACGAAACACCCTGATTTCATTACGAATATGAGATAGCATTTCTGGATTGGTTAACTGAAAAAATTCATTCGAAATTTAAAATCGTTAAATTTTCATAGGTTATAGCATACAAAAATCCTAATTTCATTATTTTTTGAAACACTTTAACCCGTGAAAGTTTTAAAGAAAAACACTCTTGAAACACCCCCATTTCGATACCATTATGAAAAAATATCATTTGATTAGTTAACTGAAGAAATTTATCTGAAGTTCAAAATCGTGAAATATACACCCAAAAAATTTTATTTCTTTATTTTTTTGAAAACCCAAAATTGTGAATTTTTTTAAGGGAAAACACTAAACAAACACCCTGATTTCTGTACAATTACTAGAAAGAATCATTTGATCGGTAAACCAAAGAATTTCATCTGAAATTCGAAATCGTAAAATTTTAAAAGGTTATAGCACACTGAAAAATCTAGATTTCTCTATTTTTTTTAAACACTCAAAATTGTGAAATTTTTAAAAGAAAACACTAACGAAACACCTCGATTTAGATATCAATACAAGAAAGAATCATTTCATTAGTTAACCTTAAGAAATTCATTTGAAACTCAAAATTATGAAATTTTCAAAGGTTATAGCACATCGAAAAATTCTGATTTCACTATTTTTTAAGTGCACGAAATCGTGAAATTTTCAAAGACAAACACTCAAGAAATGCCTCTATTTTGATATATGAGAAAATGTCATTCGATTGATTAACCAAAAAAATTCTTCCGAAACTCAAAATCGTGGAATTTTAAAAGGTTATAGCATACAAAAAAAACTAGATTTCACTATTTTTTTGAAATACTCGAAATTAAGATATTTTGAAAGGTTAAAACTCACAAAATCCCCCGATTTAGATATTATTATGAGTTAGCATCATTCGATAAGGTAACTGAAGAAATTCATCCGAAACTCAAAATCGTGAAATTTTCAAAGGAAAGAAAAATCCCGATTGTAAAACTTTTTTCAAAGACTAACACTCCCGAAACTCTCCAATTTTGATACCATTACGAGAAAGTATAATTTGATTGGTTAACCAAAGAAATTTATCCAAAACACGAAATCATGAAATTTCCAAAGATTATAACACATTTAAAAATCTAGATTTTGCTACTTTTTTAAAACACTCGACATCGGAAAATTTTGAAAGGTTAACACCCACGAAACTGTCCAATTTCGATTCCATTATGAGAAAGTATTATTTGATTGAGTAACCTAATAAATTCATCCGGAATTCGAAATCATGAAATTTTCAAAAGCTAGTATACTGAAAAATCTTATTTTTATACTTTTTTGAAACACACCAAATCGAGAAATTTTGAAAGAACTCCTCGATTATGATACCATTAAAAGAAAGAATCATTTGATTGGATAACTGAAGAAATTCATCAGAAACTTGAAAGTGTGAAATTTTCAAAAGTTTATAACACATCGAAAACTCCCAATTTCGCTACTTTTTTTAAACACGTGAAATAAGGAAATTTTGAAACGCTCATACTAACGAAACTCCCCAATTTTGATACCATTACAATAAACCATCTTTTGATTGATTAAATTCATCTGAAACTCGAAAGTTCTGAAATTTTCAATGGCTACACACCGAAAAATCCCGATTTCACTAGCTTTTTAAAAAACTTAAAATTAGAAAATTTTGAAAGGTTAACACTCACGAAACTTTTCGATTTCGATACCATTGAGAGAAAATATCATTTGATTGCGTAAATGAATAAATTCATTTGAAACTCAAAATCGTGAAAATTTCAAAGATTTTTTGAAACACTCAAAATCAGAAAATTTTAAAAAGTTAATATTCACGAAATTCCCCAATTTCGATACAATTTTGAGAAAATATCATTCAAATGAGTAACCAAATAAATTCATTCGAAACTCGAAATTATGAAATTTTTAAAAACTATAGCACACAAAAAAATAAATCGATTTTGCTATTTTTTGAAATACTCGAAATCGGGAATTTTTAAAAGGCTAACACTTACAAAACTCCCTGATTTTGATACCATCAAGAGAAAACATAATTTGATTAAGTAACCGAATAAATTCATCCGAAACTCTAAATCGCGAAATTTTCAAAGGCTACACAGAAAAACTCGATTTCGTAACTTTTTAAAAACAAAATTGAAATCAGGAAATTTAGAAGGCTAACACTCTTAAACTCCTTGATTTTTGGATTCCATTACAAGAAATCATTATTTGATTGGGTAACAGAAGAAATTCATTAAAAACTCGAAATCGTGAAATTTTCAAAGGTTGTAACACACCGAAATCAATAAATTTTGAAAGGTTAACACTCACGAAAATATCCCATTTCAATACCATTATGATAAAATATCATTTGATTGGGTAACTAAAGAAATTCATCTGAAACTCGAAATCTTGAAATTTTCAAAGGCCACATCGAAAAATCCCAATTTTGCTACTTTTTTGAAACACTTGAAATCAAAAAAATTTGAAAGACTAACACTCACGAAACTCCCCCATTTCGATTCCATTACGAGAAAACATGATTTGAATATGTAACAAAAGAAATAAATTTGGAACTTGAAATTGAGAAACTTTCAAAGTCTATGCGCACCGAAAAATTCCAATTTCACTACATTTTTTAAACGCTCGAAAGTAGAAAATTTTGAAAGACTAACACTCACGAAACTCTCCGATTTTGATAAATCATCATTTGATTGGGTAATCGAAGAAATTAATCAAAAACTCAAAATTGTGAAATTTTTAAAAGCTATTAGCACACCAAAAAATCTGGATTTCACTACTTTTTTGAAACACTTGAAATCGAGAAATTTTGGAAGGCTAACACTCATGAAACTCTCCTATTTTGATACTGTTACGATAAAATATCATTTGATTGGGTAACCAAAAAATTTATCTAAAACTCAAAATAGTGAAATTTTTAAAGGTTATAGTACACTGAAAAATCTTGATTTCACAACTTTTTTGAAACACTTGAATTTGGAAAATTTTGAAAGGTTAACACTCACAAAACTCTCCAATTTCGATGCTAATACGAGAAAGTATCATTTGATTGGATAACTGAAGAAATTCATTCGAAACTCAAAATCGTAAAATTTTCAATAGCTATATAGCATACAGAAAAATCCCGATTTGTCTATTTTTTAAACCCTTGAAATCATAAAATTTTAAAAGGAAAACACTCACAATTTTTTTTGATTTTGATACCAGAAAGTATTATTTGATTGGGTAATCGAATAAATTCATCAGAAACTCAAACTCGTGAAATTTTCAAAGGCTATATCGAAAAATCTCGATTTCGCTATTTTTTTGAAACACTCAAAATCGAAATTTTTTGAAATCCTATAAATTAAGAAACTCCCTCATTTCGATTCCATTACGAGAAAAAATAATTTGATTGGGGAACCAAAGAAATTAATCCAAAACTTGAAATCGTAAAAGTTTTAAAGTCCATAGCAAATCGAAAAATTATGATTTTGCAACTTTTTTAAAACACTTAAAACCGAAATTTTTTAAAAGGCTAACACTCATGAAACTCATTGATTTTTATATTCTTACAAGAAATCATCATTTGATTGGATAACCGAAGAAGTTCATCCCCACATCAAAATCGTGAGATTTTCAAAGGTTAACATTCACGAAACTCACCAATTTCCATACAATTACAATATATCATCATTTGATTGTGTAACAAATGAAATCCATCAAAAACTCAAAATCGTGATTTTTTCATAAGCTTACATTGAAAAATTCCAATTTCGCTACTTTTATGAAACACTCAAAATTGATAAATTTTGAAAGGTTAACACTCACGAAACTCTTCTATTTTGATATCATTATGAGAAAGTATAATTTGATTGGGTAACAGAAGAAATTCACCCAAAAACTGAAATAATGAAATTTTCAAAGGTTAGCAAATCGAAAAATCCCAATTTCGCAACTTTTTTTAAACACTCAAAATAGGAAATTTTTGAAAATCTAACACTCACAAAACACCCTAATTTAGATACCATTACGAGAAAGCATAATTTGATTAGGTGACTGAAGAAATTCATCAAACACTCTAAATCGTGAAATTTTCAAAGGTTGTAGCAAATTAAAAAAATCCAGATTTCGCTTTTTTTTTTTACACTTGGAATCGAGAAATTTTGAAAGGTTAACACTCACAAAACTGACCAATTTCGATACCAATACGGGATATCATCATTTGATTGGGTGTCAAAAGAAATTCATTTGGAACTCAAAATCGTGAAATTTTTAAAGGTCACACCGAAAAATACTGATTTCGCTACTTTTGTTAAACAATCAAAATTGAAATTTTTTAAAAAGCTAATACTCACGAAACTTTCCCATTTCGATACCATTATTAGAAAGTATCATTGGACTGGGTAACTGAAGAAATTTATAATAAACTCAAAATCGTAAAATTTTCATAGGTTATAACACACTGAAAAATCCCCTATTTTGATACCATTACGAGAAAGTATTATTTGATTGGGTGACCGAAGAAATTCATCCTAATCTTGAAATCGCGAAATTTTTAAAGTTGTAACACACCGAAAAATCCAGACTTGGCTATTTTTTTTAACACTCGAAATCAGGATATTTTGATAGGCTAATAATCACAAAATCCCTCAATTTCGACACTAATATAAAAACGCATCATTTGATTGGTAACCAAAGAAATAAATCCGAAACTCGAAATCGAAAAATTTTCAAAGTCCATAGAACACCAAAAAAACCCCGATTTCACTACTTTTTAGAAATGTCGAAATCAATAAATTTTGAAAGACTAACACTCATAAAACTCTCCAATTTCAATACCATTATGAGAAATTATTGTTTGATTGGGTAACCAAAGAAATTAATTAGAAACTCGAAATTGTGAAATTTACAAAAGTGAGCACACCAAAAAAAATTCGATTTCACTATTTTTTTTAATTGAAATCGGGAAATTTTGGAAAGCTAACACTTAAGAAACTCCTATTTCGATACCATTACAAGAAAGTATTATTTGATTGGGTAACCGAAAAAAAAATCATGCAAAACTCAAAATCGTAAAATTTTCAAAGGTTATAGCGCACCAAAAAATTTCGATTTCGTACCTTTTTTGAAATACTTACGAAACTCCTCAATTTTAATACAATTACAAGAAAGCATCATTTGATTGGGTGACCGAAGAAAATCATTTAAAACTCAAAATCGTAAAATTTTGAAAGGTTATAGCATATTGAAAAATTCTGATTTCGCTACGTTTTTTAAACCATCGAGATCGAGAATTTTTGAAATGATAACACTCACAAAATTCCCTGATTTTGATTCCATTATGAGAAAGCATTATTTGATTTGGTAACCAAAGAAATTCATTCGAAACACGAACATGTAAAATTTTCAAAGGTTGTAGCATACGAAAAAAAAAAAAAAAACCGATTTCATTACTTTTCTTAAACACTCGAAATCGAAATTTTTTGAAAGGCTAATACTTACGAAACTCTCCCATTTCGATACTATTTTGAGAAAGCATCATTTGATTAGACAATTGAAAAAAATAATCCAAAACTCGAAATCGTGAAATTTTCAAAGGATGTGTAGTACACTGAAAAATCTCGATTTCGCAACTTTTGTGAAGCACTCAAAATAGGAAAATTTTGAAAGGTTAACACTCACGAAATTCTCCAATTTTATACCATTACAAGAAAGTATTATTTGATTAGGTGATCGAAGAAATTTATCCAAAACTCGAAGTTATGAAATTTTCAACGGTTATGTAACACAACAAAGAATCCAGATTTAACTACTTTTTTAACACTCAAAATCGGGAAATTTTGAAATTCTAACACTAAAAAAATTGCCCGATTTCGATACCATTACACGAAAACATCATTTGAATGGGTACCCAAAACAGTAAATGTGGAACTCGAAATCGTGAAATTTTCAAAGGCCAACCGAAAAATTACGATTTCGCAACTTTTT